>OY756407.1:7478126-8728126 GCA_963576865.1 Anania hortulata
GAAGACATTTTTAGAGAATGAAAAGTACTTCATATTGTTTGGAACTGCGGTCGTCTCAGGGTCATAAAAATATTTTATTGGATGCATTCTGGTGGGCTGCAGCTGGGTAAGCCAGGTTTGGTTTTCTTGGGTTATAACTATTTTTAGTGAATGTTTATAAACTATTCATTCAATTCTTTTAATCATCGTGTCTATACAGTGACCTCGGTTAAAATTGTGATTAAATATATTCGCTTTAGAGAATGTCAGAAATTCTTTTTACATTGTTGTGTTGTAACAACAGCACGATAACCTACCACAAAACGTCAAATTTTTCCAATTGATATTAATCTCTAAGTGTAGGACTTAAAGTTGAAAATCAATTCAATGACCTTTAACTTTTTGTACAGGTTGACCTACCGTTGTCTGTACCACATGCATTAAGTTAAATTAAAATAATAAATCTTATTTATTTATTTAAACTTTATTGCGCAGATAAAAATCGTTCAATAAGTCGACTTAATGCCATGTGGCATTCTCTGCCAGTCGACCATTTCTTGTCATCATAGTACAATCTTTGCTTAGTTTGGGGCTAGATAATTGGCGGGGTTGTTGTAAGATGTATTTATTAAAGTATGTACCTATATGTAATTATTTTATAATCTTACAAATATTAATAAGTGTAAAAGTGTATGTGTTTGCTGCTGTTGCTTAGTACAGCTGAACGGGAATAGCTGAAATTTGGCATACATACCTTTTATAAATCCGTTTTTGTGTATTCCCGTGACATGATTATTCATTCTCTTTGGCTTAATTCTGATGTCTACTTAGACAAAGTCGCAGTTAGAAGTCAGTATCGTAGTCATATTTTTTTTTATTGAGTACTTTTAACTTACCAATATTATAAATGCGAAATTTTGGACGGATGGATGTTTGTTACTCATTTACGTCAGAATGGATCTGTAGAAAATTTCAAACAGAGATAGATTATGGTCTGGAATAGCTTACAGATTACTTTTTATCCCGGAAAATTTACAGTTCCCGTAGGATAGATTAATATTTGTTTTTACAGAGCAAGGGATGACATGATTTTTTGCATAGTGGTAGTTTATGGGCCATTCTATGACATAGACTTCGTTTAACCACGACAAAAAGTTTGCTTTAGTATAGCCCAACAATTTATCCTGTGGGACTAAAATAGATGGTGATAAGCCGTATTCCACGCGGGTAAAGCCGCAAGCACAGCTAGTATAATTAAATAGGTACCGGTAATCAGAAATAAACTTATTGACAATGCGTTTGATAAAGAATCTGCACCAATTAGGTAATTAAAAGGTAATGAGTAAAACGATACCGACAAATCGAGGAGCAGCCCAGACTTATGTGTAAGAACATGAAAATAACTAAGCAAACAGAGCAGTTAAAAGGTATTGAAAACAATTTCAAACCATTTTTCATTGCTGGGCAAGGGTCTTAATTAATGAAATTAATGAAATGAAAACATTGCAGAAACTGTTTTAAATTAAATTCCCAACTAAAATTACTTAATACTCCAAACGGCTATGAAATTAATAAAAACAGCAGTAATTATATTTATATTCTCAAGGTGAAAACATTTTGATATGTTTATTTTAATGCATTTCAAAATTAAAATATTTGCAAAAATTACAAAGTAAAAGTATTTTTTAATTAAAAACACACATATATTTTGACATTCATCAAAATATGTGATATAAAGTACCTATCCAATGTGCTATTTTAACTAATAAGATAATTATGTAATAAAGTTATAACACCATTTAATATTGTTTAATAGTTTTTATTTATAAAGGTTTCATTTGACTCGCTACTGGAGTAAAAGAAAATCTGGTCTTATACTTTCTTGGAAAACTTTTCCAAAAAACGCGCTCTTATCTTGCAGCTATGAAATTTCGCACATTACTTTTGAAGGGTTAAAACGCTATAAATAAAGACTTATCTCACGATCTCGCCGCGTAATCATCCCGTTTATCATACAACGCTACATTAGCTGTGAACCCTGTAGCATCTTGAAATATTTCCTTCACTGATATTAAGATTCATTAAACTTTTACCAAGAGCGACGACACGATGTCACATTTTTAATTAAATAGCTCCTAACTATGAAAAACTGTTAAACGTTTAAACTAACAGCACCTGGCATGGTATAAAGTACTTTAAGCAACAATTATGGCATGAATTAATATAGTTAACTTGCTGAGAGGCAGCAAAGATAAAAATAAATACAATCAATCGTTATTCTTGTATTTTCTTTCTGTGCTTTGTGGGATAAAATATATATTGCAGTATTTCTTGTAGCGCAGCTTTAGAAAATAAACTTTACTGTTTTGCTATAAAAAATAACGTTTACCTTATCTTTTTAAATAAAACTGGCACACTACAGCAGTCAATTTTAATACAAAAGTTTATGACAAACTTCATGCTGTCGAAACGAATTTAAAATTCGAACGCGCCGTTCCGAAACTGACTCTGAGTGCTCAGTCCGAACACGTCCCGTGCTCACTTCATTAAATTTAGCCTAAAAGTTCATCGTGCTGATTTGATATTCAATTTGCCGCTGCAGGGACTGCCATAAATTTTTTATAGGGGCATAAAGCGCCTGTCGGTGGATCCTTTTTTCTATCTATGGTTACGAAAAGTAGGCATTCGCACCGGGGAATTGGCACATATTTTGCAAGGGTACTGAAAATAATTATTTCTGTTTTGATTTTTTTCTGACGTGGTTGAAAAGTAATGTCTACGCAACCAAGTCTCATTTGATTTGATCATCAACTCTGATGTAATTAAATCGTATTTCTTGGTTACATTGTATTAAGCTGTCAGATTTTTAGCAGCAGTGAGGCGAGAGCTGGAAATGTAATCGCAAAACGTTTACAGAAAGCTAAACCTTCACGCGTTAAAAAGAAAAGTGTTCGTGCAAATTCCTTGTATGTAGGTCAGATGTAATAAAAGCAAAGGAAAAGAAATTTCACAAGTCATTACGTGTTACGTATGAATAGGGACAAAGCGGGGAACGTTAATTATCATATTCGTTGCACGGAGCGCGTAATTTGAATAGAACTGAGCCACAGTGCTGTACGATAATTTGGAGAAGGCAATCGCAGGATAATGCCACAAATTACCTCAACAATTTAGAAAAAATTCGCCGCGACGCGACGTGCCAGAGTGTTCACCTCACCTACTTGGTAAGAGTATGCTTTGTGGACAGAGTCCTACTCTGTCATTCACAAAAATATTAGTCATCGTTCATAAGTTTTGCCTCGTGCACACTCACATTATTTATTTAAACTTTATTACACAAAATAAAAACGTACAAAAGGTGGACTTATGTTTATTTAACCTATTTAGTAAATTTTTTAAAAAGTAAGATGACTATATCCGACGACGACACGATTCGTGTTATTTCAGACAACAAACTTTTCTAAATTAGCTAGTATCCCTTAATTTTCTTTTAAGAAGGCTTTGCGCAGCCATTTTTAGGCTAACTCTCTTCTCTTCCCTCTTCATTTTTCAATGAATCTCGCTGGCATAAGACCTGTACACAATCATAACACACTCACACACAATCATAAGACAAGAAAAATTGCATGAATGTATATTTGTTGTTATTTTTTTGAGACAATAAAGAGTTTGTTTTGCCAGATTCTGTCTAACTAATACTAATTCTGTTTTATTGCACCGCCTGTAGGTACTATCTCTGTCTGGCACCATGGTTGACTGGTAGAGAATGCTTTTGGCATTAAGACCGACATTTGTACGTTTTATTTTTTATGTAAAAAGTAAGTATACATTATTAATTCGAAACCATTATGATGTTTTGTCTGTCACATATTTATTTATCCACCAAAAGATAGTTGCCTAATTAAACTATCAAAGATAACTAACTGGTTACAATATACACTGTGTCACCCCTCATTTGTCGCTGAAAATCTTCGATGACGCATCACATTCGAGTCGCTTAATTGCGAGTTTTGCTCAATTATGTGTTAATTACTCTGAGTGAACGCGTCGGCTTATTATTGACTTCGTTAAGTGTTCCGTTACTTCTGTATTTCGTCTTGTCGCGTGATGAGCGACTTGTTTCGTGTAATTTGAGTTTTGTGATACGTTTGCGGGATGTGAATGCTCATTTCGGTTTCCTAGGATGTTTTGCTAATTAGCATGTCATTTAAGGATATATATTTTTGTCTTATTTAGGAACTTTCACTGAGATATTTTTTTAATATTTTAATTTTTTGCACAAATATTTTTTTAAGGTTTGGAAATGAAACCAGACACGGTTATATCAGGCGGCCTTATCGCAAAAAGCAATCTGTTGGTGATATATTTTTTGTATCTTAAATTAGATAAGTAATAAATTAAACATATCGTATTACCAATAAACAAGCAGTTGCGTTTTCCTTAAAAATTATCATATCAAATGAAATCTTGTTATTATTTCATATAAAAATATGAAAACAGAGAAAACCACACAACAAACAAAGTAAAAACCACGATATATTATTTATTAACGATTAGTTGACATAACATATATAAAAGTAAAAACGTCTTAAGTCTAATTTGCGTTATGAAAAATGCTACCAACCAGATTACACTTTAAGTTACCCCTTCGCGTTCCGCTTATCCGTGGCAGACCGGAAAAACAATGGAGAAAATTTTACGTGACACGCGAAACGGGTTAAGAAACCAAAAAAATTAAAAATTCGGTTGAACTCTACAATGACTGTGATAATATAACACTTGAAAAAAAATCGACTGCCTCAGGTGGGACTCGAACCCACGTCTCATCGCATGCCGGGCGAGTGCTTTTCGATTTTATTCAAGTGTTATATTATCATAGATATAACAAGCATGTAATTGCTAAAAACAAAATTTAAATCTACAATGACTGGTTTCCATTTCAATGCTTAGTCGACATTGTAGATCTACTTCGAGTGAACAACACCGGTATATGACGTTGAACTTATCGTATCGGCTTGTGTTATTTTAAAATATTTACAGGACACGTCTCAGCGGCAGCAAAGATTAAAGTGGTGGAAATAAAAGTTCGCTTTTTTAATGCGAAATCGCATTGTTTCGCTACACTCCAGATAGAGGTGCGGAAAGCACTAATGAGCGCACGGTTTTTCCGTCTCCTTGCCTCTCGGCGAATGTATTGTGTGTTTGTTCTACGGAGAATTAAATCGTCCGTGGTTATTAACGGCTGTGCTAGATTTAGCACGGCAACGAAAAAACAATATAACAATCAAGTACTAATTCTTATGCCACGAAGCGTTATTTACAGCCGTCTTTAGTCGCTTTCTGTTGTGAAATCGTACTTACTTTACGAATTATAAAAAAATATTAAGTAAAAAATAGGTTTTTTACGTTCAGACACAAAAAAACTAAGCTTGCACGAGCTTATTTTTGTCCAATAACTCAAAAATGCTGGTACTATAAAAAAAACTTATAAATATTATAAGACATGTTTCTATTGCCTACTTTGTTATCCAGAACTGCTCATTATTATGGTAAAGCAATTATTTCGTGTCTCTAAGTCTCTAATTATCAATTATTGAAGAAATTGCCACAGTGACAGATAAAAATAGACGTATGACGTACTATCACAAAATAAATCTATGTAACGCGTTCGCGAAATAATCCGACCAACCAACATTGGACTAAAGTATTTTGAAAAAGGAACAAAATAGGTATAAGCCGTTGACTTTCTCTTCATTATTTTCATGGCGACTGCTGATCGATGTCTGCACTGCCAGTCATCGGGGGAGCAGCGGAAGTGCCGGCCGGAACGGAGGGAGCTCGGCGGTTAATTGTGCGAAAAGCGAATCCCTTCGGTTTAAATATCGAACGGCTTTTTTTGGAGAGATTGTCAGCAAGTCGAGTCCGTTGTAATGGTTGCTCATTTGGAAGACTTAAGTATTTTTTTTTTGTTTACTTCTAATAGTTACTACAACATAGTAATTGTGACAACAACAACACAACTTAGTGTTTATTCTGTAAGCTTTGGAGTTCTTTGTTCTGATCAGATAAAGTTTTTTTTAAATATTTATTTAATTGGAAGCACATTTACTAGTAAAAAATTGTTACGAGGTATTAGACAATTTGGAATAGTTATCTATTTCTATGTTTACCTGAACCGAGAATCGAACCAGAAACAGAACCAAGAAAAACCTTTGCATTCAAAGCGTATCAACCTGCCACTATCCAATAGGATTGTCAATGATAATATTCTTAGTATAAGTTTTAGGGCCAATTCGACCAAACACACAGGTACCAGAATAACTACTACGAGTATAATTTTACTCCTTGAATTTACCCTTACATAACTTCGATTACGTTTTTCTAGTAATACACTATACTCAATATTGTTATTCTACAGTTCAAGAAAGAATGATCAACGAATTGATAAACCTATTAAAATCAATGTAATCTATTTCTTCTAGGTTGATTTGAAAAACACATTTCTAATTTTGTAGGATAATAGAGTGTCAATGCTAGATGTTGACAACTTGTCAGTTTCGAGGTGAGAAGAGTGGATTTGACAAGTGACAACTTTGATATTAACCTATACTCAGTATAACCTTATAATCTGTCAAAACCATCCGTATAAATATGAATCGTATTAAATTAACTTACTCTCAGATTAGTGGTTGGTAAAATGCAAAATTAGCTTACGCTAGATTAAGCAGTGGTTTACTCTTGAGTAAAAACTTACTTCAGCTTAGACCGGATTCGACCAAGCTGGTGTAAGTTTTAACTTGAGAGTATACCACTGCTTAATCTAGAGTAAGCTGATTTTTAATTCTACTAACCACCACTAATCTATGAAAAATATGTAAACGGGCGATTTTGACAGTGTATAAATTATACTGAGAATAAGTAAATGTCAAAGTTATCACTTGTCTAATCCACTCTTGTCACCTCGAAACTGACAAGTTGTCAACATCTAGCATTGTCACTCTATTATCCTATAAAATTGAAATGTTGTGGCATTTCAAGTCAACCTAAAAGAAATGGATTACATGGATTTTAGTAGGTTTATCAATTCATTGATCATTCACTCTTGAACTATAGAATAACAATACCGCAGTACAGTAAACAGTATACCACTGTATTGCTCGAAAAACGTAATCGAAGTTATCTAAGGGTAAATTGAAGGAGTAAAATTATATCCGTAATAGTTATTCTGGTATACCTTTGTGTTTGGTCGAATCGGCCCTTAGTCGAATCGGGTCAATGAGACAGTTATGTTTAAAGAACGTCCATAAAAAAAAACACATATTTTTTAAATATTCCGCTTGTTACAAACCATAGCAACATAGTTCAATAAACTATGTTCCAGAGTTGTGAAGTCCCGGCCAAGTGCTGTTACTTTTGAGTTGGCCCTTTTTTCATCGCGAAGAAATCGCTTAAGTTTACTCGTTTGCTCGAAAAACGCGTCTTGTGGGCGAATCGCAGAGATAAAACTTATTTCCACTCGGCGTTAGGGCTTGGCTTTAGAAAAAACAAATATGAGCGTCTAAGGTTCCGTATCAACTTCTTTTTTATTTAAGCACCACTTGAACGGTCAACCGTACCGTTATCATTCCATGAAACTACTGAACAGATTTTGATGAAAATTGGCATACAGATAGACCATGGCCTGGATTAACACATATGATACTTTTTATCCGGGTAAAGTTAGCGCAGACGATGTCACGGGCAATAGCTAGTAATCGATCTGTAAAACTGAATCTCTATTTCCCTTAGTCATCGAATCACGCGTGAACGGATGAAACAATTTCGCTAATTCTTTTTTTGTTGTGCCAATTATTGCCAGGAGAAAGTTTTTAAGAAAAACAAAATGGAATTTGCGCAAAAAAATATTTATGAATAAACTAAAGACCACGTGTACGAAGTCGCAGTCAACATCTGCCTGCCTAGCATGAGCACTAAAAACACGATATGATTTCAGTTCCTTATGACATCACTGGACCAGTGTGTGTTACACACTGGTTGTAGACTTTCGTCTTTAGGCACTAAAATATAGACGCAATAAAATTGTTAATAAAGATTTAAACATTACCGTTTGCACTTATAAATGAGTTGTCACAGATATAACTTAGTAAAATTTTTTGTTGTTTTTAATTTGTCTTAATGTTATGATTGTTTTTAGTTTTTCATTTAGGTATACGTAACTAACTTGGCGTTTGACTCTTATGTCACCTGGTGGCTTTCCATTTTAAGATTTTAGACGCGGTACCCTAAAATGCGTACAAGAAGCTTATACCACGAAAGTACCAGAACAAATATCGGCAACGCGAATCGGGGATATTTATCTACATGATTTTTATCGCTTAAAACGAAATGTTGTAACTTGAATTTACACGAAATATTAATATGAAGTTGTATGTACATGATCTTACTAATAATATAAGCGTGAAATTTTGTATGATTCGATGCTTGTTACTCAGTCATAAGGGCTGCTGGACAGAATTAGATGTAATTTTGCAAACGAATATTGATTGATCTATCTTAATAAATAAGTTAGCTTTATTTAGTTTTTTGTTACCGAGGGATGATTACCTACTCATTCTAAAGTCTATGTCTCGGGTCTGGGTGTTGTGGATTTATATCGTTTCTGATTTCTATAACAAAAGTGCTTTCGTCCCGGGTTCGATTCTCAGTCGGGTCAATGTAGTAAACGAACTTTTCATTGTTGTCTCGGGTCTGGGTGTTGTGGTACCGTCGTTGTTTCTGATTTCTATAACACAAATGGTTTAGATACTTACCTTAGAATCCGAGTAAGTGATGTTGTCTGATATAAAAAAATGCTTTGTTTTATACCTTATTTCAAGTTAAAATTTTTATTAGAATATAAATTCTAACTCATAAAATGATAACATGATAACAATTATTTCATCGCCATTGGTTTAAAGGATAAACATAGTGATTGTTTGCAATTATTACACGATTTACTTTCGAAAAACTAAAATATAAATCGGCTGCCCAAAACTTCTGTTTTCCAATAACAAATAGATCACACATTTCATTTAATATGATGATTAAAACATCGTGCCGGTAATGTATTCATGCCGATTGGTTTTTCGAATGAATGAGGCCGGAGTGACGAGTGCCAAGGTGATTTGTATTCAGAGGCAATTTACGGGTTTTCACAGTTTCCGTAACGGCACTGACAGATGGCGTACCTATGCGTTTTTTATCATCGCACTTATGTCTTAAATGAAAATTAAATAAAAAAACATAAATGTGTGTGTGTGTACCTCTAAAAAGTGTAGATAATTAAGCTTATAATAAATTACGGGCTCAGTGGCCGAGAGGCGAGCCGGACTGGGCGTCGCAATCTTTGAGGTCCCGGGTTCGATTACGGGTAGAAAAATAACTTTCCTATATTGTCTCGGGTCTGGGTGTTGTGGTACTGTCGCTGTTTCTGATTTCTGTAACAAGTACTTTAGCTACTTATTTAGGATCTGTGTAATGTATGTGATGTTGTTTTTATAAGTACAGCTCTGTTGACCAGTGGATGATGGCGCTGCTGATATTTTAAGGTCAAATTTTTTTAGTTAACTAGGAGGGTGCGATTCTACTGATTAAATACAACAGCTTTCATTCGAAAATCGGAAATATTATTATAAGTCATTTCAACACAGATTTTTATCAACATTAATGAATATGCAACTTAATTTTGATGGCACAAATTCTTACCTTGATTTTGAAATTAAGATAATTAATTTGGAATCTTAATATAATTAGAAGAAGATACGTGAGACACCGTGAAATCTCATCAGATGCCTTAATATTTAACCCATTGTCAAGTGTGAACGTAATTGCACGATCCTTAATTAGAGTCGAAAGTGCGAGTGATTCTCAAAGTGTTCAAAGTGGGTCTGAAACGTCACTAAGCGTCTAGGGTGTTTGCTTTTGTGTCGAGAGCATTTTAAGCAGTCTGCGTAGTCTTGATTTAAACGTTATTACTTGTAGCTAAGGCGCTGCGCATTTGAGGACGTTTGTTGACGTATTTGAATTAATTTAAATAAATTCACTATAAGTATATATATTATTTATATATTTATTCATCATTTTCATCATTACCACTGCTGAACATAGGCCTCCCCGAAAAGGGGGGATTGCCAATATTCGCCACGCTTGGCGGGCGGGTTTGTCGAGCGCAGTTTTTTATAATATTTCGCACGCAGACGCTGCTGCCCGTCTCGTGCTACAAGAATTAGTCGCCTCATACGACACGCCTCCTATTGGCGGTGGGGAAGTGTATTCTTTACGGCCGTCCCCACACGACACTATTTATTAAAACTCAGTCAAACATTGATCGGCAATCAATAAGTAAGATTAGGTTGAGTTAGTTTATTTAAAGATGGGTTGATCAGAGTCACCTCCACGTGCGGCGGGGTGTTACTAATTACACTCGGTTACGATCGGGTGTAAGGAGTAGCATCCTGCCCTGGTTCATCCTGGGCAACGGGGGTTAGCAATTTCCTTCGGGGATTGCTAGCTCACGGCTAAACTCTGCGGGGGAGGGGGGGGGGGGGATGTGCGAGGCGCTCTAGGGCAGCCCGCTTGTGGATGCGTCTTCGCGAAGGCGGCACGTGTGGGGGGTGAGGACTCCCTGCTCGTGCGGCCTAGACGGTGGTCGCGGGGTCCTCACTCTGCGGTTGGTGGAAGTCTCTCACTTCCCAGTATGGTTCAAGCTATACTGGGCGGCGACAGGGCGTGAGACGTAGGCGGCCTTTTGTTTGTGGCGGCACCGTTTCGTCGCAAAGGGTGGCTGCGGATCGGGCTGGGAAGGATAGAATAACCCCTTGCTGACCCGATCCGAAGTCGAAAGAGGGGGGGGGGGGGAGGCGTTTCATTTCGTGCTTATATTCAGTATTTATTTCAAATACTTTTAAAAAAATCTCCAGGTATTTTTTCTTTAAAAAACTGATATACTTAAGTTTATCGATGTCAGGCTATTGTTAAAAATAGTTGTAATGATTTCTTAGCGCCTTATGTGCCGTTCTCGTAGCAACACGTAGCTGTACTCTCGTAGTGCTTTGCTACGCATAAGCCACTACTGCTACGAAAATCGTAGTCACACCTACGAATGTAGATATTCGTAGCACTTCGTAGTTACGAATAAATTTCGTAGACGCTTTCCTAGTAGAATCGTAGTATCCATCGTTCCTGATATAAGTACCAATTTTTCATGTGTTTACCTGAAACAAACAAAAAATATAAATAAATAACAGAATATTAGACAACATCACATATATTGCTCTGATCATATGTCATGTAGCCAATAAAGTACTTGTGTTACAGAAATCAGAAACAACGTCAGAACCACAACACCTAGACCCGAGACAATATAGAAAATTTATTTCTGTACATTTACCGACCCGGGAATCGAACCTGGTAACTCAGAGATAGCGACACCAAGTCCAGTACGCTCGCCTCTCGGCTGCGGAGGTTGACTAAAAAATACAAATTTTTATTTTACTCCCACAATATTTTTACAACATCCCAAATCTTGCTTACACGAGGCTAAATCTCAAAGACCTTTTAGTTACAACAATAGCCAACAGACAGACAAACCGTCCACTAGGGAAAGTTAATCGCATTCATTTGCCGAGAGATTGCACCCAGAACGCCTCGATTGAGGAAGCAAAGTTAAACTGGAAGTGTCCACGAAAGCCCCTGAGCGCACTTGAAAGGTCTTACTTAAGTAGCAAATAGAGTAGTTTCGAAATGTTTACGACTACTGCTTGGTACCTTTCGGGACACAATTCCTTCTTTAGATAGTTTTATTTTTACACTAGTGAGAAAGAGTAAGTTATATAGTAGATAATGCATGCAACTTATTTTTCTATGGCTATAAATGTAGAAGTCATAACAGTCTTTTATTCAGTATACTGTAGACGTTTATACACATCCCAAAAATATAGCTTTGGCCTACCTCCACTTCGGGACTACATATTGGCTGGTGATGAGAAGAAGCGGCGCAAATAAATCTGTCACCTTTGTCAGTATATTTTCAGGAAGTACAGTTACAAGACACGTATTAGGTGAGTTAGGCAGGTTATCAGGTCCATGCACTCTTTTCGTTTAAATAATCGTCTTCTTTATAATATCCTTTTTAATGGATTTTTTAATGTGGATTTTGAACTCATAAACTAGTCTGTGGTAGACTACACTAGAATCTTTCCACGACCATGAAGGATCATAAGGATCTATTTAAGGGCGAAGTACTTAATAACTATTTTCAAAAATATTTGATAAATATTTTTTATAGTTAGTTTCATCTATTGATACTATACATATATAATTAAGAACTTTGGATTAACTACAAAAAAACAGGAATTGGTTCAAAAACAAATTTACACATTTATAATTTATGGAAGTTGCATAACCTTGACTAAACGCTTACACAAGCACTATTAAATACGTCAAAGAGAAAGAGCATTCCTAACTATACCACTGTAACTACAATGGCAAGAAAGCGGACGAGACCGGAGGAAAGTTAATCGCATTCATTAGAGGGTCTGCAGCCACAATTCGCGGATCGAGAATGTACAACTGCGATGGAAGTGACTCTTTTAAAGTTACCTTTTTCAAAGCATCGAGAATCTGTAATGTATTTTCATTGTTTCATTTTGATAATAGTGTTTTTTTTCGGTGACTACAACATATTTTACGATTCGCTAGTTTAATAAAAATTTTGGAAATAAAAAATGACAAGGATGTATAAGAATGATATTAAATAGTCGTTTAACAGCGGACATGACATTGACTTTCAATATGAATACGCCGTTGTTTTACGGTGATTTTTAAGATTGAGTACGTTGTGTTGGATACGACCTTGTATATCCAAGTTAAAATGAAAGAAACAAATAACTGAGGAGATTTTAGTGTTTTTTATTATATAACTAATCTGAACTTTGTATTTTTTACCCACAGATAAGGTATGCGTGTAGGGTGAAAGTTGCGTTGTACATTTTTCGCATTTTTTTTCAACAGGAGGGTTTGATGTGTTGCTTACAGAAGGAAAATTGCATGTATCCTAAAAAAAAAGTATTTTACTTTTTTATGAAACCTCTATAAAGTTTATAATGAAAAACACCGATTTAAACAAGATTTACATTTGGCGTACAAATGTTTTTCTTAATAATATTTATTGCTTGTTCCTAATAATTGTAATCTTCTTATTCTTATTGAAGTATGTTTTTTAAAGAAGACAAAAAAATATTTATTAATTTATTTAATATAAAATTTCAGTACATTTCGTTTAAAAGTATTTTCGACTTAAAAACATTGTCATCAAAAATATATATTTTTAGCCACTTCCAGTCGTCGTTAACTCATCAAAGACTTATTTGTCCGTGCGCAAACATGTTTGTTTCCGCAGATTCTCTTTGATATAATCTTAATGTCGGCTGCTTCACCTGTCCTGTCAGCGGATAAACTTAGCAGACAGTTTACGGTTCTACGAGTGGTTTGCTACAACTTTAATTTGGTGGTATATCGCGCGTTAACAAACATCAAGTTTGTATTCGGCTCTGTGTGTATTTGTGTGAATTTCTTGAGGTTAAACTAGAGTTGAAAATTGACGGTCATATGCTATAAACGTCCGTCATTTATGATAAATGCTTGGTCACAGTGGACGTTTATTGTCACGGTGGTCACATTTTTTTTTGTATAAATTAAAAAAAGAAGAATTTTACTAAAGTAAGTCTTAAATGTTAAATATTTGACAATAAAAACATACACTAAAACATGTAATTGGATCTGGATCGAACTAAAAAAAAAACTCGCGCGTCGATACGACACTTTTTAGCTTGTTAGTGCAGAAAGTTTTAAGAAATTTCATTTCTTTATAGATCATCACTACTGAATTGAATGTGACGTTACTGACAATAAATGTCCAAAATGTCCGGTCACATTGAGAAAATGACCAAATTGCTCGGTCATATTGGTCAGACATTTATAACGTGACGGACACTTTACAACTCTAGGTTAAACGAGAGCGCATAATCATTAGGAGTATTTAGTTGAGAGCATTTTGTCTTCATATTTGTTTTCAAGATTAATAGAAGTCTAGGGTTTAGTAATTAGTAATTTTTTGACACTATAGCTCAGTAAATAATCGTAGTTTGCTTTCTTATAAAAATTACGGACAGTTTTTATTGAAAATCAAAATCAAAATCAAAATCATTTATTTTTGCAAATAGGCCATTAAAAGCACTTTTACACGTCCCAATATTTTGTTTTGCCCTACCACTGCATCGGGACAATTTGTGGGCTAGTGCCGAGAAGAAGCAGCGCAAGAAACTCGGTCACTGTTGTCAGCCTCTTTTAAAATTAATATTTTTACAAGTTTTGGTGCGAGCTAAGCAGTTTTAAATCCACACATTTTTATCATTTATATAATCACTAACGGTGTAATAACCCTTTTTCATTAAAATCATCTTAACATGTAATTTAAGTTTGGCAGTTCAGCAAGGGATTGTGGTAATTTATTAAAAATACGAATACATTTTCCCATGAATGAACTTCCTACCTGAAATGAATGATACCTACCTACCTGATATGAATTCGTTATATGTTACATGAAATTCAAACTTTGTTTCATAAATAAAGTGTAACGCCATTTACGCAATACGTCTTAGGGGTTGATTCTTGTGCTCTCATACAACAACTTTTTCTTTGAGACCAATATCGTAAAAAAGTAAAAACAAAATGATTCCCCTTACAAATGATATCACCTGACCAAAGGGGTTAGTATGGGACATCGGTACCTAACTAGCTGTCCCGGCAAACTTCGTACCGCTTCCTTTTTTTGTGAATTTTCTGATGTTTTATGCGTTATTCTGCTATTCAGGGCGAAGACAAATTCAACAAATCAAAGACCATCAAAATTGCTCCATTCGTTCTTGACTTATAAATGGTGTAACTAACCCGACTTGGTTTTCTAAATACAGGGTTATTTTTATAACATCAACAACCTTCTGGTACTCAAACACAAAAACTTTTTCCATAGGACCAACACTGAAATCGAAAAAAACGCTTCCCCATACCAAGACGCTAACCAGCTGACATCAGTTTGTATGGATTAGTTATTTTTTTTTTAGAATTCAATGCTGTTCCAATAGAAAAAGTTGTTGTATTTAAGCACTAGAACAGCCCCTAGGATGTTGTTGATGTTTTAAAAATAACCCTGTATAAATACTACTACACATTGAATAATTTTACTTTTTTGATATTCTTATAACTGTTACGGGCAAATTGATAAGTCCGGGCACTATTAATAATGGCCGGTCTATATTCATAATGCCCTACTCAATTGGATAATGTGATTAAAACAGCATGATTAATCACTTTTCCCGGCCATTATGAATAATGCCCACCCTATCTTGGGCAAAGTAATAAAATAGGTGAACTGTAGTGTTTTTGTTTATTAAATGAAATTAAACTTAAAAAAATATCATGAAATGTTAACAAAAAATAAACTATTGAACTACTGTTAAAAAATAAACAGTTAAAAATGTAATAACATCATTAGTTACCTACTTTTATTTTGACAAAAATATTACTTAAGAACAATAGTTTAAAAATTAGTAAACTGAGAAAAATAAAAAATAAAATCTAATAATTAAGGACTGTGCGAGAACTAAGGACGGTCCAATTTATCACATTGCCTCGGCTACATCGGCTGCAAGTAGGGAATTATTCATACTGCCCGGTCCAAGTGATAAATTCAAGCTATCTGAAACACTGACTTATTACATGACCACGGGCCGTCGGGTATTATTAATAATGGCCGGTCAAAGTGATAAATTAATCACTTTGCCCATCGCTCTTGGGCATTATTAATAATGGCCGGTCCTTATTAATAATGCCCAGTTAATCACGTTGCCCGTAACATAACGAATAAAAAACAGTCATCATCTTGATCCTTTTGCACTGTACTATGGTCATCACATTTGTAATGATAAACTATGTGGTTAAGGCTCATCAAACCATGATCACCAAATGTAACAACATAACATATATTTATGTACTTAGCAACGGTAATGACTTCGAAGTCGGTCGAGCAAATAATAAGTACCTATAACTCACTAATAGCATCAAATAACACACTATGTTTTATGTCGTGTCCTTGCACGCCCCCAACACACCCTAACCACAGTCGAGAAGGAACAGCTAACACATTTGAGTTCGTCACTTTACGAGTTAGTACCCTCCCTAAAGTAATAAATTAACACACGGAATGTCTGCACAATGCCTGTCAATTGTAAAGTTATTGCTAAGGGTAAGGGTATGTAAGAGTAGGCTATGCATAATATCCTTATATTTAACATACGTTACCCTATAATAGTGCCGTGTGGGAACGGCCGTAAAGAATACACTTCCCTAGCGCCAAAACGAGGCGTGTCGTAAGAGGCAACTAATTCCTGTAGCACGAGATCAGCAGAAGCGTTTTCGTGCGAAATCTTATAAACTGCGCTCGCCGACCCGCCTGCCAAGCGTGGCGAGTATTGGCAAAAAAAAAAGATAAGTCATTGGGGTAGGCTTTTGTTCAGCAATGGACGTGCTATGGCTGAAATGATGACCCTATAATACAAAGTGTGACAGATTTCAAAGTTATAAGCGTTTATTTCGGGCGGCTGCGTGGTTAATAAAATGTATGGAAAACTCATAGTCAATCGCTTTGCACAAGCAAAGTATTATTTTTAATTTAAAATCAATAGATCTTAACTAAATTCATAATCAAAATATCACAACAATCAAAGATAACATACGACCTTTTGCTATCCAGGCGACCGCTTTTTTTATCACGCTACAAAGGACATAGTTATATTGGCGAATTTCTTGAATTATTAATAGCTAAGCCATAAGCCAGCGTTCCTTGATATAATAAATTAGCATTATTGTGAACAAAAAAAAAGTTTAGATTTATCTTTAATTTTATTTGTAAATACTTATATCCTATTTAAGTTTTATTTTATTGTTTAAAACAATTCTACGTTTTTAGCGTTGGTTTCAATTATTTAAAAAGATGAATCACGAAGTAGCGCATTTCTGTTTAGACTTTAATGTGATGTTAGAGATGAGAGATTAAATTCATCAATATAACTAATGTCCTCCGTAGCTTAGCTGAAAGAGCAGTCGCCTGGATAGCGAAAGGTCGTGTATTAAGATCCCACCAAATCAATAAAAAAAAAAATTTAAGTGAAATAATATATTTGTTATTAAAAAAACTATCATTATTGTGGATGCAAAAAAACAAATTTTAAAGCTGTTTTAACTTAACTGATTGTTAAATATTTAAAATTATATTTCTTTTGGATGTTTGACGGTCAAAATGCCTGGTCTGGCACGATCGCTGCTGGTATGGGGCCCCAACACGTACGATCATAAGTGGGGCGGGCCTAGGCTGAGCGCTTTTAGCGCTCGCCAAAACTGCCCGGTGAAGCTGGATTAGGGCTTCCTCAAAGGTCCGTCCGAAAAAAAAAACAACTGGCTTCCTAACAGCGAACATCACTCAAAGAAATTCACCATCATAACTTATTTTGTCCGTAGCTCAGCGGAAAGAGCATTCGCCCGGATAAAGAAAAATTCAAGGCAGTTTTTTTAATGTAAAATATTGGGGCTACAAAGGTATTTTAATGTAGCACGGCTGACTTTTATGGGCTACACTACTGCCCTGTAATCCAATTACTAACCAAGTTATTGGATGCCGTTTTCACCATTTTCCTACAATGCAAGCCCCCATTTCATATCTATGTAGTAATTATTATTGCTGGCCATTGTTTAGTTGGCAACAGCGAGCAAGGGACCGGTGAAATATGCGTTTACTGCTCACCTTACCAGATAATGCCCAATTACACTGCAATAACAACTTTATCTTCTACAACTGAAGACTGTTAATTGCTCGTTAGGGTACAATGACAATGTTGCCAGTGTGGGCCATTTTCAACTTTATTTGAAGGTATTATGCACGTTTAGTGTTAAAAGTGTTTTATGTTCCCAGAACTCTTTAAGCCCCACTGTTTGTTCTGTTTAATGAGATTTGTGTGCCGAAACATTATTAGCAAGCTGAAGTGGCAGTGGGCGGGGCACATAGCACGTAGAACTGACGGCTGATGGGGCAGAAAGGTTCTAGAATGGAGACCGCGTACCGGCAAGCGCAGCGTAGGACGTCCACTCACAAGGTGGTCAGACGACCTGGTAAGGGTCGCAAGAAGACGCTGGATGCAGGCCGCTTCCAACCAGCCAATCTGGAAGTCAATGAGGGAGGCCTATGATCAGCGGTGGACGTCCTATGGCTGAAATGATGATTTTGATGATACCGTACCACGAACGCTACACAATGCATAAACAGTGTTGTTCTTACGTCAAACTCAAACGGCAACTCGACAAAAAAAAAACTGAAAAAAGTTTAAGTAATTCTTATTACTTAAACTTTTTTCAGTTTTTTTTAGTTTTTTTTAATCTCTTGATTACAGTCAGCCCTTTGTGCTTTATTTATTTGCAGTTGTTTCAGAACTACTTAATTAGTTGTCCTCTACCTGACAGTTGTATGAAAGGGATTTCTTAAAGCGGTAAGACCTCCTAAATTGTACGTCTGTCTGTAATAATCAAGTGTAATTACTTTGAATAGTGTGCAATAAAGATAAGAGATATTAATTATAAAAAGGAATCAACCTTTTTCAATTCAAACCGTGTAAAGCTAAGCTAAGCTAAGTTTCACTTTCACTAGTTTTTAACCTTTGACTAGTTATGCTACTGGTCCAACAAAAACTGCATTGTAGCAAGACATATCCAGCATTAATTCAAGAAATTATGGTATCTGTGTAATAGAAAATACACCGTATATTTCTCATCCCCTAGTCATTACTTGCCATACGTACCCCTGACTGCAAGACATATAGTTTAGGGACGGTTTGTCTCTATAACAACTAATAGTAGGGTCCAGTACACCTCGTTTCTATTTATTGTTTTAGCAATGGTTATTTGTTATGTACAGTACCTTCATAAGTTATGCAGTTCAGTATTGAATAATGCAAAATTGTATTGGGTTGTTTACTGTTACACAAATACTACCGACTAGACAGTACAGAGTTTTATGAAAATGGATATTATAAAGTAGACGATTATTTAAACAACAAGAGTGGACCTTATACCTACCTACCTGCCTATCTCGCACCTACAACAAGTCTTGTAACTGTTTGTCCTGTAAAAAAGGCTGATAAAGGTGACTGAGTTTGTTGCGCCGTTTCTTCTCATCACCAGCCGATATGTAATCCCAAAGCGGTGATAGGGCAGAGCTATATTTATGGGACGTGTATAAGTGCTCGGATGAGGGCCTATATACTGAATAGATGACTGTATTATGGCTTTTATTCAGTGATTATGTATATGCGATGAAAAACTAAGAATAGTTGCACTAATTGATGGCCATCTCTCTATATGGTGTTAATAAAATAACACAAAACCTCTTAGGCGCTGATTTTGATTTGATTCTGGTGCTGAAATAAGTAAAACAACTTTTATTTGGATGTATTACTTTAATGTTTACTTTAATATCCACAACAAAAACTTGCATCAAAAACAAAACCAATTACCTTAATGATAGGTGGCACACGACTATAAAAGAGTCAAAAAATCAAAAAACTGCATGGACTCCATTCAACACACTAATTCCTAATAGACATAAAACATTTTAAAATCTGAAGCGGTTCATCACTGTCCAAACAGGTTGTTAAATTTTGACTAAAAATCTGGCTTGAGTTCCCTAAATTCAGATTGTGATGGGTCAGCGTCTACTAACAAAATCCAATCCACGGATTGAACCTAGCAAATTAGTTTTTCCAATGCAATCCCATTAGGTGCCGTAACAATCCATGTACCTACTACTATTACTATTCTGAAGAAATCCGCACGGGAATACCAGAATCTGTGTGGAGTGCGCAAACGGCTCTTCTCTCATTTGCAGCTATACTAATTCAGCGTTAGCGTAGCCATGTCTTAATGCGCTTTCAGTGTCGGTAATAGAGACGATTTTGGTATGACATGTACAGTGGTCGGTTGTACGCAATTTTTCGCCCGTTATCCCCCCTCCTCACCCTGTTTACCGCCTCGTCCAGACGTGATTCGGAAACAAATGTGGACAGGCTCTGAATACAGTATTTGCGCTAACTCGAGTGTTGCGCGATAGAATGCTATGGAATGGACAATGGATGCGGAATCTTGTTACTGTATCTTGTAACGCCTGTAATGTAAACGTGAAGCACTGATGTTTAATATGAAGTTGCACTGTACAAATAGAAAAGAATGAATTTATGCCTAGAGATCTTATTTCTTGGTGTAATACGTAGGTCACACTATAAGTTTTGCGTAACTTAAAAAAACAACATGTTATAACCAAAATATTATGATTATAGCTTTTTAAAATACTCTCCTTTACATTTTAAACATTTTGTCATGCGATCAAACCATTTTTTAAAACAGGAGGACCACAGATCTGAAGGACATGCCTTCAGATCTGTGGTCCTCCTGTTTCTACGTGCTGATTGAACGCTATCACTGCCTCTTCGGAGTTGGTAAAAGTAAAACCTCTCATCAAATCTTTGATTTTGGGAAAAATACAGAAATCACAGGGTGCTAGGTCAGGGCTATGCGCAGGATGGGTGACGAGTTGTACTTTTTCGGAAGCTAAAAATGACTTTGTTCTGTTGGCCGTGTGTGAAGAAGCGTTGTCATGATGTAGGAGAACGCGGCTTTTGGGTCGTCTTTTGCGAACTTTTTCTAACACCCTGGCAGAATACCACTCGGCATTAACATTCTTTTGATCTTCAAGTGGAATTGTACAGATGGGAACGTTTCTCGCCTGCCTCACTTTTGTTGGCCTGTTCTCATTTTCAAACACCCATTCACAAGATTGCTGTTTTTTTTCGGGTTCAAAACAATAAATCCACGTTTCGTCTCCTGTGACAATGTCATAAACAGCATTAGAATGTCCGTGGTCGTACTTCAGTAGCATCTGTGAGCACGCGACCCCGCTTCTGCTCCGCTGTCAGTTCATGAGGGATCCAACGACAGCAAAGTTTCCGAATTTTCAATTCGTCGTGCAAAATTTTCTGAATTTGGCTCATACCAATCCCCAATAGTCCTCAAATTGCCTCATAGGTAATCCGTGGGTTTTCTTCAATTAGCCGCTTAACTGTAGCCACATTATTTTCGTTGACGGCAGTTGAAGGCCGCCCTTCACGAAATTCGTCATGTAAAGAAACTCGACCTCTCTCAAATTCAGCAAACCATCGCCTCACGGTGCTCAAACAAGGTGCTTCTCTCCCAAAAGCATTTTAAAGACGAGCGGCACAGTCTTGCGGAGAGAGAGAACTTTTAAAATCATAAAAAATCATCGCTCTAAAATCTTTTCGACTTAATTCCATTTTCGTTGCGTACGTAGAACTTTGATGTGTGATAAAAAACAATTGACAAATAATTTCCCGCCAATTGTTTTTTTTTTTATTACTAAGAAGGTTGCAACGTTTTAAAAAATATTACATTCTAAATTCAAATAGTTCCGATTAGCTAGAAGTGCAAAACTTTTAGTGTGCCCCATAAATATGAATATTTTATAACTCCCGATGTCCTTATTATTGTCACCATCACCATTATGTCAGCCTATTGCATCTACTGCTGAACGTAAGCCTCCAAAGAGTGCCGAAGAGCTGGATCTCCCGCTTTTTTCATCCAGCTACTGCCAGCCATCTTCTTAAGGTCGTCGTCCTTTTCTACGTTTGCCAAGGCGTGATTATTATTGTCAATGTTGGTCAATTTATGTTACTTGTAGAGACAAGAAACATAATGTGGATTTCTATTTTTAATCATAAATTCGTCTTATTCTGGAAAGCTTTTTTACTATCTTATACATTTTGTATTTTATTTGAATGTATTAGCTTGAAATTAGGCAGATAGATGATAGCTACTCTTTATTTTTCTTTCCTCCGTAGCCGAGAAGCGAGCATACACTTGGTGTCGCTATCTCTGAGGTCCCGGGTTCGATTCCAGGTCGGTCAATGTAGAAAAGTAACTTTTCTATATTGTCTCGGGTCTGGGTGGTACCGTCGTTGTTCCTGATTTATAGAACACAAGTTACTTATCATAGGATCAGAGCAATGTATGTGATGTTGTCCAATATTTGTTATTATTATTATTGCACACCATACGAAGAAGTTAGAGTTGATGTTTAGGATAGGATAATTTAGGCGGTCTTATCCCTAAGAGCGATCTCTTCCAGATAACGTTCAGGTAGAGGACAACTATACACAAAAGCAGGTATCTTAGTTTTTATAACTTCTAATCACAGCTTTACAAAATGTTTACCATCTCAGAAACAATATTTAAAACCTGACCTATTAAATTTTCAAAGGCAACGCTTGATACCGTCTCGGGTTTAACCCTAACAAACTCTTAACAGAGCATACACAACATTGTCTCCAAATACCTATTCCACCTTGACAAGGAAAACCTCCAAATATGCCACCACATTTTAATTGCCGGATAATTTCGCCAAGCAGTCTAAAAACACAAAGAGCGACATTGCCGAAACGCTAAAGTTTCTCTTGAGAGCCGCTGGGGAGCGCTCACAATGCGCGGCCATGTTTGATTTTTGAAGAACAAAGGAGTCGCACAATGGGCGGCCTAAGAGCTGTAGGGATGTGCGATGTTTGTGTTTGATCCAATTTCTTGGTTTGTTATAGTTGCTGCTCATCAACCTGTGGTTAAGGTTTCGTGTATAAATGATAAATGTATTAAGTTTAGCCATATTATCCATCTTTATTGCCAGAAAACTGTAACGGAACCGAGACGTTTTGAGGCCCGCTCTGAAATTTGAAGGCTACAGAAGCTATTATTACGCCGACATGCACTAAGCCCGTTTTAATTTTTCTGTTTTATTATTCTGGCTGAAGGATAAGTTATTTTGAATTTAATTTGCATGATCTATACTTATCTATTTAATTAATTATATATTTTTTTTATAATCCTTTTTAAGACGAATATTAAAAACACGAAATAACACAAACCACAATATATTACAATTACCGCAATAATTATGTTTTTAGTCATCTTTCAATTAAATTGACGACTCTCAGTCTGGTCAACGTAGAAAACTAACTTTTCTTTGCTGTCTCGGGTGTTGTGGTACTGTCGTTATTTCTATAACATACGTGCTTTAGGATCAGAGCAATGTGTATGATGTGGTCCGATATTTATATAAAAATATCCTGTCCAAAAAATACGGGATTGTATGACCATGATCCAATCATCGAAAATATAGTATGGGCGCATCCCTATAGCAAGTACACGCGGCTTCGTGGATTGGTTAATATTTAAAGTGGGGAGACATCGGCATCCGTTTAAATGAGAATGTTTGAACAATGTAATTGTGTTTTAATTATAAAAGCGCAATTGCACGTGTGTTTAAGGGTTAATTTCAAATGAGGCGAAAATCAGGACGATGTGAGAACGTTGATTTATCGAATTGTGTTGTAAATTTAGCGCTCCATTCCAAGTTTGGTTTATTTTTCATTAATAAAGGTTAACTTATTTCCTCTAAAAATGATTAAATAATTAAAATAATGTCTTTTTCTGCTACTTTGAGTTGTTTTACTGCTACTTCAAGCTATTTGACCATTTTAGTAAGAGATATAGTTTTTATTAAAGATTAAACCCCATATTTCTAAATATACTTCTTAAAATTATTGTATTAATTAAACTAATTAATAATTGTGTTTAGTGCTGGGACACGTTTCATTATTGTGCCATGCTTAAGACCACCTACAGTTTTATGAAACCCTCTCAACTCAAATGAAGTGCAATTTTATTGTTATTCCAATACTCATATAACCAAATAATCTTCATTACGGCTAGCGGCACCGATCTTGAGCGCTGGACAAAAGATGCGCAGAAGACCATTACGTTTACGTGATAGGCTAGTCGCGCGACGCGTTTGAATCTGAACCTCCGTCCCGAATTGGTTGCTTGCCCCGCGCACAAGCGTCTCTGATACGATGATCGTCTCAGAAGATGCGCAAAGCAATCCTCAGTCTTACCTTCAGCGCTCAAGATCCATGCCGGGGATGGTACAAATTTGTCTTTACATTATTTATGTACATTTATACATAAATAATATATATAATATATATATTACATTATTAAAATCTGTGGCTGTATTTTGTATGAATGCGAACAACAATAATCATTTGCACGAATTTCAGCACTAATTGTGTTTACATTGTATGAGCAATCCCTAATTATAAATGTAATAAATTATGCCAATGCGCTCTTGATAAGGGCATACAAGTTAGAGCTACTCCTATTCTGTCGCACGATATTTTTTTCTTTTTTTATTACATAGTCTTTTTAGTCGACAAATATTTAGGTTTTCGCCAAACAGATGCCAAAAAGCGGCCAAGTTTTTAGACTAACACCAGTGTGACATCTATCTAACTCCTAACTTAGCGTGTAAAAGCAGAAACCTAAAACGGCCGACGATAAATTCGCTCTTATCTAAACATTCGCTATCTCGTCCACAACTCAGCCAAAATCGCTGTGTAGCCGAAAAAAATCGCGAAATTATTAACAAAATCGTATTATCTGCATCATTTCTCCGTTGTAAGGGCCGGCGGTCATTAAAACGGCGCCCGTGTAAGGGTCGCCGCACACGATACGGAACCATGAATACAATTATGCCATCCGACCGTTCGTCGGATTAAATTCTATTGCCTGATGAATCTCCAATTCCTATGGATAGAATGTAGAAATAATATATTTGGGGTCGTATTACGTTTTTGTGGAGAGGTTTATGTCATACTGGATTAGGGTGTAATTAAATTGTAATATTTTATAGTATATTCTGTTTGAATGTTTTTCATCTGCCAATTGGAAGCTTACGAACATAATAGACAACTTGTCACTACATAGTATAAAACAAAGTCGCTTCCCGTTGTCTGTCCCTATGTATGCTTAGATCTTTAAAACTATAAAGGTATTCAAAAGGGAGGTTTATATGTACAATACATGCATAATATAGTAGAGAAACACTGATAATTTTTTTTTGCGCTTACATTGCAAAGTGCTGGCTGAACCTTACGAGATAAATCAAAATAGTGTACTACAGTATTGTACACCTTAACAAGGTCAATAAAAAGTCCGCAATAGTATATGTGTAACTCTTATGCCTTGGGCACACAGCCGACGGGGCGCGACGGTGACGGGATGCTAGCGCGACGCCAGTGTTTGTAATGTACTGATATCTATTAGAAGACGACACACAGCACCGTCGCACTCGGTGCGACGTGAGCCGTCGCCGTCCCGTCGGGCGTGCCTACAAACGGGCGCGCTGCCGTCGGGCGTGAGCGAGACGGTAGATGTTGTGTTGCATGGGAAATGTACTAGGCAGTCACACTGACGACGGGCCGTGTTACGTTACGCTCGGCGGAATATTTTGTTTGTTTTTTTTTACTTTATTTTTTAACTTTCAAGAAAAGTAATGAACAACGAAACTATTGAACGTTTAATTGAGTGTGTCCAGAGGTCACATATTTTTATATGATCTCAGTCATAAAGAATCCGAATCACTTGACATCTTGTTTGAAAATAAGAAAACACGCCACGCCGAGGAATACGGGACGGCCAGCGCTACCGTCGCGCCCACAGTGTGACGTGCACGCCCGTACTGCTGCCCCGCCGCCGTCCCGTCGCCATCGAGCCCCGCCGGCTGTGTGCCCAAGGCTTTAGGGATAACCCACAATAACCATTTTTTATCCTTTACTTTTTGCCAGAAATAATGGCTTATTTACGAAGCGATTTTAGGCAATACAAAATTAATTATTATCCTATTATGTAAGTACTTTAAATATATTGTGCATTTAATATTGATCATTAGGGCCCTTTACAGCAGTAATTTAAATAAATGTTTTCGAAGATATTACAGATTTAAAATGCAGAGACATAGCGGGGGGAAGAAAACATGTTTGTATTGTCTAATGACAAAGAAGCTGTGAACCATGTACATAAAGACATTCTGTGTAGTATATTTAATTGCACCCGTGCGAAGCCGGGGCGGGTCGCTAGTAAAATATAAAATAAAATTTAAGGCATCATTCTCTCTACATAAATACCTACAGGAAACTTCTCTACAAGAACAACAAATAAATCAATATTGGATATCACATTCATTGTTCTGATCATATTTTTTTTTGACCGATTTCGAAATTATTTCCTTATGAAACTGCATTTGAGCGGCTTCTTATTTCCTGAAGTCTAAGTCCACCCACAGTTTATAAAAACTATTTCTTTCAAAGAAAAATAACAGGTATGTTCCCAAAAAAACAAATTCAATTGTTCGTTACTACTTGACTGAGTGTAACTTCTGTCTACGTAGTGTACTGCATCATACTAATTGACATGAAAACAACCATTACACATCTGAGCAATTATTTCGGATATTGCAAGAGCAATATATGTGCAAACCGAACTTGATAATTTATTCTAGTTGCAGTGTGAAATTCATAACTCAATTAATGATTGACTATCACAAATGGAAAACTAATTAATGCCTGTTAGAAATTGAAACGCGCTCTAATTACCTGCATGCATTTGTACTAGCCTGACAAACATAATTTGCTTCGGAGAGGCAATTGTATTGCAACTGAGTGTTTTTTAAATGTTTTATTTAGCTTACCGTGTTTGTGTCTTGTATCGGTCAAATCTAGTTTTTTTTTATTCAGATCTTTTCAGTCTTATAAAAAAACATGAAGGTTTATTGTTAAAAGAAAAACAGATAAGCGGGAAATAGAATCGATTCCAAAAGGTGCAGAAGCTAGGATGACTCTGGCTTGACTCACTCGCACATCCACCCAAAATAGGAGTGAAGAAAGTAAAGAAAAAATAATTACTGAGTTTAGGATATGAAGTAAACTCTGGGGCTGGCTGCACTTTAGACACATTTTCGTACGAGGATAATATTTTCACTTTCAACTTTGCTTTTAACTACCTTAGCCGTATGACCATCAAAACACGATATGATATAGCGATATATCAACACCAACTGTCAAAATATTATAGATATAGCCGCCGTGTTGAATCGCCGTGCCGGTGAGTTCACATATAATGATCGCTGTTTTGATAAAATTTAACATAGCGGCTATATCGATAATATTTAAAAAAACATAGTAAATAAAACTATAAGTCGGTATACATAAAAGCATCATCATCATTATCACCATTTCAACGATAGGGCATCCACAACTACTGCTGAACATAGGCCTGCTAAATTGACTTAAAAAAACTAAAATAAATTAAACTAAATACAAAATTTCATCCAAATCGTTAGACACATTTATTTTGAGATAAGCAAATTGTTTTTTTAAAATAGATATTTTATTTATTTTTATACATATTTATAATAGGTACAAGAACTGCTTGCTTAAAATCTGTATTAGATAGACTTATAAACTTGAAAAATATTTTCCTTCTTACTGTAGGCGTTTAAAAATCTATTCTATTACAAGATTACAATTTACTGAGCTCCCAACCCTATATAACCCTATAACCCTAACGTACTGAACTTAGTGCACGCTAAAGCCTCAGCACGTCATGACGTAATCTTATAACAGGTATCCTAGGAACACATAACACACAGATTTATTGCTCGGGTCGCGACAAGGTTGACATATAAACGGGTTTAATGAGGATTTACCGATTCCAAGTTTGCGTCGTGTTTGTGGAAATAGGTTTACACAATTTGATAACGAATGTAATAAAAAGATAAAATAACACATTGCGGCGATATAGTTTTACCAGTTTTTTTCTCTCAATTTTATCCCTAATTATAAGACTATCAAATTTAGACATAAAATTAGTCTGTTGTCTATCTTTTTGCTACATTTGCTTTATCCTTTTCCGCTTCACGTATTTCAAAAAACGATCGCTATGTTCAGCAGCTTTTTTGAGCTGTAGGCAGTCTCGTTTCATTGGTTTATAAGCGTTAATGAGCCATACTGATTTTGATTTGCTAATAAAACGTAAACGTAACTTTATCGCCACCGATTTTAATTAAATGTATAACTCCAATATGATTTTACATAAAACCTAGAAGCAAAGACATGACCAACTTTTAAGTTGGAAGTCATTACAAATACAGATTTTTGTAATTTTATAAAACGGTATCTCGTGGATACAGTTGTCCACGATTCTGGATTCGATCGCGTTTTAATTTTTAACTCCAGTATTTAAACTGAAACGTACAACAAACTGAAAAGATTTGCATGGTCCTAAGATAATGTAAAAAAAATACACTCCTGAACAATTAGACAATTTATTATTATTATACAAAATTTGAAAAAATTGACAGGGCAGGTAGTGAAAAGACAGGATTCTAATCTGCATTAGCCGTGGCGACTAAAACCTCTATAACTGGTATTTTACTATGTATAGTGAAAACCAACTTTAATATACAGGATTATTTGTAAAACATCAACAACCTCCTAGGGGCTGATTCTGGTGCTAATAAGCGTAATTTAAAAAAAAATTTACTGCTTCATGCAAATTGATGTCAGCTGGTCGGCGGCTTAGTATGGGGAAGTGTTTTTTTTTTGCGATTTCGATGTTGGTCCTATAGAAAAAGTTGTTGTATTTGAACACCAGAATCATCCCCTAGGAGGTTGTTGATGCTTTGAAAATAACCTTGTATAGTGAAAAGCGTCAATCTGTTTGCTTTGCGTCAATATGTATTTACAAAATATCTACTTTCTACCTACTTGTATTAATGCAAAATCTCTCCAGGTGACAGGACTGCTCCGTGGGAGAACGCAAAGTGCTTTTAAGAACAATTTACTGCTATGTTCTAAGTCCCGACTGTGCTTGATGGATGTGTTGTGTATTGTGGGGACAAATATAAACATAGCACACTGAATTTAACTATAGAAATACTCAGTGTTTTGTTATGTTACCAGTACCTATTCGAGATACTGTCAAAATGCTTTAAAAATAATACAATCTCTTAACATTAACAGTTTTAATCACGGTAAAAACTAGTTTATATTGACAGTAAACAAATCAATTACTTTAAACTATATTGAACTAAAACCATTAGAGCTTGGTCTGATTATGAAGTGTAAATATCTATTTCTCATACAAGCTGCAGTGAGTTGCACGACGGTGTCGGAACATGAGGACACCCATAAAAAAGCAAATATAAGGTATCTATCATATCTCTTTAATTTCAGCGTAATTTTTTCGTTAGTTTCATGATTACAATAGTAAGGGCCTTACACCACTTGCTGATAAGTGCCAGATAACCTTTCTGTTCTGACGACCTCCGTAGCCGAGAGGCGAGCATACCGGACTTGGTGTCGCTATCTCTGATGTTCCGGGTTCGATTCCCGGTCGGGTCAATGTAGAAAAATAAGTTTTCTATATTGCCTCGGGTCTGGGTGTTGTGGTACCGTCGTTGTTTCTGATTTTTGTAACACAAGTGCTTTGGCTACTTACCACAGGATCAGAGCAATCTATGTGATGTTATCCAATATTTATTTATTTATTTACCTATCTGGCACTTTTTTGACAGCTAAATGTATGGGTTATCTGTCAAAACAAGTGCCAGATAGGTTATCTGTAACTTTTCAGCAAGTGGTGTAAGAGGCCCTAATAGTTATAATAGTAATTTACTACAACAATCATAATCGTACCTAAAATAGCTGATCTTTGTCATAATTTTGATTGTTTTAAAGACCATAGGGTCTATCCTAAAATAGTAAAAAACTTTGTAATTACCACCATTGATTTAAAGGAGTCTGTCACCGCCGACTATGCCCGCTTTAAAACTGTTGCTAACTCATGAAATTCTGCAGCATTACTTGTTAGCACCATTTCTAGTACGTAAATTATTTATTTATCTCAAAGCATACAAACTGAAATTTATTTTTAATTAGACTGATATAAACTACGTACAAGAAATCTCAATACAGTGTTTATTGTGAGAGGTGTCTATTGTAAGTTTTTAAGAACCTATATTTATTAAATCATTTCTTAAGTAACAGGATGTGTCCAGAAAGTGGATATATAAATTCTGCCTCCACTCGTCTATTTTTATTTATTCCCGGAAAATGATTTCCCGAGTGGGCAGCCCTACACAAGAGACGACGACTGGGCGAGGCCGGTCTCCGGCTGGCACGGCCTACAACCTACAACTACCTACACAAAATTATTCATGGCCGTCCTTGGCCGAGCGGCCGTGTTCGGTCGTGCCGTGTCCCTCCGTGCTAGACACGGTGCAGTAACCGTGTTGGTAAGTGGCCTGCAAAATTGCAGACTTTTTGATTTATGATAAGAGCTATTTATTTATGCATAGGGTGTTTTTTTTTAGTTTTCCTTGCAAATAATTTTTGCAATTGTTTTGGTGTTACCTATAATGACGACCATCTGGTGTAGTGGTTCGCGCTCCGGACTACAAAGCCAGCGGTTGCGGGTTCGAATCCCGCAAGGGGCAAATGTTTGTGTGATGAGCACGAGCATTTGTACCTAAGTCATGGATATTTATAAATGTATTTAAGTATGTTTATCCGTTATCTCATATTATCATAGTACAAGCTTTACTTAGTTTGGGGCTACCTAATTGGTGTGATTGTGGAAACAATTTATTATTTATTGCTTATTTATAATAAACAAAGATATCATATCTCTGTGATTTACAAACTTTTCCGTGTAGCCAAAACAACAAAACATCAACACTAATTTAATACGGAATCGATTGGACCGAGTCAACACGTATCACATTTTATTTTCATCTCGCGACCTCTCGATCCCATCATATCGAATCTGATACGACATCGGAAGTAGAATATGTCGCGCAAATATTATTATCCATTTCTATCGGTGAGACTGTACCACCATAACATAATATATAAATAATATAGTAGGTCTACTCCCAGCTAACAAATATCGCATTTACATCGAATTTTTTTTATTACTTGTTATTTTACTACAGGAACAGGACCACAAAGTTTTGTAGATCCTGTAACGAAACTGTAAATTGTTGAAATCACGAACAAAAAAGGTTTATAAGATATAAATCAATTTGAAAGTTTTTACCTGTGCCGCGAGATCTTGTTTTATTTCAAATTTTATTTCATTATTCTATCTAGATCTAGGTCAACGGGGCAGTATTCCATTTAGATTTAATGAGTGAGTTTATAAGTACTAAATTATACGTAAAAAATAAATAACAAATAGCCGTATCTTTTAATTTTTTTGACTTAGATAGAAGTTCTATTTGAGAAATCGTAAGTTTGGTAGTTGATTTTAATTTTAATTTGATACAGCAAATTGTGCCTAAGAAAAAGGGGTATACGGACGGACAATCATACTCAAAGTCTAAAAATACTAACTTTTGAATGATCAAACGTTACTGATACGTCACGTTATCATAATCGAACGATCAGCCTTCTATGTCTTGTTGTCTTGTGACCATAACTCAGGGCGACCCTCGTAAATTGTTCCAAGGACAAAACAACATATTCCGACCCGAAACGAGTTCGGCAAACGGTTTCTAAAACTATAACGTAACTTTGTTATACAAAATTAGTTTCGGGATCCCGGACTCTGATAGTTGTCTGGTATTGGATCGGTGACGGTTTGCTTACACGAGTACAGTAATAGAGTAAAAGTGATAATAGTAAAAAATAGTACCAAGCCGACATCCAAGGATATAGCATTCCTAGGGGCTACGGATATTGACAACCCGATTTGTGTAGTGGCGGTTCGATTCTCGTTTCGGGTAGATCAAAAAAAAATTTTTTTTTAAATTAGGTCAAGTATAGATATTCTAGGAGACAAAATACTTTGTCTGGTACAGTCAGCATCAAAAATGTAGCTAGTAAGAAACTAAATTTTCAAATTTACGGAATATTCTAAATGTCACAATAACCTGACTTATTTGTTTGAAATTTGCTTAGTGATTTTGCAGACTATTATGACGTGTTTTGCAATGAGTTTTTTTTTGGAAATTAGGTACAAAGCTACTTTTGATGTTGACTGTACCTCGTTACATAAGGATGTTAATTCCTTACTACGAAACCGTGACAATAGGAATGACTAACTTTTTTTCTACGTCTATCAGGTTGATAATCTATAAATCAAAAAGTATTGGACACGTATTTTTTCTTTATTTACTTAATCAAAATATTAGACAGATATATTGATTTGAAATGTCGCATGACGTCACGTATAGGTACAACTTTCACTTAGAAGTGACTTGAAGCGCTTTATCTTTGTATTTTTTGGTTGATTGACAAAAGAAAAAATAAAAGTCTATTATTTTTGATAATCTAATTGTGGGACTAAATAGAATTTAATTTTCTTTACCCAGTCGTCATCCCTTTAAATATTACTACTTACCATGTTTATCGCAGAACATAATCCTTTACATAAATTGTAAAACTTTGTGGAAACTGCGAAAAATTATGAAGACTAAGTATGAGAAATGCATTATTAGAGGTAGTTAGTTGGTCGATTTGCCTAATAAATACCAGATACATTAGCAGTAATTAACCCTAAGATGATTAGGTACTTAATCAATCAGCGATCTATTAGCAATAATTCATAGTCCTTACTATCGATATTTGCATATACAGAGACGACGCATAAATCTAGGCATTGTAAAGCGTAAAATATTGCTTTACAATCAAATCTTAATTAAGCTGAATAATAGACCCATAAATCGATAAAAATATCACAAGCCCTGGTAATCATTATCGAGAGCCATTATTTTAGCTGAAGGCTGTCTGAAAGAGATCGCTTCTAGTGATAAGATCGCCACAATTGTACTATTCTTTATGTACTTATTCCTACAATGTTGTTAAATATGTATATGTAAAGAGTATTAACATAAGCTAAGAGTCTTTATTATATCACTTTTGCACGTATTGCAAATGACAAAATGTTATTTTATTGCAAACTAGCATCTGCCCGCGATTCCGTCTGCGTGCGTATTAAGCCAAAGAGGTATAAATTATCATCCCACGGGAACTCAATATCTGGATAGCGATCCCTATATAAAACTAGATATCTCTACGTGTGTCAAATTTTAGCTGATTTTGTAATTAAAACTTAATTAAGTCCTAAACATACAAACTTTTATGATTTACAATAAGAGGAAGATAATAGATATATTTAGAGATAATAAGAGACGACCAAACATCCTTGTTCTTAATGTGACGAGTACTTAGTTCTGACGTAATCAGTTTTGATTTTTTTTAAATACCTACTCGTATCTTGCGTGTATTTGAAAAGTTATAATTATTTACACCAGAAAAATATGTTCTGCGAATCCTTTAAATGCGTTTCAGTTATAAATGGTTACTAGAAAGACAACAAAACAAATAACAAAACAGGTACCATGATATTTAAAACCCTATTCTACAACGACAATACGTTGCTCGTTGTTATTTAAATACAAAAAGCGATAGGAAAACTGACATTCATTGTATTTTTCATCTAAAAGACGAATTGTGTACGAAACGTTTTTTTAATTTCAACGCAATAACTTCTATTGTGATCGCGATAAGAATGGAAAGTGTCTCTCAAAATAACCACGGAATGAAGCAGTCCGTCACAAAAATGCGTCGCGTAATTTAAAATATAATAAAATAAGTATTTTCTTAAAGATAGGCTTCAGAGATACAAGTCCATTTTTATACATAACATAATGATGTAGGTTCTTCAAAGAGGTTAAACAGTTTATCGATTCTATTAAAAAAGGAATTAAAATGACAAGTCTATTTTAAGCTTTCTCAGCTGGTTCACATTTTGATTAAGATTATTTTACGATTTATTTTACCTTATGATTTATGTGTCGCTAGAAAGCGTACCAAAGGTTGAAAATATGTGAGTCGTACACATAAAATTACTAACGTGCTGAACTAAGTATTGCTCTCGTACATCTATAGAAACACATAGGTACAGAAAACCTCTCGGCAGTTCCATAAAATTCACCAAATCCACAGAAAAAGTAGTAACTAAATCTTTAACGCTCCCGACGTAGGTTAGGCGTCTGCAAATAAAAATGCTCATACAAAAAGAAAACACAATACATTGGCTAAACAAATGTCTTATTATTCCCGGGTACGGAACTCCGGTAATACATAGACCATTTGTCAAGATAAGAGGATCCCAACAACACACAAACTTGTGATAAGGGGTGACTATTACGCAACGAATTTTCACCTACGCGTTTTTCCGGATAAAATAGAAGTATTTTAGAAGCTATGATATCTTTGATCTAGAAATAATGATGAAATATATAAACAGATATCAGTTTTTCAGTATTTTGATCCACACAGCCTCGAATTCTGTTTCAATTTAAAATTATAACTGGTATTTGTGAAGAACTTCCTTTGAATTTGGCGACCAAAAACATCGGTCTTTGAAAGTAGAATCGATATTGAAAATCTTGGAAACTTTAAACACAGATAAATACAAGACACAAATCGGGAATGAATTTCCCAATGCCGGAAGATGTTCTTTCGTTTGCGGACTTAACATTTAAATTAGCGTCGAATTTCCAGGAAGTATTTAGAATTCACCATTAAAGAGTTTTAATTACCGATATTCAATACTATCCTTTGGCCGCCCTTTTAAGGGTCAGAGGAGTAATAATTAAAGAAAAATAACTTGGCAATCTCGCCCGGGGCGAAGGTTCAAGGCGGGTTTTTGTCTCCAATTTTCTACCATTTTGGTGGTCTACAGCCAAATGGACTAATTAATATGGACTAATTACAATTAAACACAACAAAATCTATTAGATAATAATATCTAATAGATTTTGTTGTGTTTAATTGTACTCACAGAAAGCCTGCCATAAGCTTACTCACGTCTATGGAGTGGATTATACGTGACAGCGCATCGCATATACATATTTTTAGAGGACCTCAAATTTAGAACGGCCGAGCGTGCAGCGGAGCGTTAAAACGATGTGTTGTATGCAAAATACCAACTTCTAACATTTGAGTTTGTTAGTAACGCTTTGCTGCACGCTCCGCGTGGCGCCGCCTTCCGAATGAAAAGTCTTAGTACTCAATATTAATCACCATACTAAAACACAACACAACGCTGTAGTTAGAAAGTATTAACTCTGATATGCCTACCTACTCTGAAGATAAAAATGATTTGAAAGCCATTTTTCCGCGGAACTCAATTTCAGATGTGTCTCAACGCTTACTTAGCCGGTTTTTGTGTCCAATTTTATACTTTTTTATTCACTTTTCCATTTCATTTAATCGTCCCGTCGCCGGCCCTTTAGCGGTATTATCCATTTGACTGGCTTGACACCTTTGTATTAATTTATTCTTTGATGCTGGTAAAGGATTAGAGTGGACTCGTCTTTTTTGCCGTGTCGGGGGTGCCGCGAAAATCTGTCATTAAATGACAGACTTCAAAAATCATAAAATTGACTGTCTGAGGTTATGCGTTTTTAAATCTTCAACAGAAATTTCTACCGATAATGAGCTTGAGGATCAGATTTTTTTCGCTTCGATTACATTGTTGCTCCTATAACTATAAAAAGTTATTCATGTTCCTATGAATCTATGCCTATGTTAGTTTCTAAAACAAGTACAATTTCAGGGTAAATAAAGCTTACACAGTGAATTCGCGATGACTTCCTGTTCTCGGCGTTTTAGCAGTCACATACCTGAAACAATAAAAATGCTAATGAGATAGATAGACAGTTATATATTAAAAATGTATAGTACGTACTGCACTATTTAGGTATAATGCCAAATAAATGCGTTCAGATATTTACTAAAGTCATCATCATCTATACGGTCAATCCCGGTTGCGTCCAAAGCCATTGGTTTGGAGCCCAGGATCCGCTTTCCTTGATTTGCTCCTCCACTTCGCGCGGTCTTGAGCGTCACTAGTTATGAGATCATTGGCACGCATGTCAGCCCTCACAACGTCAAGCCAGCATTTCATGGGTCTACCCCTTTTGCCAGGACCTGGCGGTGGCGGCATGGCCAGACATTTGTTTCCTACGTAGTTTACCGGTTTCCGCAAAACATGGCCGTACCAGCGTAGGCGACTCTCCTGCAGTTTGTCTGCAATATCACGGACACGAAGGCTACCGCGGATGCGCGAGGTCCTCACGCGGTCCTTACGCGTGACTCCGCACATCCACCGCAGCATATTCATCTCCGTGACACGCAGCTCCTGCTTGTGTCGCTCAAGTAGCGGCCATGCTTCGCTGCCATATAAAAGGACAGGCCTAATGATGATCAGATATTTACTAAAGTGCCAGAGAGCGATGGAACAGAGCATACTAGTTAAAAAGCAAAAGCAAATGTTCAAAATACCACCATCCAAATCAAAACGGATTTGTTGATGTTAGTAGTACCTAAAGAACCTGAGTATATGAGTGGATACATCATATCTTAACCAAACATATAGGTCCAGATCGTCACTCAATTGATATCTAAATATGGGTATAGAAACTATGGCGTGACGTTTTGGAATGCCACAGACATCCACAGACAAAATCATTAGACTCAGCTTTAAATATTACTGTTTTATTCAATACGCTGCAAAATAAAAGCTTGTAGAAAAAGGTACTTTCTGGACAACAGCAACAGTCAATAGAATAGTTTATATTAGACAACATCGATATCAACAACTACCACATATGGTTACTTATAAACAGTAAACATGCATGCTGTTCTCAAAGCACACACATTTAAAAAAGTCGCCGAAATTAATTTCACGACGAAATTAAAACCTCCTTGCGGCCGGTGTCGTCACGCTCACGTCCGCCTAACTCGATTTGAATAAATAATGTTCGTCTCGGTTAGCAAACAGAATTATCGCGCCTTCATCTAAATAACACGAGTGTAATTCAACTAAATTCACTTTACAGTGTAATTCCACTGAATTCGCTTTACAGTAATCCGACTAAATTTTGTCGCGTGATTTGGGCAACGAAACAAGAGATGACTGTAGGAACTTTGAAAATTAGTTTTAGTTGCTATCAGAGATTAACTTTCTACGAAACTGAGTCAATTTGTGTCAGAGGATCTTTTGATTCATGGAACATCCAATTTCTGACCAGGGTACGCTTAACAAAACTATGATCGTAGATCTGGCCAGTTAAGTTCATTACACTGATGTGATTGTCATCTGTTTGTACCATATCGACGGTTGAAAGGCAAAAGGCATCAAGCGACATTTTGATAACTTTACAGGAGAGCGATTTAAAGTTTTTATTTTTGGAAAAAAAATCATAGTTATCTTTTGGCGCTATAAACAGAGAAAAGTCTTACAGAAATATATGTTTTAAGAAAAGATCTATATTATGCAATTAATGTTACAGCTATAGAGTTATTATTTACGAAGTTAGATGTCGGTTAACCCTAAATGCCCTATTTTTGGATTAAGGCAAAAGAGGTCAAACGCCGCTGCACTTGAAAAAGATTCCAGGCAAACCAATTTAACAACCATTTATATAATAATTGGTTCCATGTAGTACACCTTATGAGTGAAATCTAAAAAAAATAGATTAAAGCTAAAAGAGTGAAAGGGCCAATATTATTTAAGTTGTGCAAGGCACAATAATTCAAAGTCAAATGTTATCTTTGTGTGATTAAGAAAGAAGATCTTATAAGCCAATAGAAGTTTAATGGCATATAGCTGAAATACAATATATTTAAGGAGTTTATAGTTTATTGCCACTTAGGCTATTGTGTATTGTAATCGATTGAATGGATCATAATTAAACACAATAAAAAAACTCTTTTGCAAACAATTCTCTTTAATTTTTCAGCACATTGCACATAAAAAGCATGTGGTTTTTCAAAATTAAATAACAGAAAAAAGTTTCCCAAAAACCCGTTTATTTATTTTAATAATTTATAAAATATCTTTGCAAGAAATAGAGGTACTCACTCACATTTTTAGACCAAATTTTTATTTGGTTAGTCCATGTCTTACGACTATCTGGTGTAGTGGTTCACGCTCCGGACTACAAAGCCAGGCTGTTTCGGGTTAAAACCCCGCAAGGGGCTACCGTTTGTGTGATAAGCACGAGCATTTGTAACTAAGTCATGAATGTTTTTAAATGTATTTAGGTAAGTTTATTATATAGAGAGAATAAGTTTGACATTTTCCAGTGTCGCTTTGTTTAAGACCCTTTTTTTTCGCAGGAGAAAATGCGTTAGCATACCAACCGCGTCAGGGCGCAGTCGCTGTCTCCAGCAAACATACCATACTAAAAAAACCTGCGGTGTACACCTCAACGTATGTTGATGATGCATGGGGACCCAATGTATGACTTCCATGCATCACCTACGTACGGCTATGCCGGGCCTCAGGCATATGGAATTAGGTGATCCAGTACACACAGGATCACCTCAAGGCTGGCGGGCTGTGCAATGCGAGCATAGGGCCCCTTGACCCTTCACTCGCTAGCCTGCTAGAGGGTTGAGGTGACGGAGGGCGTTAAGCCTCCGCCTTCTCCCCCTCCTTCTACGGATTGGGTCAGCATGAGGATCGTCCTCCCTGACCCGCTCCACAGCCTCCTTTTGCGACACCACGTCCTCGCAAAAGGAGACCATACCCTCCCATTGTTTAAGACCCTGGGGGTAACCTGTTATGCAAGGACCTCGCGGTGAAGGAGAGATGGCGCTCTTATTTCCATAAGCAGCACAAAGAGGTTCAGCCACCAGACCTTCCTCCGAATCAGGGACTAGTAGCACCAGAAACGCCTGAAGAAGTCCAGATTGCTTTTTGCCGCATGAAGAATCGTAAAGATGTCTGTGCCGATGGAGCCTCAATCGAAGCCCAATAGAAAGCGATGGGCCCTCGTGGGGTAGACATCTTTGCCTATCTTTACAATCGCATACTCTTGACCGGGCTAATCCCGAGCCGATGGAGAATGAGTATTATTACTCGTACTTCGGTCTTCAAAGGCAAGATTTCGGCAACTACCGCGGCATAAAGGTCATGTCCCACACTATGAAGCTCTTTAAGCGGATTGTGGACTCCCGGATCCGACAGGAGTGTGATTTCTCGGAGTGTCAATATGAGTTTCGTCCTGGCAACGGGACTATGGACCCTGTTTTCCCTCTAAGGGCAATCATGGAGAGATACAGGACGAAGAACACGCCTCTGCACTTGCTATTTCTTGATTTGCAGAAGGCCTTGGACTGTGTTCCTCAAGTAGTGATCTGGTGGGCAGTGAGATCCAAAGGGGTCCCCGAGGCATTATGTTGACATGATCCAAGACATGTACCGTAGCTCCGATTCTATGGTTCTGACCGCTGTTAGCGACTCCAAACCGTTCCCTTTCAACGTCGGAGTACACCAAGGTTCCGTCCTCAGTCCGTTTCTGTTTAATGTAATATTAGACGTTGTGTCAGACAGCATCAGAGACACATTATCAGCCACTTTGGCTGCTGATGTATGCTGACGATATCGCACTGGTAGACGCGGACAGGGGCAGGCTGGTGAGAATGGCGAACGAGTGGGAGCAGTCGCTTGAAAGCGGTGGTCTGAAACTCAATGTGGCGAAGACCGAGTTCCTGGCCTGTAACTCTACAGATCCCACGTGGACGGATGTCGACGACGCATAGGTGGAGAAAAGGTCAAGCGCACGGACCAGTTTAGATTCCTGGGATCTGTACTTCACGCGTCTGGAGACATCGATTGCGACGTCTAAGCACGCATTGCTGCTGCGTGGGCCAAATGGCGAGAGGTGACTGGTATCATTTGTGACCCCAGAAGGCCAATTAAGCTGAAAAGAAAGATCTATAAGTTCATCATTAGGCCTGTCCTTTTATATGATAGCAAAGTGTGGTTGCTACTTGAACGATACAAGCAGGAGCTACGTGTCACGGAGATGAATATGCGGAGTCACGCGGAATGACCGCGTGAGGAACTTGCGCATTCGCGGTAGCCTTCATGTCCGTGATATTGCAGACAAACTGCAGGAGAGTCGCCTACGCTGGTACGGCCATGAAAACCGGCAAGCTACGTAGGGAAAAAATGTTTGGCCACGCCGGCTCCTCTGGGTCCTGGCAAAAGCGTTGACCAAGAAATGCTGGCTTGACGTCGTGAGGGCTGACATGTATGCCAATGATCTCACAAACAGGGACGCCCAAGACCTTGTGAAGTGGAGGAATAAATCAAGGAAAGCGGATCCTGGGTTCTAAAGCGATGGCTTTGGACACAACCGGGATACACCGTGAAGATGATAATGATGGTGATTTCTAAAATGACAATAAAATATCGTATTTTTATTGTTTACCAATTTCAATCCTATAAACCCTACAAACCAATCAATCATAAACCCTATATTCATGAAAATTCTTGTAATTTCATAAAAGATAATCCGTAAATCATGGTTATAAACATACCATGATGGATCAGATGACATACCTACCGATTGTCATGGTTTTTTAATAATGAATTTGTATGAAAAAGAACGTGTTTACAAGTAAGTATTTTTTTCTTCTAAGCTTTATATTTACCTATTTTCATCTAAGGAAGTTTTTTGTCTGTCATTTTTCATTGTTTAGCTACTTAATCTGAAAAGTGAATTGTAGATTTAATATTTACACTTCTTTGAAATAAAAATATACAAAAACAAAACGAACACTCACCATTTGTCAACACAGCACACAAACAGAACGCGTATTGACCAGTTGTAGTAGTCGCAATCGCAATCAAGACTAAATGTGAATGCAACAACGTTTGCGACTTGCGCGCCTTCGTAAGGTGCGTTGATCTAGGTTTAAATCAAATCCAGTGGTTGTAATAGTTGCGTGGCGAAGATTCAAACTACGTACCAAAGTTCGTCTATATAAACGGAACATGACTTACAAACCTCATGATACTTTTACTGCGTAAATAAAAAGATTGAAGTGCCACATTAATGGTACAAATGATTGAGGAAAAATGATTTAAACAAAAATTTTGCAATTTTCTGAAACAGGTAAAAAGTCTGTACTGACTTTGGCAATTATTTTTACGTCATAGAAAAGGGGTTTAAATCACATTTTAATTTACAATAGGTTAAGGTAAAACAACTTATGTAATACATTTGTTGTGCGTAGAGTAAGGATAAAGGGCTCAAGTGATATTCATTTCCGATAATGTTTAAGGAAGAAAAACTTAAACGACAGCCATGTATTATTGTATTCCAGGCAAAATAATTTAAATGCCGCGTTTATTAGATTTACAGCAAGGTAAAAAGATTGAAAAGTAATGTGTTCCTAAAACTGAAGAAGGATGAAAAGCTTATGTGACTGCCTAATTCATTAGAGCTACCTGCGAATTAATTGAAATCCAGGGCTTAAAAAAAATGATGAATTTTGAGTCGGTTAACTCCGGGCACCAAGAAATGACGGCCTTTTTTGTGACGGAGTCAAGCGCCATAAAAGTGCTCTGATTTATACCAAACTCAGCTCAAAAGACGCAGAAAAATTTGCTGATTCTAACTATGTATATAACTCAATATCGCCCAAAGTGTCGCTTGATGCCTTTTGCCTTTCCACCGTCGATATGTTAGCAGAGGTTGGATAGAATTTGTGTCTCCAGCCAAATAAAAATGCTCCTTGATAACAAAACAAAAACAACTGAGTTATAAAACTGACAGGACGCTTTAGTAAACAAAGCGCCAAGAGCGGTTTTGATATTTGTACACATATGATGCATCTTCTAGCATAGATTGAGTAAAAAAATCAAAGGTTTTGATTTTGAGTATGTGTCAATTATTTTTTAAACATACTTTAAATCAAGAGTTTTTAACAAAGCTAATTTGCGGGTTTTGAATGACTAGGCTTGTTACTATGTGTACGTAATTTTTAAACATTTTTCTTTGTTATTTTTTAAAAATAGAAGCATAATCTCTAAATCCATTGAAGCGATGTATTTATCTCAAAACTCTATATAATAAATAAAGAAAATCTAAGCAATTAAGTAAGAATCTGCGACGTAAGAAAAAGCGCACAGAGCGTTTGAGCTCATCACATTCCGCGGCCAAAACCAAATAAACCAGCAATAAACTACACAGCAAATATAAGGCAATAACACAACGCACATTTGTTAGAAGGTGCGCGAGGAAAAACTGACTAATGTAAGAAAAAATACACCCAGTTCACGTCAAAATGTTTGCACAATGGTGTGAAGTAATATAGATGTGGGACAAAAAAATCAAGTGAACCATTTATATTTTGTTTTTAAAATAATGTGTTGCATCGAGCCTTATTTAAATTTCTTTAATATACTTTTCACGATTTTAATCTTAATTTTATAATTATAAACTATAAAATGTTCATTGCTTTTCTTTATTGTCCGATTTAAAAATAAATACGCTTTAAGTAAAATTTATCAATATCTTAGCGTATTTTTGTGTTGCTATCTACGACGGTAAAACAATTAAAATTCAAACGAGGGAATTCTTAGAAATCCTTCCTTAGTTTACTCAATCGATTACTTAAAGGCTTATAGGATCAAAGGATTAATGTCGCTGATGGCTTGTTAAAATCGAAACTCCTCACGAAAATTCAGCAGTATTATATTAATAAATAAAATAACCTTTATTAATCGCGATTTAGTTCTAGTGGAATATTCCAGTCATTCATTACAAGAGGCAGGGGAGTGTAAAAATTATGTCGGGAAGTGCTAATTGGTGTATTTTTCTTTTATACAACAGGAAACCAATTAACACATACATTTTTTTCGATCACTATGTCTGGTCATTTCATCGAGCAATATGTAAACAAAGCTCAGAAAAAACAGCCTTTAGACGGATTTAGAAAAATATACATAAACCTTTCTTCTCTTTCTACTACTTAATAGAAATCAGTTATGGTTAATGCAATGTAAACCGCTGATACGGAGAGGCGGGAATTTTTAACATAGGCATTTATTTACTTTAAAGAAAACCTCAACCACAACTTATACAGTGTGTGGCCTGAAACCGGGGATAATATTGAGAACGGAGACTATAGGTCAAAAGAAATTCAATTATTATGGTCCCAACTAATTAAAATTTAAACTTTACTTTTTGATTTTTTTCTAACAAACTTCATCATAAATTCAATGTAATGCAAACAATGCAATAGTTCCGCTCAACTAGATCGATTGAGTTCATCTGCATCGTACTTGTTCGGAGCTATCTACTCGGAACGTCTCTTTGACACGACATTGACAACGTTAGCGATTATATCGTTTTGCAATAATACACTGATTATGAATCGTAACTTTAAATTCTTATTGCGTGTAATGCATGGGTTATGGTGGACTGGAATCTTTTCAGAAAAATTACTAATACTCTAGAGAGTCTCGGTTTTGAATATTATGCCCGGTTCTAGGCCACATCCTGTATAGAAATATAAAAACATAGATACTGAATAAAAAAAATGTATTCATATTTATTATTCTTTCTCACCATCATTTATCATCTATACGGTCAATCCCGGTTGCGTCCAAAGCAGCCCAGGTGGTTTGGAGCCCAGGTTCCGCTTTCCTTGATTTACTCCTCCACTGCGCACGGTCTTGAGCGTCTCTAGTGGTGAGATCATTGGCATGCATGTCAGCTCTCACGACGTCAAGCCGACCCGGCGGTGGTGGCATGGCTAGACATTTGTTTCCTACGTAACTGCCATTTTGCGCAAAACATAGCCATACCAGCGTAGGCGACTCTCCTGCAGTTTGTCTGCAATATCACGGACACGAAGGCTGCCGTGGATGCGCGAGTTCCTCACGCGGTCCTTCCTCGTGACTCCGCATATCCACCGCAGCATATTTATCTCCGTGACGTGCAGCGCCTGCTTGTGTCGCTAAAGTAGCGGCCACGCTTCTATTTATATTTATTATTCTTTCTATTAATATAAAAATCAAATGCCATGTGTTAGTCTCTCAAAAGTTTAAGAATGACTTGACCGATTTAGTTGATTTCTTTTCCGTTGTGTTATTATTTGTCAAGACAAAGTTTGTATCATAAGATGAATTAAAAAAGTTTCATTGTAAAACTTAAAAATAAAAAAAACCTTAAATTTTTTTTTTTCAAAATGGCTGTAGCGAAGGCAATTAAATGGACATGCAAAAAAACTACTGATTCGGGTTTAGGACGGAACCTTAAAATCTGTGCCACTTTGGTGTTAAATTAAATATATTTGAAGATCCTATTTTGCAGATACTATAAGATTTATCAGGTATCAATCGGTGCAATTTCTAAACATAATGCTTTTCGTCCATAGATTTAACATGACATTGCATGAAGTTTTTATTTTGGTAATAATTTAACAAAACAAGCAGACGATCCCTATAATCTTTATTACAATGACATTTATTTAAATATTTAACAAGCTCTAGATACTGAATTAAAAAAAAGTTGCAACTGTTAATCAAATAGCATATTTAATCAGAACATTTTAAAAATAATTACATATTTAAAAAATGAACAATTGCAATCACTACAGCAAATTATCATACCTCGTTTTTAATGAGATATCGTGGTTTCTTTATCATATGAGTTGGCTGTATTCTTCGGATAACGAGTAGGCTCATCCCACCCCCGGTTGCCAGGCAACGTCCACATTAACCGGTAATTCCGCGATATTCTCATCACGTTGTGGAAAATTGGCTGCCCCCGAAATTTCGAGCCGTGCACTGGCATAACATGCGGGTTACGCGTATGAATACATTACCGATCTTCATCGAAAAAACGATTGAAAAATCGTTTTATAATGTACATATACTACCTAGCTTCTAGCTATTCCTTTCGGTCGTATTCGATAGTTTAGGTTTTGACTTTAGTCAAGGCAAAGTTAAGATTTGAAACTTTGAACGTTGATTTGACAACCGTCTGGTGTAGTGGTTCGCGCTTCGGACTACAAAGCCACCCGTTGCGGGTTTGAATCCTGCAAGGGGCAAATGTTTGTGTGATCAGCATGAGCATTTGCACCTAAGTCATAGATGTTTATAAAAAGTATTTAAGTACGTTTATCCGTTATCTAGTCGCCATAATACAAGCTTTGCTTAGTTTGGGGTTAGATAATTGCTGTGAATGTGAAAACAATTTATTTATTATTTATAACTTAAATAAAGTGACGTATCATTAGCTGTAGTTTTAGGTTACAAAAAAAACATTTTCAAACAGCGAGCATGAGCATTCTAATTTTAAATTCCCGTGCACTCTGGCGGCCAACTTTGAAACTACACTTGGCGTTTAGCCGGCCTGCGGTGTCAGTTCCAAAAAAAAACTAAATTTTATTCCCTTCTAGACCAATAAAGTCTGGACGTTCAACTTCGTTTATTTAAGCATGGAAATCGTAGCAGAGAGAAATAATACCACTATTTCTCAGTTTCAGGTATATAGCATATTATGCTTCAAGGGTTTTACATACAAAAAATTACTTATTACACACTATGTAGTTAAAACTCGCCGATGGAGATGTTAAAATGTTTTTTAGTTGATGAATGAGTTTGTAACACTATCTACTCCCCAAACAAGGTTATTTAAATATTTTAATCAACTTAAAGCAGTTGCTTAATGAATCTATATTCCAAAAACATTAAAGTTAATTTTGAATAAAATCAGTAACATGTAGGCATTTTAAATTAGCTCAATGAAAAGTTTCAAAGTGTTTCGGGTGCGCATTGAGTGTTCTTTAAGTATTATAACTGTTTACGAACCCCAAAATATAATATAGCTATTTTAGGAATTTTAGGTAATTGATTCAATCAATTTAAAAAACAAAAATACGTAATTTTTTGTCCTATCATAATATAATATAATTGGGATATTGTATCTTAGTTGGTTTTTTTATCTTTTTCACAGCAACAGAGCAATGGATTAATTTGGTTTCTAGGGTTTTTTACTTAAAAGGAAATACAGAACCTTTAAAAGATTACTAATTCGTCCGTCCGTCAAGACCTTTTTCTCAGGCATAGGTAAGGGTTTTTTTTTACAATTATGTATTTATTTTATTTTCAAATTTTTTACAAGTTGAATAATAAAAACTAACCCTAAAAACAAAAAAGAAAAATATGCACAAAAATATTTACAAGTATAAAATGTGTCCCAAATCGCCGTTCAATATAATCGGGACATGGTGCCAAGAAGGCTGGCCGCATTTTTACATTGAATTCAAATCAAATATTTGGACATACGATCCATTGCAGATTTAAAAATATCAAGTTTGTTATGTCCTTATAAGTCACATTAATTATTTTCACTAAGACATTAAAAAAATCATACCATGGTTATTTCCGTTGGCTGTAATCATGAATTTTGGCAAGAAACAAGTTGTCACGGCACTAATGGAACTACCCAAACTTTATTTATTACTTAAGCTTTAATTATTAGGTCCTCTCTTCACTTTGTAAGTGTAGCGTGAAAGTGTGTGTGCGTGTAGTGTACATACACACAGTATGAAGGGAACCGAGCGAATAAAAAAGTCTACAAACGAGCAGAGTAAGAAAGTTCTCGAACGTACCAATAAATTATTGTCTACACACAATACCGCATCGAAATCCGGCAGTTTTTACGTGTGGCCCAAACAAGTTTGTCGAAATATTCGCGCGGCGTGAACCAGTTTTTCTTGCGTTGCCAGTTTATCCTGATAAATGGGCCCAGCATTATTGCGAGAGCCGGGAATGGAATGTAAGACCTTGCCGGTAATGTATTTCTTGGTTCTAGTTCGTCCCCGGTGCGGCCCACTGGGATTAAAATATTAAGTGAGATTTAGGTAGAAAAAGGAGAATTATAAAATACTTGGGACATATTTTGTTTAAATGCACAACACAGCAGTGCTTTACCTTTAGACGTATATTACATATTATTGCACGCCTAAGTAAACGTCATTGATTGACGGATGTCGTCTAATTTGTCTAAGTTACCAAACAATTTTAAGACACTTAGTCCACAGATATTTAAGAGAAAATTATACCAAAATGGCTAAATGAAAAGAACTTTTATGATATTAAGGATTTTTTAAATAAAGTACATACTTACTAAAATTACTAACTGATTAAACTAACATTATCTTTTAAGTTAAATATTGTATGCCTGTATAGGTTAATTGTGTGAAGCGACTAGTTTTTACGATCTTGATGTACCACAATTATAACAATAAACGGATTTATCTTATCTTATCATATATGTCAAATTAATTTTAATCTTGTTTTATATAAATCTCGATGTACTAAATAACCAAGTTCTTCTAACTATTCATCAATCATTCATGACTGATTGAATTACTTGAATCTTGGATGACCATGTGATGTACGCCTTTTACAAACGTAATACAGACAGCAGCTCGTCAACCCACCACAAAACGTCAAATTTTCTCAATTAATATTGATCTCTACGTGTCGTCTTAAAGTTGAAAATAGGTTCCGTTGACTGTACATGGCAGTTTGATTAAATGTAAAATCTTTAAAATCATATTGTGATAGCATTCTTGTTGATGTTAACTAGTCAATATTATTGGTGTCTTAGGCTGCAAATTTGCTTCAGATTAGGTAGATTAGGTGGGTAGCGGGGCTTCAAACTCCCGTTGTTCACCCTGACGTATACTATCAAAATTGCAAGAGCCACTATGTAGTTAGTGACAGTATTAGAGACTTTTCATAAGACAACTCAAAATGTAAAAAAGTACAGACAACAGCTCATCAACCTACCATAAAACGTCGAATTTTGTCAGTTGATATTGTTCTCGACCTGTCGGACTTAAAGTTGCAAATTGGTTAAATGACCTTTATCTTTTTAGCTAGGTTGGCCTACCATTGACTGTGCAACTTAGATCTTCAATTAATAAGTAAAAGTAGTAAGTACATAATTAAACTTAATCCAAGAGAAATGATTAGCATAGAAATCTTCATTAAAGAACCGAACCCCACACACAGCCTGTAATTCAGACTCACAAACACATTTTTAAAGGACTTAAAAGATTAGTTAAAAACGTTATTCAAACGTTGCATCTACGGGGGTAATCCTGGAAGTTTGTATAGAAGCCCCTAGTCACCCTTTTTCCTATCTTTTCCATTTCGAAAATTAAATTAGTGAGATTGAAAAAGTGGGTGCACTTTACCCTATATTCCTCTTGACAGCTAGCTTCCAGTAAGTCTATGCTATTACTATAACACCAGCGGAGATGTAGAGTGACACAACTTGGGTGAGTGTCATTGTTTCATTTTAAAGAGGGTAGGTACTTTGAGAGAGTCACAAAATCAACGCATGTTGCTACTAAGATAATCAATCTCAGTGCTAATATTACTTATTTGATTACCTTTAAGCGAAACTGAGGCCAAATGTAAACAAAGATACAAATAATAGAAAGATAATGAGAAAACGTAAGGTATTAGCTTAATTAGTACCAACTTCAAGTAGGTACGAGATATTGGCTTTCAGGTTAGCAACAGACAACGTCGAGAACAGAAATCGTGTACGGTAAATGTGTATCAAACAAATCTATTACGCATCACGGTTCTAGTTACCTAAGTATTTAATCTCTTCGAGAAATACCTACTATCTGTGATAGTATTTAAGATGAAATAGCTAAACATATATGACGGTCATCTTGGTGTATAGTGGCTCGCGACACGGACTACAAACCCAGACAGCCGTGAGTTTGAATCCTGCAAGGTGCAAGTCCTTATTACATACAAGTGTTTAACTCTTAAGTAGGTATGTATGAGGTATGTTTGGTGCTTAGTAAATTATTAAATGTGACTGCCTGCGACTCTCTCTGCATATACGTAAAAATACATAATTAATTCTAGTGTAGTGGTTCGCGTTCCGGACTTTGAGTTTGAACTTTTATACAGGGTTACATTGCAAAGAGGTGCCAAATCTTTACGAGATGCTCAGAATCAGTAATTTAATAGAACTATGCAAAGAACAAAACATTTTTATTTCACAAATAATTATTATATTAATCACTCAAGCATGTGTGAACGAGACACAATAGAAATTACATTGTTATGCGACCGCCGGCGGTCTTATAATCCTCAACCGGTTAAAGATATTTTAACTCATTTATGAAAAAAATGCACCGTATGTGCACTGCGTAAGGTCCTTGTTGGCTCGCCGTACCTACGCCTCTGATGAATGACTGCGCGGCTTACGTAGTCTCTCTGTTGACTTTATGTTCGGATATTTTAAAGTAATTTTTAGTCGTAACATACAATTATTAAAAATGATAACGATAAAGCCGCTTCATTATATTGTTCCCTAGATCTTATTTTTTTAATTTGGCACCCCTTTGCAATGTAACCCTGTATTGGTATTATTATTAAATAAATAAATAATTATATAGGACACCATCACATACATTGCTCTGATCTTAAGGTAAGTAGCTAAAGCACTTGTGTTATAAACATCAGAAAACAATATGTAATGTCATAGTTTAATAACAAAAAAACTGAAAACGCTAGTTTCCCTAAACAAGATCTAAATTGTTACACACGTTAACCAAAGTAGTGACAAGTGATATGTGAAAAGAACTCACTATAATAGAGCGAATTTAAGCTAAATTTCATGCAAAATGGAAGAGCTCCGTATAACGGAGAGTTGCTAGCATCCATCAACTAGAGTTGTGTGAATAAACTTAGCGAAATCTCTATTGTGCTAAAGAAAATGTTGTTGAAAACACTGACAGTGTTACCGTTCAAGATAAACCCGTGTACTTAGCCGGCTGCGTCTTCGCTGCATGGATTTTAAGGGAAGTACAACATATGGACCTTTTTCGTTTAAAGCAGTTTTTACATCACTTTTGCATCAGAAATATACTGTGGCAGTACTCGGTTGAGTTGCTTAACAGCTTACAGAGTAGCTTAACTTTTTTTCAAGGTTAACCTTTGCATGCATGTGGACGATAGAAATACTACTAAGTATTCTATAACTGTTGCTCGCGACATCGTTCGCGTGGTATTTGGTAGAGAAAAAAAAACTGGATAGGGACATCCTAATCACCTAGCAGTATAAAATAAACTTAAAAATCGGTAGAGCTGTTTAGTGAAGTGCGAACACAAATACCGTGATATTATTATATTATACAAGACAAGATTATGTAACTAACAAATTATTTAAAATGTATTGTCTAGTAAAATTTGGACATGTACATTTAAGGCCTATTCGTATTTGTAGAATTGTTTTACATAACTAAAGTACTAATTAGATTTTTTATTTATTTGTTGTTGTAAGAAATAAATGAATAATTCCATTCACTTTAGTAAGAGTTTTACAAATAGTACCATGCGTAGATAAGTGACAAGCAAGTATCTCATACTTTAAGTACATAAAATATGTTACAGTGTGTGATAATAATATTAAATAGCTCTTACCTAACCACTGCTTGTAGCTCAGTGGCGGCATCGCTTTAGCAGAGATTACAAAAATTAGGCAACCCACGCCGTGGTTGTGATTGGATGGGTGACCATTTCGACCATATTTAGTGATATTTACCACAAGCATTTCCGTGCTTCCAAAGGCACGTTTAAAGTTGGTCTCAGCTAATATTGCCTAATACTAGTCGTGAAGCCTAGTCAGAGGCCTTAAAGCCTTACATCTGACATTAAGGTTTAGTCACTGGCCTTACAACACCCCTCTATCAATCCGAACTGGGCCGGCGTGGTGGAGTATGAACCAAACCACCTCATAGTTGAGGTGAGGCCTGTGCCTGCAGTGGGACTTATATAGGCATACCTACTTACTACCCAACCACTAAAATACAAGACAATTAAATAATTTGTGACTCTCCGAAAGAACCCATAATAGGTACTTAAGTAACCTTACCTTATCTTAAATCATTGTACCCTATCGTTGATTTACCGAATACAAAGCCGCAGAAGGGCTTCTATTGCTACCCCCAAATTGTTCCGCAAATTGCAGTTCACTTTATATTCCACATTACATTATTAATGCACCCCAGAGACTTACGTACGTGTTTTAATTCGAAAACATGCCGAATCCCACGGAATTTCATTCTGGTAGAATGTAATTATTGTGCGGTTAATAGGTAATATTGACGGGCTTTTTAAAAATTCAACGCATTGCACTCTCTGTGTTGGGTATTACGTGTTATTTAATGTATTTATAAGGGGAAATTAGGTTAAGTAGGTTTCATTACGATCGTGTTAACAATGAGTATGTGACGAATTGATAGTCTCCCAAAATAAGGGGTAAAAAAAAATCTAACTTAGCAGCGGAGCCACAGAATTAATAATTAGGTATAGTTAAGGGTATCAGAATAACTTCTGACAATGTGTGATTGAGCAACGCACACATAGACATCACCCGAGACTTGAAATCTCTCAATAATCTGACAGTACGTCGAGCACGAGCGTTCTGTGATTTTGTGTACGTATTACGTACCTAAGCGGTGTCTAGGTATAGGAGCATTGTATGAAGCTTAACTTCTGATAATTACTATTATTTATATTATGGCAGAGCGGTTGTATGAGGTCTCATAACAAAATGTCCATTGTATCTCGATTTATAGGTTAGGTTTTTTGGTTAAGACGATAATTATATGAGGTGTTGTTAAGGCATAAAACTTTAACGTTTTGCCTACAGGTCGGTAGAGTAACACAAAGTCGATCATTAGTCCCTAACCTAATAATATAATATTAAAGTTCAAGAAAATATAAAAATAAATATCTAAGCAAAGCATTTATGGAGTCTTATATATTAGTAATATGTAAGTGTAAGCATCTTGCGAGACATCCTCGTACCAAAGCATTCTCCACATCCGCACTCGGGCTGCAGCTTGTACATTTGTCGACTCAGGTTTCATTCTATCTAATGCAACATAGAATTTCAAAGGCTAGAATTTCCAATTCAAGCGGAGTACACACGAACGGTCGTTGTAAACGCGGGCAGACAATTTTATTATTACCACTTTCAATTTTGAATAGATAAAGCGTTGCGGCCGGCCTTTCTAGCCAGTGTACCCCTGGCAAGATTCCAGGGCTGTTCCGCTCTCACAAATCGTCCCAAACTTTGGCAGCGTTAAGCAATGGACATTACGGCTTAGGCGATAGAGTTTATTTTTCGATGCGGAAAAAAGAGGATACAAATATGTCTCTACTGCCATTGTGTTTCCAATATTCTATATCAATAAAGTGAACTGCCTGCACACTCGTATAAGCAATATAAAGCCTCAAGTCCCGATTCGGGTATATCGCGTAATGATGGCCGGCCAGGTGTTCTGGAAGCGATTTGAATACGATACCTTTGCATAAGCTTTATGATATTTACTTGGGACGAGCCCCTTTCGTTTTGTGCCTATAATAACAATTTAGGGCACTAAGCAAGATTTTGTAAACAAATTGTAATGACGGTGTCGGATTTTAAATTGGGTTTTCGGTTATATCATTGATTTTATGGGGTGTTTGTAAACCAATGGATTTTTATATCAGTACTTTTAATTTTACTCCGGTTGTAGGTAATAGTATTTTTTATGATGTAGTTCATTTTCGTGTCATGAAAGACATCATTATAATACCTTAATTTGTTTGCATTATTATTAGCTTTAATAGTTTTTTCTCCTGTCATGTCAATGGCGACTCTGGATGAACTTCGACCAAAATTTGGCAACTTCTGCGCCATTTTGTGTCAAGTTGTTTAGGTCATCCCTCGTGCAGGTGTGAAACAAAGGGCCGGAGAGTAGGTGAGCCATAGTTTGTGGGTCCGCAACCCAATCACATTCACTTTGCCACTTGGTCCTCATTACCCTGCCAAATTTTGTATACAGCGGCCAACCTCTGTACGAAGACGGTTTAGCGCCTTCCAGGTTGACCAAGGCTGTTGAAAGGTTGAAAGGTGGAGGAATTAATAGTTTGTACACATGACATGATGTCAAGCTGTCAAGAATTAGTATTATAAGTGGCACTAACCAGCCAAAATGTTGTTAGTCTTAAAAACATGGTCTGTATTATTTTATATTTACTATGTATTTCTCGCACTCTTCCACTCCTTCATCACCCATCTTGGCTCGCCTAAATTTGCTGCGGCTACTTACATCTACCTATTTACTGCTACGGTCTAGACAACAACATAACCTACCTATCTGGGACCACCACAACACAGCTGTTCTCCTCGTCGCCTATGTCAGGCTAGTGTGCCCTTTTTATATCTGTACCGAGCACGAAGGGACCAGAAAATAAACGGACAACTAATAATAGTGTAATAGTAATATTACCCACTGATTTCTTCTGAGGGACAGACAACAGCAGGTTAACCTACCCAAAAAGTTGAAGGTCATTCAACCTATTTACAACTTTATGTCTGACACGTAGAGATCAATATTAATTGAGAAAATGTGACGTTTTGTGGTAAGTTGACAAGCTGTTGTCTTTACTTGGCCTAACCAGAGACTGCCACAGTGGCAAAAAGAACAAAAACAGGCAAATCAGCGCAGGCATTTGGCGGGCATTTTCATATCATCGGTTTGACTTAGAAAATCACTATCCCGCATCCATAGATAACTAAAAGTAAATATTTTCCGACGCAAATGTGTCAAATGTCAGGCGCCCAGCCTGACACAAACTGCACCTGGAAGTCCACCTATTGTAACCATAGATTTAACTTGTGATCATTCCCCTTCCTCAACCTCTGCAGGAATTTTGAGGTGCAGTAAGAACAAATTTAGGAAATATGTTACATTAAATATGTTTATTAAAAAATCAAACAAATTAATTAAAAAACAGAATTTATTATTTACAAAGGTTAAATATATAGAAGAGAGAGGGCAACTTGGTGATGAGCTAGATGCATGTTCTACATTTTTAGAAACAAGTGTGACAAAATATGAAAGTGACATATTGAAATTAGAAAATGAATTAGAGAATCTCAAACTTTCATTAAAAAATTAAATACTTTAATTCGCTAAACTGTTTCCACTGAAATTTATGTGTTCAATAAAATAACTAGCATTCATACCTTTAAAAGCAAAGGGTACGATAGCTACCTATTCTACATTTTCTACACACTTCTAGTCAACAAGACATACTCAACTGTTACAGGTTTTAACTCGAACGAGTAGGAAACTCGCGATAAAAACTTTTTACTCAGTCCTCTCGAGCGAGCAAAAAGTCCAAACTGCCCCAAATCGGCGTGTCCGGTCTCTAAGAAGCGTCTCCTAGCGACTCCTCGCCTCTAATTACAGCCTGCTCCGCAAAAGCGAGTCTACAAAGCGAAATTACAACTTAACGGGTTAATTCTGGCAAATGGAAATGTTCATATCTTAAATAGTATTTAAAGTAAAATAATTATTTCAATTATTATTAGTTTTCATTTGCATCGTGGCTTGTCCACCAAGTTTATTGACGACATAGTCAAAGTTGCGGGAAGCGGCTAGATACAAACGGCCCATAGACGCTCGCTGTGGCGTTCTATAGGGGAGGCCTATTTTCAGCAATCATCTATCTAATCAGCCTATATACACCTATATACGTACCTACCTATTGCTGGTATAGGCCTCCTTGATACCGCGCTGCTTCTCACGATCCTGTGTCAATCATTTCCGATGTAACCCAGAAACAAACCATACCGTCGCAACTGTGCGCTGATTAAAAAGGTTGAAATTGGGATTATCACACTAACATAATTTTATGTCCCCTGTGGCCCATGCCCTATTTGAACCCGTCACTACTGGTTTTGATGAATGGGTAGCACTACTAGACCAGACGGCTATAACATTTTAAATACCTATTGTAATCTAAACAATCTCAGTCCTAGCTTTTGTTATTTTTAATCTATCAAGCAAAGCTATCTATCGAGAAAAATGTTCATAAAAACTTTCCTTTTCAAAGAACATCCAAGTCCAAAAAGACTTTGAAAGTCCAAAAAGTCCAAACTCTCACAGATCGAGGTGTCCGGCCTTAAAGAAGTCCGCCTCTAATTGCAGTTCCGCTTTACAAAGGGCGCCTCTACAAAGGCGTCTGTCCTGTGAGCGGAATTACAAAATGGTTTCTATGTTTGCGTTTTTAAACACGTTTTTAGATTTTTTACCGGTTTTTCGCATTCGTATTATTGTTTTGCATTATGCTAACATTAACACAGGATACAGAACCGCTGATATTTTTTATTTAGTCTTTATGTGTTCATGTAGCGGAACGCCTCATGGCATTAAGTCGATTTTAATCTGTGCCATAGAGACCATTCGCGTGCCATTAAAAAAATTCCCTATTTTTTTTCCGGTCTACCACGGGTAAGTGGAACGCGAAGGATTAAGAAATAAATGCCAGTTTTAAGCACTAAATCGAAATGTTAGTTACAATATCAGTTCCTGCTTTTTTTGAAGAACCATTAATGCCAATTACTGACTTTAAACGTAATATTGTAACAAAAAAATCGATGCCAAGTCACTTTTTAGTTAGAATTTTAAAATATTTTTTCTATTTTGATTTAATTTTATGCTTAAGGCGCAGGGTAAGGAGAATGCACGTAAAAAAGGTGTTTTCGCACAAGTTTTCTGGCGAAAATACTGGATATAGGATTTAAACATTTATATTATCATGTAACTTATATGTTGAAGTTTTTCCTGTTGTATCTAAATACTAGTTATTATTTCTTATAAACACTAAAAAATATTTCAAAGTACCGCGAATACCGCGATCTTGTACACATTTATATTTTAAACTACATTTTTGTTTGGTTTAAAAGTTGTTTAAGTTTTTTATAGCATTCGTGTCTTTAGGTTAAAGTTTTCAACAAATTAAGAACGATAAAGATTTTTAATGGATTTCACTCTAAGCGCCTACTTTTCCATGAGCAGATATTTTGCTCGCAATGATAATCTATTTGCACAGGACTTTAATATGTTTAGTCTGCGAGAAGCATTTGTACTATCTTAGGCAAGTAATAGATGTCGCGCAAGTCGATGCTAAATGCTCAAGGTCACTTATCTCACCCGTCGCCTTAAGGTCCACTATAAATCGTGTGTGAGAGTTGTGAAATTACTAATTTAAAACAAAAACATTCATTTGAGGGGGTATGAGCGTTTACGCACTCCATCCGACACAAATCTGATTGCGCAACGCCTCATACAAATAAGTTTACCGGTTGGACAAACATTTCTCGCATTTGAATTTGATACAGGAGATATATTTTTGCAGAAACAGGAGATATATTTTTCAGAATTCCAATCTACAAACAAAATCGCAAAAATCGTATATCAATTCGTGAAATTAATATTTGAAGAAAAAAAAAACGTTAATTTTGCAACGAGTGTCCTACTTACCTACTCGTTTTTCTTTTTCTTAATCATTTATTATTGCCTAGTCCACGTTGCCAGGGTCGTTAATGAGCTTGTTTTTCTTGGAAGAATAACATTATGCAGTTATACATCTATTGACACCATGACAACTCGATGATTGGCTCAGATATATAAATGAACACTGCCTTAATAACATTTATCAACGTTTCTTTCCAGTAATTTCCAACATTAAAACATTACAACTAATTTAAACCTATTCAAGAACACGTAAAATCGTGATCGATATAAAAGTTCGCTCACAATTCGTTTTTCTGCTTGATTTCAAGAATCATTCCAATTGCTTCAAAAATCCGTCTCCAGGTAAGTAGCAATGTACAAATGTACTAAAGGCTCCAATAAATATATGGCAAAGCCTGCTAGTGACTCAGAAAAAAAATATTTGGAAAATTAAGGGTACATAATGTTATTCCTAGAGACAATTTAATCCCGATATCAGCTGTTACAAACAACATGTATCTATACATCATGCAGATATCAGCAGAAAATATAAGCCGACGGCTTTTTGAGCGTCTGCCAAATCCGGGGAATATACCTTTTGCTCTGCTAAGTGATGTATAGGTTCAATACTGGCGTACTACGGCATACAGTATCGAGGGCCTTCAAAAACAAGGACTTTCAATGAAGACAGGAACGAGCTGGCAGCTTGATGCAATATCGTGAGGAAATGCAAGCGAATCTAAGCCCTATATAAAAGCAAATAGAAGCTATTCACTCGGTGCTTTGGATCCAGATGTGGCGGTAGCGAACCCGACACCAGGTGATTCAAAAAGGTTTAATGGCCAGAACGTGTTAGAGGAAATTGGTGGTTATTAGTGGTGGATAAGGCTGGAATTCCGATGGCATTGTGTTGGGCTATAGGAGGATGACCCGAAGGCCATAAGCCTCACCCTTGGCATTTCGCCAAGGTGCTTATGCAGAGATGGACGTGTCTACCCCCAGCCGTCTAGTTTTACAGTTTTTAAATGAATTACGCTGAATAAATAATGTAGATAATAAATCCACAACTAGCAACACTTAAACGATGGGAGTATTTTCAAATAATTGTATAACCCTTAACACTACCCTTATCACTGGACAATAGGAAAATACATGCCAACATATTTTGAACCCTATTCACTTGTAATACGCTCGGAAAACAATGAAACAATTCATGTAGCTAGAAAATAATGATGTGTATGAAAATAAGTTTTTAACTGATACCTATTGATTATGTTGACATTTCGGCTTTGAAGTGTTTACAAGAAATTAAAATGCGATGCACATTTATCTATATTATGTCAAGTAGGTACATATTGACACGTGAACATTAATAAACCCATAAAGAAAAGATAAAGGCTAAGTATAAATGAAATCTGTTCCATAAGTATAGTAGACATTACTCTCGCAGACGTAACACGTCAAAAACGCAATTTTTGCTAATAAATTCACACTTTGTGTCCAGTTTATGCTCGTGCTATTTTAGCAAACAGAGTGATTCTCTACACTGGAGAAACTGAAAGAAAAATAACATTTGCATAAGTTTGTTACAATTTGTTTTTGTAGCGTGAAACAGAGGTCTTAATTTTAGTGGTCAGCTCAAGGCCGGGTGGAATTAAAAAAGTTACGTTATGTCGGCTATAATAACAAACTAAGCATGAAAAGATAGAAATAGTTAGCGGACTAGAAAATTACTTTCGTAAAAGCTTGTTCCATGGAAAACGTAATAATACAATTTGGGGCGAGTTTCAGTTACGAGTTATAAGAGTGAACGTTATTTATTTGAGTGGCATTTAATCTGTTTGCTTTTCACATTTAATGAAGTAAATGAGGCTTATAAATGTAAGTAAATAAATAAGCCAGCCATTACTGAGAGTTCAGTTTGAAAATGAATATAAATTTAAAGTATAAATGGTCTAGAATTAAGAAATTGATATTTTTGTGTTATCTTACGAGGTACTAAACAATTGATTTTGCCAGGGTCATCTCCAAGCACACCTAGATCCAATCCATTAGAAAAATCCATTATCTAAATTGACTTGACGGAGAATCATCGCCCTTAGTGTTCTAAGCGAGTTACTGTGCCACTACGGCAATCAGTTTGAATTGTCAGCGTTTTAAATCAGAAAGGCTGCAACACACAGTCAATTATCAAGTTAAATACCGTAACGTGGAGACCGACTTGGCAAACGCAGCAAATGGTGCCCTCCAATATGGTAAAGCGATTATATACGAGTAAGTATTTATACTTATTTTTTTGATGACCTCCGTAGCTAAGAGGTAAGCATATCGAACTTGGTGTCGATGTAATCTAAGGTTCTGGGATCGATTCCTGGTCGGTCAATGTAGAAAAATAACTTTTCTAAATTGTCTCGGATCTGGGTGTTGTGGTACCGTCGTTGTTTCAGAATTAGAGATAAGCTAAGACTTACTCTCTACTTATAGATAGATAGATAGATTGATAGATACTGTTTATTGCACACCATACATACTTATCATAGGATTAAAGCAATGTATGTGATGTTGTCAAATAGATTTATTTATTTATTTATACCGAAAGCTGGGGCAACGGATGGAAAAGTATGGCCGAGGATTGGGATAAGTGGCGTGAATTGTAAGAGGCATACTTTGTCCGTTTGTGGTAAGATATTAGCGGATTATAATTACACTTTAAAATTGTAGGTCCAACAGTATTTTTGAGTTGTAAAGGCAAACCAAAGAAAAACAAATCAAACCCAAATGATTCCTGAAGCCGCGTTCGCACAGGACGTTAACCATCGCCACTCCCATGTTTATCTTAACCCTGCTTTTAATTACAGGGATCAAGAGATCATTGGGACGCGATGAAAAGCAGTAAACGTAATTGAAAAACTAGGACTTTGTCCTTACAACCGAGGCCATAAAAAGAAAATGGGCACTTGCCCAAGAGGCACTTAATATTTTGACGTGGCCCAATTAAAAGGAAAAACTGTGACGGCAACCCCCTACAATTGCCCGAACACTGAAATACGCCTTTTATTGTTTGAGACACAATGGGGGTCGCGCCGACCGAGAACAATATGGCCTCCCTATTATTTGAAGGAAAGAAAATAAGATATTTTCATTAATGAAGTTAAAGTTTAATTGTGTTTTGCAAAATGATCTTTTCCGAGGCCACGTTGTGCCGTGACCGCTTTCGCCTCTAGGCTCGGGAGCGGAGCGTTAGCAACAAAGTTTGCTATTTGTTTTTTCCTGTTTAAAGTTACAAATAAAAGGTCACGTGTTGTCGCTCTTTTTGTGTAACATTGTTTAAGGCGTAGGTATTTTTTAGAAAGAAAAAAAACTTTCTGATTTTATTTTCTAAGTTTCTGAAGTGGTCATACTGTTTGGTAAGTTCAAACATCTATGTTTTATCTCGGCACAGTATTTATTATCATAGCAAGTCTTTCAAGTTTTTGGAATTCATTTTGAAGCATTGTCAGTTTTCCCATTTTTATGTGCTTTATAAATTATTGTGAAAAATTAAAATGAAATAATAAATCATCATTAGTTTGTAATTAAATCCAGCGCAAACTATTATCGTGGCCCTGTATCATAATTAATAAAATTATTTAAAACTTAATTATTAAACACCACCAATAGAAATTCCAAATGTTAAAAAAGAAAAAGAAAATGAGAGATAATTCGATCTCTCTTAGAGCACTTCTCACTCGCACTAGGTCAGTACATAAGTACTTTAAGAGATAATAGTACTTCGCCGTTCCTCCGGGGAGTGTCGTTTTGCCTGACCATACGGGGTGGTGCGTATCCCCGGTATAATTACTGAGGAAGTAATTGTCACGGACCGTATGCGCACGCAACAGGTTCGATCGCGATTACAGTATCTCCTAATAGTTTTCATTGATGTGATATTTAAAAAAACCTAGGAAACCTTGGTAGTATCATAGCTCTAGGAAAATAAAAAAGATTAGTTACCTACTACATGGGGCACACTAAAAGTTTTGCACTTCTAGCTAATCGGAACTATTTGAGTTTCGAATGTTAATTTTTTTTAAGCGTTGCAACCTTCTTAGTAATAAACAAAAACAATTGGCGGGAAATGATTTGTCAATTGATTTTTATCACACATCAAAGTTTTACGTACGCAACGAAAATGGAATTAAGTCATAAAGATTTTAGAGCGATGATTTTTTATGATTTTAAAAGTTCTCTTTCTCCACAAGACTGTGCCGCTCGTCTTCAAAATGCTTTTGGGAGAAAAGCACCTTGTTTGAGCACCGTGAGGCGATGGTTTGCTGAATTTGAGAGAGGTCGAGTTTCTTTACATGACGAATTTCGTGAAGGGCGGCCTTCAACTGCCGTCGACGAAAATAATGTGGCTACTGTTAAGCGGCTAATTTAAGAAAACCCACGGATAACCTATGAGAAAATTTGAAACATTGCTGTCGTTGGATCCCTTATGAACTGACAGCGGAGCAGAAGCGGGGTCGCGTGGAATGGTGCTCACAGATGCTACTGAAGTACGACCACGGACATTCTAATGCTGTTTATGACATTGTCACAGGAGACGAAACGTAGATTTATTGTTTTGAACCAGAAAAAAAACAGCAATCTTGCGAATGGGTGTTTGAAAATGAGAACAAGCCAATAAAAGTGAGGCAGGCGAGAAACGTTGGTAAAAAAATGATCGCGTTTTTTTCTCAGCTCCGGGTCCCATCTGTACAATTCCACTTGAAGATCAAAATAGTGTTAATGCCGAGTGGTATTCTACCATTTGTTTACCCAGAGTGTTAGAAAAAGTTCGTGAAAGACAACCCAAAAGACACATCATGACAACGCTTCTTCATACACGGTCAACAAAACAAAGTCATTTTTAGCTTCCGAAACAGTACAACTCGTCACCCATCCTGCGCATAGCCCCGACCTAGCACCCTGTGATTTCTGTATTTTCCCCAAAATCAAAGATTTGATGAGAGGTTTTACTTTTACCAAGTCCAAAGAGGAAGTGATAGCGTTTAATCAGCACGTAGAAAACAAGCCTTCACATCTGTGGTCCTTCTGTTTTAAAAAATGGTTCGATCGCATGAAAAAATGTTTAAAATGTAAAAGTGAGTATTTTGAAAAGCAATAAACATAATGTTTTGGTTATAACATGTTGTTTTTTTAAGTTACGCAAAACTTATAGTGTGATCTACGTATTGAAAGAATTACGATTTGTTAAAACATCGAAGCTCAAAAAGGTACTCAACTATGTAACGTGTAATTAAGTAAATTAACGCAAAACCTGAAGATAGTTAGAAGATAGTCTACTACACTTCTTTTTATTGTAAATTGTTACATTTATTCAAAATAATATTTTCAATTATGCCAAGTCTAAAATTTACAAGTGCAATGCAAGAAACCAACGTGTGCGTCATTAATAAAATGTATGAATCGTAGCCCTACAAGTCAAAAATAATAGACATGGAATTTGAAAAAACTTATACCTTCAACAATCATTTACGAAAATAAATAATCATAAGCTGTAGGTATCAATTTAAAATTATAAAAATAAATTAGAGTGTCTGTGCGTTGAGCTTTTGCGTTTTTTCGATACGCGTTGAATAAAAATTTATCTATAGACTTAATTATTTCGATTGCCTTATAGATGATAGAAGCTTTATCAAAAATAAATGACAAAAAATATTCGAATTCCATAAACCTAATTCATCATTTACATGCCCTAATTTATGACGACTATTTATATTTCTTTGAAGTACCAGTCAGTACCCGCCGAAACATTATTCGAACACTCTACGTCTCACCCAATCATCACAAATAGGTGTCAATTTTTCACCGGAGGGTTCAGGGCTTGATAAATTCAATAAAATGATAATAATATACGACTTGGAGACGCTATTATGTGCAGATGTCGCCCTCCGAAATGAATTCAAGCTTACGCAAAAAATGAAATTATGGCGTGACCCGCAAAAACAAGATGCGGATAGACGGAATTACAATGACGTTTTGAGCGCAAATGAGAGGGAATTAATGAAAGTCAATTGCCATGGCATGACTTAAATCTGGCGTCTTACCATGAACTCTTACTTAGCAGTACTTAAGAAGTGTTATTAATACGCAAAATTCTATACAAAAAAAGGCTGAAGTAAGAGTATTACTGTTTTAGGAGGTTGTAAGGCCTCTGGAAATAAACTAGTTTAGGAAAATTGCAAATTGATGTTGTGTAAAAAAGGTAACTTTCTTATGAGTATTAAAATTTTGAATACTCATAAGAAGATTGAACAATTATTATTATTAGTGTTATAGCACCAATAGTCAAACGGAGAAAAACCTGATTAATTTTACCATTTTGTCGACAAGCACTTCAATATTTAACAGCTGTGTTTTTACACAGATTAAAATTAAAATTTAAATACTTATTAAGGTCACCTATAAAATTAACAAAACTAGGTATAAAATCGAATTTATCGCAAACTTCAGACGTCGAAAACTTTCTTAACCTTCAAAAGACTCGGCTGCAAACACCACTCGAAGCCCGAAGCCCCAATAGTTCCGAGCACTTTGTATTCGGAGCGCAATGCCTGACAAAGCAAACGTAGCCCACACTCGACTCGCAAAGTGGTCAATAAACAGTTACAAGTGGTAACTCAACCCACCCCACAATACAAATGACTCCATTTAAGAGAATCGTTCGGCGATCCCTCAAAAATGCTATCTACAAATTCGACTCTCAACTGAAATAACGCTAGAGCACCAATCTTGGTCACGTGCTCGATAACAGAGAAGTACTATTTATATAGAAATACACCACCCACAATTTTTTTAAAGTATCTAGAATTGCGTGATACGTTTGCATGTGGGATTTTTTTTTAAACGTCATTAGAATAAATAATAAAAGACCGCGCGAAGTGGAGGAGTAAAGCAAGGAAAGCGGACTCTGGGCTCCAAAGCAATGGCTTTGGACGCAACCGGGATTGACCGTATAGATGAAGATGAAGAATAAAAACATGTTTTATAATTTGATTTTGCAATCAGTTAATAATTATTTCACTTGAATAAACACACGCCAATATAATTAGTGTCGTACGTAGCTTATTTGTAAGAGCTGTCGCCCGCCAGCGAAAAGTCGTGGGTTGGAATCCCACCAGAAGCAGTTATTTTCTTTTTTTCAATAATATAAATATATTTGAAATTGTATGATATTATCCAATAAAGGCATATATTATTAAGTCGCTTGATTTAAAAAAAATCTGTTAGGTTCTAAATCATTATTGTGTCAACAAAATTGACAGTGTTCAAACATTAACAATAATATTGTCAGGTAGCCACAGAATAACACTGTCACCCTTTAACAGGCACCTTGAAAAAATCATCAGAACTGGTACATTTACGTCGGACAGTAAGAAGATTGTGAAAAGGTTTATTCTACCAGTGTAAGGTCTAAAATGGAATGCACTATTGTCATTACTCAAATATTGCGTTCTATTGCGTATTTTCACCCCTCTTTGCTGAATCAGTCGATAATAATAATATAAATAATAATGCTTCCAGCCGGAATGTTAAAAAAGGCTGCTGTATTTACACCGTCATTTATGGTTTAGTTTTTGATTTCTTAAACATTTGAGTAGTGTTGTATATTTTTTGGGTTTCGTATTTTAATTTAGTTGTGCCTTGGTGTCAGGCGGATCGTAAACGATTACTTTCAAATAACTTTGGGTACAGTAAACAAAAGATAGGTTGTAACTGTCTTGCGTGTTTCTGAAACCATGTTATTTTCCTGTTATGACGCTATTATGGCGTTATGAAAAGATGGGCTTACTTATTCAACTCCGCGATGTTAGTTATTTACTCCAAAATTTTCTGCATTTGGTTATGTAAGTCTGATTTTTTGTCGAATTCTGGTTGGTCCGATTAATGGAGGTAAATGTCTAGTGTACATGTTAGACATCTTTTAGCAATTTAGAACGTACAAGAGATAGGTTAGTCTAAACCCCTTAGTGAAGCAATAGTGAAGTCATTTCCACACACGATTGAGTAGGGGGGAGGCTGATGCCCCAGCTGGAAGGGGACAAATAAGACTTAAGGGTTAAGTCGATAATAGCGGGTCCTCTCGACCGGAATGTTAAAAACGGCATCTGTATTCCACCCGGCGGTTACGGGTTAGCTTTTTGATTTCGATGTTTCTGTGTGCGACGAAGATTGATGTCGACTGTTTTGCTGCGACTCGCATTGTTTTTGTTATTCCAAACAAGGAAAACGCGTGAGCTTCATCGTTCAATAGTGCAGAATAAACAAGCCGGGTTGTAGTAACTTAGAATGCCGTGTTTTTATGTAGCTACCAAACAACATCCCATATTAGAATGTATGTAGGTATGTTATTTGTTTTTGGTACAAGTATTGCCCTCTGTGACTAAGAAATATTTCATTAAAATCTGCAGATATGTGTTTTAACTATGTGGTACAAGTTATCCACCTAACAAAACTAGGAAATATTTACCGTATTACGATTTCATCTTTTATTCACAGCACAGCACAGCTCACCCCTCTAGTTTTGTCAAAGTCAATCATACTTAACTGTATCGTCATTATTGCTATTTAAGAGACTATAAAGGTAGGTACAGTCAACTGCAGGTCAACCTACCCAAAAAATTGAAGGTCATTAAACCGATTTTTAACTGTAAGTCCGACACGTAGAGATTAATATAAATTTGATGTTTAGTGAAAATTGAAGGTCAATAAACCAATTTTCAACTGTAAGTCCGACACGTAGAGATTAATATCAATTGAGTAAATTTGATGTTTAGTGATAGTTTGAAAAGCTGTTTTCTGTATCTACTGACTTCCATGAGCACGCACGCTATTCATAAAAAATATTGTAGGTTTAAATTTAATTTATTTATAAAAACTTTCATTTCGCAAACCATTTCTTTAACTTAGCTTCTACTTTACCAAAACCTTCGATTAACCCCTAAACACTAAACATCTGCTAATTGGCTTAACGAAACCACTGATCACGGTTCAAAAAACTTTGTCTAGAAAGTTCGAGAAGTAAAAAATTTAACGGCCGCGCCAACAACTCTTGGTTAGGTGTAGTAGTCCGCCAATTAGTACACCTACAACTTGTTTTGGACGACAAATTTTAAGGGTTCACTTGTGAAAATGTTGGGGTAAAGTCGTGGAAAATGATGTTTATAAATGTATTTAAGTACGTGGAACTTTGATCAATTTTGAAATTGATATGCATTTTACTGTTCAAATTTAACAGAAAAAAATATGAAAAAATAAAAATAAAATCGGTTTTGTTTATATTAACCAATTAGACAATAAAATATGTTTTAAGTATAAGTGTGAGTGATCAAAGTTAAACGATGGTCGGGGGGGTTACTTTGATTCCTCTCGTTTTTTTAACGGAAATCGTAAGTATCTCCCCTGTAAGGAATACAACGAAAAATGGGTTAAGGATTTATTAAGGTTTTTATATATTTGGGGTGACTTTGACACAGAAAAACTAGGGTATTTTATGTAATAATCAATTTTATTTAAAACCTTTGAAGTTTTCAGAATATTACTCTTCAGATGCCAAGATGCCAAGTAGATTCCACAGCGACTAAATAAACGCAAGCATTGACAACCAATGCTTCCAACTGAAAAAATATATACTAAAGGTTGCGTTCAAAAACCGTACAATTTGAGTTTTACTATGAAATTAAGTTTTTATCTAAGTAACTCCAGCATTTAAATTAACCCCCATTCCACCATTATGTATATTTGTTATCTAGTCCCTATAGTAGAAGATTTGCTTAATATGGGGCTAGAGGTAATTATATGATTTGAAAAAAAGAAGAGGAATCGTCGTACGATTGACACGTTAGGAACAAATTTTAGTTGGTGCAAGACAATTTATTTGAACATACCATTGTAGTGCAATGGTCATCACTGTTACACTATAGAGAAAGGAGGATTAACAAACGTACTCTGATTTATGTAAGTAAATTTGATTGAAATTAATAAATATTCATTTAATAACAAATATTCATTTAATATTTTGTGATAAAATCTATTTATCGAACGCTCAAAGAATGTTGAATAGAATACATTTATTTGACACAAATAAAAGAGATATAAATCTAGGGCACCTGCGTCAAAAAGGTTTCCGCTCAGCATTTGTATTGACAGCCAGGCACTTATCACGGCGCTAATTTTCGACGATATATCAGCGATAACACATAAAAAATGTTGTTTAGTAGCAGAGCTAAGGATAACTAGTACAATACACTCATATGTACAAATGCTTACATCTTCATATTTATCATTGAATCTAGCGACTCTTACCGACTTTACATAAACTTACAAACTAGTATACAAATTTTAAAATAATGTTATTCTTAATCTTTTTAATTAAAGGATTTTTGAGCGCAAAGCTACAGTGTCAATACTATTATTCCTTAACCTATTACGTAGACCTTATTAAGTAAAACAGTCAAATAAATATGAGTACAGAATTTTAGCAGCACCCGGCATAGGTTCTTTCTAGTGCATCTGTTTATTTATTAATATTTTTAAGTCTATATTTTCCCATTGCAGGCCAAAGGTTTTTAGCAAATCCCTCCAAGCATTACCATCTACAGCAAAACTCTACCAACCCTGAAAGTACTTGTCCAAATCGTCTCGCCACCATTTTCTTGATTTTTTCTTTACAATTAGTGACCATCCGCGACCACTTTCCAGGATGACTCCTTACAAACATAGCCAACCCACCTGTATTATAGTTTGGCAGTTTTCTTACAGACATCGGTGGTTAGTTAGGCAGCACACTTATTATTAAATACTATATCGAAATGCTTTCAGCCATTTCGGAGATCAATTTGCACAGACAGACAGACCAGGCGGACAAACACAAATACATGGTGTTATTTTTAGCAGCTTAGCCTAATTTAAGGAGGCGAATGTATTCATCAATACGAACAACTTTTTTTACGGAGTCAACATCGAAGTTATGAAAAAAATGTTGCTGCTCAATACATTATTATCGAGGTAGAGCGTTAGTTTGTGTGGAGAAACAAAAAAAAAATCTATGTTGACCTCATAGAAAAAGTTGTTTGTATTGATGAACACAATCGCCTTTTTAAATTTGGCTACAGTTCAAAACAACAGCCTGTATAGTGAAGCAGTTCTGTGAAAAATGTTGTTACTATGCATAAGTACTATCCTATTTTCTCCTACAAAATTACAAATACTTTTAGGTTATTTTTCCTGAAACATTTTAATTCGAGGAATTCGTCCGAGTTCCTCATTTTTCCACTTCTTGTAACCATTAAAATAAATTTAATTGTAGATTGTAAGAGGTTTCCCTGAGGAAACTTGAGGCTTGCCCCGGTTTTGTGGCAAGGGTCAAAATGTTTACAAGACTTTAGATACTTTTAAAAATTTAAATAATTAATTGTAAATAGTGTTTTGTAAGATTTAGTTGCTATAAATCTGGTGATTATATATTAACGTAGTGTTTTACGTCACATAAATCATCGATAACGAAATACATTTATTTCGGGGAGCATACCGCATTGTTTTGAAGAACTTGAAGGTAATTATACTTAATTCTCTTTACAAATTTACCATTACCAATTACCATTGTTATTTTACAACCAGCTTTAATAAAAAACTAACAATAAATAAAGAAAAACTCTCAGATGTTGTTTCTATACAAACACTATCGTGTCGGTAGATTTGTGATTATTATAGAAATGCGAATTTTAATACTGCAGCAAACCAGCAACCTATAACGTGCTTTCAAAGAAGTTCACAATTTCATATTCACCGTGTATATTTCGACTTTATACTTCGCCCATAATTAAAGGTTTATCGCGCGATTATTCCCGTCTCTATCTCGAGATGATACAGTGCACCCCCCTCCCCCTTCATCGCGTATTCCGAGAGCGAGCAAAAAACCATTCTCAATTTGAAATGACGATTTCATTGTAAGAAAACGGTCGGGAAGTTATCACAAAGGCTTTCACTCGTATTACGTTGATTACAACGCTTCTAGTACAGATTAGTAAGCCGAATTGTTACTGGGACGTGAGGCAAAAAACGTGATACCTTCTGAAAATTACCTATGGAAATGTTTGGAGGAATACTACTTAGATTGGGGTATTTGTTTACTTACTTACATTTATAGTAATGCTTAGAAGAAAAAGGCTGTATAGATTTTTATACGAGAAACGGAATGAGTTACAAATACCTGACATTTAGATAGGTATATTCCTTCTTCTTCCACGGTCCCTCACTGGAGACCTCCACTTAATGGAGAGCCGCGTGGTGATGTTGAGTTCTTTTAATATGGACTCGTTAGTTACTATAGCAGTCCAGAGTATGCGAAGTAATTTTTGCTAACACCACATCGCAAACGCATATTATTTTCCTTAAATGAAAAGAATCCTTTCAGACCATTATTTCTTTTCCTAGTTTAAGCTAGAGGTGTGCACAATTTTTATTCTTTTTTTATTTTGAAAAATAAATAGTGTCTTGCATTGAATGAAAGTATTTTTATTAGTAAATTCAGTCTGAATTAGTATGTTTATAACTTATTGACGCTGCAAGCTTAAACGCGTAGTATAAATACGTGTTTTCTTTGAGCTCGTGGCGTCATAGAGCACTCTGATCGTCTCCGCGCCTAAGCCGCCTGCCGCAATAAAACTATTTACATAATAACTCACGCGTCACTTGCGGTAGCTGCGGAAAAAACAACACTTTTTTTCTTGTGGTTAGAAGTTTAAAACCGTTTGAAAGATTCGAAATTCAACATTATTCTGCAGTGCATATTTTGTGACAATTCTCACAAGCACTTCTCCGGTCTCATTATAGTTAAGGCCAGAGTATTTAGAGTGTGTACTTCTGAATTAATTTAAAGTCAGACCAATCTTTGTGATTATTTTCTGCAATCGTGTTTTGGATGGCCAACAAGTGTTTTATATTAATTTAATAATAATAAACAGGGTGTCTCGTAACTAAATATTATATGCATCACGGTAAACAACTTTTGCTCTATTACTTTTGCAAATTTGCATGAGAAGTATTAACTGCCCATTCAAAATTAATTATTTTTTGCATAGAAAAGCAAAAAAATATATATTGTGCATATTTTTAGAAGTCACAGAACAAAAGTTATTTACTATGGTGTGGTACAGATTAAGTGGTTTCAAAGCTGTCCTTAAGTTACGGGATAGCCTGCATTTTCAATTCTATTAAAAATAAAATACGAATTAATAATCTTAGTTTTAGGAAACGAATCACCAGCCGAACCTGACGTGATAAAATCTACAACTTGAATTTATTAAATTATTGCTGCAGCATGGCTCCGACTTTACTTTTTACGTGTTGTATGATTACACACGTTTGAATAAACTTAGTCGCAAATAAAAATCTTTAGTTGCAAAAGTGTTGATTCCAATTCAATAAATAAGACACGCTTCAGAAATACAGCGTCCGAATACATCACGAATTCAATTTATATTCAAAGGGTATTAAAGTCGATGTAATATTAAACGAAATAAGTGCCTTCATAAATACAGGGCGGAGGCAGTCGTAAAAAAATTGATAGGCTCTAATGCTGAAAAACGTAAGCCATGAATATTGAGTGAGGTACTCACTCAGTTAGACATCGCTTACCTCGACTGATTTTGTTTACGTCTAAATAAGCACACTTAAAACACACTATACCATAGTCCAGAAACTCAAGGATAACCACATAGGTATTCTTTAAGTCTTGGTAAACAACTTTTGTTACATAATTTTTTTTAATATGTTTTTTTTTGTCGATTTAAATTCAAAGAAGTGGAATGATCAATTTCATGAGAACAAATGTTTTGACAAGTTTTTACCATTTTTATCATAATTTAACTTTGGGTATATTTAGGCCACCCTGTATGGATTATACGCCAGATAACACACTAATTGTCAAAGTAAGAAATTAATACCCTCGTGTTACGGGTATTGTACTATGAATTTTGCCAGGGACGTCACTAGAGCCAATTTTGAAAAAATCGTTTTCTAACTTGGGCCAAACCGAGCATCGAACCCAGGACGCTGTGCATTTAACACAAATTATTTATTTGACCTAACCAATCAGCTCATCAATTTATCTATTGAAATTAAATCATACCAATGCTTTTAAATTCTGACAATAAAGGCATTTGAAAGGTCTACTTTTGTATCTCGTAAGTTTACGAAACATATTGACGATCACCACATCGACGACCTCCGTAGCCGAGAGGCGAGCATACCAGACTTGGTGTCGCTAATCTCTGAGGTATTGGGTTCAATTCCCGGTCGGACAATGTAGAAAAATAACTTTTCTATATTGTCTCGGGACTGGGTGTTGTGGTACCGTCGTTGTTTCTGATTTCTGTAACACAAGTACTTAAGCTACTTATCATAGGGTCAGAGCAATGTATGTGATGTTGTCCAATATTTATTTGAAAAATATATTGGATGTTGCAATGATATCTACCGATAAGACCGCCTGAATTATGCAGCTGTAAATGTTTTTTCATGTATTTGTTTTTTTGTGATGTGCAAGAAAAATATCTCTACCTATCTATCTCTATTTGAATCTTTACATAAATCACTGTCTGAACTTACATACATTACATACATTAACATAACGAAACTCGTTATACAATATAAATCGATCTGTCATAAAGATGAATAAATCTGACAAACTTTTCTTATTACAAATGTTTTTACGTATTATATATATGGCATATTAGTTAGATCATTTGTTTGTCGGTTTACATTTCTAAAACTTTTGCCATTATACTAGTTGATAAGGGGTTTGATTATGTACCAACAGAAATTCTATCCTATTATCATAACTATCAATTCTGTCAGTGGAATAAATATTATTATGTGAGACTATTATTATAACTAGTTTCAGTAAAATAAAATAAAAATGGTTCGAACTTATTTACTTAAAGCTAAAATGTCAATTCTTTATAAAGTATTTTGGTCATTGTAAAAAAACATAGCCTTTTTAAAATACCTAACTAATCAGAATTATATCTGAAATTAGAAAGTCAATCCCATTCCGGACCTGTGGCATTGTATAATTCGGTCACATTAAGCACACCTAAATAACCTACTGACCAATCAGTCCATCGAGCTCGCTAATTGCGCCCACACCGCTACGTAAATAATTACCTCGAGTCCAGGGCCGGACTTCGGCAGGGCTGCCAATAGTAAAATATCAATTAGATTTCGGGCCTCGCATTCGCATTAAGCTCTTTGACAGTCCGAAATGAACGAGTGACAACCATGACTATATTAAGAATGTAAGTTGATACTTTTGACTTCTTTGTCACTCTCTCTCTGATTGTTGGAGAATGTAAAGCAGAGTATGTATCTCTGGACTACTCTCTTGGACCTTTTTTATTTGCACATAAAAAATGATCTTATTAGCAAAAAGTGCTATAAATGGCCTATTGGCATTTATATTTATGTATTTATTTTTTTGTGTATAGGCAACACCGATGTGGTCTATGGTTTTTAACGAGATAATGTCATTTGCAATTACATGACATGTAATTGAAAATGTCTCATGTAAGTGTAAGTGAGCCCATTTTTACATTACATGTAATTGCAAATTTCTTATGTAAGTGACTGTATGGTTTTTAATGAGAAATAAATATTATTTAAACCTAACCTATCGCAGCCCTACGCCACTCACCTGGCAATGCGTTTGCGCGATTCCGTTGCGGTCGCGTCGGGAAATGAATAGCCCAATTTTCCGCATTTTCGGCCATTAACAACATCCGCCCGCACGGGTGACGTCCGCAAATAATGGACGCCCCTATGTGCGTTTGTTTTGAAGAAAAAAGTTCGTTTGATCGGATACGGACCTGGAATCTCTTCAAACAAGTGGCCGATTAAAAAGTGAACTACCAGATAATCTATATTTGAATAGATTGAAAAAAAATACATAGCCATTTTTTGTTAACAATCAACAATGCTTCTGAACTGGCTTTCAATATTATTTTAAAATTTGATGATATATGCAAGTAAAAGTGAATCAAAACGGGTTCATTGTATTTTATATTTTTTGGGATATTGGTGTACAGTAAAGTGCACAAAATAATTATGAACATGCAACTATACGATAACGGAAGGACGTACTACCATAATATTAAGAACCACATGAGTAAAAATCAAGCTAAATATTCCATTATAAGCTGATCTTTCATTGTTCAGGTACTTCTTTTAGTGAGAGTTCATTTTAAAATGAAATATGTGTCTTAACCCTGTACATCTAAAAGTTTTCCATCGTCATTGTTATTCAATATTTTTTTGCAATTTTAAGGTCAGTTATTTACCAGTCAGACACACCTCAGTACTATATTTGTTTTTTCCCAATTTCCTGATTAGAGGACATCTCCTACAAAACTGAACTATGCGATATGTAAAAACAATTTAAAAAAAAACCTTATTTGCGCTATTAAGTACCACAATCTTTTTTCGTTTCGCTTGACCCGGACCAGGAATTGAGCCCGGATACGAGTACTTTGCGTTAGAGGTGAACCACTAACTGATTCAGTAGGCGGAAGGCATATTTTACCAAAAAAAAATCTTATTAGTTTTATTTACATTCTGTACTACCATTTTATATCAGCTAGGTCGTTTGCTTGTGTGCTATTTGTATGAAAAAAATATCTCAAGCTCTTATTCCCCAACACATAAAGGACGTAACTCTAGCGCTCACTTTAACGCGCCATCACATCTGAGAGCCGCTAAAGTCACAACCGAGTTTATCTTCGGTCTAATGCCGGTGTGCCACCAATCATGGCGTGGCGAGGCTAACGATTTCCGATATGAACGTTCGCCGTTAAAGCGCCCGTTACGGCGCTAACGGCCCGCGATACAGCTTGTATCGCGACCGTAATGAATTCCCTTTTTTCTTGCTTCAATTTAAGTGGGTAAGAAAATATAAGTGGCGCCAACAAGATTGTGGTTATTGTGTTTTTGCAGCCAATTTTTATAATTTATTTTCTGTTATAGTCAAATACACTTTCAGCCATTTTGATAATAATTTTTATCATTCTTACCTAAGAAACCTCAAAATGTGGCTCAATTATTTTAGTAAAATTTTGACTTATGACTTTTTGACGGATACAGGCGGACATCGAACTTAGGGCTTTTTCAAATAACGTTTGCCAGTCGTTTGACAAGCCGAATGCCAGTCGTGCTTTTGCGGCATTTAAACTAACTCTTAGTACTTTCATATTGTTTTCAAGGCAGCTGTCACACAATGTTCCTTGTGCAGTCCGCATATTACTTACTTCATACGTGCAGTCCTGCAAATGCAAAACTGACGTCTTGCTCAAACCGATTTATTTGAAAAATGAAATAATGTGTAATATGTAAAAACTGGAAATGTCAACCTAGGTATTCCGTAATTTAAATATTCTAGGGGCGACCGAGACTGAAACTATTCGATTGACTGAAATATTCAGTAAAAAGTATCTTAAAAAGTACCTTGAACAATAAAATTATAGCAATTGTTCCTAAACTTGAGTTGTTAATACTCACGGTACTTATTGATCGTGAGAACTTTAAAAGTGACGTCTTACAATAAATTTCTCTACCCTTGTCTGCATCTCAATGGAATCACCCGTTTAACGAAGCACTGTCATCGAAATTAATATAAATAACATTACTGTTATCACCGAAACTAACTCACCCTTGTACAGACTGTCCAACATGTATAATGGAATGTGTGACGATGTCGTTTAAAATATTGTCTGTAACATTGTTTTTCCTTTTTTTTAATAAGCATGCTGTGTTTACCTAAATGTTGTTGTGCAATAAGCTTGTATTATAGTGATAAATAACTTTGTAATTGAAAGATTATAACAATTGTTGGTAAACCTAATAAATAAAGCAAATCAAATCATTTTATAAATAAGAATAAAGACGTTAATTCTGGTAAGGTTTGGCAATTTTAGTAGTTGTGTTACTATTTATTATAATGCTTCAGTAATACCTATATGTTTCTCAATTGACTTATTTCAATTAAAACCCAATCATAAATAGAACGTACTTTCATGTTACCTAGATAACTTAGTGTAACGGACCTTCCTATTTCGCAATGACAATAAAAAAACAAATAAAATATTACACTAATTGTCATTATCTCGAGGTAAGGAAATTAAGATTTTTGTGTTACGTCTTTGATAAGTCCCCCAGCACCTAAGTCAATTTAGAAAAGTTGGTTTTTGAAGTTTATCCGACGGGAAATCGAACCCGGGATCCATAACCAAGACGAATCACAACGCCACTCCACCAATTGGGTCATCATTTGCTTTGTGCCAAAATTATATACCAAACTAGGCGAAAATAGACGACTCGCTTTGAATTTACAAAACCGTGTCACAAATCATCTGCTCATCCAACACCGAAACTGTATGTCCCTTTGATTTTCCGCTATCTTGACCACGACTATTGATTCGCTGAATCAGCGCGCTCTTTCCCGCTTTAATCGCGAGGGTATGAATCTGCGGTTTGGGGCGAGGGACCCAGGCGCCATAACTAGTTTAGGATATTAAGTCGATTTTCAATTTACTGTCGCGATGCGTCTGTGCGGAATAACCCGTTGCTGTTTTTGTTTTCAACGCACGTACAGCTAGCCTTATTTATTTACGTATCCAATTAATTTTAAACAATTTGACTGAAATAATACAAATGATAGAATAATATTGGTTAAACAAAAAGATACGCGAAGTTAAGCCAAAAAAGTTCTAAGTGGTTCTACTGATTTTTAAATACTATTGCACAGTAACGTGACCATAGTAATAATTTGACTTAAAATAATAATCTCTATCGCCTTCGAAGCCTGCCGCCTAAGAAGTTACGTCAGGTATTAAATGTTCATCTACTGATAAAAATAACAAACAGTTTCTTATCCATCGTAAATTATATAACCTTATCCAACGTTTTCGATATTTTACTAAAATTCGATAATAATATCAAGGTTCTTAGTGTAAGATCATATCGTAAACGTATCATCTTCAGAACTAAATCTCGAGTCAGAGGCGTTACCATCTTATTTGCGTTTTACAACGCTCTCCCGCATTTATGGCACGCCTTCGATTTCACTAGCAGTGGTTTACGACGCAGCTGCGATTTTGCAGCGTTCCGGGTGCGGCTCAAGTATCAGAGGTTCTTAAAAATTAGGTTGGCAATAAATATTTAGAGAAGTTCTTACCTCTACAAATATATAAGTAAAATATAAAGAAACAACAATACAAAATATAAGATCTTAAAGTATATATATGTCTCATTCATAATAATGTAGAGTTATTATTTATTGTTTTTATTATTTTTATTTTCATAGGGTCAATATATGCTATAATATGGTCTATAATCAGAAGTATAAATTTATACTTTACTGAAACCTAGATTAAAAAATCTTTCTGTCTCGTTAAACTTGAAACAAAATTTCGCTTAAAATAACATATAGGTTTGTGGTCATATTTTTTTTAGCAAATAAAGTCAAATATAGTAGATACACCAAATTTGGCTACTCTGGATTATAATATAACTCTGTCTGGATTATACTCGTAGTATAACAGCTGTCAAAGAAATGGTTATGTTTAAACCAAAATAAGATTAAATCTAACAGCATCATGTTTAATGTAGACCGTCACATAAGGTTTAAAAAACTGCACCGCGTGGTTCTATGAAATGTCCGCACCCGCGGACGGGTGTAGCAAGTAATATTTAGCTACCTACGTAACGAATAATATTTTTTGACATGACAGAAGTAATATTTTTACCGCTTTACTTACACTAGTAGTTGACCAAATACGGGCAAGTCGAATACAGCTAAACCGAAGTGTGGGATGTGTGAAATGGAACGTAAGTTGTATGAAAGAGACAGAAGAAGGAGTAAGCGAGAGGAGAGACTAATGTGGAAATCCACATTGTGATGACGGACGGTTTTCTATTGTTTTACGAAGGTTGGAGTAGTCAGTTGTTTTTCTGTGAATTCTGATTAAACCGAGTGACCATTGAAAACCAGAGTTTCCTTTATCCCTATAAATTTTGGGGACAGTTTAAATACTAGTCAGTGATCGGATACGGCCTGCAACCGAATACGGCCTAACCGAATAATGTAAACGCGGCATGATAAAATAAAACCGCTCCGCTTCTCGCTTTCAGTGCCGCCGTCAAATGTTTACATGTTACATTTATGCGTCGCCTCTATGGAGCCGTGGATACTGTACCATTAATCATCGTAATAAATATCTGAGTTCCAGGGTTGAACTAAAGGTCCTATTACAATATTGTGATTTAACATTGACATCGCTATGTTGTGATTTAATATAATATTTTGCTGACGACAAAAAAAAACTTGGCTACTTGCAAACCATTTTTTATGAATGAGCAGTCCCCGTAGGCATACTCGGAACCTAGTCGTCCCTGATTTGTGACCAAGTTAAAACAGACTTGTTTGCTCCTTTAGCCGGGGGCCCCGTTTATCCCTTTGCTAGATGCGGCCCTGCTTACTTCCCCTTAGTCCTGTCTCGGTAGGCGGTGTTATGATCCCTTTTGATGCCAATGCGGAGCACTTAATAAAATGCGTTTCTCCAATTTATTTTTCTCTCGCTGCAAGTGTCTTGCCACCCTCGAGAGTGTCGTGAAATTACTGCTCTTATGAGATGATAAATGTGGTTTGGAGGGAACGCCAGAGGTCATTGTATTACCTCATGCTTTTTTCTGTTCATTTTGTGGTAATGATGTCTGTACATAATGCACTATAGCGTTTCTCATTAATCAATCCCACAATTTACTGAGGCTATCTATTAGGCAACATTTCTTATATTTTTCAAGATTTTACTACAGAAAAAATAGAATAGATAGGGACTTCGTTAATGAACTTAAAATATGTAATATTTTGACATAGGAGGAGGCCATTATGATAGAGACGGACTGAAAGATCTGCAAATCGTGTCTTTACAAAAGATCAGAGAGTTAATTTAGATAGAGAAGACAATGGCAGATGGTAAATGCAGAGAATAAACGTTGAATATACAATTTAGTCAAAATAAACAAAATTTTGTATGTGATGATGATACAGATACAGGAATCATTTAAAAACAGGCATTTTGCATAAAACAGTAGACATTATTTTTATCATTGGATTTACATCACTGCGAGAAATGAATAAACTATGTACCTGACTAAATTTAAACCTACTTTGAATTATTTTATTCGATTTATATCATATTGAGATAAATCTAAAAAAAAAGTGTTTTTTATTTATTTTTTGTGTTTTTTATCTTAGTCGATGGTAAATAAACTAATATGAACTTTTACGCCCAATCTGTCTTGTTCTGACCACTATTTTTGCGTTGAAAAAGGTTAATAGAGGTATGTTTATTAATCTATAACATCACCTAAGGATACGGATATTACAATTCAAGTATCACTGCTAAATAATTCTCGAATTTGTTATAAAAACATTCCATTACTCCAAGACTTTATAATCCGAACTAGATCTAATAGCAATATCAGTCTGAAAACACTGTCACACGAAACTAGTAGTCCTTATCGCATTAAACTAAGTCTGCTATAGCATTTTCCCCCTGGATTGCCCGCGACAGGCGGGATGTCACCGGGCCCCAGGGTATTAAGTTCCGACAAGAACTTCCCTGACCTGTTTTAAGTAAAATTACCTGTTTTAACATAATTAAGAACGTTTATTATCTTACATTTTCCTGACAGAGTTTCGTATTAACGAGTAGTAACTGTGTGTACAATGATTATTGAACGACGTATATATCAGGGTAGATTTTTGACTTTTTTAACTTTTGTACAAAAGCTTGTATCCTTCAAAACAAGTGAATACAAAATAATAACACTTTCTATCTGTTACGTTGATTAATAGCTAATATTAATTAAGCTTGTTTTGGATTTGTATTTTATATTATAAACAAATATTCGAAACACTAGCAATTCTCTTTAAAAATAAAAAAAAATTTCAAACAATTTTTATTTTAAGTTGAAATATTAACACGACCACCGTGTTTTCGTGTTCCAAACAAGAGGAACATTTCACTGGATAAATATTGTTCCGAAACTGGGGCATTTTACAGGATAAATGTTATGCTGGAACACAATATGGCTTGTCCGTTAAACAGCCCTTGAAACTGGCTGTACAAAGTTGATTCCAAAAACACAGTTTTGCTGCAACGGCAAAACTAATTGGAGTTGGGATAGCCAACAATTCCGTATAAGGAGTATCATAGAAAATTCAACATTCGTGTAATCAATGCAACAATTACTCGTCCGATAAGTCATGTTACTTGTTCATAAATATATACTATATAGCTTAATTAAATATATGTTTTAAAGTATACAATGCATTGAATAGAACAAAGTTTTGCGTAGTTCAGATTACTTAATGAAATGGATGAACTAAATCCAATATTTCAACAGAGAAGTGACGACTGATAACTGATATAACGATGGCTGTTCTGCAATATACAGAAAAGTATTTTTATAATAATAGCAAGATAAACAGTTGGTAAAATTTTCGATGGAAATATTAGTAAATTTTCCATAGATATGATACACAACTTAAACTCCAATAAATAGTGTGTTGTCCACTCGCTATTATATTTTTGCGGTTCTTTTTTATTTTTAACTTCATGAAATATGATAATACTTTGTTTGTATTTATTTATTTAATTAATGATCCTGGGAAGTGGTCGCGGATCGTCACTGGCTACCTATGGGCTGGCGCCGATAAAGCGCCGGTGGCAAGACGATATCGACAAGTACTCCCAGGATTGGCAGCGTTTGGCTATAGTCAGAGATGGTTAAAGGGAATTTGGAGAGGCTTTTTTGGAGAAAGAGAGAATGAATAAATATAAAATTAACTCTATTTACCTACAATTACTAATATTCACTTTACTTATCAGCTTGTATTCACTCATCTACTTTTACATAGCCTGACAATTATACTATAATTATAACTATACCAATATTAAGCGTGTTCACGCAGAAACACAGTTGTTTTTTATTCTCAATTGGGATGCGGATTCCTAAAAATGGAATGCACAGTTGGGTCACGCACTCAACTCGGAATACACAACTTTTGTATTTCCATCGTCATACCCACACAGTAGTTTTAGTTTCAACTTTTAAATTTCGAATTGTTATTTGATTGCAACCTGCCGCCCTAAATGACAACCAGGCTTTTTCGGTGTTTTCTATTTAGCGTTAAAAGCTAAGCGGTTTTGGAGTTTCATTTTACCAATACACAATTTTAAGTGCTCCTGGAAAAGTTTGTCGTCTAAAATTGTGGACTGTATTGTGGTTAAGGGTTACAGGACTGATTGGCAGAGACAATGTTTGCTTGCGTTGTGTTTGGATTCAAGAGACGATGTCTTACTATGGTTACTCGGACCAAGGAAGAGATAAAGAATATCTTCCTATCGGACTATACGAAATCGAATAAGAAATTAAATTTCAGGTTAGTTATTGAGCCAGTCGGTTGACATGTCCGATGTCCGATCGGAATATAATCAGTTTAAATTTTATATTTATTAAGTTTTAGGAAATTACTTATAAACACGTGTGCTAACATAATATTCATAAAAATGCTAAAAAGACATGTAAAAACGTTAAATCGAAATCTGGACGCAAGCGATGTGAAGCCTAACCGCTGCATTATACATTTTCATAAATCGGTTTTACCTATTTCATTATACATAAATGTCACTCCCAGCTATGAGGTAGGTACAAAACTAATAAAAATACATAAAAAAGTTTTCCCTTTTTATCGAATCCCTAATCAAATATACCGCCCCAAATATTGAATTCATAGAATTTAAAATAGAAAAACACACTCGCCATCCGTTGGGTTGAATGGAGGCCTTTGAGATCGAAAGCAATTCGTCTTGATTCTGCCGAATCTATCGTTCGCGAAACTTGTACCAAGATCTCCCAATAAATAATACTGTGGGGTCTTCCTTAAGAAGGGTGGCTAGGTGTTACGATGTATTGCGGATAGTCTAGTACATTTGCGTATTTCGTATTCAAAGGTATTTTAACATGTCTCATTGTTTTCAACAAAGATAAAGTATTTTGTTTTAAGTATTAAACGGTAATTCATTCATTTTGTATATAATTTTACTAATAGAGTAAGAAATTGATGGCCACAACTAGTTGAATAAGACCTGGTTAAGATACCGGGAAAGATTTTATGAAGAATCGTCAAGAATGGCGTGCTATAAAGGATAACTACACTCAGAATTTAGTTAAGATCGGTCGAGGAAGAGAGAAAGAGATACCCTTTACGTCTCCAATATTATCTTTTTCCAAAAATTACTTTATCAATTGTTTATAACACACGTATTTTTTTCTTCGTCATAAAGTAAGTATATATATTTATCCGACTTTTGTCACAAAGTCTGGCAACCCTGAAAGCAATACATAAATTGGCAGGACTTTTGACAGCAGATCGGATAAGCGGGAGGGGCTGGCTGTCGTTTTTATCGTGATTATAATCGGCTTTGCCTGGACAAGGGAGTGCAGCGGTTGCAGTCACTCCGTCTATAGACAACTTAGTTTAGTAGACGTTGCAAAAAGCTGAAAACATACCAAAGCTATACAAGTAGGCAGAGCGGAGACTTTACTATACCGTTTTATTTTAGGTCTTCGGACAGCTCTGGAAGGGCTTATCATGATATTTTATAGGTCTCGGAGTAAGAAATTATAATTCTTGTGTTACAAGGTTCCAGACAATTATTTTTTGCCAGGGATCCCAGCCCACCCAGACACGAGCGACTTAAAAAAAGATTGTTTTCTGAATTGACCCGGACTGGAAATCGAACCAAGGACCCCTTGTGTTCAAGGTAAATTACTGCGCCACTACCCGAATCAGGGTTTCTGTTCTTACATACCATTTTGTGTTCTGCATGAACACATGTAATGGCAACTGCTTTCTTACAGATATCCTGTGCGATTCTTTAAGTGACTCATTGAAAATGAAAATTTCTTCATTCGTCATGCAACTCTCAGATACAATTATGCACTGTTTCAACATTAAGTTTCAATCGTGGAATACTTATTCCTAATAGAGATATTGCACATTCATGCAAACGACAACACGTGCGTGTGTCTGCTCGCGCGTTTGTGTGTTTTTTTGACGCACAGCACCGGTTTGTTAATGTCAGCTAAATGTTCTGTAAACTCTTTTTGTTGTGAATAGTAATAATAAAATCAGCGTCCTGACAGTCATCTAGAGATAGCATATCTGCATCACATAGCTTTGGTGGACAAACCCACATAATTCGGTGTCTATAATTAGACTTAAGTTGTCTGTCCTCTGGTCCCTCCTCCCAATCTCCTGGACAGTAATTCGATTGCATTGTTTCGGGGTGTTTTGACAGTATTGACGCCTGACACTAATATCTATACGACAAAGATACGATTTCTTTTGTTTCTGTTTCAGATTAACGTTTCGCGTCATTATGGTCAATGATTTGCACCACTTTTTAACACTGTTCGATATATGTAGTTAGTATTTATTGGTAACTAGCTGTTGCCCGCGACTTCGTTGGCGTGATCTTTAGTTTATGCATAAGTATGCATGTATTATATATACACATAAACCTTTCTCTTTAATCATTCTGTCTATTGTTAAAAACCGCATCTAAATCGGTGGCGTAGTTTAGAAGATCAAAGCGTACAGTCGGAGGAAGCGACTTTATTATATCGATGGTCTAGAAGACAAACATGCTAATTACAGACCTACCAATTTTCAGGAGGACTGTTTTTATTGATTCAAAGGTTCTAGATACTATAACTTAAAACTGTACATAGAAATGCCTATTACTTAGTTAGATCCAGAAAGTGACGGAATTAAGTATGGCATTTGGATAAAGTGCGAACAGTAGTGCATGCTCATTTATTACATTTGACATTATCAAAATTTTGTAATTAGCACATTTGTCTTCTAGACCATCAATATACTATATATTAGATTTACATTATAGGATTAGTAAATAAGGTGACATTTAAAATCTCTTCAAATATAATGAGATACATTTTCAAAAGATAATAATTTATTAGGGAAGATGATGTGAAAACATGAGTGACAGGTCTATTGTCGAGCGATCGGGCCAGCGCCCCTGGAAATGATTATTCTAATACGATATAAAGGAAGCGCGCGGTTCGATGCTTTTTTAATAAACATCCGAGCACAAAGGCCGCAAACTGATTTAGCGTGTGACGATCAAAAAAGAGTGCGCGCTCTGTACTGATACCCGAAAACAAAGCTGTGAAACGTTATAAAATGAAAATGCTAAAGATGGAACTTAATTTATTTTTAACTTTTTAAATATCGCGAACTAATAAATAGAAAATGCGTAACCCTCACTTAATTAATTTAATTTGTAATTTACTAAATTTTAAATCAATATTTAACACGACTACAAATAGTCATTTTTGTAATCGTGACCTTTAGATTGTAAAACGAGACTTAATATGTATAACCGTAGGATATGAAACTTTATATCCTATCCTATCATCGAACAATGCAGTGAAATTTTAGGTGTACCTAGTTTTTTTGTCCTTAGAATGAGTAGAATAATTTCAATAAGGGCCAGTTTCACCACTTGCTGATAAGCTCCAGATAACCTATCTGGCACTTTTTTGATAGCCAGTTGTATGGGTTATCTGTCCAAACAAGTGCCAGATAGGTTATCCGGAACTTATCAGCAAGTGGTGAAACTGGCCCTAAGTCAGATATTTAATAGTATAGATAAAAGTTTTTTTTTTGTGTTTTGTTGTCTAAGCGATTAGCTGAGACATCCCACGATACAAAGGCTGGCCAATACTTAAACCAACGCATTAGTTTAGCTTTCCCTAAGAAAGCGAGCTCAATCAGATATTTTATTTATAGGTTTTTTTCCCTATAAATAAAATATCAGATTATATGCAAATATCCTAGGGTTTCTTTTAAAAATTTACTTTATCATTTTTATGGCTCAGCTTTTAAGTTAGTTTATATTTTTTTACTAAAAATTTAAAAGAAATTGAAACAAAATTTTGACCGCCTTATACCGGATGAAGCTATGGTATTTAATAGAACCTATATAGTAGTAGAGGTATTGAACACTCACGTGGAACTAAAATCCACAAATTCATTGACCGTAAGGTTTTGATGAAGTGTAAAACATAAAATCACTCCATTCATTTTCATTACAGTCATAAAAATCTTGGATATCTTCATCATTTCAGCCATAGGACGTCCACTGCTGAACATAGGCCTCCCCCAGTGACTTCCAGATTGGCCGGTTGAAAGCGGCTCGCATCCAGCCAGTGATGACATATGGAACTGAAACGTGGCCTCTCACTATGGGCCTCATAAGAAAGCTCAAGGTTGCACAGCGTGCTATGGAAAGAGCTATGCTCGGCGTTTCTTTGCGGGATCGAATCAGGAATGAGGAGATTCGTAAACGAACAATAGTTGCTGACATAGCCCAACGGATAAGCAAGCTGAAGTGGCAGTGGGTGGGGCACATAGCACGTAGAACTGACGGCCGATGGGGCAGAAAGGTTCTGGAATGGAGGCCACGTACCGGCAAGCGCAGCGTAGGACGTCGACCTACAAGGTGGACAGACGACCTGGTAAAGGTTGGATATCTTAATCCTTAAAAAACCTTACACAGTCCTGCAGACACAGCTGCCCGTATCGGTGAGCACAAGAAATAGTACCTATGTCTACGTAAGAAAATAAATTGCCTGAACTATATGAATAATAAATAAAACAAAAGGGTTGAGAATGCGAAGAAACATAAAAGTCCAAATAAAGGTAACGAGTTTCGTGAAAAATTACGGTATTTATTAAGGTTCGACAATTTAGTTAATATGCTTTAAAAAAGTAGCAAAACTATAATTGAACATTTTGCGTTAATTTATTCCGGTTTATTAAGACAAATGATTATCCTACTCATACTAGCGTCAATATTACAATGTTTCAGAAGTATACCATATGATCAAATGAAGTGACTGACAAAAATTGTAAATAATGACGAATGTGCCTCAGACAGACAACACACAAAATTGCCTCGAAGTAAAAATTATATTAAATTTTATATCATTGTGTGAATGGGTACAAGACTAAAAATTTCGTGGGCGTCACACACACTTAAAAAAGTAGGATTTCCAAATTGACCAAAACCAGGCTTTGACCGAGAATTGCAGACTGGTATCGATTGGATATGTGTATAAATAATCGTTGAATAGTTTTCTGTGAAATTAAATTAAATATTTAAAAAATCTCTTTATTAATAGACAACACTACTTAAGCCTTAGATATTCTTAACACTAAACTAAATTTATCTAAAATGCAAATAAATGTGTCATAGAAATAACACTGTATAAATTGTACCTTTTTTAACCGACTTCATAAAAGGAGGAGGTGCTCAATTCGTTGGAATCTTTTTTTTAATGTATGTTCAGCGATCATTCGTCACTACATTGACCGATTTCGAGATTTTTTTTTGTTTTAAAGATAATACTTTCAGAATGGTCCCATATAAATTTGAGTAAATTCTAATGATGGGGTCTATAAGAAAATCATCAAACATTGCATTAAACTCCGTACCACGCGAACTGATTTTAGTATCTATCTTACCTAATATCTTTGCCAAATGTGAACCGATTTTGATTATTCTTTTTTTAATAAATAGCTTATACTTCAAAGATACTATAATAAAATTTTGCGGAAAAAATTTCACCCCCAAGGGTGAAAAAATAGGAAATGAATTCGGTGTTCAGCAGTTAAATTATGTTTGCACTCGTAAGATTTGTTTTAGGATTTATCACTAAAAATGATAAAATAAGTTTATTTTATTTTAAAAAAAAACCGTCTTCAAAAAACTAAAACGCTAAAAATAATCTTAACACTTAAGTACCTAATCAGTTACTTTTGGAGTCGGTGCCAGTCGATGAGAGATTCAATGTTTTCGTTTGCACCGACTCCAAAAGTAACTGATTAGGTACTTAAGTGTTAAGATGATTTTTTTGTAGAGCGCACTTCCTTGTTTAATTTATTATTATCCAATTTTAATATCTAGCCAAAATGGATGATTATAGTTTGACACTTAACGTTTGTCACATGTAAATCGTATTTCTGTCTATTTTACATATAACTACAAGAACAATAATGATCTGCATATAAATTACTTCAACATTATCTGTTCAAAGAAATAACTCTGACCATGAAGTCTTCTATTTATTTTTAGCCAAACATCTTTGCTAAAACGTTTATCTAATTAATAATGTAAGGATCAACAATGGACCAATCACGGCCCAGCCGCATCGCCTACAATATCGCCGGATTATTTGCAAATTGATCCAATTTACTGAACATGGCTCCGCTTTTAGTGTGCGCGTTTAATGTGTAGCTCTTTCAACTTTGCACAGTGCGTTCGCAGGTATCATATTTCGAACACACGGCCTGTGAGTTTAGGAAACAAGTGAAAATTGGTTTGGATGTTTTTAGTTAATCGACAAGGTCGGAGCAGAGCGAGTCTACAATTTGTGTTTGTATTTGAAATTTAAATCGATCGATTTTAACACGTTTGCTGTGCAATATTACTTTCCCATTTGAAGCAGATAGTCAGTTGTTTCCATAAAAACATTTCATACATTTTTCATTTTCGAGACTTCGATGTTGATTCCATAGTGAACGTTGGTGTATTTTAACAATGAAATCATCATTTAAAAGGGATGTTTCCAGTATTTAAATACAACAGTTAACATTTAGAATGAATAAACGAAGGAAGTTTGTGCAAGTGAATCCTAAAGATCTGGTTCTGGGATTCCTCTGTCTCAGTTAGAAACACTTTTTTTTCTTTAGCAAAAAAAAAGATAACACATTGCTATCGAACTAAAAAACAGTCCCTCGCCGCTAAAATATGACGAAAATATAGGCTTAGGTAGTTGCCGACAACATAGTTCAAAATTTTAGGTACAGTCTGTTTCTTTTATTCACTCGGGAGAGAAACATAATATCTTAATATAGTTCAGAGAGTGGCTTTCTGGAATATCTTCACTGTCTTATTTTTCATCGTGCCAAGTGCAGAGAGAGTGAAATGGTTAACCTATCTATCGGTCACTACAGTCAACGATCTAATAATAAATGTAAACAAATACACACAGTCACGTAGGAACGCCAACAATAGTAAGTCTATTCCTGCGATGGCATTTTAAAGAATGGGGTCGTGCGACGAATAAATAAACTGTGGCGCAACGTCAATTGACGATTCTATTGACCACCTATTATCTAATTTAACTATTACAGGTTGCAACACTTGCTTGATGGTAGCATGCAACCAAGAGTCATAACTTAAGCTTACTATTTGTAGTATTTTGACAGTGCCTATGATTCGTTTGGGGGAGGCCTATGTTCAGCCGTGGACGTCCTATGGCTGAAATAATGACAATACTAAATAGCCGATCGGCTGTTATGGGTTATACTCTGTAAAAATTGAAATTTTATAAAAACAATATTACATTGTAAATTTTGTTTCAAGCAGTAGAATTAACACTTAAAAGAAATTATCAGGCTTATTAAAAAGGACTATTAATATTTGCCACCTCCATTAATTGTTGTAGCCTCGAAATAATAAATAAAATCCTTGTGTAAAGGGGTACCAGGCAGTGCTTTATGTTAGACCAGACTAAGTTTTTTGTTTCTAAATTGAACGAACTGGAAATGAAACCCTTTTTGTGTAAAGCTATTAACCGCACCAATACGCCGATTGCTTTTAGAAATTTATTATTAAAGTGTTTTGTTGAAATTTTCTGTCATTTAGTAGAGATCGATTCGACATCTCAAAACATAGTAACTTGTTTACTGATACAAATAAATTGCCAAAGCAAGTAGGTGTACCTAAATAGGGATAGGACTTAATGATTCAACATTAGGTTTAAAAAAAATTGCTATCTCAACTTCAAACCTATTTATGTTATTATTACCTACAGCGATTAATACCCAAATCTCATGCCAGGTGACATAATGACACGTAGCAGAGATAATATTATTTCGGCAACTTACGACCGTAATAAACTTCACCCAAATTACGTGTACGCAAAGTTAATCTCTGTTTGTTTGTTGTTCGTAAGAGTGGCCGAAACTATGGCCGAACTATGGGACTCGTCATGTTGTGCAAACGACCGCAAAGTTTAGCAATTGATCTAACAAAATTGCTTCGCTGCAGTCGAGACTTCGGTTGTCATCCGTTCAACCCGAATCAAGGGTTGACTCGGATTACGTGTGAAGAACATAAATAGGAAGCAAATCAACATTCTCCTTTCATAATCTGAAGTGCAGATCTTGTTGATGTTCAAGTCTTTATCTAATTTACCAATATTCAACCTAACCAGCACGCGAGCTTTTGCGAGCGCACTGACTCAAACGGAAAACTCAGAAGAATTCATCTTTTTTATTGATTTGTAAAATTGCGATGTCTAGCAAATTGGAAAAACTTTTTTTATTTTTAAAGTTACTATGTCACAGCAGTTATATCCACGCCAGTAAAAGATTTATTCTGCATTTTTTGTGATATTCAACTAACTTTTTGTAACCAAACAAACACATGAAAAAACATAGAAAAACCCTTGTCCATTTTAGCTGACACAAAAAAGTTTAAATAAAACGCCAGGTTAAACCATTAAAGGGTTCGTAAACTTTTCAGTGACCGACCAGTGACCACCCTACGTGCCCGCATGCGGCCGCGTGCGTCTCTCATGTGTTTTACACGCTCCAATAGGGCTCGGTTTTCAGAACAATTTCAACCAACGAGATCCAACCTGTCGCATAAAGGGCCTGCATCCGGAGCAATTGAGTAAACAAGCGGTTTGGCGCTTCAGAACACAGTCGAAATAAACTCAAGTAAAAATTTCGCTGTACTGTAGGATTCCGTAGCGTCGTGGGATTTCGTAGCGTTGACGAATGACAGAGCAGTAGCTACGAAACACAATTTTTGAAGTCACATAACATTGACTGTCTCTATAATTTTAAATATGTTTAGCAACAATCAAAATTATAATGTTAGGTGCTTGAGCAGCGAAGCAATGCGCAATTTGATTAAAATCTATTCAACTAAATGACTGGCAATTTTATAGTTGGATATGTCAAATTATGTTGCGCAAACGCCGGCACGTTGCTCTAAGCCTAACGAAAGTTAGAATAAGAAAATCTGACAGCAGAATTTTTAAAGATTTGCCTAAGCTGCTGGTCCTGGATTAGTTTTCGTGAAAGGTTTATTTTGGAAATGGGTTTAAGTAAAAATTTAAAAAAAAATTGCGGAACCCTAAAAATTTAAAGACTACCATTGAAAGAAAATTGCATAACAGACGAATGCTTTCAAATAATCATTTTGTGTGAGCGGCATACAAAATTGCTAGACAGTTTCGTTTGAACATTGAAAACTGAAAATTGTTTACTCCGAAATGCGACTGAATTTTACAATAACTACAATTGTAAAAAATATTGACAACCTCGAGATTTTTTATTTTTTTTATTTTAACCTTTTTAGGACCTATTTGAACAAACAGACACTTGAGAAAACACTACGTAAATTCTTAGTTACAGGGTTAGCTTGATCCCTAAGCACGCTTAATTCAGAACGACTTACGCCCCTGCAAGTACTCAAAAACATTGATAGAGGGCGTTGCGTTTCATGTAATTTTAATCGTCAAAATATTTGTTGTGATCAAAGGAAACGCAACCCTTCACTAATTGGGGGCACTCATAAAATATTTGTGCTACGTAGACGACATGATAATTTCAAGACGAGTGTAATCCATCAAATTGTTTACAACCATTAATTGAGACGTTACGAGTATAGGGGTTGTTACAAAAACATGAGGAATAAGCTAAGTAAAATATCCAAATGAACGATTCAATTACAAAATGCATCAAACACTATACCACCGACGAGTTTTCCGAACCTTCGTCCGAGGGGCCTCACCCTAAAGGGGAGGTCGTTGACCCGGCCCGGCACACTCATGTTACGTTCATTACAAATTCTTCAGTCCCTCTCTTTCTATCTTGGGCGAGAGGTCAAATCCCTCTCTGTCTCCAACTAAATAAATAATGCCGAAAATTCATATGTCTTCCAGCTAAGTGCAACGTGATACGTATTATGTGCGCCTTATTAGAGATATAATGAATTAGTAAGGTTCGCAACATTCGAGATCTCACTATGGGGCACGAAAGTGAAAGAAACTGATTTAAGGATGTTACAACTTCTAAGTTACTCAGGTAATATTCTTTTTATTAGCGAATCAATCAAGTGAAATAGGTCGTTAAAGTTTTGACGACTCAGGTCAATTTAGAAAACTGGGAGCGCTGGCATCCACGACACAAAAAACGTTGTTTGGTACCTCGTCGAGACTGTCACATACTTATTCATTTAATTACTTAAATTAAGAGATAAATAGAGGAAAACCATTTTAGGGACTACACTAACTTTTTTATTTGCAATAGTCTGTTATTTATACTACTGACCTGTATTATAGACCAGTGTGGGAACTTTAATGTCAGAATACCTTCCTAGGTCTTCAAATAAGTGTAATATAGCAAAACTGTAAATCGAGCAAGCCGTAAAGCGAGCCAAACTGTTGTAATAAGAAACATTTTACAGCCATAGTTTTATATAGGCTATTTTATGCGTTTGTTTACGGTTATGCCTTAATACTTCCCTATGATATGGTTCTCGTTTACAATATTTACGAGGATATACAAAGCAGAATTAGGTTAGGTAAATATGTGTCAAACGACGACCCTGGAGAATAGAAAGGTCAAGTTACTTTACCGCCATTTTCGATAAAACTCCATTTAATGTATTATTCTTTAGGTGGTAATAAATTGTTCTTTGCATATTTATAAAGGTCACAATACGGCTACCTAATTTCTACTATGTTACACAGTATTATGTATATTTATTTGATCTTACATTATATACTATTGATCCGTTCAAACTGATGTCAGGTAATCGACAGTTTAGTAAGTTTATTAAATTGTTTTTTTTTTCGATTTTTACGTTAGTCTCATGGAAAAAGAATTAACCTCTAGGAGGTTTTGCGCTATTTCAATTATACCTTGTTTATCTTACTTTACACCAAATGCTGATTGATTTAATAAGTATCCTAACTAATAGCTGTCACTGGATAACCTTTCTTTTCCAAACTGATAGTTCAAGTTCTAGTTAAAAGGTTTATTTGCCAAAAACACAGAAAATTACAAGTTGTCAAAGATTTGATACAGTGCGTGTGTTTAGTCTGCTCGCAGACGTGCAAAAATTCAGATGCATTAAAAAAAAATTAAATTTAAATGATTACAAACAAACAAATACCGGCACTGTCCGGTAACAATATTGTGTTTTGCTCATAACAACAAAACACAATCTCATGGAAACAACAACGCATACAGCGTACATAAATCCAAATACAAGCCTCGTAACAGACAGTCCCAGGCGTACATCCGTCTGTACGCATAAATAACGCGATTCCAGTACTAGTAGATAACGCCAGACAAAGGACGTCTTGACTCGCCGACGGCTCAGGCGGAAAATTAAAGGCGGGCTGGCCGACCCGCATGTACTACAGATAACACTGTCACTGGACCGTGTCTGCATTCATATGGTTTTGATGGATAGTTAAAATACAGATTTTGCATAACTTCGACGACGACTTAGTTTCGCTATCTCTAAGGTCCCGGGTTCGATTCCCGGTCGGTCAATATAGAAAAATAACTTTTCTACATTTTTCTCAGGTCTGGGTGTTGTGGTACTGTCGTTGTTACTTACTTACCATAGGATCAGAGCAATGTGATGTTGTCTAATATTTATTTATTTAACTTAAGGCTTCCGCACACTAGGCGACTAGTGGCGACCGCTAATTGCGGCCACTTGCTTAAATACCATTTTCTATTCTGTCTCACTAGCTATACTTTATTATATTTTTTTGCACCATGCCTGTACCAGAGATGGTCTGGTCCCAATATTAAATTGTAGAGAATGATGAGTAGAGGATGGTTTTAAAGTCTATAACAGATATAGATCGAAATATTTTTTGTGTTTACAAACAGACTAAAAACATGTCCTATTTCCTACTATTAAGGGTATATAGTACTGAATGTGTATTCTCGGAACTGTAAATACCTGAAGAAGTTCATAATAGCCCGTATTTAAGGAAATCACAAAAATTCAGTATTTGAAACATCTTCTGAGATCTCATTCTTATTTATTTGGTAACCTACTTACCTTTTAGGTCAAAATAACAAGGAATTTGTATACCTTCCGAATTGTGTTTACGCTGACAATTGGTAATCCATTAAAACATACCTGCAACAATAAAAAAATGTCTTAATTACAGAAACATATTTTCGTGCGATTTCGTGCACATTATTTATTTAAGTTGTACTATTTATTCATGATATTTTTCATGAAACAAATAAATAAATGATTTCAACAAACACACATACACATTGTCTTACTTAGTTAGGCTTAGCTTGTACTGTGGTGACTAGATTGTATGACATACCCACTTCTTAAATATATATCTAAGGTGCAAATGCGCGGGCTAATCACAAAAATTTCATTGTAGGATTCGAACCCGCGGCAGGTGCTCTTAAAGTCCGGAGCGCGTAGCACTAATTCAAGACGATAGTCAAAGCATCACGAATACTAAAGCATAACACACACATAAGGCGTGAGCGGAACGGTGACGGGTCGGGTCGGGCAGCCGTTCGTGGCTGCCCGCGCACGCCAGCTGTCTGTGGGCGCCCATTTAAACGTAAGTTAATAGACCCACCGTACTCCCGACCCGTCGCCGTACCGCTCACGCTTTCTGAGTTTGTTACGCTTTAATGCTTACAAGCGAATGCTAGTCACTACGAATACAAACTTAAGTTTTTAACTATTTATAGAGACTAAACACAATTGAACATCTGATGGTTGGGGGTCTCTAGAAACATTATGACATTAATATTATCTACACAAACGTTTTTACCATGTAAATGCAGCAAAACCCTCTCCTACAAAATAAGCAATTGACTGACGCCTTACAACCAAGAAGAGAATCAAAAAGCATAAATGATGTTCCATTTTTCTAGACTTTCATCGCGAGTCGAAACGTGAAACATCGAAAAGGGAAGCTGGGGAGCGCTAACTCCCGCATGAATCCGTCGGAATGAATAAAAAATACCCTTACAAAGGCCGCACGGGTCAAAAGCAGATACCTCTGAGTGTAATAAAGTCTCTCGCATCCCGGCAGTTTCAAATTAAAAAGTAATGTGGCTTTCGTCAATTGCAAAGGAGGCTGTTTTCGCGAATCGTTACTTTCCGTGGGGCTCTAAACTTCTATGTGGATATTTAATGAACTTGCGCTCAAGCCGAACTCTTGTGCTCGGTAATAAAGGCTTAAGAGGGTAAATAAAACAGAGTCAAATCTACTGCTTGAATAAATTAGTTTTGTTTTTTGTGAGTTTCAGTAGGTATTAAAAACAGTTTATGGAATAATGTCATATATTTAAGATAGCTTTTGTAGAACGAAACCTCCAAAAAGTACAAACACCTAAAATAGCACACTGATTTTCAAATGACTCTTCAATGTCATAACTAAATAAAATTTTCTGCGTTATAAAATCATCATAACACATGCAGCTGCAACAATAAAATAAAATAAATATTGGACAACGTCACATACATTTCTCTGATCCTTTAAGGTAAGTAGCTAAAGCACATGTATGATAGAAATCAGAAACAACGACCGTAACACAACACCCAGAACCGAGACAACATAAAAAAGTTCGTTTTATACATTGACCCGTCCGAGAATCGAACCCGGGAGACCTCAGAGATGGCAACGCCAAGTCTAGCGTACTCGCCTCTCAGATACGGAGCTAAATTACATTCACATACCTTATTTGATGTTATAAAGTATTTTTATTCTAATAACAGTTTCACAATATCACACGTAAATGTATTTAAAACATAAGAGATCGGATCTTATATCAGTGAAGTACGATCTTAAGTACACGTTGTCTTACAAAAACACTTATGAGGGGCGAGGGTAGAAATGGGTTTCTAATTTTTCCCCGTATATCTTTGATTTCTTCCTAAGAACTTATAATAAATCTCTTTGGAAGGTGGGCGTGTCTGGCGAAGGCTTAACGTCAGTAAGTAGTATATTTGTTATTTCTTATTGGTGTTATTAGGGATTCGTAAGTCCCGTTAAAACTTAAGGATTCGGCTTAAAATACTAAAAATAGTTTATTATCACACAGTATTTTTAAGTGCTTGCTTTGAAAGTCTTTCGGGTGGAAATCTAATTTCATTTCGTATTTGATTTCTGAAAGAAGTAGGGTTGGTTCTAAATATAGTCTGATTTAATGATTTGATGAATAAGATAAGTTAGTGAAAATAGAAAATGCGACTGAAAATTAGAAATACTATTTTTGTTTATTCTACTTTCAAGCGTATTATTTTAGTTGCATTTTTGGTAATTTGTATCATCTTATTATTAGTGTACTCAAATACCGTTTTTTGATTTCAATTTTAGGTACAGACCGGATCAAAACATTATTTTGACCGTGTAGCGGAGCGTAGCGTGTCATTCCTGTTCTGTGATTTTGACTACGTACATTTAAATTACAGAAATAAGGTTTCAGATATCAGAAATGAGGTAATCCATCAGAAGACTAAAGTAATCAGTACAGTACAGCTCAAAGAATAATCCAACTGAAGTGGCAGTGGGCTGACCACATTTGCCGTAGAACCGATAACGAAAAAATGGGGTAGACGTGTTCTTGAGTGAGAATGACGTAGACATGGTGGAGCTACGACATACGTAAGGCTGCTGGCAGTGGATGGAAAAAAATAGCAGAGGATCGGGCTCAGATGCACGAGGCTTACCACCAGCAGTGCACTGTCGTGGACTGATTATGGCGATGATGAAGTTTCAGATTGTAGCCAGGTTCCTTATTTGATGAAGCAAACAATCGCCCAAAACAAAATATGCTGTATATGATACAATAATTAACAACTTTATCAAGCTTATATAAGTGAAATAAAAATCTACCTATAAATTAATTAGATTAGAATAAATCAGACCTAAGGATTTTAACTCTATCTTTTGCCCCCGACTTCGCCTGCGGTTTGAACTTCAGATTTAAGCCAAAAAGAAATGAATAATGATTTTAAGATCAATCTTTTTATATTTGTTTCAGCTAATCCGACCAGCCGTTAAAACACTATTTAGTAATAAACAAGAAACGAACTTTTAAATTTTAAATATTAGTAAGTTAACTTAATGCAAGTACCAAGGGATATTGTCAATTACAAAAGAGTTAGCAAACTTCGTTCTACACAGCACTAAGTCGGACGCAGACAGCATGGCAACTTTTAAAAATATTAAAATGTTACAAGAAACTTTGAAGAGTTTCAACTCCAGTAAGTTATCATATTGTCTTGAAGCCGCACTTTGCCGGCTTAATAACAGAGTGAATTATGGCCGAGTGCAACAAGGAAACAAAAAAAATAACAAACTTATACTGAGGACGTTTTAAAACACAAGCGTCGTCTAAAATACGAGCTCAACAAAGTTTCGAACGTTTTTTATGACTTTTTTTACGAAACATGAAATAAGTTTACACAAAATATTTTTTCTTTAGTAATGTAAGTGCACGGAGTAACATAATCATTTACTTGGATTTAAAAGAATTATTTAAAGACACTCGAAAAACATATGAAATAAATATTAGGGAAATCATTAGAAAATACAAGTCACATAAAGTATAATTTAAATTTATAAATCATTAAAGGGATTTTTCATAAATAGTTAGTGAAAGACCTGCATAAATATTCAATACAAAGATCGTAAAGAGTTAAAACAATGAGCTATTTATAAACTAAAAAAAACATTTTTTTTTTTTTCAAACTATCTCATCAAACTCTTGGACAAAATGCAAGTTATCGCACCACAAAAAAAGGAGAAAATTGGTCAACATTAAATTTTATGTTATTTTGTGTAACTAAAATACTTTAATTAACCAAAGTACCTTCGAAAGAAAACATTTGAAACATTTGAGAATCGTCCAGGAAAACATTTCGAAACGTTCGCTTGTCTCAGTAGGTAAAGCAAGATAGTAACGATTGCACCGCTGTAAAAATCACTTGAATTTAAAACGGGGTCAGGTCACAGTTCAAACAGTTATTGAAAGAGAGTTGTTTGCGGTTCACCGGTCGCCTCCTTTGAGCTTGCATCTCATCTCCGATCCGATAGAGATGCTCTACTTACAGATAATAGACGGCTTTAAAGACGCATGGTTTCAATTTTATAAGAGTTAATTAACAAAGCAATGTTTGGGACCCCACGTCGTATTTTTCAAGAAAAAAAAAATATTAATCTTACTACCAAAAGTTACATTTGGGTGATAAAAAAAGTAAAAAATAAAATACGTTACAAATGTCAAGATTGAAAATCACATCTTTATTTAACACAATCTTTAAATTTAACGTATTAATAAAATATTTGATTACATAGGTCAATAACCCCGCACATAGCTTCACCAGATCAAGCGGTTTGAACTTTATCAGTGATCTTTGTAAAGATTCTTTAGCATTAAGTAGAACATCGCGGCCTCAAACAGAAATAATGGGTGAAGATAACGGGTGAGCTAGGCCATTACGCAATTGGGGAGGCGAGGGGCAACTCTCTTTTGTCCGGACTTATCTCCTGTTGAAATATGATCTGCGGATCGAGCTCTGATTGTCGCGCTCACTCAATGGAAAAACTCTACGTTCATTAATGAGAGACATAACTACGTCTTCAGTCTTAATCATAATAAAAATAAATTATGTTTTTTTAAACAGTGCTATTCAAAATAAGTCCCAATTTCTACTTATTATAGTCCGTTAAAATTTTTATGAAATAAAAATATGTATTTTGTTGTTTGAGAAATTTACCAGTTACTCTAATGGCATTAAATGTGTTAAGAATAAATTTATTAAGACGAGAAATACTGTCATCGTAACGAATAAGGGCACAACTGTTTTTTTTAAAAATAATATGTACAATAAGACAATTCCGGATAAAAAAGGCGCATACATTCATCTTAATTTACTCTAGGTTTTAAAAAAATAATAGTGCCCTTTTTCGTCACGACGGGAGAATAACTCACACAGTGTTAAATTTCCAAATAAATATAAATGGTAAAAAATGACAGCTCATAAGATAATATTCTAAATATCTCATATTATTTTTACCATTATTGACGACATTCTTTACTACTAATAGTAAAGAAGCACGGTAACTCACCTTTAATCAAACAATTTTTTTTTATTAGATAGCATCTTGGTACACGTATACTATGACGTGCCAAGCCAAGGCATTTCAGTCTCTGACACCTCGGACCACAAAGATCTAATTTATAAACCATGACAATTGTGTAACTATCTCGCGTATAATTATTTATATTAATCCACTGTTACTGCAAAAAGTTTATAACTTTCCACGTTACACTCCAGTAATTTGTCATCAAAATTGTTTTGTTTTAATCTCCGTCAACAATTTCTGAAGATATCGTGTGTGTAATATCAACAAAATGAGGTCAAACAAGAAAAAACTTCCCTATCCAGTAATAGAAAATAAAATTACTTGCGAGACGCTTATTGCTCAGTGTGTAACTTTACATAAACAGCAGCCGTGGGACACGAGCCCAAACGAGAAGTTCTTTATTAAAATTTATGAGTTCTATCAGACAAGCAAAGTTTTTCGGGCCTACGTTGTTTTATGTATAGGAAATTGTATTCGCTTTGTTTCCCTACTCCAACTTTTATAAATAACTAATCATACATCTAACCATTCTTATGCGTGTACATTCTTAAGTAAATAAACGAAGTTTTCTATTCAGTAAAAACATTTGCTGTTCTTTGAGGAAATTCCTTAAGTCTTTTTATGGAAATAGTTTTATTCATTACAGTAGGGCGGGGCGTAATTGAGAGGAAATTCATGAATAGTAGATAAATATCCAGAGCCTTGACGATGTGATGTCAGGAATGTATAAATACTTCTTTCGGCAAAAACAAGAAATAAGGACGAATATCCCTAGTATGTGGAATAAATAAGCGGCTGATATGAGTTTATTATTGATCAAAAAGAAAGCGATCTATCAAAATGTTAGAGACGATAACCGAAATATAACTTACAATACTAAAGTATTTATACTAAGGCCTCATTATAGAACATTCTTAAATTTACATTTAAACTAAACTATGAATGAACCATGATGAACAGTACATAAGCAGTATTGTCTAGTAGTATTGTTATATGTAGGTTCTGGTAGACCAGAACAAACAAAACAAGTTCAAGTTATACAATACTAAATTTAAATGTAGATCTATTACATACTTTGTTTAGCTTTAGTTAAAAAACGTGTATTTTAGTCCAGATTAGGCTAAACCTAGGTTTAAGACAGATACGGAAATGGCCCTAAGCCTAAAATTTAAGAGATGCAAGCCTAAATAATCCACGGACCGTATCAGAGCGCAACGCAGCGTGGTGTATTGACGAGCACTTCATAATGGAACAAAGAAAATCGTAATTATATGCTAGACCACTAGAAGTTCATATTTTATACTTTTGATGCAGTCGTCTCAATTATAAATAGTACTTTACTACTCATACATGTGACTTTTGCAGATTTTTTGGGTTGTGCGCTCTGATGCTCAGTCTGAGGGCCCAGTGTGGGTGTTTTGTAAAGTGGTTGCTTCGCATGAATCGATCAAATAGTTAACGTTAATTTGTATTACTTTTTGATCGATTAATGCGAAGCGATTGTTTTGCGGAACTTACGCTAGGCCTTATGGTATAAGTATTCAAGTATTTATATTGCTTACGGAGGGTGTATAGATCAAACTTAAGTTTGTTACAAGCGACACGAAGAAATACGGGTGTGGTGATCAGGTTTCTTGCTATAAGGCTATGACGCAGCACTTTTAAACCGGTCAAGTTTTGATCAGTTGATCAATCTTTCCCTATGATCAATCCCCGGTCTCCCCTCTGTCATTTCCTGGGTCTAAAACCTACAATATCTGATGAACATTTTATTACAAGCCAGTGATCGGTGGAAAGGGCTGAATTCTTGGCAATAGTCCGCAAGACACGGGGCTTATGAGTGAATTCCTCCCAAACTATGCGCAGGTGAGGCCTAATTGCAATTCCTATATCGGCTGGGCTGTCGGTAAATTGTACCGATATTGGTTTTCAGTTACTTGATAGACTTGATACATCGATTTTGGTTAACTCACCTTTCGTTCGAATACTTATATACATTTCTACTACTTCCACATTTTAAGATATAATTATGTCTATAAAATTAAACAAGTGAACTAAAGAAACATGGGTTAGCCAAATAACAATAAATTTAGGTGAAATAAAGAAATTTGAATTTTGGTCAAAATATTTTAAAAAATAGACCCTCCATATAAAATCAATCAGTTGACTCAGAAATTGTATGTAAAAGTAAAGTAAGCCATTTTAAATCCTACTGTAGGACGCGCCTTAGCCTGAGGCCTTACCATAACTATGATGTGGTTTTGGCTATATTCCACAATCCACCTCATGGGTGTGCGGATTGGTAGAGGGCTGTTAGTTGTAAGCATCTCCGTGCTTCGGAAGGTACGTCAAAAGTTGGTCCTATCGTGAAGCCTAGTCAAAGGCTAAAAAGAATAGATTTTACCGTTCAATATCGCAAAAAACCGAACTTTTGAATGTCTGTTTGTACGTCAGCAAAAAAAATAAAAAACCCATAAAAAATAAAAGCATTCAATTTGTCAGGCCAAAATTAATCTCTCACAAAACGTCTTACGGGCAATAACTAATAATTAAATATTAATAACTGCGATGACAACTCTGACAAGATTAAGACGTTCAACGAAACATTTTCGGTTCCAGTCCTCTACATTTTCATTCAATGTATATTATCCCTCCGAAATCAATTTCAACCGAGTCTTAATGATCTTCTAACCCATTAATAACTTTTTCGGAGGGTTAACAATGGGCCATACATATCGCTCTATACGACCAAGAATTACCCGGAAGGTGAACGTTATAATTTTCGGCACATCCGACGTTTACTACGATTAATAGCCAGCGTATGTAGGGTTGATACCCCGACTTTATTTTCAAAAAGATTTATAGGGGTTGTTATATTAAAAAATCAATCAGTTATTAAGTTAATTGTTAAAGGTTAAGCTGTTATGCAGGATTTTTTATTTATTTAAAAATCAATTAAACTTTTTTAATCATTGTCTTTTTTTGTAACGTCAGTCATTGTAAAGTTAAGTTAAAAATGTCGTATCCAAGAAAAGGTTTATTAAAGTCTAGCTTGCTGATTTAAAAAAAATGGTTTTACACAAATAATCTTACAGTCATCAAGTTTTTTCAGAATGATTTCTAACGAACCTTAAAATCTACAAAATCACACAAACAGTGACATCCATAAAGAACGAAATCCGGTAAGATGAATAACAACGCAATAACAATGTATCAACAAAGCCCAGGGGTTATTCTCAGCAACTATTAAATTAGCGAGCGACACGAATGGACGCGATAACCGCGAGTTACAGCGACATCTATTCTTTGACTCGGTTTTAAAGGGAAACGTTCGTAAAATATTGGTAGAAAAGCCGCCTTTGTGTCCTGATTGTGCATGTTCATGCTTGTAAAAGTAAAATACTCGGAACTAGTCTTAGTGACTTGGGGTACACGTATTCACAGCTAATACAGTGAACATTTATAGCTTAAGCAGAAAGCCTAATAGTGGTTATATCTGTACGGCCTGACTTTACTGATCAATGATAACGATAAGCTACCTATTTAGCACTAGTACTATTAGTTACTTTATTCTTTTATGTACTTGGACATAAATATTTAAGCTGACATCAAGTGGACAAACTCCTTTCCTTATAAATAAACTTAACAAGATACCTATCTACTGGTTCTAATAAAGCGTCCGAAATTCACAAAATCCACCGTTAAATCCAACAAGCCAAAACCGTAATTTCCCCTTTATATCAGCAGTCAAATCGTCGGACAGTTTGAATCAATGATGGATACGATAAATTAAAGGAAATTGAACATAGTATTTCTCTAACTAGATATTTAGGTTCTAATACAATGGACTAAAGTCGGTTTTTGTTTGGAGAGGCAAGTGTAGTAACTTGACCCAACACAAAGGTATAACATAGCAAACATCGCGTGTTCCGGTAATGAAAACAGTTGAGCAAAAGCACATCGAGACGGCCACTACTAAAGCGTTCGTTATAGTGTCGTATACGACTTATCACGTTGCGGGATACAATGCTAGGCTAGATACAAAATAAGTTTTATTGTTATCATGTCGACGGGCGTTATTTGTGCCCTGGAAAGTGTTAAGCATTCCCACTTAATGTCTTGCCATGTTTTAAATATAATTTGTATTAAGAAATAATGCAAAATAATCAAATGATGTATTTGAAAATGAGTACGAGCTAAATACTTCGTAATGGATTTGTAAAGTTACCCAACAAAGTAAAAAAACTTGTATTTCTTTTATTGTTTTGCAATGAAAAAAATATAGCAATCATAAAATTCTATCGTTCGGATTATAAAAACCTCACAAATGTAGATGGGAAAAGATCAGCCATTCTATATCGCCTATAAAGCGTGCTATAAAGTCGAGCGATTTTGCGAATAAGACTCTGCCTTCGTGAGCAGGTAATAGACGTAACGCGATTTAATGAAAAGCTAAGCTTAATACTTGATTAGAGCAGTTCTACGGAAAGAGTGCGAGAAACTAACTCGTACAAAATGTAAAAACACAAAACGGAATAATTTATACATACTTTTAAGAAATGCTGGACAATATTTCGCTTTTCTAATCTTAACACCTTAATTAAATAATACAAAAGATTCATACACGAAATACTAAAAAAAATATTTTGTAAAAAGATATAATTAATAAATTTACGACTATCTCATCAATCGGCTGCAGAACCTCCTTAAATCCAAATTTGGCTTAAATCTTGATTAAAACTTTATATTCAGATTTTAACAACTCAAATTAAGATTACCATTTAAAACCAAGTTTAGGGTAAGTTATGAATCAAAAAGTTGTGCAAATGTACCAATTTTTGTTTAAACACTATTGCACAAAATGAAAGCGTACAAATGTGTTATTATGATGAAAGGTCTGGTTTATTCATAAATGTTGATGACGTCTTAGCTAAGACCTTTTGTGTTATCATCACCTCATCATCATTTCAGCCATAGCATGTCCACGGTTGAAAGCGGTCTGCATCCAGCGGCTCCTGCAACCCTTACCTACGCAGCGCTTGCCGGTACGTGGCTACCATTATATAACTTTTCTTCCCCTCCGACTGTCAGTTCTATAGCAATACTTAATTCATAGAAACTTAACTTAAAAAAGTTATCATGAATTACGAAGATTTTTAAACCCAATTAATTAGTTAAATTACTCTTAAGCGCACGATGGAAATTTGAATATTTCAATGCAGAAAAGAGGAACAAAATACGTTAATTTGTTACTTCACGATGCTCTGGCTAATAGAGTCTGACATCGTACTAGATCTATTATGTATGATGACTTACTGCATACCTCCAGGTTGGACTGCAATGCTGAATTATTAAAGGCAGTAGCAAGCAAACAGAATCAAAAATTTAATCTAATTTCCCTTAGGGGTTCGTTAGCTATTCAGCCCTTTGCCCGTTCTAGTCGACGATTGGAAGGTGTTTTTATTTTGTCTAGAATGTATCCAGCCCCTAAAACTAAGGGAATTTACATATCATTAGTATTGCAGGCTTAGTGTTTTTTTTATCTTAGAATCTTTGTTAGATTTCTGTAACCTTGACATACATTTTCCTAAACCATATGAATATTTTTTTTATCTGGTGCTTATTGGGCACACCGTGATATACCTACACCATGACTTTTAATGCCCCGAAGAAATGGACTAACATATTAAGATATTCAGCTAAAGAAAATATTCTATTTTTTAATATTATCAAGCCTTAGAAGGATGGCTGGCAGAGGCTGAATGAAAAAAGCGGAAGGTCGAGCTCTTTGGAGCTCTTTAGGGAAGCATACGTCCAGCAGTGGACTGCATAGGCTGATGTCAGCCTATGCAGTCATCATCATGTGATGATGATGATGATCCATAGTTATTCACTCCGTATGTAAATAGGTATTATGCGACTAAATTAAGTTGGTTTGGGTGCAGTTCAAAGGTGCATTTTACTGTCATTCTTTCATTCCAACCACCACACTGTCATTAGTAATTGACCTTACTTAAATGTATTGTCATAATTATTGATTGGTTCTCTAATAAATAATCACCGATTGCTTAGTTTTTAGAAATTCTTTATTCTTTAGTACCCCCTGTATATCAACCTGACATATACTGGGACCGGTTTTCCATAATTACCTACTCGAAAATTCCAGTTGCAATGAGGATAAACTTGGAACAAAGTATCGTGAGTGATCAAGAAGGACGGACCTCTATCTTCACGATAAACTTATAAGGTATGCCTATTTGAATCTATAATTTTTTTTCAGGTGTAGAACGAGATCGTTTTTTTAATAAATATTTAATGCTTTTTTTCTTTAGCAAATATAATGTTGATATGTTTGTCAATTTTCCCGGGTAATTTTTATTACCCAGGAAACTTGACTGTGATTTTTTAGACACAATGTTTAAATGAAAACAATACAAAAAAAAAATACAAATAGTGTACAAGTGGGAAAGTCTTTTTAGTTAATGTATTCGCTGATGGTTCCTATTACATTTTAAGTAACAGAAATCATCATCATCATCATCATTTCAGCCATAGGAGGTCCACTGCTGAACAAAGGCCTCCCCTAATGACTGATCATGGGGGGGGGGGGATTGTCAATACTCGCCACGCTTGGTAGGCGGGCTGGCGAGCGCATTTTTTTAAAAGGTTTTGCACGAAGACGCTGCTGCCCGTCTCATGCTACAGGAATTAGTCGACTCTTACGACACGCCTCCTGTTGGCGGTGGGGAAGTGTATTCTTTACTTCCGTCCCCACAGGGCATGGCACGACATTCACGGCAGTAACAGAAATAGCTCTTTTTAAACTTTTTATTTTACTTGTTTTTTTTTTTAAAGTCCACTAACATTATCATGTCCTTTGTAGCTCAGTTAAAGATCAGTCTCCCAGATAGCGAAAGATCGTGGGTTTGAATCCCACCAGAGGCAGTTGAAAAATGATTTCAAAAGAAAATATTATCGTTGACAAAAACAACTCTTTTGGATAGACAGAGTTTTCTTAAATGAACGTAACGTGTTGCTGGAGCGATAATAATTATTGCATTGCTTATTTATCTGAAGCACCTACGCCCAGTAAGTGCAGGCTGAATGTTTTCTGATTAAAGTCCAAGATTACTTCCGTGTTCAAGTCATGGCCGTAGCGAATCGTTTAAAATTCCTATCTTGAGTTATGTGTTTAAATCTGCACGATAAAGTTATTCTAAGTTTGTCCTGGACCTATAATAATTAATTTTAAGCGTCTTATTCCTGTACATCGTAAGCTGTAAGCCCTAAAAAGATAAATTAAAGCCTAACGACAAATAAAAGTACCTACATACATTAAATCTATTAACAATATCTCTAAAATCAACCACATTCAAACACTCCACGGCTGGCACCGACTCTAATAATAACTATTTGGTATGATTGTTTAAAAGTTATTTTTAGCTTTTTAGTGTTTTTGAAGTCGGTTATTTTTTATTATAAAAATTTGTTTTATTTGACTGTTTTTTAGTGTTTTTTTTACATTCTAAATGGCGCTCTGTGATGTAATTATAGCTAAATTGCTTCTCATGACGATTCAAATAAGTCTAAACACGGCTATGATACATTGTTTTATCACAGAGTTCCGTTGCTTACCTTCCGCCTTCTTCATCAGATCAGTTTGATGGTATCATTCTGACCAGAATCATTTATTAAAATTTGTTTTGTCGACTATGGCAAGGCTTAACTGTCTTAATAAAAATATCTTATCGCTACTCGTGGAAGACTATTGTGGCCAACTATGGTCTCCTTTATCAGTTCCACCTCAGCAAATTATACTTTCTGAATGCAAATGCTTGACTTGTTGTTAAATATACTAAAATCGTTATATGCATACCTATAATATTTTAAGAGTTCCCTCAATTCCTCATGGATCCCATCGTCAGAATTAGGTTTTGAAAAAAAAATGGGGCCAATCTGGAGGTATACCCTTTCAATTGAGTTTTTTTTCTTAAATCGGTTCATTAATGACGAAGTTCTTAGGTAACAAACATAAAAAAAAACATACAACTGAATTGAAAACCTCCTCCTTTTTTTGAAGTCGGTTAAAAAACATCGATTCTTGACTTTTTCACAATGAAAAATCAAATCCCATCTTACTATTATCAACAGTAGGTAATTTATTTAAATGGTGTGGATTAAGAAGTATGTATCTATATTTGGCGGAGGGTATAATATATTTCTTAGCGGGATATAATTACAAGTATCACAGTCTCCATTACCTTACTGAGGGCTCTCTGAGTTAGGTATTTACTTTGTGTAAGACATTCTGTGTATAACAAGTTAGATGTTAGAGGAAAGACTTTGGTTTCAGCCGAGAAAACAAGTAAAAGTAGTTACCTACTTGTTTGCGAGTCAAAGACGTAAGTAGATAAGTCACACTTTTGGAAGTATATTTACGTACAACAACATTCTGTAAACATCACCTGTATTTACTTTGTTTGGTATGCGACAAAGAGAATAACTTAATCACATAAAAACGAGTTTTGTAAATTTAAAATGTTAATTCTTTACTAGTATAAATTACAAATTAGTTACGAAATTTAATTACAAATGTATTGCCTTAAAATTGTTTCCTTTATTTGTAGTATAAGACGATACTTTTTGCCAAATTTCATGTTTCTAAGTCAACGGAAAGTACCCTGTAAATTTTGATTCCCTTAAAAGTGTCGAAATACTAGTACGAGTCACACTGTGTGGTATGTATCACTCCTTATTAGTTTTTTTTATTTATATTTATTATTCTTCTTCTTTGCGTGTCGACTCAGGCTTTCATATATGTGAGGACCAAAACTCAGCCACCGATATAGCACTATTGGTGGCCTTGTAGAGATCCTTGCTCGTGCAGGTGTAGGGACACGCAGGGCATGACAATAAATGTGCCATTGTCTGGGGGGAAATACCACATAGACATGCGCTCTCCAAGCCCCACCTGTGCATGTTCTCCCTGCTTCTGCCTACTTGGGTCCATAGTCTATTTAAGGACTTCTAAGTTGCCCAAGGTAGATCATGTCCAGGAGGGAGTCGCTCTGACAGCTCTATGTATGGGTCTATGGAATAGTTCTTCTTCCACAGCTTTAAGCGGGCGTCTTTAGCATCCCCGTCCAGAGGAGGGACCTTCTTGACGAAGTTATGGCGACTCTTCAGACTCAGGGCCACCGGCACGTGGTGGTGTAAGGGGTGCCGCGGGTCATTTTCTTTTTTAAGACACTCCAAAGCGCTAGCCACATCTCTGCGGACGTCCGGGGGAGCGACACCAGCCAGCGCATACAGCAAGCCAACAGTAGTTGGCCTCAGACAATTTATTTATTTGTTCGTGATAAGTAGGTATGTAATTTTTGCGTGTGTAAACTATTTGTTGTTTCTTTATATGTTATTGTCTTTAATTATTTTGTATTGTCTAGTAGGTACCGTGTTTATGCGCGGCGGTGTCTCGGCCTATTGGTGGTTCCAGGTTCCGGATTTTGTGCTTCCCAAGGGCTCGGGGTCCGTTGAAGGGATTCGGGACTTTCTGGTGGTTCGTTAAACCGCTGCGTCGCTCGCTGCACGTTCCAGCGTCGGAGGTCCCCGCCAAAAATCAGCGTCGTGATAAGTCTGTGACTGTCACGACAAATGCTGAGCGGGAACCTTTTTGACACACCAGATATCCTTCATTGTTTTATTGTTATGTATTTTTATTTTTTGTCCGTGTGTGTCAAACAAATATTTTCTATTCTATCCTATTTTATTCTATTCTAAATATACGTTTTTGCGGCCGTATCTTTTTTTCACATTAACTTAGAAATTTGATTTATTCACAGCTACAAGAAACTGTAGAGAGAAGAGAGAGAAGACCTGTGTATATGATTAGAAAAAAATAATTGCATAAAACAAAATTTTATACCCACTTGAACCTATGTTGTCAATGAAATAAATAACGCCTTGAATTTATCTTTATGAAAATATATCTCTGGTGTAAATGGTAGTCCAGTTGCAAATTAATCGTAAACTCATTTATAATTGTACTATTGGCTATAGGTAGTACACACTGAGAGAGCAATGTTAATTGAAATACTGTAATAAACACATAGTTACTTTAACATTTCCAAAAAATATTCGTTAGTGCGTATAATTATTAAGTAATTAAAAAATAACTTATACAAACAAATCGTTACACAATCATACTTAGCAAAAGTGAATCAAATAGTAATAATAGTTCTAACCCCAAACTGGCTCTAAATAACGTTGATCCCGCCAAATTGCATCGCACTCTTAACCCTAAAATCTCGATTAATGCGACCTTAAAGTCCCAGAGTCGTTTCGCAATACCTAATTACACTATCCGGACTCTAACACAGTCCGTAGAAAACAGTCAACTCACGTCATGATCCACAGATCTTTTGACATAGCACTTTAGTATCTCAAAGAAGTATACAAGGTTACATTGCAAAGGGGTGCCAAATTAAAAAAAATAGATCTAAGGAACAATATAAATAACCGTCTTAATCGTTATTATTTATTATAATCGAATAGTACGAAAACAAATACTTTAAAATATCCGAAAATAAAGTCCATAAAGAGATTACGAAAGCATTTTGATTCCTATTATAAAGTCTCTCTTCGTGCTCACTTTCAAGATTGTAGGTTACTATAAAGTACCTTGTACGGGTTTTTTGTTTGTTGCTTTCTTTTTATCAGGTTAATTCATAAACCTATTTTCGTACTAAAGGATAAGGTTATGGACCCAAGTAAGTCGATATTACTTAATTTAAACTTAGGACCTTCAGGCCACGGCAACGAGACACAATCGATTTTTTATACTTACCCAGCCACATGTAGATGGTTTGAGTTTGACTGCTTAAAACGAAGAAAAAGGCACGAACAGACGCACAATAAAACCTTAAATGTTCTCATGCAAGCCACATATTAAAAAAAAACCTTAAATGTTTTATTTTGTACAGACAACAGCAGGTCAACCTACCCAAAAAATTAAAGGTCACTGAACCGATTTTCAACTTAAGTCTGACACATAGAGATCTCAATATTGTCATCTGGCATTGTCATATTGATACATTCATATAAAATACACATATTAAATGATAGAATTAATAAAATAAAATAAATACTTTAAATAAACTAAACTTAACCTAAACTATAAACTACCTACTCAAAAATAAAGGCGTGTCCGTGAGGCATAGAGGCGAGGATACTGGCAGCGTTTCCTCGCTGAATTGCTAAACTAAGCCTTTGTGCGAGGAACGAACCAGTTTTTTTTTTTCCGAAATAAAAATCAATTTTGGTGCTATTTTGCCAAAAAGTAATTTAGCGTTCGTTCCCCACGGTCCAAACGTCTCTACACCAAATGGCGCAATCACATAGTTACTTGCAAGAGACTCGTATTTGCGCCGCTTGAATTGAATTGATATCAATTGAGAAAATTTGACGTTTTGTGATAGGTTGACAAGCTGTTGTCTGTACCAACCAATCGACTATTTGTTCTGCATACCGTTTTCAGGATGTCTTTCTTTATCACAAATAATACCATCTTTGAGCTGGCTGTTTTCCATTTTCTAATATACTACATATACAATATAGGGTGAAACATTATGTGGAAGTGTCACAAGTTGGTGATATATGGTGGGCGGATTGGGAAGCAGAGATTACTTCGTGTTTGGTAAGCCAGCGCAAATGTATTCCATTGTGAGGAATCGGTATGAGTTGGTGTTTTATTATGTAATCAGGTCAAGGATATTGCTAACTCTAGGGACGGAGACAGGCCTAGATTTGATCTAGCTTCATCAAATGCTAATATCTACCTGTTTTACCGTATTTTATATGTTCCAAATTTTTCCAAGATTTTGCCTTACAACAAAATGATAGATTTATTGCCATAAATCTCTAAGGCTCCCAGCTCTGAATTAAGGTTTTTCAGTTTCATGCAAAAAATATACAGGGTGTAACGAAAAGGTGAAATAAAACTTTAAGGGGTTATTCTACGGCTAAATTACATCAACTTTTTCTATGGGACCAACATGGAAATCTCAAAAAAAAAATTGACGTTTCCATACAAACTGATGCCAGCTGGTCGCGTTTTAGTATGGGAAAGTGTTTTTTTTTTTGCGAATTGGTCCCATAGAAAAAGTTGATGTAATTTAGCCGTAGAATAACCCCTTAAAGTTTTATTTCACCTTTTCGTTACACTCTGGATAACACTAATTAATCTTATTTGAAACCACAAGCTATTTTAGGGAGACGTGGTCAATCTTCTAACATTTAAATCCTACTTACTATAGTTTTTTTTTTTAAATACGGTACCACTAAAACCCTGGGAGTATCATTCAGACTTAACACTCGGCCAGTTTTTATTTTATTCCTGTAGGAAACATCTGGAATTGGCTAAAATAAGCTAGAGATAATTATACCCACATAAGTAGACCTGGATAAAGTGCCTTTCCAAACAAGGTTACTGGAGCAACGATAATCGGCTGGCTCGCCAGTGACAGCCGCCAGTCGAGTGATCGTAATTAATTACCACTTGCCACTGGCATACACTTCTCTGCTCCATTACACTGATCTGGGCGGGGGAACGGGACGCATGTATTGGAACGTAAAAGAGATAAGAGTTCTGCGGAGCGCGCGGAAGGATTAGGCCCACATACGAGTTACATAAATTAATGTGTCTATAAAAAGCATATTTTATTATCAATTGCAAAAAAGACACAAAACTACCTTCAAATAAGTTCTAGCTTCAGGCTCTACCTAGTTCAGACAAAATACCTTCTTCTGCACTGTTTTATCATATCAGCCTATTGCAGTCTACTACTGAAAATCCCCCAAAGAACGCCAAACAGCACAATCTTTTGCTTTTTTCATCCATCCACTGCCAGCCATCTTCTTAAGGCGGTCGGTCTATCGAGCTGGGGCGTCCTACACTACGTTTGCAACCGCGTGGTCTCCATTCGAGAACCCGTTTACCCATTCTGCGACAGATGTCGCCGGCCCACTGCCAATTTAGCTTGCTACATTGTAAAACTATGTCCATTACATTTAGTCTTCTGTCGGATAACCTCGTTTCAGATTTTATCCCTTAGCGAAACTTTAAGCATCGACCTTTCCATAGCTCGCTGAGTGATACTATTTAGTTTTAAACTATACCAAATTACTAACGTAAATAAAGTTAGTCATATTAGTATTAAGTGCGATTTTATTTAATTAGTAACCACTTACCTCTGGCAAGCAGATTAAACATGGGGCACACTATAAGTTTTTCACTTCTAGCTAATCGGAACTATTTGAATTTCGAATGTTATATTTTTTTAAACGTTGCAACCTTCTTAGTAATAAAAAAAACAATTGGCGGGAAATTATTTGTCAATTATTTTTTATCACACATCAAAGTTCTACGTACGCAACGAAAATGGAATTAAGTCGAAGAGATTTTAGAGCGATGATTTTTTATGATTTTAAAAGTTCTCTCTCTCCGCAAGACTGTGCCGCTCGTCTTCTTTTTTTTTTTTTCAAAATGCTTTTGGGAAAGAAGCACCTTGTTTGAGCACCGTGAGGCGATGGTTTGCTGAATTTGAGAGAGGTCGATTTTTTTTTCATAACGAATTTCGTGAAGGGCGGCCTTCAACTGCCGTCAACGAAAATAATGTGGCTACTGTTAAGCGGCTAATTGAAGAAAACCCGCGGATTACCTATGAAACAATTCGAGGACTATTGGGGATTGGTATGAGCCAAATTCAGAAAATTTTACACGAAGAATTGAAAGTTCGGAAACTTTGCTGTCGTTGAATCCCTCATGAACTGACAGCGGAGCAGAAGCGGGCTCGCGTGGAATGGTGCTCACAGATGCTACTGAAGTACGACCGGAGACGAAACGTGGATTTATTGTTTTGAACCCGAAAAAAACAGCAATCTTGTGAATGGGTGTTTGAAAATGAGAACATGCCAACAAAAGTGAGGCAGGCGAGAAACGTTGGTAAAAAAATGATTGCGTTTTTTTTCTCAGCTACGGGTCCCATCTGTACAATTCCACTTCAAGACCAAAAGAGTGTTAATGCCGTATTTTACCATTTATTTACCCAGGGTGTTAGAAAAAGTTCGCGAAAGACGACCCAAAAGCCGCGTTCTCCTACATCTTGACAACGCATCTTCACACACGGCCAACAAAACAAAGTCATTTTTAGCTTCCGAAAAAGTACAACTCGTCACCAATCCTGCGCATAGCCCCGACCTAGCACCCTGTGATTTATGTATTTTCCCAAAAATCAAAGATTTGATGAGAGGTTTTACTTTTACCAACTCCGAAGAGGCGAGGAGGTGATAGCGTTCAATCAGCACGTAGAAAACATGCCTTCAGATCTGTGGTGGTTTTAAAAAATGGTTCGAACGCATGAAAAAAATTTTAAAATGTAAAGGAAAGTATTTTGAAAAGCAATAAACATAATATTTTGGTTCAGACATGTTGTTTTTTTAAGTTACGTAAAACTTATAGTGTGACCTACGTAATCTATAGTCACAGACCTTTACCTTATAACACTATAATACGTTTTTATAGAAATTATTTTTCTTAATTATGCGAGATCCATGTATCGGAATTTTAATGGAAGAGAGTTATACAAAATGCATGTCAAAATTTTTCAAGCATTCCTTTGTAAATAATGAATAATTGACATAGCTATGCCAAGTTATGTCTGTAACTTATAAGCTACCTTTATTTTGGTTTGATTCCCGGTCGAGGTACTAGAGATAAAACATAGATGCTAATTTCTTATTTATAACTTCAAGTGCATTGTCGGCCACATAAAAATACTATATTATACAACATATTATGATACTTGCAGATATCACAAGCGAACTAACTGGCATCACAAAGTTCACTAAAGAATTATTCGTGACACGACATTTTTATTCCGTGTCTAATAGATTTATATCAAAACTCATCAGCGGCTTAATCCATTTTTAACCTGATCCCAGAATAATTCCTGATAGGTACCTATCCATCACTCCAAAAATGAAAAGCTCATCTAAAATATACTTTCAAATTGGAATTCCAAAAATATAAGTGAGTAGCGGGCAACAGATGGCACTTGACGGTAATATAAAATTAATTGCGACAACGCAGCAGAATTAAGGAGTCGAGAGAAATGAGCTGTCCTGGCTGAAGAGAATATTTTATATGGAAAAAATAATGAAGCCAATCTCAATACTTTTCAATTGGTGCGCTGGATTTTATTAATGATGCCTCCATAAGTATTTGGAATAAAAGAAGTCCAAGAGCAATTCTAGAAAATTATCAATAAAAAATAAGATGTTAAAAAAATGCAGCACAACCAAAAACATTATCAGAATCATATATATTTATTATGCCTTTGAACAAGGTACATAAAATATGAAAATCACAAATTTAAATTAGTTTCACTTATCCAGCTGTAGACAATAGCATGCAAACATGTTAAAGTGTAGATATAAGACATATACAGGGTTACATTGCAAGGTAGTGACAAATTTTATAAATAATATCTAGAAAATAATATAAAAGTGCGTCTTCACTTCGTTCTTTTTTTTACTGTTATTTTAATAACATTAACACTAAAATATCCGGGAAAAACGACAACGTTACCTACTCGGTCATTTATAATAACAGGCGTATGCCGCGGCGCCTACGCCGCGGCGCCTACGCCAAACCAAAAAAGACTCTAGTCACACACTGCATAAGGTCCTTGAAGGCCATTTCATCGACGCGAACCTTACGACGTAAAGGCTAAGGTTGGTTTTCGCGCGCCATTGTTACTATTAATGCATTGAACCATGGACTTAGAATACGCTACAAATCTATGCATTGAACTTTGCAGTTCTAAGTTGCACAGAGATAGTGCGTGCGTATTTTTTATGAATGAGACAAGATTGTTTTAACGTAGATAAATTTAGTTACTGATTCTGAGTGGTCCCTGGAAATTGGCACTACCTTGAAATGTTACCCTGTATACGAGTACAACACAATCTGTCATTTTAATAATTAACCTGTCAAGCATGTGTGAACGAGACACAATAGAAATTACATTGTTATGCGACCGCCGGCGTTCTTATAATCCTCAACGGGTTAATACACTTATTAGCCTACCACACTGTATTAAACTCAATACATTGAACTTAAAGTTGAAAATCATTTGAATAGCCTTTACTTTTTTGGATAGTTGGCCTATCGTTGACTGTTTAAGCGCAAAAATATAGTTAACATTTCAAAACAGGAAAATCCGTTGACGCGGCTAATAAAAACATATTTTAGCTCGCTACCGTCAGCAATCGTTTCGATCATATTTCAAAATGTATTGGAGTAGGCTCAGGCAACGCCATTCAATCATTCTCCCTTTGATTTGGCGGTAGGCAGGAAATGAAGTGGCGGTTATAAACATTACTATTTGTTCCCCAACGGATTCCGACCACACCCGCGTTCGTTCCGAGTTCAGTAACATAAATTGGGAAATTTTCACGTCTTATAGAGTGTAATGGGACGCAGTCTGAATCGGAACGTGATGGAATAAGTTTTGAAGATCGCACCAAAATGAATACATAGCCGTAACCCAATAAAAGAGGATGTAAAAAGGTAAAACTCGAACTGTAAAAAGTCAGTAACTGTACAGTTATTATGTAATGGAACAAAACTTGTGTAAAATGAACATATTAGTATTCTGGCATGCTTTAAGCTATCACAACTAAAGCTAAGTGGGAGACATTTTTGGTAGAGATAATTTTATATACCTTTCTTAACATGTAATACTACTACTTCTTCTACTTCTACCCAATATCAATTATTATATATTATTACATATTTTTTTAAATCATTGGACAAAAAACATAATAAAGTCAACTGCTTCAAATGTCCAAATGTCGTTTAATAAATTTCTGAACAAGAGAAGACGCAAGATGTCACCAACACAGCAGATTCCCAGACAAGCAATAAACTATTAATAGAACTACAGCTCCGGAAACAGATGGAGTTTAATTAAAACCAATCTAAAACAATCAACAACATAGACGAAATGTGTAAAAATGCCTTTAAAACACTTGTAATTATTGAAAAACATAAGCAATGTGGTTTTAGCGTAATAATTACATCTTGGATTAAATATTTCATTTCGTTTAGCTAAAAAAAACTATGAATGGCCGAATGATCGTAGATTCTATAGTATGAGGGACTTTTGGACTTCAAGTTATACTGATGTAGGATTACTAACTATAATTAATTGTAAAAAATTTTACGTTGTAGATTTTGCATGCTATAGTATGACTATTAAGACTTAAATTACCAAATAAAGTATTTATTCGTAAAATATTTTAATCTAGGGGCACGGTAGTGCAGCCAAACCACATATTTTAAATAAGGTGTAGAGTTTGTATAGAGTTAGATGCTTTACAAGAGATTTGATAACTTTTTGACATGTTTTTATTACTTCTACCTTAATGATCGTTTTTTAGAGTATACTCTACTGCTGAGTACACAAAAAATTCTTAACAGGCCGTGCACCTAATTTCAGTGCAAAATTTAAATAAAGTTCTATGCTTTTGTGCGTCTACGATGCGGGATGAAGCGTCAACAATGTTGATCCTTTACAAGGTAATATTGATAATTTATTAGGTAGTGGACGTTCTACCTAGGTTTGAAAAAGTATCGGTTTTGCGCGCTTGATTTTATAGTTAATTTTGACTTAGGTTTACTACTTAATTTTTTGTTTGTTTTTTCATAAAATAAAAATAATATTATTTAAAAGTATACCTGAAGATTATTGTGTAGTGTTTAAATCTTATAAAAAATGTTCATAACGACAGAAAAAAAAAGATATTTAAATCGAAATTTCTAAAATTTTATATTATTTCAGAATTTGTTTTCTGCTATAATTTATAAGAAAGTAAAAAAAATATTCAACCCATGTGCAAATACACCATAATATCTTCAATTAAATGTTAAAATCGATTTGTCAGGCAACTTGTAGTCTCTTGTAAACCGATGTTCAAACGTAACTCTAACGTATTTTTTTCTGAAATAAGGGTAGTGACTATTGGTGGATAAACCTTTATTTTTGAAATTATATGAAAAGTCCAATTATGCCACATGCAAGAATAAGAACTAATCTTTTAAAACCATATGTTATTTTGTTTCAATTATCAATAACGTCTTTACATCAGAGAACAAAATGTACGAAAATAAATTTCTAGGACGGCCTCTTAAGCGAATATGATTCTTGAACTTCCTGGAATTATTATACCACAATTTGAATAATAATTCCAAGATTTATTCCATATCACAGACTCGTTTGAAAACCGAGCATGTATTTTTTTATTACCTAATTAATTATAACGTCATGTGACAGGAAATGTCTCCTTTCTGTCGGCCAACTGTATTTATTGTTATAAGTTGTATTTTTACGACTGCAAAATTGTTATAATTAACCATTTTCATTTCCTGCTACGTGTTGTGGGACCAACCAATCGCAGGCAGACTGGCATTAGTTGGGTTCGACTCCGACAAAATATCAGTGTTGAGACACGCAATGTTACAAGTAATATACCTACTTAGGTAATAGTATGTGGGGTGGCTTATTAAAAACTGCTAGTTAGTAGGTATATACAGACGTTCTATTGCGAGATATTTATAAACTGACTATAGTGCTGGGAATTACAAATAAAATAAAATAAATTAATACAAGGGTCAGCTCTTGTTGTGAGATGGTTTGAGCCGTCACAATAGTAAACTAAATTATATATGTAAGTATATTGGACCGTAATATTTCATCTTTCTCAGTCGACTATTGTTGTAGCAGTCGTCATCGGGGATTCCCAGAAATTCCTGGAACTTATCCTGGACACAGCGAGTTTCGAGAGTTCGGTGGCACGCGGTTCGCTGGCTCCTTTCAGAAGTCGGTGTTGCGCTCTCCGCATTGTTCGCCGTTTTGAATTTGTATTTTAACTGATGAATTGTACTCGCGGTGGCTTGCGGTAAAGACCATTCATAATATCTCTTGTCAAAGTTAATGTGCATTTTGGCAAAGCGTTTCAGTCACTTTTCACCTTAGAATTGATGGAATATCTAGATAAGATTAAGTTTTGTTCACTTTTTAAATTGTCTACAAATTACTACAAACTCAGCATCTGACAACAGTATTTTAAGCAATAGAAGTCATCAATCAGCATGTGATATATCTAATCATCATTTTTAGCCGTAGGACGTCTACTGCTGAACATAGGCCTTCCAAAATAACTTATCATCGGGGGGGATTGTCAATACTCGCCACACTTGGCAGGCGGGTTAGAGACCGCAGTTTTTTATAAGATTTATCTTGCAGACGCTGTTGCCCATCTCGTGCTACAGAAATTAGTCGCCTCTTACGACACGCCTCCCAATGGCGGTGGGGAAGTGCATTTTTTACGACCGTCCCCATATGGCACATATCGAATAATGTGATTACCATAGTCTAAGAGAAGTGATGCAATCAAAATATCATTACTTGGAATCCAATACCTCCAGCGGACGTACACTGCACATAATGTAAATATTGACACTTATCAGTTAATGCGACAATCAATTGTTCGGACGCATCCACTAAGACTGATAGTCCACAAAGCGAACACTAAAGCTAGAAATGATTACACACGAAATCCGAACATTGGGCCGTTTACGATTACTACGGGTAATTGGGCTATAGCACGGATAATGGGTTCAAAAACGTTGTTCCAGCAAACATGGTGTAAGCGAGTCCTAATCTGGCCGCTACAGGCCTCAGTGTTTTGTTAGGCGACGCTCCAGATAGTGGCCAGTCCCGCATTAAAATTAAATTCCGAGCGAGCGGAGGCGGGTCAGCACTCGTTCATTATTGAAGAGAAAATGAAAGCCAAACGGGTCGACCTCGGGAGATCCGCACTTTAGTTCACATGTTGCTCGCGAATTTCGAACATCAATTTTAACCCGCACTGTTTTATGCACGGACGCGCCGGGATTTTCTTGGTGTTAACAAAATTGCGGACGATCTAAATTTCATTAGCCCTTGTTAGACTCGATTTATAGTTGGTGCGGGCGGCCGATGATGACGTACCAACAGCGGGCAATAAATTGTGTAAGGCGGTAAGTGGATGGCTCTGTTTCAACGAGCCCGCGGGACTCTGTAAAAGCAGGCTTACTCTTATCGCTTTTAATTTGAAACGATGCCAGAAAAATAAAGAGCTCCACAGTAAGGACGTCGGAGCATCGCGGGCGACGGTGTGCGATTACTTAACTTTAGTGCGGCGGCGGACTAAATTACATGAAATGGCGCCCAACGTGGGACTCGGTATAAGTAAGCAAATTGTGAGAACGAAACGCCTAGAAATTGCAAATTCAAGCGGCCCGCCGCGTTTTGTTCAAGACGAGCGGGTCTGCAATTCGCACACCTCCGCTTTCTTACATTATTTAAAGAAATAGCCGCAGTAAATTCGTTTGAATTTTTAGCGAGTCTGTAAAATGATTTTGTAATTCATAAACCATTCTTTACGGTTCATACATTTTATGTTCTTTTATGAGCGATATTTACATATCCGTATACAATTCTAGCAAAGGAGCCTCAGAACGGAGCAACAAAGAATAATCTCGGCGCTAATTTCGCCTATCGCACCGAATAGCTGTTTCAATTATTTTCCCTCGCGTATCTCACGCAAAAAATATTGCGCAAACAAATGTACGAATTAAGCGCAAACGAGCCGCCATTTGCCGTGTAATTTCATCGGACTTTTGGTAAAAGCGAGTCACTCCCACCCGTTCCGATATTTCGACTTGAGAAATAAATGCTTGCCTATAATTTTAACAAATTTCCTGCCCGATGTGGCATTACATTTTGCGACAGAGCAATCTCGGTCGTGATTGCGAGGCGAAAAAACGTTAAGAGGCTCCCTTCTGCGACGGTATACATCTTAATGTAGCCACAATATACATAATGGTAAGATATTTAGACCACGAGTGCTTCTGACTGCTATACATCAAACGAGACATTACCACAAAACGCCTGTTAGATACCGACAGCATAAAATATTCCGAACATTTTGATATATTTGAGGGATATGGAAATCGGACCGGGAGGCGGAATATGTATGCTGAAATCGTTTATGCCATGAAAAAATATGGAGATAATAATCGCGGGGCTTATTTGCTCTATAATAAGTTAATAAATCAAGTCGAAATTGAGTTAATTGAGTAGAAATTGAGTAATCCATTTTTAGGAGTATTAATGTTCTCTCATTTTTGCCACTTAAATATACATAACTAAGTACTCCACAATCGCGGAAGAAAGTCTGCTATTGGTGTAATGGTACAGAAGATTTCCTTTCATATTAACCGTAAACCGAAATGACGTCAATTTATTATGATAATATTTAGTTTCTAATCCACTTAAAATCTTAATACATGTCCCAAACTTCTATAATACCACTGTTTCAAGAGAATTATATGGACATTAGTTTTGTATATTGAAGTTATACGACCGATGTGAGTCAGTTTCTTTTATGGACGTACATGACAGACCAATTTACTAAACGAAAATGAATCCGGGTTTACAACTATAGTGAATAACAAAGGTCGTTGTACGGACAGCAACAACAGTTTTACTGATCAATATAAAGCCAGTGAAATAACACCGGGCCGGATCGTCCGCCAGGCCGTTACCTTTTTTTGCTGACGCTGCCCAGTGGTGCTGACTTACGACTACGTGTTGGGAACGCTTTTGTTACGGAGTATACGGTCCACCTAAAAAAATAACATCCAATTTTGAACCTTACTCCTTTGGTTTAGGTTCAAAATCTATTTGATTCTTCTGGTGAATACGTTCGTGAATCTACAGAAGAATGATATTTCAGTAATTTTCAGAGCATGTATTTTAAATATTTAATTTTGGTAATTAAATTGTATCACTATGTAAATTTACAGGGCTAACATATCTCATTAAGTAGGTTGTTTTTTTTTTCGTATGTATCTATAATAATGTAGATATGACTAACAATATTGATGAGACTTTTATAGTAAAGTATCTAAAAAAGAATTTAAACCAATTTTAATCTGAAAATGTACCGCCAAGACGCAGCAGCCCAAGAAACTCTGACCCTATTTGGGCACAGATTAGATAATAGTTATTTTGAGCGTAATGTCGGTTACATTTTATTTGGTATTTTTTTAAGAACGTATTTGTTGGTATGCTTTTTTTTCGGTAAAATTAATCGTTATTTAAGCGAAAAGGAAAAATTGGTAGACAAAGTCGCGTGGAGGGACTAGGGTAAAAGGCGTATACACGTTTAGTAGTCAATTTGAAGTGGACACTTATCCCACCTATCCTCACGCACCCGACGTGGAACGGAAAATGACCTGCTGGCGAATGGCACGTAGGTACACAGCCACGGGTAGGGCATCCAACTGTTTAACCTGAATTCTGGGATATTTTTAATGTTAATGTACTTATTATAATTAATTGTTAATGTACTTATTATTTTAAAATGCATAAGTAACCAAACGAAGACACAAAACTTATTTGTTCTCAGTCGCAGTTATGAAAATAACTATCAAAGAAAGCTTTTACTCGAAAATGGTAAAGAATACTAAAGAATTCGATAAAATTATTATTTTGGTGCCTTTTTATAATCTGGAACGTACACAGGTGTATCGTATACTTTATCTTTAGTGTTTAACTTTATTTTTTCTTATTTATCAAATCTTAAAAAATAGACAACGTAAAAATCCTTTAAGAACTCTTTCTCCTTTTAAGGTACTGAATCCTTATGTTATTTCACATTTATTATCTATACAACCCATATTTAATATATTATATAAGGTCTAACAAAATCAACTACATTCCTTTTAATGGGGGTATCTGTACATCAAGCTGAGCAGGCTCACCAAATTTGAGCCAAAAATTCAGGCTAGTTACGGAGATATTGATCATAACAATCTCATTCCGTAACTACGAAAATCTACACCCTTTACAGCTGTTTACTACTACATTGACACACTACCCACGCACACAAGCAAACGTGACCCACACATGCACACACTCAAGATAACCACAGAATACCTAATAGTACTACCGGCGGTGCGGCGACGGTAACTCAGAAATACCAACATGAAAGAATTACCCTGATTTTAGGGTAAAATAAAGTTTGTGGGTTTTCTTTTATAAGGATTTTTTTCACTACGGATTGGAGTAGAATTATGTGTTTCGCAATTAGAGAATTAGGAACTAGGGGTTTTAATTGGTTGTTGATTTTTGCGGTCACGTAACCGAACCGACGTCGAGAGAATCAAAAGTTGGCGGTACTTCATAATCGATCAAGATACTACGAACAGCTGACCGCAGAGTGCGTTGTTCGCGAACTGACCGGAAAGTGTGACTGTGTTGTTGTGACCTAATTTACGTAACAAAACTTCAACGACTCACTAGTTTTCGTAGTAACCAAAGCCGTATTCACATATCATTTTGAAAGAACGAAGATACCGCGGAGACAACGACAATTTCGATCAATGCTCTCGTCTATTCAGCTTCAATAAAAATGGCTGTACGACGTTACGTCTAACCGTTCCCAACTTCCCACCATGGCTGTAAACTCGTCGTGTAATGTGCTATTAAATTAAATTTTACAAACAAAACTACAATCGAGTTGTTTAAACTGAAAATAACAAGGTCATTAAAGTCTAATTTCTCGCCTTCTTTAATTCTACTTTATTTTTTAATTAATTTTGGGGGTAAAATTATTTTGGAGTTAGCAAGACCAAGTTTCAAAGGTGGCCCCGACAAAAGTACCCCGCCGTGTTTGTCGGTATCTTGGATAGGGTGACAAGCATTTTGTTTAGCTAAGATAAGATCGTAGGTATTCGTAAGGAAATAAAACATTTTGCTATTTTAGGAACTGAAATACATTTTACTTATTATTTAAGTTTCAACATTTGAGATATTACTATTGTTTATAAGGAAAATTGTTGGAATAAAAAGGTTTTGCTATTTTGTAATTAATTCTTGACTAGTCGTCTAGATAATGAAATCGACACCGTAAAAGTTGATATTAACTTGACAAACCACGGGACAAACTCATTTCAAAAAATGCTTTAAAAGTTACCTAGAATTTAACTCTTAACCGGTCGCAATATTACAATGAGAAAAGTATTAAAATGTGATATTTGGTTCAATTAAACACGACTATAATTGTTTTGCTAAAAATAATTAAATAAAAAATGATATGGATTGTTTTAATAAACCTACTCAAACATTCGTGTAAAATCGTAATCCTAGTCCTAGATATTTATTTAACGTGGAAGCCCTACCGTACTCGCAAACTGCAGACTATGCCGCTCGAGCCGAAAGGCCGGTGTCGGGCACGTGTCGGGGTAAATCAAAGTGTGCATGCGGATAGATAGGGATGTGCCACATTTGTTCTGATTTCTAGGCTCATAGTTTTTTACGAGATCAGATCATTCATTCATTACATTACTAATTAAGATTTTATTTTTGTTTAAACTAAAATTTGATTTTATTTGATTTTAACTAAGTTATTGAGACGATAACAATGTTTTATGAGTTTCGAAAAATAGTCTTATCAGCGCATATTTCATATTAAGTAAGTAAAACATGTTATTAGTGTTTTGATTTCTCTCGAAGTTGTTTCCTTTTTGCCACTTAAAGAAACTCAAGTAAGTAGTTATGTGAATAAGCATTTTAAAAATACATTTTGGTAATTTTGCGACTGTCATTTAAGAAATAACTGCTAGATAAAGTACGATATGTCCGAGTTTAAATGCTATGGCCTAGTTAGTTCCAAAAAAAATAATTCTTAGTGACTTTTTAAATTCAGTCGTTGTATGTTTTATCAGTCTTTGTCTGTCTTAAACTGACACTTTAGAACATTTATTACCGGTTTGGACAAAATAATTTTACTCTAAAAACAAGAGTTACACTTAACTAGATTGGCGAGTTGAAAGCTAAGGTACAAAAAAAACTTGTGTCGCACTCACGATTTCGTTTAAGTAGTAGGTTACCTCGCCATAATACTTAATTAAATGCGAGGTGTCAGTTCCCAATTCACGATCAGTTATCCGGTATGTTTTAGTTTTTAGTATCCTTTAAATTATGATCCCATCTTAGGCGCATCCCTAGCTTGAGCCTTTTCGGCTTTTGCAGGACGACCGCCCGGGCGCCCGCGCCCGCGCCGCGCAGTCTCTAATTCGCTTCCGTGCGGCGTGCGTGTGCGACGCCGCAACGGTGTCAGTCCAGGGTTATGTGCTACCAGGATCGCAACTTTAATTTGTGCTAAAGCAGCGCGCCTTTACGCTGATATTAAGGGCGTTTTCGTGAGCGGTTCAGGGACTGGAGTGAGATTGTTTATGCCCGTCGGGGACCAGGGAAGGCCACGCCAGCCTGTTCAATAAGAAGACAGTGTGATGCAGATTTTTGATCGGCAACCCAATCGCAAGTGCGACTGATGCAGCGTCCGTCTTCGCCAAGCGCTCATCGGCGCAGGCGTCATTATTGCGAATTCTGCGGCGTGACGCAAGACGAGGGGCAGGCGCCTGTATCATTTTACACTAGTTCAAGAGCTGAAGCCGCATGACTTCACACTACGAGTCCAGTTTTGCAGAAGTCGCAGAAGCTGCAACATTCTCTGGACGGACGGCGCCTACTATTGGGCTGAACAGAACCCCCACCTAGTTCGGCCCGATCATTTTCAGACTAGATGTAGCAGTAGCCTGAACATTTGGGCTTCCATGTGTGGGGCTAAGTGTAGGACTTAGTGTATTGTGAAGGTGATTATAACATTGAAAGTGCGACACAACTACGACAGCGAATTTTATTGCAAACCGTGTGAACGCTTTAAAACATAAAAAGTGACAGAGACTGTTATTTCGCGTAAAAGTGCACGTCACATTGCTGTGCAATGTTTTTTTGTAATGTGATTATGATCAATGTAATTTGTTGTAAAGATTGTAAACCTCTTAATGAACTTAAACACGCCAAGTAAGCGTAGATTGAGAGTAAGTGGTACCTACTTGATTGATTTGTTTGTTTAATTTTTTTGTTAGTCAGATAAATTATTTACCCGGCAGATCAATTATTTACTACGCTAACCTACTTGTTAGTCCAAAGCCTGTGAAAGTGTGATAGAGTCAGTCAGAGTCAGAATTAAATTAATAAATGTTTTAAAACCGCTTTATTTTCCTTTATTTCTATCCACCTTGCCATTCTGCTAGGAGTGATTCTAAAGAGCTTCGAGAGGTAAATAACGAATTACGTACAACAACAATTACAAGAAAGTAAGTAAATACCTACCTAGTTCCTACAACTAAGATTTAATCTAACTCATAAAACATAGAAATTATCTTTCCTTAGAGCCTTGAAGTAACAAAAAAACGATGTTGGTTATTAATTTAGTTGACATTGTTTGTTTTGTTTGTCATCGAAAACATTATTATCATGAAAGTGCATTCTACACACACTAGTGTACTAACATGTATGTATGAAGCTATTCTTCGTTGCAATTGATCTGTGATTGGTCGAAAAAGCCTAGCTGTGCCACTCGACCAATCGCAGATCAGCTGGTTTGACAAGGGTGATGCACACAACGATCTTTGATAATAAAATGCTGGTGTGCGCTGTGTACGTACACACCATCTGTGAACTACAGTTTGCATGAGTAAGAAAAGATACAGAGTGTTTCATTTTTGACTGCGTTTTAATTTATTTATTTTGTTAGAAAACATAACTTTTAAAAATGACTATAAAACAATACCTTATTTTTTGTCATCGCATTCAGTATGATGTATAGATAACCCCCTTTAAAGGAACGCAGTTGATTTTGTTAGACCTTGTATACGTATAAAACATGCTTAAATGAATGGGACTCGTTAAAACAAATCAATTGAGCCCAAACTGAGAGAGTTTGTAGCTATTGACGAGTTCCACTATCCACATCCTGGCTCTATCATTAGATCACCTCGATGTTATTTTATTGTCTTCAGAATGTTACACGATTACAGGAGCTTCCAAATGAATACAACATTTTGAAGTGTGTTACCTCGTGAAACCCCTAGCGGACGCACAAGATTGTGTAATAATAATATGGCGACCTCCGTAGCCGACAGATGAGCATGACTTGGCGTTGCCATCTCTGTGCTCGATTTCGTTTCCTGGTCGGGTTAATGTAGAAAACGAACTTTTTTTAAATGTCTGAATAAGTAACAACGATTTATTATTTATGTTGTTATTTCTGATTTCTCTAACACAAGTTCTTTAGCTACTTACCTTAGGATTAGAGAAATAAATGTGATGTTGTGCAATATTTATTTTAATTGTATGTCGTTTCTGTAGGCTGAGGGGTCAAAATCGACTTTCAAGATATAATTACATACTTAGCTATTACAAGTGAAGCTAATAAAAATGTATTAAAATTAATCAATACTCTAACCAGTTGTCTACTTTCGGGATTATCTCGCAAGATCCGATCGCCTGGTTACCCTTCCTTAGAAAGGCAGAGGCACGTCTCTTGGCCCTCTAATGACGGACACGAGACATTTTTTGCTGCCACTACAACTCTACTACTTGTTCAGGGTTATACTCGTATTTGTTTATACGTGTAGACCTTGGGACAAAGGTGTAAACTCTTCTATAATTTACAAAAGGACTATGATACAAGAAAACTTTAATCTTGAGAATAACGTCTTGGTCAATGGCACCGTTATTTTAGTGAATGGTTATAATATTAGTGAATATACAAAAACAAAACAAAACTGCACCTTAACGTTTGCGGTTAAGGCATACGTTAGAACAATTTTTTTTTACTCGTTAATATAGAAAGACGGTGCCATATTTGAATACTGTTTTAATTAGCGAGACGTTATCTAGTGTATTCTTGATCGAAGCTCACTTGTTATCAAAAAGTGTAGTCACATTTGGGTGTTTTTTTAAATATTTTTCGTAACTTTTCGGTACCGCTACGAGAGCGGGAGCAAAAGCTGATTTAAAAGTAGTTTTTTTTTTGTAAAATATATTTTTCCTTAATATAATAAAAGGCAGATGCAGCTAACTAAACTTATTTCAACATTTACATCAGCAATAAGAGATCCATTAAGTGATAAGAGCTCATTTCATCTTCCCCTAAGTTCGCATAAACCGCAATCATTTCTAAAGAAATCTAGCACTCCTCTATAATAGCAACTTCGAATCGTTACAAAGTTGGTCACCATAAATATTCCTGCACATATTCTCGGGACTATAACATTCACGTCTTCAAACGAGGTCGCCATTAAATGTTGTAAGTATGTGAATTTCTATTACTCGTTCTAGTTAATAAAATAACATCAGGACACTAATACTGCTAGTATAATTGAAATCGTGTAATTCGTTTTTTTTTCTTTACTTTGTTTCTTTTGTGTTGTGTGTAATAAAGTCAATATAGAATTCGCATAAAGGCTTTATAAGAATATATTTGGCCCTAAAACTAAAAATTAATGGTTATAAATTTATTGTTTAAAGTGTCGATACAATGCAATAGAATCGCGTTTTTTATTTTATGTATAGTTCTTTGTTATATTTCTAGACGGAGTAGATGCGGTAAATCTGAGGCCCAATTCTCGTAATTTGACAATAGTCGCAATCCGGTGTCGATCCGCTCGTAGTAACATTACGATCACAAACGGTATTCTCGTAAACCCAAAATATGCAATTATAGTTCGTAATGCGACTGAAAATGGAAGAAACCAAAATGAGTTTTTTTTTGCTTTATTTTAAGTCGTATTTTGGGATAGTTTTGATAATTTTACGTCAAATCAAAAGTTTACGAGAATACCGTTTGACATCGTAATGTTACTGGGAGCGGATCGACACCGGATTGCGACTATTGTCAAATTACGGGAATTGGGCCTCTGGTTAACCATTTTGAGCGCTTAAACTCAGACCTTCAGACTCAGACCCTTTGTCACAACCAGATCATTTTTAGGAATACTTGCACACCTAGTAGTATTAAAAGTGCAGATTTTCTCACGGTCTTTTCTTTCACCGTCCTAAAATCCCGACTATTTGCAATTTCAATAGCAAAATCTTAGACCATATACCATAAGGTAAAGTATGCCTACATACGTCTCATTGCAGGGCATAGGCCTCACTTCAACTTCGTCGTGGTTTGAGGCAGACTCCACCACGCGCGGGCCCATCGCGGATTGGTAGAGCGTAAGGCCAGTGACTGAACATTACTGTCAGATGTTATTAAGCCGCCCAAAAAGGCCTCTGACTGACTAGCGATATTAGCCGGGACCTACTTTTAACGTCCCTTCCGAAGCACGGAGATGCTTGTGAATTCTTATAACTTAAAAAATCACGTGTTTCTATAGGTTTCTAAAAGTATAATACCTTGTTTTAAATTTGAATACAGCGACTCAAAAACTCAATTATGGACCTTACCTATTAAGAACCCATTGTGTTTTAATTACATTATAATCGAGCCACGTCAGTCTGATAAATTTAAAGCCTTTGAATACTTTATAATTAACTTACTGTAACAGGTGACTTACGTTTTTATCCTAAAGACTTTAGATCACGACGTACTATAATCAACGAAGAGATTCATCATCATAGAAAGCCATAGAAAGTCCGTTACTGAATATAGGCCTCCCCCAATGACTTCCAGATTGGCTGGTTTAAAGCGGCCTGCATCCAGCGGCTTCCTGGAACCTTTACGGTCGTCTGTCCCCCGATTAATGTAGGAAAAAATAATGTGGACTAACGTAAAACGTGTCATTATGCTCATTTACAATATCTAAGGAGACGTCGTCAACCATCTAGAGGTAAAAGTCAGAAACATGATTAACAATTCTACTAAGCGTTTCTTAAAATGAAACATTAAAATATTTAGGCCAAATATTAAAAATACCAAAGCACTGACGTTTACATAAGGCGTCTTAAGTTAGAAAAAAAGATGTGCGTCAATAAATTTTGTGATCTTTTGCATAACCTAGGTTTTTCAAACGCGTAACGTATTCCCTACGCCCGGTTCAATATACACACATTTCTTGAAAAACATCGAGTATTTACCTACACATTCGTACGAGATCCAAACTACGCTTCGGAATGAGGTTGCTGTTAAATGTTGTAAATGTGAATTTCAATTACTCGCAAGTAGAGTTCGTCGAGTCGCAACTCTTCCGGGGAACTAACGGCAATTTCCGCATTAGGAGCCTTAACGACTTTGCATTTCCGCAATAATATTATCAATATGGCGACCAAATATTTGCGACACATTTGAATTTAGTAGCATTAGAGTTTATAACAATTTATACCATTCTAAATGGTTGCCTATTTGTTCGTAAAGTCCATTATAAATTCGGCATTTATATGTGTAATAAGCTTCTACCATGAACGTTAAACAGATGTACAAGCAGAGTTTTTAATTCTCATTATTTCATCATCATTTCAGCCATAGGACTTCCACTGCTGAACATGGACCTCCCCCAATGACTTTTATTGGGGGGATTGCCAACATTCGCCACGCTTGGCAGGCGGGTTGGACGGGCGCAGTTTTTTGTAAGATTTCGCACGCAGATGCTGCTGCCCGTCTCGTGCTACAGGAATTAGTCACCTCGCCTCGTCTTTAAGGCCGTCCCCACACGGCACTGAGAGAAATACTGTCGGTATGTAATGATACCAACCGTTACGAGCTATTACTTCATCTTCTTAATTTTCATGGTACAATTGCACTTTATTAATTAACAAGAAGTTGAGTTAACTTCTTTAGGAATACAGAAGCATAAAATTGTATTTCTTAGGGCTGATTCGACCAAACACAAAGCTATACCAGAATAACTATTACGGGTATAATTTTACACCTTGAATTTACCCTTGGATAACTTTGATTACGTTTTTCGAGCAATATACTATACTCGGTATTGTTATTCTGTAGTTCAAGAGTGAACGATCAACGAATTAATAAACCTACAAAAATCCATATAATCCATTTCTTCTAGGTTGACTTAAAATGCCAATACATTTTAATTTTGTAGGATAACAGAGTGTCAATGCTAGATGTTGACAACATGTCAGTTTCGAGGGGTGAATTTGACAAGTGACAACTTTGACATTTACTTAATCTCAGTTTAATTTAAACACTGCCAAAATCGCCCGTTTTAATATTTTTCATAGATTAGTGGTTCGTAGAATGAAAAATCGGCTTACTCTAGATTAAGCAGTGGTATACTCTCAAGTTAAAACTTACACCAGCTTGGTCGAATCCGGTCTTAAAAAGATACACGGACGTATAGTTTCTCTTTATGGACACCACGAAGTGTTTACTTTATGTTCAATTATACGTTATGTAAGAGGAGTCAATTAAAAGAATTATTGTAAGTTCATGTTATAATTATAATAAAAAATAAACAGTTTTCAAAATCACACCAATTATCTAGCTTCAAACTACGGAAAGCTTGTACTATAGCGACTAGATAACGGAAATACGAACTTAAATACTTTTATTATTTTTCCACAATATTGACCCAGTGTTTTTCGACTGTATCTGTCTTTATATCGATTTATTTATCTTACTCAGATATGCATTGAGAGCATACATTGGCTGGTGTCTGTTGGATTATATAATATGTAGCCGATATTTATAGGGCGAGCGTGTGGGAATATCATTTGAATATTTCATAGATATTATCGATACAGTCGCGTTGCTATAGTTGGTTCTATTTTGGTTGTTTTGGTAGCCTTTAAGTCATTTTGTTGACATGTTTCGAAAAGATCTTTTTAATAGCAATTATGACCAATAAACTAATAAAACCAATTTATTTATGCAAATATGCCTGATTATGCTCTTTTACAGGTCACAATTTTGTTTTTCTGCCTTCTCATCATATTATATTAGTATCAGTAAGATATAGTGTGACATCAAATATCTTCTCGATATTTAATGGCAATGAAACGACCATATTACTATCTAACTGTACCTACGAATATTTCTGCAGCATTTTTATAAAAATGGAAACGATCCCAAGTGGTGATCAAGAACCGGAAGACACGGCTACGATAACCACTCAGGGAGACTTGATAAAAGGTGGAGAAAATATATAAAAGTGGAAAACCTTTATAATGTTAAGATAGCGATTGATGTTTTTATCGTAAAAAATATGGCTGCTAGGAATAACCGTAGACTATTCTGTGGAATAACTTATCTTTATTAACTAAAATTGATTTTGATATTAAAAATATGGTCCGGTTTTGGATATCTCAGCAAATATTTTGATGCTTAGATATGGAAACGTTTTTTTATTATTTTTATTTGTAATTTAGAGATTCTCTTGCAACTACAAATTTTAATACAGGGTTACATTTCAAAGGGGTGCCAAATTTTTAGGAGTGGCTCAGAATCAGTAACTTAATCGAACTATACAAAAAACTTTTTTTTTACATTTAACTATTCCTATCCTCTGTTAAATATCATAAAATTGGACCGTATGTGCTGGGTTGACCTTGAATAACCGCGCGGCTTTCGTGGTCTCTTTATTGACTTTATTTTCGGATATTTTAAAGTTCTTTTTTTCGTAAAATACGATTATTAAAAATAATAACGATTAAGACACTTCTTTATATGGTTCCCTAGATCTTATTTTTTAAATTTGGCATCCCTTTGCAATGTAACCCTATATGCTTCAGATAACACACTGATCGTAACAGTCTTGAAAGTAGGTTTTGACCGACTTCTAGAAAAAATAGTAATTATTAATTTTTTAAGAAAAAACAGTTTTCTATTTAGACCTAAACTAGAAAATGAAACCCGAAGTAAGGAGTGTAAAAGATGTGCTATATTTTAATAGAACGTGACAAACTATTTATATTATATATTAGCGACTGGAAATAAAAGTTACTTTCCATGTTCTGTCACTACCAATAAATGATGTTAGTAATGCCGGGTGAAACATTTACAATAAGTCGTCTTGTAGGTAACCGGTTGACGCAATCGCATTCTACGCTCGCGTCTCACATTTCCCTTTATCTAAAGCACTTTTGTTGTTTGTCGGAGTAACATCGGGTTTCTAACCATGAACTGTAAATAATACTTAAGTGTTGTTTTTAGGGCCAGGTCTACTTGGGTAGCCATAAGCTCCTAAAGCAGGATTACTTTAACCTTATTTATTTTTTCTGAGAGTATCTCGTGAACACGACGCAGATCAATTGGGAGGAGATACCGGAGATTATAATAATTTAAAAAATTTGACCCAATGACTTTCATTGGGGGGGATTGCTAATACTCGCCACGCTTGGCAGGCGGGTGGGTAGACGAGCGCAGTTTTTTATAAGATTTCGCACGCAGACGCTGCTGCCCGTTATAGGAATTAGTCGCATCTTACGACACGCCTCGTTAGCGGTGAGGAATTGTACTCTTTACGGCCATCTCCACACCACGGCACTCTTTAAGCGCGAGAAATGCAATGCCGCGTGTCCAGTGACTAAGTTTAAGTTAAAGTTTTTGACCGTTAATCAACCTATCCCTATCTATCTGTCCTTTATCTATTCCCGGTTTCCTATCCCCCCCCCCCTTCCGGTTTATATGTCCCCAGTATTCTAGTTTTATTAATACACATTTTAAACTAGCTGATGCTAGCGAGTTTATTCCCGTGGTTTTAATTCAATATATCTAGACACCGCAACAAAGCCACATTGCACCTAATAATATACTATCTATCTTTTAATGTAAAAATATTATTAATAAAGAGGCATTGTTACCAAGTTTCTAGCGCTGCTTCTTCTCGGCGGTTTGGGTAAAAAGTTTTATGACAATCTGATCAATAGAGGACAAACATTAACTTCTATTAGTCTTTTCATTTCTGTCTAAGATTTTATGTAATTTACCTTGATGGTTTTTACATCAAATGGTAATTGTTAAAGGCGGAAGAGAATCATCTGCCCACATAGACAGAAATCTTCCCTACTTTTCTGTATCCTATTAAAATCGATGGTTCAGTGTATGGATGTAGAACAATGGTTTCTTACGATACGCGGTTGGGTGATAAAATCATTACCAAATCTGCATTAATCATTCGTATTTAATAAATGTTTCAAAATAAATATCTACGTAATATTCATAATTACATGAAAGATATGTCTTTTCCCTTAAAATACATAGTTCGTGAACACAAAATAAATAGCTTTTTACGGACGGAGATTGAAATCTTGCGCCTATGAATATGGTGATGAGTGACGACACAGCGAAGACTATTAGATGTTAATAAAACAGAACAGAAGAACTGAAGTCTATTTATAATAATTGATCGAGACGCTTGAAAGAGGAAACGAGTGTTTATGTGTTAAAAGGTTCTAGGAATATGTTGTTCGTGTATTTCGGAAAATATTTGATCAGACAAACTTCAGGGGCCTTACCATGAGCTCTTTTTTTGTTAACCTAAATACAATTGACAATAAGTAGAATTAAGTTATCCTATACTACCAATGACCACTCAATTCGATGCTTCGCGCTAGTTTCAAAACATTTAAGTTTATACCTATATACCTTCGGTGTGACATAAGATTTATAACTTTATCGCATACCGATGCCGTTGCATGTACCTAGTTAGTCATGAGAAAGTATTACTCCAAACTTGTTTTGTTTTTTTATGTAGAATTTGACGTTGAAGCTACACTGCTTGGAACAATGTACAGTCAATGGCAGGTCAACCTACCCAAAAAGTTAAAGGTCATTCGACAGATTTTTAACATTAAGTCCGACAATTAACACAGTCAATTGATATTAATCACAGTAGTGATTAATATCAATTGAGAAAATTTGACGTTTTGTAGTAGGTTGCCGAGCTGTTGTCTATACCTGCGATGGCAAAACACATGTTCATTGCCAACAAAAAAGAAGAAGGAGCAGGTTCAATTTACAGTTTATGATTATGCCCCTGGTGAAAGGAATTCAAACCCAAAGGTAATACATTTCAAAATGCATGGTTTTACTTAAATAGCTCAAGTGATAACTCAACAAGATGTTACAAAAAGGTTTATACATATTTCAGGATATGATCGTGCCCGATAAATTTTACAAGTTGGCCAAAGAACATGAGTCGTAATATAAGCTTACTGTTGCCCGCGACTTCGTTCACGTGACTGTCAGTTTAATTCTGAAATGCTTGAGGACAAAAATAGAACATTTTTGCAAATGTTAAGTAGTTTTGTTTGATATAGTGTTAAAAAGAAACACGCGTGTTATGTGTTTTATTTCTTTTCATGGATTCCGTGAAGGCTACTCTTCCTGTAGAAGCAGGTTTTTAAGACGCCATCTGTTCTAAAGCAAGTCGTCTACGTAATAAGTAACTCGACAGGCTCGAGTTCAAGACAATATTTCAATGGTTCTATATCTTTATCACTTTACCAAACATTGGAACACAGACTACACCAAACTTGCAACTTTCGTATCCTTGTCATGTTTCATTACACAACAAAAATCGCAGCCAAGTAATTTGTACCTGCCTCACATTGTAATAATCTTGTTGGCATGCCACGCTCGATTTAATATTTTGATAAATTGCGCCTTTTTCTCTATTCTTGGCAGACGATTTTACGAGTAATACATGGTTTTCTGGCCTACAAAATGTTGGGGGAAATGTGGCATTGTATGTACTGTATTCACAGAGCCAGCCATTTGCCAGGGGTAGGTTGGCACTTGGCACCATGCCACGCGGCTGTACAGCCATGCTCTGCGTGTAAAGAGAACTTTGGACATAGATTAATTGTAGCGCAAAATAGACGAGACTGTGCGCGAAATAATACCCCTTTGTCTGGTTCGGGGAAAGAATTACAGTGCATAATAAAAGGATTGCCTGATATAGCAACAGTTTGTTTTTCTACTTTTGTGTCTAATTTTGTTAATTAATTTAAGTTGATTAATGTGATTAGTAACTAAACAAAGTTAATTAATTAATACTACTAGTTATAAGTGTTATATGCGCAAAGGGTTCCGTAGTCTAAGGTTGACCGGACTGAAAAGTAAGAACCTCTATTTGTGACATGTTTTATTGACAAAATTATATTTGCAGTCACTTGTCATATTGGGAACATTGTGTAATCCTTAATTATTAAGGAAAAAAATGGATCTCTCGATGAATAAGTATTTTAAATTACAACAGAAAGTTTGTTTCTTTTAAACTGCTACAAACCGTTATTTGATTACAGAAATATTATTGCCGCAGGGTAGTTCATGTTTGAAACATTAATTATCCTGCGGCAAATGTAACAGCCCGACAAGTAATATTACAAAAGCATATTTTTTATTTCAGTAGCAATGTGCTAGCCCTACGTCCGAGACCGTATAATTATTTGATCCAGAAGCAACTTTTTAATCTCTAAAGCTACGTGCAAAGTGCGCATTACCGCTACACACGTACCTAACTATCCTTTTTCTCTAAAGAGCATTTACACTGTACGACGCAATTTCTGAGTGAATCTGTTAAGACTAATCTTAAGTTAATGTACGTGTTAATATTCAATGTGTAAGTAAATTATCACATGACTTTTACAAAGGCTTTCCCAAACGGCTATGAACAAACAGACACGGCGATACTAAGAGAACTTATTTAATTCCTAACTGAAATAAAATTAAACACAGCACTTGGTTGTACAAACGCAAACGTTTGTAGTTTGTCTAGTAATATTATGTTATTGGAGCACATTTAGCTTTGCATAACATTAAAATATTTATATTTATTATTTCACATTATTTATACTTACCAAAATATCGTTTCAAAGTCTTTACGTGTAAAGTCTTTGTCGTTTACAAAGGACTCGCATGTCCACAAAAAGCGGCTATTGTTTCTGCAATTCTCCGCTGCATCTACTGCAGCCTTAATCCGAATAGTTGGCTGCGCCCGAATAGTTCTACGAGCGAATCTTTATAGCGCGCTTAATTTCGCTCAACTATGCTCCGGCGCGCGTTAAATGAATTTATTACGCGCTTCTCTAAGGTTGCCAGATGAGAGGCATTTCTTGGACTGCTCTCTGAATTTTCAACAAAAAAGTTTATAGACAGGGAATTTTCCTTGTTGTGTTAAAATAACAGAGTACAAAGCAATTTGCTTGCTCATCTCATAAAGTGTGTATCATGTGAAATGCAGATGCTATACAATCTCTTTTTTTTCTGTGCCGAAATATTTACAAGCCATACATATAAGGATTAGCAGACCTTATCTCACTAGCAGGACATCACACAAAATTCTAAAATTACTGTACCTCTAGTAAACAGGCAGACGCAATAATAAAGGTACTTAATAAAATCGTTTTATAATTTTTACTGTTTGTTCTGGTTTGAACCACAGAAAAATACTGTTTACATAATGTTGAACAGTATCATTTATTTATCTCTACTCATATAGATGAATTATTTGCCTACTTAAAGTACATTAAGATAAAATATTTTAAAATATTTAATTGACAAAACAATTGATAAATAATCAAGCAGTCTCAATCCATTTAACTTCACTTCAAGTTTCTTAATAAAGTACTGATTCTGAATTAGACAGGCTAGCGAGATAAGAATTATAAAAATATATGTTAACTAGTATGCGTTGGAAAGACCTTGAGCATAATAAGCTAAGACCAAGGAGTCTTAGAAGGCTTCAGTTTTAGTATGTTGGTAAACTGTAAAGCCGACTAAAATTCTTACTCGTTCAACTATAGATTTTCAGGTTTGAAATGTCCCGGGAAATGTGGAAGCCATTGCTGCCGTCCAGTAAGCGATGCCTTTCTATATTTCACGGCTCCTCAGTACTCCAGTGACGCAATAATAGCCGTATGTTAGGGGCGTGGCTTTAAATAATGACTGTAGTTGATGTGTACGTTGGTAACCGGTGATTTGTACAGCAAGGTGGGGCGATACAAACTTGTATACTCCTACATAAGTAGTTATAGCCCTGATAAGAATCATTATAAAGCCTTACTTAATAGTACACTACACGTTCTACGGCGGATATGCAATAACATATGACAACAAAATCTACGGAAGTTTACATTTCCATTTAATATAAAAAATGGTCAAGATATTGCACTAGATCATGTAGGTATTTACAAAGGTCCCAAATTATGTTAAGCGAAAATAAGTATAATCTAATCAATATATTTATTTATTTTATGCTTTTAGGTCAGACCTAATTTCAGAAAAAAAAAACTAGGATATCTATGTCAGTCCCTCCAATAATGTATTTTAAGTCAAGGTTTGTAAAAAAACACATCTAAACTCTAAAATTACATAAATCGCAAAATCGCTTATGTTGGTTGATTCGGGTAGATATTTCAAGGGATTCTATTTCTCTGGGCTTCTAATTGACACCTTTTGTCACGTGAACAGCTCATGAACACCATAAAAAATGTTATATTTTTGCGTTTTCTTCTTTCCATAACATGGATGTGACCTAATAATTCGACCGACCCACATGCATTATTACTAGATAAAAGATACGCCGAGCTCGATCCAGCCAATGCATCGGCTTATCTTGTATTGGATAACAGCATTGTGCCCAGAACTAGTTCGATTCCGCTGAAAGGCCTCAGATCCCGGTTACAGTGTGCAAAGGCGTATTGTCTAAAGCTTTCAATCAAATTCGATTTCAATTTGCAGACTCTTATGGCACACTTTGCGTTGCACTTTTGTGATACAGTTGGGAGAGAGAAATGTCTTCTAGGTGATTTACGGAAATGCTAGTGACGGAGTTACTTCAAGGGATGTGACGGAGTTACTTCAAGGGATGACAGGTCATATTGTGTATGTTTTATATTTAATCAGCGAAGAGTCAGAGTCAATTAAATATTGATATAATTAATAGCAAAGCAGAGAAAATCGACCTGTTTTACTGTTCCCTGAATGAATTCACAAAGACTGCTCTGATTATTATTAATTACTCTATCTAATAAATTAGGTACCTGTAAAAATTGTTGTAATAATGGATGTAAATATAAAAAAAACATTACCAATAAAACCCGTTTTAATGTCGACCTGGGGTCTTACCATGAGCTCTAAACAGTACTTAAGCAGTGTTGTTTTTACGTTAAGTTCTATATATAGACAGAAAGAAAAAAGAATAGAAAGAAAGATAAAACAAAACTTGGTTGAAGTAATGCTGAGCTTATGGTTCATTTTGATGATTTCAAATCATCCCAAATCATCAAAATCTTTTCAAATACACCAACAAAATGCTTCCACCCTCAACAAAACGAAGCGGAAAGCAAATAATCGAATATTCAGGCAACATATCGTTAGAAAATCGGCGCATTCACCAAGAGAAACTGATCGGAGTTAAGGCTGATACACACCAAACGTTTCGATGCGAAAACGCAATGCGTTGCGTTAAAATTCCTATACAAGGTATCGAGAGATGTCAAAGATATGACAGATGTCAGGTAGCGTTGTTTTTTTTACGCCACTGCGTTTAAGAAAATAAAATAAGACTTACACATTTAAGAAAATAAAATAATACACATCGAAAGAGACTCGGCTAGTGATCCGCTTTGCTTATACAAATCTTCGTTTTTTTTTTATTCATATTCCGTAATATTGCCACCAATAGGTTCAACACTTGATGATGAAATTGACATTCTACCAAACCGAACCTAAACAATTATAAGCCAAGCTTATTTAAGAAATGTTTTTTATAATCACAGCAATTATCTATCCCCAAACTAAGCAAAGCTTGTACTATGGCGGATAGATAACGGATACACATACTTAAATTTTTAAACTTCCATGGCTTTGGTATGAATGCTCATGCTCATCACACAAACATTTTCCCATTGCGGGATTCGAACCCGCAACGACCTGGCGTTGCCGAAGCGCGAACAAAGATGATACTTCATTAGAATATGCCGTTGCAAAGTTGCGATATCGTTTAGTGTGTATCTACCCTTATTCTCAGCTCAGTGGGGGACTTATGATATATCCCCGAAGACATGCCATGCAAACGCATTTTTCAAAAACCGATTAGGGGACTGCTAAAACTATTCAACCGTGTTAAATTTATTTGGCAGCGAAAATAGAATCAACTGGCGTTTTCTACCTGCAAGACATAAATAAAAGCTTCATACACATAATTTATTGTTTATCTGTACTGATTGTTTGTGTGGTGTGCACTAAAGAGTATCTTTCAATCTATCTATTGGTTGCAATTCTGCTCTTGTGTCTATTACAGCTTTGAATTTTGAGGGGTACGACGAAAGGTCAAACAACTCAGATTATTAGTATTTTTAGGAAGAATTTTATTTAATTTTTACTAATTTCATTTGCTAAGTACTCTTAACTATTCAATAAAATAAATCTAAAGATTTTTACAATTCATTTAACATGATACATTATCACTCGTCCGACACACGACCTCCGCAACGACCACCACCACAATCACAACACACACCTACGACGACAACACTGGCGGGCGACACAGTCATAAGTTAAGTTTAAGTTAAGTCACTGGCGGAGGCCTATGTTCAGCAGTGGATGTCCTATGGCTGAAATGATGATGATGATGATGAATCGTAACTGTTGACAATATTTTTATACAATTTACTAAATACCTACTCAGCTACTCAAACTACGATTTTAACATTATAAAAATTAAATGATAAAATTAATGTGCTGCCTTATAATGTACGTTCACACCGCGTCCTGTTTTGCAGGATCCATTTTTATCAAGATCCTGCAAAACTGGGTAGTCTGTTCATAGACCGTCCAGTTGTGCAGGACCCTATAAAACAGGACCGATGCGCGCCGTGTGAATGTAACGTTAGAAAAATAAAAATTATCCAAAATTTTGGTTTCATGGCGGGGCATGTCGTCTTTTCCCTAAAACCTATTTTCCGAATATCTGCCATCTTCCAACGTCGAAGCCGTCTAATCTGAGTTTTGTTGCCTGTTCGAGATAGGCCACCCTTCATTGAAAAGGGAGAAACTACCGTACTTACATGCAGGGACCTGGCCATAGAGCAACAACATAAGCATAGTCACAAGGTATGAAAACAAAACAAAAACAATCATTAAGAATAGCAAGTGATATTTATTTTGAAAAAAAAAGTTTTTTTTACATCCGTTTTGAAACGTTAGAGATATGCGTTTCATTAATAGTGCTACTGATCCAATGTCGTGGGTCCGTCGTTGTCTTTGTCATTTTTGGTTTGGATCTACCTATACTTAATATCCATTTTAATTCAAATCTAATGCACTGAAAACTAACGAAAATGCCATTACTACTAGATTTTAAAACAGATCTTACAGATCAGCTGTAAAAGATGAAAGACCTCATTATGACCATGCCATGACCACAAAATCGATAGTCCCTGTACTCTTAAAGTACAATTTTTCTTGCTACTGAATATGAAAACAAACAAAAGCATCGACTAAGATCAGTTCCAGTTTACGACGTTTTTTTCCACGAGCACTATATTTATTGCCAAACAGCGAAACAGTGAAACTGTTTAAACTTAGAATATCACAGTAGCTACATCAGCTACATGTCATTGTTGTCAAGGTAGAAGTCGTTGGTGTAATTAGAGAATCTGACTGCAGATCTGGCTGATCTGTTCTGTCTGTCAGTCTGGGCCTTTTTTACGCGTATGCATGTAAGAGCCAGTACATTACTCACAAGCCGCGGGTGGCCCCGCTATATTTAATCTCGTCGAGGAAACTTCTCAGTTATCGAAGGGAAATGGATAATCTGAATCCGGATGGCGACCGGGATACTGGAGTTGATGCCTGGTATGGTGGAATTTTCGGTTTATTTTTATGATGCAAAATAACCGAGTACGAGCAGGGATTGTTGATATCTTCTTTACAATATGCTATTATTTTCCTTGGTTTCAGTGTATTAAAATTAAGGTGTCGATATCGACAATGGGCTAGTTTCCTAAAAAAATACTGGACACGTATTTTTTCTTTTCTCAATCAAATAAAAAATTATGAAGATATAGCCCGTTAAAGTTCCGCGGAACGTCACGCCTTGCGACACTTTTTACCAAGACGTGACGTCACTCCCCTAACTTTGATGCGCTTTATCTTCGTAATTTTTTGTTTGATTGACAAAAGACAAAATATGGGTCTAACATTTTTTTAATAATCTGACTGACGGACTAAATAGAATAATCTTTTTTGGACTTAGGAAACTAGCCTATTATTATATTGAAACTTTATTACACAGATTGGAATCGTACAAAAGTTTGATTTCATGCCCAGAGGCATTCTCCATTAAGCATAACTAAAATTTTCAGTGGGCGGTGCGACATAAGTATATAAGTGCCTGGAAAAGGGCCTTTATACTAAATATACTCAATAAATAAATATGAACTCAAAAACACACAATATAGGTATATGAAGAAATGTTTATGTTTAAAGGATTTGATTCACATTATGGACATCATTTACTTAATCATTTCTTACTCGGATTCCATCAATCCAATTTTTTTTAAGTTCTAAATCCTAACTACCACTTAAGTATGTGCTAAAATACAACAACTTTTTCTATGGGACCAACGTCTAATTCTCAAATTTTTATTTATACTACTCCTTACAACTGATGTCAGCTGTTCGTGGTTTAATGAGGGAAAGTTTTTTTTTTTTTTTCGCGATTTCGATTTTGACCTCGCAGAAAAAATTGCTGTATTAGAGCAGTAGAATTACCTCCTACAAGATTTTGCGTTATTTTAATTAAATCTTGTATAAAATAACATTTTGGAGTGTAGGTATTGCAGATTTAAAAGAGTAATATTTGACTTGAGCCCAAAGAATTCCCAAGAGCGTAACATTGTTCATCAATGTAACGTATTGAATTTCAGCTAAAATGGATTTTGCGAAAATCTCGAGCCAATTTATTCATTATCGCGATATAAACTCAATAAAACGAGACGTGAACTCCCGTTAACGTAAGACGTATCGACGCGTATTGTACGCTGTGACACAGGTCGGGCCGGGTGACGGTCCTAAGCTTGTTGCAATACTTATAATAAAAAAAATACGTGACGTGAAGACGTGTTGACAGCAAAAGGTTCCATAACGGGAATTAAAAAAAATTGAATCCCTACATATACGGTTAATCGATTACTTAAAATGAGCACTTGCTTAACATTTATTTTTATTTTATTTCAAGTACATTCTTATGATAAATGATAGATAATTCAATAATTCAACTGTCCTCTACCTCAGAGAGGAAGAGATCGCTTCTAGCGATAAGACTGCATAAATTGTGCTATTCTAAATGTATTTTTTCCCTGTGATTTGTTTCTTTTTCGTGGTGTTCAATAAAGAGTATCAATCTATATTGTATAGTCTTTATTGCACATCATACAAAGTAAATACATTCAGAGCTGCACAAAATAATAAATAATAATAATTTAATATCGATAAAGTATTTTTCTGTAAAATTTGTTTTACCATTGTAGGTACCAAAGTAATGTAACTTTTTCTAAGTCTCTAAGGCTGCAAATAAAATGACTATGACACATGGATAGACAGATAGACTGAGTAAAATTATTAGTATTTGTGGTGATAATAATCACAAACTTTTACGTTTGCTGTAGTAAACTAAGTGAAACAGAGCGCTTAGTGGTTAAATGACTTGTGAAATAAAACGTGATAGCTATTCGATCACTATTCGAAGACAGAAGAGACAGTTCTTTGTTCGTAATTAAATGAAGGATTAATATTTCACGACAAATAGTGCACTAAAAACTTTTTTACAAAATTTGATCATTCAATTTTATTAACTATTTCTTTAAAACTAATTAAGAATTAAGGTAATAATGAATATGATGAATTTCGTCCTAAAGTAGGCATTGACGCCTGTGATGTCACTGTTAACTGCCCCCATGATACAGGTCAGGCCGGGTAGACAGCTCCTAACTTGCCGATAAGCAATATAAACATACAAACTTAGTTTATTAAGAAGCCGATCAAACTAAATCGATTAAGTGACAATGATAACGATTACTAAATTATGTTTTGTTTGAACCCAAATTGCTCTGATGGAAATTTCATAAACTACATCCATGATAAAATCCAATGAGACCAAGTGAAGTACCTACCTATTTTAGCCAAATATTTAAATATTTTAGATGCCAGATAGTTAATAAGTAATAGAAATTTGTAACTATTACTTTGATGTTGATTACAGGAGAGATTACATTTCATTAAACCTGAAATAACCTAAAATGGCTGACTTCAGGATTCATTATACAGCCTACGGTAATTATACGGTTTTTTTAGTTAGTAAAAAATAATCGTCATAAATTTTTGAATTACAGCGATTGTTTACTTTTATCAGAACAGTATTCTGCCATATCTCCATTTAAAAAAGTCATTTTTGGTTTTGAAATGTTAAAAATCGCAGTATTAAAAAAGTTTACGAGTTTCAGTAAAACGAATGAAAAAAATATTATCTTTGCCTAAAATAGCCGGCCTCTGAAAATGGCTACTCAACTGCTTGCTTTACTTTATTAATCATCAAAAATAATACTCAATTTGGCACTTGGGCGGGTAATTTCAATTACGTTAAATTAATTTTATTATTCCGCTTAGGTATACCTAACGTTAGGTGCGTGCCAATATAATTAATTTGATTACAAAGGTCCACTGTAATAGAGACCCGGCTTGAAATTATCCTAGGGATAATGACTTTGGAACCTAATCTTCGATATAAAGTTAACTAAGCAGTAAGTTCATTTTCACATAGTGAAGTGCCAAGTCAGAAATCGGGATCGAAAGTGGAAGTTTGTAATACCACCAAATACGGTATCAATTTTGATTTCGACGATTGAAAAAACAGCACCAAATCGTATTTGTCAAAATCTGTTAAAAAGTTTATATCACCTAAACATACTCACGTTACTTTGCAACGATGGATTTGCCATGGTAGTTCTAAATACTAAGAAATGACACGTTTTCGAATCATGTTATAATAGTTTTTCTTTCGCCCTTTTATAAGAACTTGTTACCTGATACCAGGGGGGTGTCACTCCGCAGTTTAGGTATATTCGGCCAGCGCGCCGCCCGAAGCGGCGTATGCCAGTGGGCTGTCGCTCGGCTCCACGACAGTCGCGGTCACGTCGCGCGAGCGCATACTTGATAATTTTTTTTTGCTTTTGCAAATTGACCCGCAATGTCTTCTACTTAGCCTAAACGTCAATATAATAATGCGTATAAAAGATGTTGTGGTTTACCGGTTGTCTAAATAAAACGAATAGTGAATTAGAGCTAACATTTTTTTAAATTTCACACCATATTGAAATATTTATTCTTCTTTAATTCTATGTCCATAATAAGTAGTAATAGTTAAAATAAAAATCCTTAATTAGTTATATTAGCCCAGAAACAATATTAAGAATAGGATAGGATAATATTTACAAAGGAATACCTACACCCATAGGAATCGAACACACGACATTCAGATGGAATTTATATGTTTACAGAATCAACGTTTGTAATGCTTATTCTACTTATTTAATTAATCGTAAAACTAATAAATCAACTAGGTACAAAAATTTCTCAAGTGACAACCCCGTGCCGTCGTTCGCAGCTCGGTCATAAAACTGGGGCGCGCAAAGAAAATTCGTGGATCGCGCGCGGTTTTAAGTTTCAATTTTGCTTGCAGGCGGGTAGCTCTGGCGAGTCTAGGTATATTTTTATACCTAAACCTGACTTTTGTTAGGAAGTGAGTCTTCTGTACGGTAGTACTATTAGGTATTCTGTGCTGATACTACTTCTCCAGTAAGTTTTGTACCTTTACTCAATTACTTAAAACAGACAGCAAAACTTAAGGGTATACACACAGTAAAGGCACTTAGTCAACTAGCATTGGTAGTGATAGAGGTGACTCAATAAAATAAGAAGACATGTTAACTACAGCCTTTAAAATAATCCTTTTTCTTACTTCATATTATCACTCTGACTCGTCCTTAATTTTTTTTTTTTAATTCGATGGAATAAAAATACGAATGATTTTTCGAAGCGACTATTTAACTAATTCAAATCAAATTTCCAAATAAGACTTAGCGTTTAAAGTGATAGTTACATCTCTATTCTCATCTAGAGTAAGATAAACCTTATTGCTATCCTAGACTCTTTACGATGTATAGGTTTTATGGGCGGCCTAAGTACAGAGGTAATAGGTTCTAGTCGCCCCTTAATGTGTTGAATAGTCGTAAAATCTGATGATTTTTAGTGTAATAACACACAATGTTAGATATGAATTTAGTCCCAGACAGTTTAGTGGCCATTTTTATTTTGCAAACAGTGAGTTGGTATATCAGCCACGTTTGTTTACACTTATGTAGATAAATGGTCCGCGTTTTGACATTTCACACATAAAAAGAATAATTTAATGTTTTTTCTGAAATTTGAATCTGCTCAGAGCATAATTTCTCTCAGGCATTATTTTAGTCCCCAGCTTTGTAAAGATTGCTCTAACTAAAGCCAAGCCAAACACAATAGTTTAATACATTAAAACACTACATAAACTAGACCATTGGAAGTTAGAACCGGTGAAATTTCAAGGCAGCTCTCGTGGTGCTGCTAAATAATTCACAGTGGCCAGACGATACCGTAAAACTGTTTCGAAGAAATACCGACTGGAGTTATAGTGAAAGCAAACTGTCGATATTCACGTTACTATCGTTAACACTTATTTCGATGGTATTGTCGTGTCAGGCCAATAGAGGACTTGAGTAGGTATTAAAAAGAAAATTAAAAACTTAGAAAATAAACTGACATCGATATTTTTGAACTCGTCAGGATAACTTAAGATTACTTTTAATTCATTTGCTTTAGTATCTGTAAAAGTTTTATTATTTAAATCCCCATAGAAATACTAACCTTTATTTACATTTCAAGGCAAACTGTAATTTTGATGACTCTTAGTTGGTAGCCAGTATCTGTTTTACCGATTTGCTTATGTTTGTCCGGTCTTATGAAAAAAATAAATGTTTTTAACAACATGGATTTTGATGGTGTTTGACTCACATGTTTTAAAAAAGGTTTATGTTAATAGTTTTTTTGACGAATTAAACCTGTTAAACTTACAGTAAGTATCAACTATCGATACAGTAAAGCAACATCACTAGTTGGAAGTCAAGTGAAAACGCCCAATAAAACGGGTAATGCTTCCAGCTTATTAGAATACGTCTGCCCTCAAAATTAAACGAGCGTTTAAGAGCTCTGCTTATCTTTTTTATTGCTTAGCTTCATGAAGAGAGCATGGTATACCGAAGTCAGGAAGTAGGTAGGTACTATTACTTTTCAGTGATATTAGATAGTAATCTTTACCTACATCAAGTCACTGCGTTTGATTCTAACCCATATTCAAGATAACATGTAGACAAGATCATTATCACCATAACGAATAAAGAGGATATAACTTAAATAACTTTATATATTGGCGTTGATCATATATTGCTCTTGTACAGGCCTCACTTTTTCCGATCCTAGATTACGCCGATTACTGCTGTCTGGACCTCAATGAAAAGTTCCTTGATCGCATCATTTTTGGTCTTTGGAAGTATGACCACGTTTCAAAGTTTCGCGCTCAGCTTAACTGGCTTCCAATTCGTCTTCGCCGTAACCTCCATATCCTTACTTTACTATACTCGGTTTTATTTAACCCGCGAACTCCACTTTACCTCAAGGAACGTTTCCAATTTCTGCAGTCAACTAAAAGTCATGATCAGGACAGTATGCGCTCGTGTCGTAAACTCCAATTCTCTTTCCCTTCTCACTCTTCACAGTTCTATTCACAATCCTTCACTGTTCAGTCTGTCCGCCTATGAAATTCTATACCCTTATCCGTTAGGCAGTCGGAGTCCCTTCCTATTTTCAAGGCTAGGGTCAAAGCTTTTTTCCTATCGCGTTAATGTTGTGTACATGTTCCGGTTCGCGTAGATAGTTGTATTTTATTTTGTATGTTTATGTACGTATATTATATATTTATCTACTATTATTGTTTTGCTATTTTTGTGTATTATATGTAAGTATTTATTTATTTTTGATTATTTGTCTTACGCTCACTCTTTTGCTCTCGCACTACGTTACCCCACTGTATTACAACTTAATTTCCTCTGCCCAAAGGTTGTCTGGAAGAGAACGCTATCGGCGATAAGACCGCCTGATTGTACATAACTGTGTCTTGTTTGTAATAACCTTTAACCTCGTAACGTTTTTTTGCAATAAAGTGTCTATCTATCTATCTATATATCTATCTTAAGAATTTTAGTTTTTAATGTTCCGAAAATATTTGTTAAAATTAAAGAAACCATGTTACTGTTGTGGTATTTATAAGGTAACACAAACAATATCAAACATCATGTTATTAAATCGATATCAAACTGTTTGTTGAATAATTAACATGTAAGTTACAGAAGTCGCTTTTTCATTGACTAAACAAACTGCTTTATTATTCATAACCAAATCGTCTCCTTGCATGATTCTTACACATCGACTTTTTATGAAAAACAAACTTGAGTTTCTTGAATGCATGCAATGGACTCGTATAAACGTTTTAATGTATACAATGCAGTTTTTCGCACTTACTACTGATATGTTTATTACAAATTTATTCAATACTGTTAGAGTCAAAATATAATTTACTTGCAAATAAACTTTTTACATTTAGCTATAAAGTTTACTACCAACCTACATTTTAGGTGACTTGGTAACCCTTTTTATAGTACTTTAGTATCGTAAGTTTTAATGCCACATCAAAATAGTAAAAATACAAAACGCAAACCTTAAAAACTAATAATAATAGCTTAAAAACGGTTTCTGCAAATAAATTTCGAAGGATTTAAACAGCAAGTCAAGCACTAAACAGGTCCTGAATCTTGACAAATTGCTGACTACGATAAGGATTATGTCAGATAGTAATTCAGAACTAAATAAGCTAAATTACAAAGCTTGCGGTGGAAGGGACGGGGCTATATAACTAGAACCCTGAGTTCACTGAAATATTGTCCTTTAACTTACTTATGAGATTATTCTTGGGACGATAGCGGTTTACTTTGGTCTGTAGTTAATTGTAGACTTCTTGAGAGAAGTAAATGTAGAATTAAGTTCTAGTTAGGATAAACGCCTCTTGACATGATAGGTAATTAAATGGAGGAGATTGTTTCTCAAGTGGATTCGTCTACGTTGCACTGAGTTATTAGCAAATTGATAGCTATATTTATTGTATCTATGCTCTAATGCTCTAAATATAATATCTTTATCACCTCAATATCATTACAAGTTTATATTCATTATAAGTACAAGCATTAGTAAGTAACAACAATTAGTTGTTGTTGGGTTTCATAAGAGCTAATTTCCAAAAATGTCAGAGTGAAGGACTAGAAATGGACGGAGCGTAAGGAGGCTGCGTGGTAGGCGGACCGACGACCTGGTAAAGGTGGCGGTTTGGGGATGGATGCAGAAGGAATGCTCAAGAGACTGTTTTGGATGATAGACACAAATTCAACATTATGTGAAGACGGGTTAAAGAAAAAAAACATTCCAAAGCTAAAATATATAGGAATATGTTATATGTAGTACTATTACCATTTCGTGGGTAACTAAGTATGAAAAGTTTTTTTTAAATAACATAATTAATAACATAGTGCCGTGTGGGGACGGCCGTAAAGCATACACTTTCCCACCGCTAACAAAAATCATTTCGTAAAAGGCGACTTATTCCTGTAGCACGAGAAGGGCAGCAGCGTCTACGTGCGAAATCCTCTAAAAACTGCGCTTCCAAACCAAAACCAACCAACTCGCAAGCCAATCGTGGCGAAAATTGGCAATCCCCCCCAAAGATAGAAATAATTTTCAGAGGCCTTTGTTCGTCCAGTGAACGTCCTATGGCTGGATAGTGATGAATTTATAACATGTTACTGTGTGTTTTGAAGTCACCCTATATACATATATATATATATAGGGTATTTGTTGCCTATGTAAATTTTGATCATTGCGTATCGTTAACAAATCACATTTCGTTAATAAAATAAATAGATGGTTACCTCTACGATTTCTTTAGTCGGTATATTTTAGCAAATATCAAAAAATATTCTTTATCTACGCAGGAAGAAAATGTTTGACATCTCCAACAGACTTAAGTCAACAGCCCGTGTCTATGATCAGTTTGCCACCTCTACTATTACTTTGTCAAGCTAAAGACTTGACAGTGCGACGTGACTCGACTCCGAGGCACAATTTGGGCCATTGAGGCTAGCTAAGTTTCAACATGGCCGCCTTTGAGGCCACCTGAAGACTGGCAACTTGTTTAAAGGATCTTTGTTGCTGGTTATATGATATTTTGTATTCTGAAGATAGAGTTTAAGAAATAGTTCTAACCCGTTAACATCCAAGCGGTCTCATGAGACCGCATAACAATAGAATTTCTATTGTCTCGTTTACGTATACTTGATCAGATGGACGGTACTTATTTACCTTTTTACAATTTCAATGATGAATTTATATCGTTAATACGTTGTTCAGTTTCATTTGTATTTGAAACACATGGGATAGATTCGAAAGCTGGCAATATAAAGTGCAAAATTTTAAAATATATAACTGTTGGTGGATACCTATCAATTTAAAAAGTACTTAACATCCCGTTGTAGGGTTGCAAAATTATTTTAGGGCCGTTGTCCGCTTTTTATCATATTAGCACTATATAATATAATCCAAATATATTTTCATTGCCTCTTGTCGTCTACTAATCAGACTTTTGTCATATTATCATCGACTTTCTTTAAGTTCTAGTAAATCACGTCAATCAATCCGATCGATAGAATCAGACCGACAATAACACTAATTCATACGGCCACAATTTATAGGCCAATTACGGGCACACCACCCATTAGGCTATTAGCTTTTACATGCTAATCTGCTATTGATAGAGGCCAGCTTGTGTTAATTACACCCTTCAGGGACTGAGTTATTATACACAACAATGTGTGGAGAAATTGGAGGCTTATGAATGACGTGCCTCTCGGCGGTTTGTGCCAATAAGTTGTCACCGCTAAGACTGCCTATTAGTCTGCCTATCTTATATTTTTGATATATGTTCTTATATTTATAAATATTTTAAAAATGTCTTTGCAAAGAAATATACATGATGATCTTGTATAGAAACTTTATTTATTCATTCAATATGTGTGCACAAGACAAGTAGGTAACCACTTATATGTTTATAGAACTTCAGTCCGCCTCCTCTCCTCCTCCTCCTCAGCCTCTTATGTTTATTACCCGACTGATTTAATAATATGTTTTTTTTTAAATTAAGTATGTGATTTAATAAAAAAATATAAGACAAAAAACTAACTTCTAATTTATAGTCAGCTAGTAAAGTGACGATCTATTTTAGGTCTTATTTTAGATGTACTTACTTGCATTTTAGTTCACAACTTTTCATAAGTGAATTTAATGAATGAATTACCTTAATTATTCATTAATTACCTTAATTATGAATTACCATCCATTATTGAAGGTTGTCTGGAATTGTACGTCTTTCTGTAAAAATCATGTGTAATTTACTTGTATGGTGTGCAATAAATAGTATCTATATATCTTTCTCTATGACTTAAAGTCTCAGCTAAATAGCAAACATTTAATTACATAGACGCAGTTGGACTATTAATTACGTTGCAAATAAAGTTGGCACTATTATATACTAGAACACGCTAAGCAGGCATTATTAATAATTCCGTCCACCTCCGGCCTAGATCCAAGTCTTTGAATCTCACAATCAACAACTTTTAATCTGCGTCATTATGCAGTCAGGATTCATCTAACTTGGTCCTTTTAAAACTTATCTAGTTTGCTAGTTTCAACACTTCCTAGCCGAGCTGAATAATAGAACAGATAGCAGTACACTGTATCCTTGTGAATTTTTGATACTCATACTCTTAAGAAAGATACGTTTATAACTAATAAATTAACTTGTTCATTATCATCCAAAAAAAAAAAACCGACTTCAAAACACTAAAATGCTAAAAATAATCCTAACACTTAAGTACCTAATCAGTTACTTTTGGAGTCGGTGCCAGCCGATGAGAGATTCAATGTTTTTGTTTTCAGGTAATTAAGTGTTAGGATTATTTTTAGCATTTTAGTGTTTTGAAGTCGGTTTTTTTTTTTTTATAAAATTTACTTATTTCATCTATTTTTAGTGATAAATCCTAATCTAACTGCTGAACACCGATTTCATCCCCTATTTTCCTACCCTTAGGGGTGATTTTTACTATGCAAACTTTTATCATATTATCTTTGTGGTATAAGCTATTCAATAAAACAAAAATCATCAAAATCGGCTCATATTTGTCGAAGATAGGTAACAAGAACCACAACCAAAATATTATCTGGGTATATATTTGTTGATTTTCTCAAAAAGTTCTAAATCAATTTTGATAAAATTTTTATGGGACCACCTCTGAAGTATGATCTACCAAACAAAAAAAGAATCATTAAAATCGATTCATAATTGACGGAGTAATCGCGTAACAAACATACAAAAAAAAAAAAAACATACAGTCGAATTGAGAACCTCCTCCTTTTTTGAAGTCGGTTGAAAAGTAACATAATTTAAGCTCGCTTTTCATGATATTACTATTTTAAGTAAAGTGTGTAATAAGATAAAATTTAATAATACATTATCAAACATTCGCCAGCTAGACGATTCACCTTAAAATGTAATGGCTTCGTATTATTTTAAATTAAATCCTTGTAATAAAAGTTAACAGATAACTTTATTTGACAGGGATGTCTCCCAGAAAAAAATACAGTAGTTAACAGTGTTTTCATCATGTGCCTTTTTACTACTGAGTTTCTGAGTTAACGGCTTAGTTGCAAGACGTTCCTATATGTCTTGTAACTGTATGTCCGGTAAGAAAGGCTGACAGAGGTGACTGAGTTTGTCGCGCCGTTGCTTCTTATCACCAGCAAATATGTAATCTCAAAGCGGTGGTAGGGCAAAGTTATATTTTGGGACGTGTATAATACTGAATAAATGAGTATTATTTAGTTATATAATATGATAGTTACGTAAGCCTACCCCCCTTTACTTTACGGTTTAGTAAAAAAGACAAAGACATATAGAGGTACATAAACTTAAAACCCATGAACCTACTCAAAGCAATAAATTAAACAGTTATTGGATGAAGTATTGAGTATCACAAAAGGCTTGAGTTCTTAAGTTGTTTTTATGCATTTATTCATCATCACCATTTCGGCCATAGGATGTCCACTGCTGAACAAAGGCCTCTCCTAATGACTTATCATCGGGGGGGATTGCCCACGCTTGCCACGCTTGGCAGGCGGATTGGCGAGCGCAGTTTTTTTTTAAGATTTCGCACGAAGACGCTGCTGCCCGTGTCGTGCTACAGGAATTAGTCACCTCTTACAACACACCTCCTGTTGGCGGTGCGGTAGTGTATTCTTTATGGCCGTCCCCACACGGCATTTATTTATTTGTTTAACATAATTTTAAAGCTAAATAATTAGCTGCTTTAATTGCCAAACATTTTCTAAAACACAGTCAAACGAGCACACACCTCCATAATCGCCTTCAGTTCAAGAGAGCATGTAGTAAATGGGCCGTTTCCACAATTAGCTTGAATAATTTCTATTCGATTGCCCTTTCCCTGACGTGACCGAGAAGAAAGTGACCTTTACACTCGGATAAATAATTTAAACTGAAGTCCGACCCCGGATTTACTCAAACAAAGGTGGTCTAGTTAATAGGGTAATATATTTTGGTCATTTCTACGATCCGTTCGGGGCGTGGTCGCAGTGGCTGAGGCACGCGATCACTGGAAGTGCTAAATAATGTTTCATTGTAGTTTTAAAATTATAAACACAGATAGAAAAAAATGGCAAGTAAGAATAAACATTTCAGCACGCATCTTGCTTACATAAATTGTACACAATTATTTTTGTCTTTTCACAAAAAAAAGGGTTTTTTTTTGATAAGTTGCAATTGCTTTCAAAAATCTACGATATTCCGTAAATAGCTGATTCTTTCAAATATATTTTTAAGATTGCATACAAATCTGGCGAACGCGTCACGTTTTATGCGTATTTCATACTGCAAACCGTATACGTACTACAAACATGTTTCGTTCTTTTGCATGTATTAACCTAATGAATAAAAATAACCATTTCCTTGTGTCAAATATTAAAAAAAGGACAAAAGTTTTAGTTGAGGGTTACGTACAAACCTGTACCTGTACCTGTACCTGTAACCAGGCATATAAGTAAAAGTTCAAAATTTTACGGTTATTGCAATTTTTCCTTTATCTGTGCTATAAGACGTTTACCAAACTTCAAGATTCTGAGTTCACGGAAAGTGAAAAGGAAGTGTAGGTTTTGTTTTCCTTGCGAGGGTCGAAAATTTGCGGAAATTTGCGTCATAAACAGCTGTATCTTTTGATTGCGTTGGCTTAGAAGTTAGATTTTTTCACAGCTACAAGAAACAGTAGACCTTAGTATTTGATATAAATTCCAGCTTGATACCTCTACGCGTTCCTGAGAAAAAGGGTCTTGACAGGCAGACAGATGGACGCATTGACGGACAACAAAGTGATTCTATAAGGGTTCCGTTTTTTTCTTTCGAGGTATGGAACCCCAAAAATATGACTGAAACTAGCCGTCTAGAAAATATTACCGTTTTCTATTGTTCATAAATTATCAAACGTTTGACACAAATAGATGGTGATTTTAATATATAAGGTTTAAACGAGTACGTCCTAACGAACGTAATATTTTCGTAGTAGGCCTTCTGTTTAAATATTGATCGCGAGCCGCACGCGACTCGCATTTGCGGCGGCGCCTACGCGGCGCCAGATCTTTACGCACCCTTAAGAAAACCTGTAGATTTCTTCAAAGTAGTCTTACATACTTTCGTCATAAAACTAAAAGAATTAACTTTTGTAAAGTTTTAGGACTTGCAATGATTTTATTATTTTTTTAAACTTTCTTTACATTCGTACTCCCATTTTTTTCCGTATAATATAGACGCGCTCAGTTCAGCTTATTCTCGACCAAGTCTCAAAGGCAACTGACCACACCACTTAGTGAATTAGACATGTCACAAGTTAATGGTTAATGCAGACAAGGGTAAGAGGCATTAGGGCAAATTAGCTGAGTCACAGGGCAGTTGGAGGCCGAAGTATCTGAGATAATTTCTGGATTAAGGCTGGTTAGGTCCAGTAAATTAATAAGGAAATGAAGTGGGCTCTCGTTTTAAGATCATTTTTAAGGTAATATACAAAAAATACTCTGATTTGGTAATTCGAAGGCTTAGAAGCACCATTAAATAGCCTATCACAGAGTTGTTTTCATACTTCGTTAAGGAATAACCAATTAACTAACTACAACTACTTGCATATACAACCACTAAAATAAGCTGCGGACTGCAGTTTTCATACATTTTGTATGAGCTTGCCGCTCAGTCACATGGTGTCAACACTACAGCTATTTACTAGCTGCTTCTAGCTTCAGTGCAGCGTTGTTGCTGACAGCTGTCGCGAATAGTTCGTGTTAGCGAACGCTGATGGGTCAGATCTAATGGTAATGCCAGAGAAAATTCTTCATACAATAAACATTTGACAACCTTATTGACGAAATGGCATGGCAATTTGCCTTGAACGCAAAGGGTCCTGGGTTCGTGCAAAAACAAAAAAAAACTTGTCTAAATTGTCTCGGGTCTGGGTGTACTGATAGATGTCTCTCGCAAAACGTATTGTCTAGTAACTCGTAACACACAAAAGATATTTCCTAACTTCGATAACATTACAATAGGCGTGTTGTCTGTCGCGTGTATTTATTATTTATTACGAAACCATTCCATATCCAAGTCCCTTGAATTCGCATGGCTTAATTTCATATTTATTGAGGTCATTTAAAATGCACTACATTCTATTCATAAATGTACAAAACGGAATGTCTTATCCTTAAACCCATTTGCCCAAGGAACCCATCTATCTATAAATGCTCACGTCATTCACAAGATAAGACCTCCACATAAAATGTCTAGCTTCTAGACCTTCGGAATACAATAGTACATTGCGTGTCACTGTCCAAAACCCTTCTCAAAAGATGCTTAAATGTCATAGTGGGATCTTCCTTTTCCTATGTAGAGGCTAGAGTAGTAGAATAGCTACAAAAGTAGGTTTGACGTTCCATCATTTTGACGTTGTTCTGAGTTGTATTTAAAACAACAAACTTAACAGATGCGAAATGATATTGCAATGACCAGATGCATTTAAATTAAAAAAGAAACAGCACAGCCTTTAATAATTATGATTAAGCGCCCAAATTGAGTGAGTGTCTTTCTGTTCCAGTGTCATTATTAATGATGTTATTCTATGAATGAGCAAACAATACTAATGATTTAATAGCCTGCGCGTACGGGTGACTTTTTTGTCACTCATATGAAATCTTTGAATATCTTGAGATATCCAAGACATAGCTAAGGATTTCATATGAGTGGCAAAAAAGTCACGGTGACAAAAGTCAACCGTGCGTGCAGGATCTAATACTTTAGCAGACTCTCTGATACTTAAACTGGCTGTCTATTTATTTATTTAGTTCACCAGCACACCAACAACATGCATGAGTAAAATGCTGTTACGTTATATGCTAACTCAAAACTTAATTACAAGTGCCAACATTTATGCACTGGAGACAACAGCAATCATCATCATCATCATCATCATTTCAGCCATAGGATGTCCACTGCTGAACATAGGCCTTCCCCATTGACTTCCAGATTGGCCGGTTGGAAGCGGCCTGCATCCAGCGTCTTCCTACGACCCTTACCAGATCGTCTGACCACCTTGTGAGTGGACGTCCTACGCTGCGCTTGCCGATACGCGGCCTAACAGCAACAATACTTAATTGAAATCTAAATACTTTTTGAGCTCCGTGTGGGTTTGATCAGACATTTCAAAAAAATAATCCGAATATGGATTACTAAAAATATCTCCAATCATTGACTGACTGACAGACTGTTTAAAAACCTAGTCCTATTTCCCCAAATATCTAGCTGGTAATTTGATTTTCTGAATTCTATTTGACTAGTCACGGCGTCAGTGAAGCTGAAATCCTATAATACACCTGTCATAACTGCCTAAACCAGCGGCTTAACGCGCTCTGCGATCTGACAGCTAAAGGAAAAACTATGCTCAGTTACTTCGATCATTCGGACGGATCGTCACGCTAGATAATTAGCTGGAGGTCACGCTGTGACTCATGCACTATGCACTAATACTATAGCAACTACACTATACTATAGAAACCGCAATAATATAGCAACAAGGTCATAGGTCACAACTTTTTCCCTCACAAAAATCCTGTCAAACATCCGAAAATCCATTTTTAAGATCCATGGTCTGACTATAACATAGAACGAAGTAAAAACAGAACACACCCACAGACGTGACAAATAATTTTAATTTCAGAATTCGGTCTGTCGGTCATAGATTCACTCAACAGAAAATTAAAACCGCAAAGTACTTATAATTGCTATTGCTTGCTAATGTAGTCACTGTTGATCTCTCTTTTAAACTTTAGTATGGTCAACGGCTTATCAACCTACCACAAAACCTCAAATTTTCTCAATTGATTTTGAACTTTAAGTGTTTAAATTTAAGTTGCTACTCGGTCGAGGAAAGTAATTTATTTTAGATTGTTCTACTAGTGTAAATTAATATAATGTAAGAAGCCTAGTAGCATCTGAATACATTATTAATAATATTAATAAGCAATAACATAAGTGTGCAGCTCGGATAGGTTTGAACTCTGAACTAGATGGTTAGATTTTATAATTTATTATTTAGGTTAATTACACTTTAGAGCCATACTTATGATTGTATAGTCCTTGGCGAGATATTTATCGCGGGATTTGTAATAGTAGAGCTGTTCAATAATTGTGCTATAACGCGCAAAATATCCCATTGTTTGAAAATCTACCTTTTTTATTCCATTATCCTACATTTCTGAGGCTATTCCTTATTTGATAAACTGTCGACTGTACCCTATCTTCAATAGCCTTTACCGTGAACCTTCCGCGTGACAGCCGAATCCCTCAGACAGAAGACAGGGTGTGTCCCCGTACCGTTATAACATGTTAAGTAAGTTTGACGTCTTGTCACGCCTCTAAACAGGGATCAGTGTTCCCTTGGGATAATAATGAGCCATTATGTAATACATAATACATCCACCTGGAAACTTGAAACGTGATTTCAGGACGTACATCTATATTGTTTTGTTATGTTTAAAGATTACTGTCAATATTATATTAACATTAGCAAAAATGGTTCTGCGTTTAAAAACTTAGTTTCTCAATGCTATTTACATTTTAACCTACACCAACACTATTAATTTGATTTCCTACTTATCTATTTATATAAATACATGTTTAAGATTATGTTTGAATTCGTAACTATGAAATATCTCCTTATCAGCATATTCGGTTTAAATAATAATTTCAACGGTATTAAAACTGAACGTACAGAGCTAATTTTATCGATAAAACAATCATTTTTTCTTAGGAATGCGAGATATATATGCATAGCATGGATGGATAGCAGTAATCAACGAAGATGTGTTTGATCAGTTGTACAAAAAAATTCAATGTAATAAAAATAAACGGGCAAAGTCGCAGGCACATCAAGTTTCAGTTTTATTTTTAGAATTTGATTTATCTATTCTAATATTCCGTTGAGCGTAACTTTTTTCTTTTTGTGTTTATTCTCCGTTTCTGTTTGACTTTTATCTTCTTTAGTTTACAGCTTACCTACATTCACATGAGATAACGTACGTAATAGACGGCTATTTTCTGACTTAAAGTAGGTTTTACTCAAAATTACCAAAAAGGTTAACCGCATTACGCTACAAAAAAAGTATCTAACACGGCCACTCATTATGGCCTTTACTCCCACATCCAAAAAATACATGTGAAAATCCGAAATAAATGTCTGAGCCTCGCCTTGCCGGCGTCACGGAATCATAAATCACAAAAATATACCCGAAACTGGCAGATTAAGTGATTCGTAGGAAAGTTCTCGGGCAAACAGGGAAATCCATTAAAGTAAGCCCATCAGAGGGTAGTAGGGATGTCCAGTGATGTTTTAGAATATCGATACCACAGCGATACGTCTTATCGACCCGATTCCATATTTTGTATTGATTTAGGCAGCCATTTGACACACTTATTAACTAAACTACTACTACTATATTTATTATATTTAAACTTCATTTCACAAACAAAAAAAGTTGTACAAATGGCGGACTCAATGCCAAAAGCATTCTCTACCAGTCAATCATGGGGACATATAGAGATGGTATAGGCGGTGCAAAAAATAGAAATGGTATTAGGAAAAAACTTACAAAACTATATGAAATATAATACAATTATACATACTAGATAAATACATAGAAAGCTACACGGTATACGGTACATATAATGTAATTATACAATTTCGTACAGCTACAAAAGTATTGATAAAGTGGATAAACTGGTTTTCTTTTTCTGTTTAATCATTCAAATCTAAATCTTAGCCCTTAGGATTATGGAATTCGTATTTTTATACAAATTTTATCGAACGTTATTGTAATGGTGGTAAAATTGGTATTGCGGCATACGGCTATGTAGCTTATGCCTGCCTAGCATGAGCACTAAAACACGACATGATATGATATGATATAGCGAAATATCGACACCAAGTGTAAAAATATGATAGATATAGCCGCCATGTTGAATCGCCGTCACATATTAAGATCGCTGTTTTGATAAAAAAACAAAATAGCGGCTATCTCTATCATATTTTTAAAATTTGTGTCGATATATTGCTATATCATATCATATCATATATCGTGTTTTGGTAGACATGGTAGGAGGATGGACACAACAAGTTACAATTCTTATCGATACTTAGTATCGACTAACATTTTGGACATCTCTTTAAGAGGGAAAGAGCAGTAATCTCTTTAACCGTTTGCATAAAACAGATCGTCGTTATTCTTATGTATGATTTGTGAATTTGTATAATTTATCCACCACGTCAATCCGTGTTTACGAAAGGTTCGTCGTCCATTAATTTGGACGTTTTAGTAAATAGATGCGGATGTTATGTATTTGTGAATTTAGGTAGGCCATTAGGCTGGAAACTTCTCATAATAGACAGTACTGAAACCAACATGTAGAAGATGATATTTGCTGACTCATTTTCTAAAATCAGGTAGGTACTTATTCTGTATGGAAATCACATAATACATTAGTTAAATTTAACTAAAAAAATACCCTTGATATCTACTTTATCATAACAAAATCTATTCCTAATGAATTAATATTGAAACTCGAAAATACACGTCATAGTAAGAAATGTTCTTAAGGGTTTACTTTTCTGTTTTTGACTACTTCCTACTTTTGCCATATTATCTATGAATTAAAAAATATAATCTCCTCTCCAATAACAATAGTAATACGCTAAATACTTCTCTACTTACACAAAGTGATTCAAGTAATAACAGTCGGTATAAACTGGATAAAACATAAAACAACAATATGTACTTGCGCAAATTCGATTGAACCCGGCGCGGGGCAATCTCGTTTTCGGGATAACCCGCCAACTCGTTCCAACTCCCCCACATTAGCTTCATCGTAGTAACTTGCAAATAAAAAATCCAGTTTTTCAATCTCCTATGCCGAAGTTTTAATCGCGATTATTCGATTTGTTATATGAAAACGAAAGACTCATCAACGTCAAAACAATTTACAATTGTGTCAAATCAATTTTCATTGAGTTCCGTAGTCAAAATGGAACCCATATAGTTTCACCATGTCCGTTTATCCGTCTGTCTGTCTGTGTGTCCGTGACTTAGCTTAGAGACTCTTAGTACTAGTAAGCCATATTTTCAAAAGGGTAAGGTTTTTATGATTACATGTTCCTGCTATGTTTTTTTTGTCTTCTATCGCATTATGTGGCATATTTTTGGGTAGGACACTGAAATATTTATGGGTGCAAGAATGTTGATGCTTGATGATGATGATTGATGATGTTGTTAAACATAGCAAATACCCTATATTGCGACGGGAAACTGCGAAACCCTACATTGCGCATGGCCGGTTTCTTTTTCAATTATGTGGAACAAATAGACTTAAGTAGGTAATCGGCAAAATAACATAATTTTTAATGTTTTTCCCTAAACAAACAAATAGTTTTTCGATGTTGGTCGCATAGAAAAAGTTGTTGTATTTTAGCCATAGAATAACTCCTTAAGTTCTATTGCTCCTTTTTTTTACACCTTGTAGGTAGATAATATTTTGGCAGATTGCTCGATTGCTTCCTTTTCAATAGAGTACCTTATTAAAATTACCACCTGAACTAATCATAACATTTCAGTACTGGTATAGCGAGCAAATCAACCAGGTCAAATGGTCTGGAGCGCTGTCTGATGAATATACGCTTAAATGTGGTGTGAGACAGGGAGGACTAATATCTCCTGCGCTTTTTAGCCTTTATGTGAACGACCTCATCGTTGAGCTCAGCAACACTAGGGTCGGCTGCTAAATTGACGGTCTTATGTTCAACAGGATTAGTTACGCAGACGACGTGGTGTTGCTGTGCCCAACGGTCAATGGTCTGTGTAAATTATAGTCGGTGTGTGAGGAATGTGCCTCTAAACATGGACTTCTTAATAATGTTAAAAAAAAGTCAATTTATGGTATTTCGATCAGGTAATAAGAAACCGATTCCTGTACCTCCAGTGAAACTTCTTAATGTTGAACTAGAGAGGGTAACTAAATTTAGATACATTGGACACATTGTTACTGAAAACCTATCGGATAACTGTGACATTGAACGAGAGAGAAGAGCGGTAGCGGTCCGATGCAAGGTCCGCTCGCTCGCAGGTTTGCTAGGTGCACAAGAGATGTCAGAATTACCCTCTTTTAGGCATTCTGTTAAACATTTTACACCTGCAGCCTGTGGTGTGACTACACGCAAACTGCCAAGGGCCAAGGTTCTGCAGTGCTTCATCTATGTTGGCGGAAGCGCGTGTGGATGATTTTTATGCCATCTGAGAACAAACGGCTTTGATACTTGCTAGGACACGGGAGAGCGCCAACAGCATCCTGTTGGTTACCAAAAATAGGCCATGGATTCATATTCATCTGCTTGGATCCAGTACCAGAATTTTGACTGTTACTAACTTAGATTTTGAGTACTTATATACTCACAACACTGTATGGATCGTGATGTTCTGAAATAAACGTTTTTGTTATTATTATTATTAAAATCAATAAAATTTAATAAAACTCTTCTTCTTCATCTATATGGTCAATCCCGATTGCGTCCAAAGCCATTGTTTTGGAGCCCAGGGTCCGCTAGTCTAAATCAAATTTAAAAAATATACTGCGTAAACAAAATTTAATGTATAATTCAGAAATTAATTCATTGTTATTGGAATCTTTAAAAGCTTGACTAAGCGTATGTTTTTTTTACGTTTTTCACAAACATGAATGTGTTCTTGGTTCCCTTTGAAATAGATAAAATCATTATAATAACTCAGGCGAACAAACGAGTATCTACGTAACGTTGTATTTACTTTATTAATCCATTCAAATGGAGTGAGCACAAAGGATAAGACGTTTCGCGTAACGATACTACTGTTCCAAGTTCATGCGGATTTTATCTGAACTAAATCGTAGTCCTTATTTCAACGAGATAAGGTTCGTTTTATAATGAACGGTGTAACGCTAGCGCCACTTTGCGGGAGTTTATTTCAAACATAGTACCTATATACCGCGATAACAAGTGATACAGCCGCGGAGTTTACAAAATAATCGGATAATCCGATATTCGCAACATCGAGATTTCAATGTATCCGCTAGATTTACCACGCATCTGCTTACGGATACATTCGCAAGATTTAATAACACAATAACAACTTTGCGCATCTGTATTTGTACAGTCTTGGAATATAATTATCCCTTAAAACCAAATAAAGATTAAGAAAAAACTATATGATTTAGGTCACATGTTTTGGACTAAAACTTCAGTGCTCTTACGTCGTTTTTTTATTTGATTAAAAACTCATAACATATATACAATTTCTTTTTAACACACTAGCTTTACTTGTAACTAACTAACTATTTAGTAACTAACTAGCTATCAAATGTTGGAAGTAGTTTTGAAACTACTTCTAACTGACGTGTCGAATTAAAACTTTGTAACTATTTGACATTTGGATGACTATACAATAATTTGACACTATTTGCTGATCCGATTAAGCTGATCTGATGATGGATAGTTAAACTCTTCAAACACTAAAACCCTTGTTATTTGGCTCATTTGATTTGTTCTGACGACTCCAATACAGATAAAAGTGTTTTTTGTAACCACTTAAGATATTGTAACTTTTCGAGTATCTCTTTAGTATGACGATACTTAAATGTTAGATAGTTGCAAGAAGTTTATGAATGAATATCTGAGATAAACCTTTTTCGATAACAGAAATAGATTGGCAGATATTCATTTTTTTACCTATTTGAAAATTATAAATTAACTTGTTTACACACATTGCCGTTTTATTTATATGTAAATGTGTTTAACGTATTTTTTTCTCCACCTTAGATAAAATAAAAACGCATCCTGCCATGCGCTGTGTGAAAAGACCCTTACAAACCTAAACTTTACAGACACTGAAAACTAGAGCCGCTATTCGAATCGATACAAAGCAGTTGTTGCCAAGTCAATTTTAACATTAAGACTTAGTCCCGCGGGTAATCACGATATGCAAAACTAGTTCCTTGGTCTGGCTTTAGACATGACTGACTTTCTACTCGGCTTGTGAATACAAAGTTTTGTGACAAATAGCGTTTGTTTTTTTTAATCTCATAAAATAATAAAATTACTAAAAGATAACTACAGTTTTACAGTATAAATCCGTTCGTTTTTTGCAGATGAATTGTATGTGAATTTTTGGGTCAAATATTAAAAAAGCTGATGTAACTTTAAGCGTACCATTATAAATCATCGTGTTTCTAAATAAAGCCTTCGAGAAAACACACGACAATATGGCACCAAACGATCAATAAAATTTTAAAAAGGTACTTGTTTCAATCGAACATAAAAACAGCTAGTTTTATTGCATTCCAACACCGTCTATCCCAAGCAACGACGCATAAAGAAGAAAACAATTTATACCGTAAATTTCACTCTAAAACTGTGTTTCAAACTTCTAATATCGAAATGCACTTTATCTATGAGAGCCTTTCACGCCCGAGGCGAGAGGGTGCACATCAAAGATGTCTTCGCGTTTATGCTGCAGCTCCTCATCTCGGAAGGCATTAAGTCTCCATTACCTGTCACTCAAATTGAACCTTTAAGTTGATACCCCCACGATGTACATTCGTTTAACGCTGCTCGTGTCGTAAGTTTTTTATGGCAACAAAGTTTCCAGCTTCCGAAGGGGTAAACGTCGGTTTCGCTACTTCGAGCGCAAGGCGTAAGAGTAATAAAGCCAATAAGGTTTATGCCTTTTATCTTAAATGCCTCGGCAGGCCTGACTCTCGACTCAGCAGATTTAAAATTCGTGTAATTTATTTCGTATTCAGACACGTCTTTGTTAATTATGCGATAAAACAAAAGAGAGTGTGAGCCGTACTTAATCATGTTCTCAATTTGCTTGTTAGACGCTGATTCGCGAAAATTTATGTAAATTAAGCGAGGTAGGTACGAAGTATGTAGCTGCAGATCTGCTGTCTTCAAATCATGGTTCATGTTTGCCTTTATTGAAGAGCATTAAAATGTTTACTATGCCCCAAAATAAATCACAGATATTAAAAACATCAAGTCATTTTTTACAAGCAAAAATCCTCGAGTATTTCTTATAAAAGTTTATTTGGAACTTAGTCACTATCTATTTTATTGGATTAGATTGTTCTCACTATCCATAAGTGGTGTCTTGTCAGTTAATAGAGGCAATTGATGTCCCGCCCGGATATGTGCTAGACGGGAACCAGCATTGAAAGTTACCTGCAACAAGTAAAATAATAATATTAGACGTTGCGTTGCTTTTTTTGTCGGCTATGAAGTCTGAACTGTAAATTACTTATTGATTACTTAATAATATAATATAAATTACATAATAATATATCTATTACATTGTCTAAAGTTTGCAAAATTCTAGTATCTAACCTAATAAAAATGTAACGTGTGAATGACGGCCTGAATAAGTTAAAAGTGTAACCTGTTCGAAACTAATCGTACCTAAATTATTGAATACGTAGTCACAGAAACTTATATTTCCGTCTGCCTACAGTACTGCCGTCGTAATGCAAAAGGGCATAATTTTGTAAAACTAGGGAAAATTAAGGTTAAGTTAGATGAAGGTTGGTTTAATATAAAAAATTGCATAAAACACATTTACCGGAAATGTTCAAAAAAAAAAAATTTGGTGTGGTCTTACGACGGTTACAGATCTCTAAAACTTCGCATTACGTAATTTAATTGCACAATCCTCCTGGTGTGAATTCTTGGAAACGAAATAATATCACCTAATGGAGTAAAATAAAACTTCATATGCATAATTTTCAATTAGGCAACTTTTCCGGCATTCGAGGGTGCATGCATGGAAGCAATTATACTGCATCACTCCTACGTATTTAGGTTAATTTCTTGCCTTTCAACGTGAGGGGACGTTTTAGCATGCTCATTTACCCTGCGTGTCAAACGACCAGAGGTATACATTTTAAGTACGAGAATATCGTATCGTGACACAAGGATGTTTATTGAAGTATTCAATAAACGTTCAGCGTAGGATAATTTAAATTATTTATTTTGCAAATAGTAGTGGACTATTTGCAAAATAAATAATTTAAATTTTGAATAAGATCATAAAAAGCATTATTTTAAATAAAAATTCATGAATAAAAAAAATCGAATGACAAAGTACAAATAGCCTAACCTATCATTATGCATATACGTTCTAATCAACGGGCATAAAATTAACGTAACTCTACAATTTTAGAGCTAATTCAATTTTCTACAATGACCACTCCGGAATGCGGAGTATAACCGGCAAAAACTCTCTCGTAATTGCACTAATTAACTCCAGAGTCACGTACAAATTAAGACTGAGAAGAAAAATTCCGCTGGAGCATTGAAACGAATGGAGGAACTCACTCGAATCGAATTAAGGCGATGATGCCTTTTTTAATAGAGCAAAAATAGTTTCAACTTGAATAGAACTCGGCAAGTTCTTTGCCAGTTGTTTCAGTCATTTGCATAATTTGGGACCGTTTAATTGTTTTAATTGTGTCTGTGATGCAAGTCCGGGTAAAGCAATACCTTGAGATCGTGTACTGAAAAGCACGTGACGTATTTACCTACCAATGTTATTTTCAAACCTAACTTCCGCTTGCGTGCTGCGTATATTTTTTTCTTGGAGATTTTCCGGTCTATATTGGGTAAGTGGCACGAAGGACTAAATACAATATTTTAGTCCTTACTATTCTTCGTATATTGTCTATTGTATCTCTCTATCTATATTCTCTATCTGTCAAACCGCAACAAAAATATTACCTACCCCACTGCAGAAGCATTGATGCATTGGATGAATTCTGCATAAAGCCGAATGCACACGCAAGCCAAACCACTTGAGTGATAGTAGGCACGTCACGTCACGTCATCTGTCAACCGTGAGTGATTTCGAATTACGTACTGAGATTCATTTGTGAGTGTTCATTATTTAAAGAAAAAAAAGTGGGCTGTGACAATTACTTTCAAAAATTCAGTTTAACTTTTTAAATACCAAACAGTCGCGTCACAATAACATTTTTGTTGTTTTCCATACAGCCAAAAACACACTCGGGACATGGCTGTATCTTTTTTTAATTACTATTCAAATATTTATTTGAATTGAACATAAAATGCTTTAACGAGTGTGTAGTATAAGTAATAAATAAACTTTTAAGTAATAATTAAATTTAAAAAAATATTGAATTACTGATAAGTCGACAATTGTCTTTTTAAGTTATAACCTAAGCGTTATCTCCTAGAAAATCCATAGATACTGCTTGTTTTTCAAGAAGTCAACCTCAAACTACGAGTAAAATGGACGGAGCCATTAAAGTGTGCGAACAGCGCAATGGATATTTTAAAACATCAATGCATTAGTTGCAGCAGAGACGGTTGTGATTGCAGATTTTCTATTCCGATTGCAGACAAAAATACCAGTCTGAGCCACAAAAGCTACTGTTATGTACCTACATATGGAACATATGTTTAATATAATAGCAGTTAAAGTCAGTAAGTTACAAAATAATCGCATGGTGACTTTTATAAATATTTTTAATAACGTTAACATTTTTAACGAGGCTATAAGTAATAGCTTTTTAGGAGTAGTGGCAACTATATGGTAATAGTGTATTTATTTGTTTGTTTGAAAGTTAACAGTTTGGGCCGAATGTAAAGCGGAATTATCAACCTGTCAAACTGAAAACAAAACACAATTAACTTAAAATCTTCATCATACATTCGATATTTGATGTGTTTTCAAACAGCTAAACCGGAAACGTGCCAGTAATAAAAAATGCAAGCAAATAAAGGCAGTACACACGAGCGTGCCTTCGCGTGACTCGTGCCGCATCACGTGATCACGTCAGCTGTCAAACGCGAGTTAATATCGAATTACTGCGCTGCGGCATCGCAGGCATCATACTATTTGTAAGATTAGTTTTTTACTGCAGTTGATCAAAATATTTCGAGAACAATGATGCATTTCCTTTTAAATTAAGCTACTGTTTACTACAGTCAAAGATTCACTGTCAATAATTTCTTAATTTTTAGGATTCTATCTTAAAGTGGAAAATAGAACCCTCATAGGATCACTTTGTTGTCCGTTTGTCTGTCTGTTAGGACCTTTTTTCTCAGGAACGCGTGGAGAATTAAGTTGAAATAAAATACTTAAAAGTCTGCAAGTCCTTGGATTTGTGATAAATTCAAACTTCTAAGTCAACGCAATTAAAATATATGATCGTTTATGCCGCGTTTTTGACACTCGTAAGGGAATTAAAACCACGTTTAATTTATAACTTTTTTATTATTTGATAGGATATTTGCCATACTAACAGAGGTGTTTATTGAAAAAAATTCAAACGAAAATCATATCTGAGCCAAAAGACACAGAACCAAGGCCCGATTTTTCAATAGCCAGATAACTTTTATCCGATGAATAAAAGTGACGCTTTCACACATTTTCTATACGAAAACTGTCAACATAAATAAATAAATTGCCTTTAGTAGGACATGTCTGTCTATCCACTATTTGTCCAGTATTATAGTCCCATTGACACAAATCAGTTAGGACTGTACCCTAAAAACGAAGCTAATGAACCTGACACCAATGTAGAAACGTTCGAAGATATGAAGAGCGCTGACGTCACAAGTTCTTCAGCTTTAATACCGGTAATGAACGCGCAATGCAGTCACGTCACTTGTCAGGGCGTGTTTAATATCAAATTACGTGCCGTGCCTAACAGCACGCTCGCTCCGCCAAATTATAATATGATAATGACGTAGGTGCTGCGGCGTATGCAGCTAGCTAGCTGCTACACTCTGATGTGCCTATATACTTAATGGGCGGTAATTGGAGTAACGAATAAGACTATTTGTAACTACGAGTAATGATTTCTTAGTAAAAGCTTCGATTATTTACTACTTCCGGAAAAAATATTAGTTTAGTGTCATCCAGAGCTGTTTTGTGTTTTTATAGTGCCACGTCCATGCCGGCCGTAAAGAATATACTCCGCCAACAGGAGGCGTGTCGTAAGAGGCGACTAATTCCTGTAACACGAGACGGGCAGCAGCGTCTGTGTGTGAAATCATATAAAAAACTGCACTCGCCAACCCGCCTGCCGAGCATGGCGAGTATTGGCAATCCCCCCCGATGATAGGTCATTGGGGGAGGCCTTTGTTCAGCAGTGGACGTCCTATGGCTGAAATGATGATGAGTGATGATCCAGACCTGTTTTACTATATGGATCTGAAAGCTGGGCCGTTAAGAAGGTAGATGAAAAGCGATTGCGTACAGCAAAAATGAGAATGTTAAGGTAGATGAATGGGGTGACGAGAACTAACAAGATTGAGAAAGTTATACATAAAAAGAAGGAAGAAAGTGGTACCTGTGATAGAAATAATGAAAGAATACCGTTTGTCTTGCTACCAACATGTGAAGAGAAGGGAAAAGTGGCACGTAACAAGGGTAGTGATGGGTATAGGTATTGATGGGTAGAAAGGTAGACGACCTCAGAAAAAATTAATGGATTGTCTGAGAGGTAATATGACTGAGAAGGGAATTACCCGATGACGAGTGACCGAAGAGAAATATATACTTCACCGACCCCAGTTGACATGGGAGCAGGGCAGGCGAATAATGATGATGAAGTCTGCCGTCCAGCGGTAGAAGCACAATAGTTGTAGTCTCGTCTCACATCCTGTTGGATCATGAATTCGAATCCCGGCACGTACTAGATTTCTCGGAACTTATGGATCAACTTGCCCGCGACCTTGTTCGCATTGTCTTTGCAAATCCAAGTAAGTCTAGACTAAAGACCCCACAAACGATGTCGCGAGTAACAGCTAGTATTTTTGTACAAAAAGTTTGCCAACTGAACAGCGACATCTGAGGTATAATGAGTTACCTTGCATCCCACGGGAACCGTTCCTATTTGTGGGATAAAAAGTAACCTATATCCAGACTGTAATCTATTTCTGTGCAGCGTGTGACATAAAGGCAGCCATATTTTATTTCAGGACATGGTTGTGCCAACAGAACAACATTTATTTATCTCACAAAACAGGGAAAACACGCTACCCTACATCTATATATTCCGTGGTTGAACCTTTTAAATTGAACAAGTTTGTCAAATAATCATTCATATTTGACCAAAATATTTAAAAAAGTTTTTTCCATAAAAACGTTGTTTCTTACAGTGTTTTTTATTTGTTTAAATTTCCTTTACCACTATAACTTATCTAGGTTAGCTCATCTTAAATCATTATGGCGTTATTACGAGACATGTCCACATTTTCCGACTTGCATAATTTCTGTACAAGGCGCGTCACCTCGAACCGGCCGAGCGAGGGCACAGACGTGCCATTTACCGAGCGACATACAATACTCCAGAACACTCCACGTGGTGAAACCATATCTTTTATGTGGAGTCCGAAGTGCTACGATCATATTGTCTCATTTTGCTGGGCCATTGACGTAAGCGAGGCGTAAGAAAAAGATATTTAATGTAGCGAGCAATAAAACTTTTAATTTTTCATAAAATTTTACCTGTCATTTCGAAAGACATACTTGATTGTTCAAATAAATCTAGAATTATTTGTTACTTATTCATTACATTCCTACTTATTATATGATCTAGCTAGACTATAGGCTGCTTTCTACATTTGCGATACCTTTTAAGTAACTAAGTTAAGGTAACTAACTAACTGTATGTTCTTAAACAATGCTATGAGAGAGCGGCCTCTTCTGGCACAAGTGTTCCAACCTCTATTCTTGTAACCAAACTTTTGTTACATCAAAAAGATATTTTTCATTTTCATTTCCATTTCATTTTTAAGTTTTAAGTACAGTTGCATAAGTACGTATGGAAACACAGGACGTCAACCTGCCACAAAACGACAAATTTTATCAATTGATTTTGATCGCTACGTGTCGGACCTAAAGTTGAAAATCGGTTCAATGACCTTTAACTTTTTGGGTAGGTTGACCTACCGTTGTTTGTACCTCCCACCAATGTACATCACTTAGTAAACAATTAGATTTGAATTTTATTCCCATCAAAATATTCGGAGCATAAAAATAATAATACCTAAGAAATGTCTTCTGCATAAAAATGAAAACTTAATATTTCCATTTTCATTTGTAGATGGTATGTTGAAAACATTTACGAGTAGTCCTGATACACTAGTTAGACAATAAATATTTGTTATAACTTCCGGATATCGCATTTTGGCAGCTTTAAAAAGTAAATTGATTGGTTTTATCATCCATATTCATAGCCATACACTTTTGAAAATGTTTAAAACCGTGTTCAATGCAGGTTTTTCACGCCTATAGACGAGTGATAATTAAAATGGTGTACTATGAAAACATTATAAACCCGCAAGCTTTCTAACATACCTAATCTCCGAGCCCATTGAGCTCAAAAAATCCGATTGCTGCAAAAAATCGCCAGTAGAATGTTCCTTTGAACGTAGAATAAAAAAAAACAAATCCGTAACATAGGTGACGTCACTTGAGTGACCTGTAAGGGGATTACAGGAGTAAGCCCCGGGAGGATTGCCTCTGCGGGACCTCGCGCAGGTACCTCTTAGTGGTTTTATTAGCTATGTAACTACTGAATAAAATGTTAGCTAGAGTAAATAATTAGGTAGAGACAACTTTAGGATAAAAGAAATACTTTACGTGTGTTTTTGCTTGTGTTCAGAATTTAGGATTGGCCTTTACTTAATGTATTACGTGCTCAAATAATGAAAATACATTGAACTCGACATTATATCAGTACGATGATAAATAATTATTTTATGGATATAGAATACTGACTACTGTGTGTAGAGCGACCATAAACGGTGAAGGTAGGTATTTATTTGTTCAATCGTTCATTCACTAATCAATAAATATGTGTCTTTTTTTACTTGCACTACACACATGAGTCTGCTTTCAGACGACCCATTCTTGTTTTTAACTACAGTTCACTCCTTGATACATAAGGCGCACTTTTATTAGTCGTTATAGCGCCGGCATGCGGGGTGCGGGATAATTCTGTAATGCATGCCACAGGGCTCGCATTTTCCGAACCGTTTTCATTGGTCGATAGGATCCTCTTGCGATATGCCTAGAACCAATCATCAAGTTAGGAAACAGGCTATGCGTTTATATAGCCTAGCGTTTATATAGAAACAGGCTATATAAACGCACTAAGTCATAGAACAACAAATACTGTTGTGTGGAACAAGTTCTAACCGTTTGTGATTTAATGGAGTACAAATTATTCGCTGGATGCAGGCCGCTTCCAACCGGCCAATCTGGAAGTCAATGGCCTATGTTCAGCAGTAACCGTCCTATGGCTGAAATGATGATGATGCTGATGAAATTATTAGCATAGAAATTAAAATCGACCGATGAAACTGATTGTCAGTCATACTGCATGCAGGAAGTCCTTGAATGAGTTATCAACCAATGGAAATAGGGATGACAACTAGGAAAAGAAAATGGAATTCTATCTAGTCCATCAGTTAGATTAACGAAAAATAATCGACACCTATTTTTTCTTTTGTCAATCAATCAAAAAATTACAAAGATAAAGCGCGTCAAAGATCGTGAATGTGGGACTCGAGACGTCACTTCGAAACAAAAATTGTCATACGACATTTCAAATCAACATATCTCTACTAGTTAATATTTTGATTACATGTGAAAAAATACGTGTCTCATACGTTTTGATAATCTACCTGATAGACAAAGAAAAAAAGTTAGGCGTCATCCCTCCGTTTTAAATAGTAATAGTAATGGGAGCGGATCGACACTGGATTGCTATTAATGTTAAATTACAGGAATTGGACCTTAGATCTGTACGCACCCTAAGCTTTCTAGAAGGCTGTTTAATTTTGCAACCTTTTAAAAATTATTATAAGTAAGTATGTCAAGTGATAATAATAACAGCATTGCTATAATCATCCTTGTAAAGTCTTTCCAGTCCAATTTCTTTTGACGACCTCTGTAGCCGTAAGGCGGGCATACCGGACTTGGTTTTGCTATCTCTAAGGTCCTGGGTTTGATTCCCGGTCAGTCAATGTAAAAAAATAACTTTTCTATATTGTCCCGGGTCTGGGTGTTGTGCTCCCGTCGTTGTTTCTGACTTCTATAACACAAGTGCTTTGGCTACTTACCATAGGATCAGAGCAATGTATGTGATGTTGTCCAATATTTATTTATTAATATGTTCTTCATTAAAAAAAACTTCCACGGTAGTCATTACTTGTCTATTTCTTTTTCCTGTCATGGACACCCTAACAAGTCATATCATTTGTCGATTCTACGCTATCAAACCCCACATAACAAGTTATAGGTAATTTCTTTGTTTATACTCACTTCTAATAATAATTTTAGGTAATTATAAATAGAGTTTCGTGTTTCACGTCCGTAACGGTTTAATGGTGGTACGTGAATATTATATTACGCCGTATAAAGATGTTAATGTGATGATAGGCCCAGGTAATGACAACCAGACGGCTTACATTTTACGCTAAATGTATTTAACGTTGTATTTTGAAATATTTGAATAAGTAGTAAGAAGTGTTCAGTAATTTTCAAACACTTATTTTCCCGTTTCCTCCACTTTCTTTGTTCCACCTAAAGAATTAAACTCATTCCTAAATATTAGCTTAACATTACTTGAATTTCCCTTACTAACTAGTCATAATTATAATAATATTATAATCTGTGCTAGAGTAGGTATTTTATAACATAATTTTCTAATCTCATCTCATAATTTAATAATCTTTCAAACAATCTTACAAATTATCAAGCCCTAAACTCATCATCATCATCGTTTCCTCCCCCAGTGAGTTCCAGATTGATCGGTTGGAAGCAGCCTGCATCCAGCATTTTCCTGCAACCTTTACTAATAATTTGTACTTCATTAAATTACAAACGGTTAGAACTTGCGGCTTGCATCTAGCGGCTACCTGCAGCCTTTACTCGGTCATCTGTTTACCTTGTGGGTGGACATCTTACGCTGCGATCCTGTACTGTGACGTCACGGTACATGGGGATCTCCTTGTCAAGCACGCGCTTGCAGGTACGTGGCCTCTATTCTATAACGTTTCTGCCCCATCGGCCGTCATTTATACGTTTTATATGCCCCTACCCACTGCCACTTTAGCTTGCTAATCCGTCGGGCTATGCTATGTTAACGACTTTTGTTCGAATACGGATCTTTCATTCGATTCCATAGCACATAAGCAGGGTCATTATACGAGTAGAGGATACCGGGGATAGTATATAGGGTTGGTTGCTTAATTGACAAAAAAAAATACCTATATGATAGTGTTGCATTATTTATTTGGGTGTGAAAAGCCGTATACTCTTCCCTCTCACACCAGTCGAGGCATTGCATTTCTAGCACTTAGTTGGAACGCTTGCAACTATGTAATTTTTTTTAGAGTTATGCAATCTACATCTATAGTCAACTATCCCTGGTCTCCCCAACCTCAACAGTCGCCAAATATTAAGTCGTCACAATATACATAAATGCATATTTAATTAAAACTAAATTTATCCATTAATCAAGTACCAAAATACTCGTGTTCTCACATAAAACTTGCCCCTACGTCCTACGCGTCTGGATTCAAACCCACAACCGCGGGCTTTGTAGTCGGGAGCGCAAACCATAAGACCAGACAATCGTTGAACTTTGTTTATTATTTAAGTGATAATTTTTGATAAGGAATAAATGTATGTAGGATACTTATGATTATATTAATTTCAAATCCCAAACAAATTATATGTACGTTTGAATTTAATTCATTGCATATGTGAATCTATATTTTAATGTGATCAAGACCTTGTATACCTACCATATTTGTATATTATGCTATTGTAATTCATATGATCAAAATTTGCCTCTTATCTCTAAATACAAAAGTAGTAAAAAAGCGTTGTCAAAAAACTGTTTTTACAGACCGCACCACAGAGAAGCCTTTATTTCAGACACATTATACAAAATACTAACTTTTCTGTACTACAAAAGTCATTTTATGCGGAGCAACTTTTCGAACAAAAAGCACCGCGTGGCGCACGGTAGAGTGGTCAGTTGTTAAAAATGTATACGCTGTCCCGATTTCGAATAGACTTATTCATAGTATTCAATATCAAAACCGTGACTACATTTTATATGAAAAGTCCTTATTGATTTTATTGAATTTGAGTTTCTTTAGGAAAACTACGCTACTGATATATGCGAACGTCAGTGTACAAGAAGACCAAGATATCGCTAGAAAAATATTGAGTAACATGATACAGATTTATCTATCTGCAACATTGAAAACATTTATATTAATGCTCACTGTAAATTTTTAATGTAATACTTTGGAGATAAATTTAATTGTGGGGCACCTATTCTATTACTTAAATTATAATAAATAGCTAAACCTACACATAAACCTATTTCATACATATAAATATAATCTGTATTAGCAAACATGTAAATACATCTATAATACAACTATTTACTTAAGTAGCTACATAAAATAATATTAAATACATATTAACATCACATACATATTTACTCACTAACATTTACAAACGCGAAATAGCCTACAAGTCGAATTCATAGCTTTGCATATCTTTCGCATATCGCATAGATATTACCGCAGCGCACTGGAATGGTCGCCGGCACAGCCAATTGAATCTGCGTCACAGCGGCGGCCTTAGTTTGTACCGGGCGCTCGGCGAGCGGCGCCGAATGCGAGCATTCGCATCTCACGAATCAGTCCGAATTAGAACACGACGCGGAGCGTACGCCGCTCACTTGCTACCATACCTATCGGCTCACGCGATTATATTAGTATTAGTATTCAGTGTCATCATTTCTTCCTTGCACTCCTTCCAAATAATTAATCCTAGCAGTACACTCCACTGCTTAACTGGTGACCCCGACGTAATGATGTAGCGACATCTATCTCGCCACATATAAAACTGACGTATCCTACAAAGTTATCGCAGCGATTTAACCATATATACAAGAACCCGACAAACAACCGTCGGGCAGTAGCCCACCAGACACAATACCCGTCTGGTCGGAGGATCATCCCTATTCAATGTTGGATGAGAAACTCAACACCCTGTTCTTCTCACCCCCAAAAAAACACTAAATATTTAAGAATAGAATACATACTTGTATGCAGGGCAAAAACACAAATCGAAAACTCCATGGGTTTGCACCTGATTGAGTTTACGGGTGTTTGAAGTCATCTTTTTTTTTGTTTTAGAACTAAAAAAATTATCTTAGAACCGCAAGTTATTACTTTTAACTGAGTATCGATACAGACTAGAATATGCGATGTTCAAAAAATCTACTTACCATTTCAAGTGTGAAATAGATCACTATCACTTATTACAATGTTTAAGATGCATCAACAGCCAGTACTTCGAAAGAAAATTCAAGTAAATGAAACCAGAGCACTCTAACAAAATGCCCAGTCCCAACCGACACCTGTCCCGTTTTGAAGCCATATTGAACAGCACTATTGCATATATTCAACAATTGCTAGGAAGACGCAGCCGCCGCCAGGGAAATACACCTGATTGCGCCCCACCATTGTGAGAGGCAGCGCATTTGGAAATTGGCAGAACTTCCTTTTTTGCTGCAACTTGCATCTTTTAAACTTATTGCGTTAGATGTTTTTGCGATACGTTTTATCATAAGCTGGATGTAAAACGATAAGGAGATAGCTGTAATTCGCCCCAACCTTAGATAATTCCAAGTTCGTATTCTGGTATTGACCTTTTATAAAAATAACTTTTCTAAATTGTGCAGGGAGATTCCCGTGGCAAAAAAACATTTTCTAGTACCTCGTACGTAACACAAGAATGTATATTTCTTTCTTCGAGACAATGCCAATTGTTTTTTGTCTGACATGGCGCATATCTACTTATCTATATACAAAAAGTAAGTTATTAAGTAGTTCTATGGATTCTGCTCTTAAAATAAAAGTTTGATTTATAAAGACTTATTTTACATCAAAATTTCCTACTAACCCGTTGAAACCATAAGAAAAAAATCGCTTTTCTATTTCATCTAATAATTAAAAAGTATAACTGTCTGTCTATCTATGTCATACAGTGAAAATCTACCTACTCTTAACAATATGCTTATCGCTTATTGGACAACATCAAATACATTGCTCTGATCCTATGGGAAAAAGCCAAAGCACTTGTGCTACATTAACAACGATGGTACCACAACACCTAGACCCGAGAAAATATAGAAAAGTTATTTTTCTACTTTGAAAGACTGGGAATCTGAGGGAAATCTCAGGGAAATCTCAGGGAAAACCCTCAGAGATAGCGACACTAAGTCAGGCATGTTCGCCTCTTGACTACGGAGGTCGTCATAATAACACCTACCTTTTAGGCACCTCGAAATAACACTGACTAACTTAAACTACTACTTATAATATGTAAGTACTATGCAAATAACATTCAAACTAAGGAAATAATACAAGACTTGTAAACTAGGTGATCGAAATGGGACCGGCTGTATGCGTAGAATGACAAAACACTGGTAAACGCATTTACAGAATTTAAAACAAGCGAATTTGCAAATTACGTCATTTCACTCGCACTAGACTGCATTATTATTTTATTTGGTAATCAGTATCGATTATCCATGTGATTGATATCGTCGAAACAGAAGCGTTGGCCGTTTTGAACCAATAGTGACGACAAAATCGTCCTAGCAAGTTGTCCCGTCCCTATATACTCACTTAGATGCTATTACATTTATAGCGATCGCCACTAGCTTTCATAATAATAATAAAAAAGTAGTACTTCGTATGTTTCATTGGCTATTTAAACTGACCCGGTTGCAAAAAATCATTAAAAACAATCGTAACTCAAAAACTACGAAAAATCGTAGAACATACATAGTGGTGATTCAGATACCTCACAACACGAGACACCTAAACAAAATTTTTGGACGTCACTTCTTGCCATCCTGTATATAGTTCGTAATGCTACTGAATATGCAATATTGCAACTATACTGCAACTAGCATTGCAACCATTTTGACAATTTGACATTATATGTATAATAATTTTATGGGCCTCATAAGAAAGCTCTAAGAAAGGAATAAGAAGATACGTAAACGAACATAAGTCACTGACATAGCCAATCAACCAACTAATGCAAATTAGATACGATTTATTACCATAGTATTCTATTCTAATTACGTGTAGTAAAACAGTAATTAAATAATTCGAATGAGGCGGTTCTAATGATATCCTTCCGAGGCATTGCGTTTGTATTTGTTATTGGTCCAAAACAATTACCATTTCATAGAATATAAACTCATCTCATGCGTTAAATAGAGGTGTTACACATTACCTACATACTTATAAATTACACAGTATAGATGTATCGAATCAGAGCTGTATTAATTTGGGTAAAAGTATTACACTTTAAAAACCTACTGTTTTCTACTGATAAAAGATATGCCTATCCAAGTTGTTTATTACTTCTCCGTTCTTCGCCACTCGAGTAGCTCTCTAAATCCACAAAAGATCTGTAGTGTACATCTTAAAGTTAGTATTTGTTTATTAGTAAATTTCTTACCAAAGTACGTAGTAAGTAAAAAGCACTAGCTTGAAATAAATTAATACATTCTCATTTTGTTATATTTGTAACTACTTTATTTTCAGTAGGTACCTTTGTAAATTGATAACATATATCTAAAACATACGTGCCAAATTTTAGGGCATGGTTCGAGTCTAGAATACAGTTGAAATATTAAAATCCCATTGTCAATCCATTGTAATTATTTTAGTAATGATCAGTTTTTTAAGATTTTCCATAACAGTCTGTACATAATGTGTCAAAATTTTGACCAAGAGATTTACAAATAAATCGCATTTACAAATCTTATTTTAATAGGTTCCGTTTATGGTTCAACTTCTGCTTAAGTATCTGTACTGTACAATCCTTGACATCTTGACGTAGTACAATGTGCCTATTACTAGGTAGTGAAACTGATTAATAAATAAGTAGGTTACCGTCTCACTTGCTGGCCGGTGAACCGTGAGCTATAGTAATGTATCGTACGTATGTAGTATCTCGCTTGGGTTTTCCGTAATAACAAAACATAGTCTACATAAAATGTTGTGTTATTAACATAATTATGATTATCATCAACTATTCTTCACATTAATGTATGATTATTTTGTAACCCTTATTTAAGAAACTATCAATATCACTTACATACTCGCAACAGGATATCGTATTTGACGTCTGAAGAATTTAATAACTTTCGATTCATAAACAAAATGACCTCTACTGTCACTTCATTTCTTTTGACCCATGGCTTTTAAACCAAACTGTATCAAATTAAATCGATCAAATAAAATAATTGCAAATAAATCTTAATAGCGTTATAAATATGCCTAATGCAATTTAGTAAATTGAAAAAAACCCTTGTTTTATTAAATACACTAATATAATATCTTGAATACCTGCAGGTATGTGTAATTGTATAATGAAACAACTAACGTATAATACCTATATTTAATGTCTTCAACTCATAAAAATACTTATCTAATTGCCGTGAACTTATTTATTACAAGTTACAAATATTATTGGATAAATGTAATTACCACTAATGAATTAGGTCAAATGCGGTAACATTAAAATGATTAACGTTATATAAATTACAGTTTACAATTAATTATTAATCGGTTCAAACGCACGATAAATAACACAATAAATATTATGTAATATAAAACCATTTAGACAACTAAGTACATTAGTTTGTACCCTTATTTTATGACTGCGGATTTTTTCTTGGTTGTGCACATTAGTTAACCTCAAAAACAATGAACATTAGATACTATTTCCGAAATTGTATGGCATTCAAAGTCACGTAAACGGAAACCTCGGTTTTGTATGAAAATTCTTGTAAACATTCATAATAAACTCGGCCTTTTTAGTATCAAAATACAGAATAGAGAATAAAGTAATTGGTACCAACGACCGGGCGACCGTGGAAAATGGGCGACAAATTACTGTTCTAATCAGACTAGTTTTGATTCATGATTGGCTTATGAATCGAGTAACAATTATCGAACTGAAAATTCGTTCAAAATCCGTATACGACTAACCGTTGAAGTATTACAATACAAGTTTACCCGGTCCACTTCAATAAACGCATGTTCTCGAAAACGAGTATGCGTAGAACGTAACGTGTGCGTAATGCAGCGTGATTTAAAATTATGAGTTCGATTGAGTTAGGAATTATTATTTATAAATTTTAACCTTTTACTTATGTAAATCTACAAATAATAATTTTCTATCTATTTCATCTAATATTTTAAAAATAATAAACAACATATTATAGAAAGTATGTTATTTTTTGTATCAAAATTATTACAGATTGCCGAAACGGCTCTACTCTAATTTATTTGTGTTTATCACGGAATCCCGTCCTGATAGATCTATGGGATTTGATAGATCTATCGGGAAAAAAATCATCAAAATCCGTTGAGATCTCTTGATTGAACAATCGGCAACTTAAAGACGGTAATATTCAAACTTTTACATTTATTTTATTAATAGGGTACGTAAATGCAACAAAAATAATGACATCAGCAGGCCTATTACTTTGCCTTACTCAATCTATCGGAGGCTTATCTATTAAGTATTACGACCTCCTAATAATTATCTACCATGAAGTTCGATTTACCGCTAATGCATAATTTACGAGGTAGTTTCGCGTTTAGCTTCGTGTAGGTACCTATTACTAATATGAATGACCTAGTAAAGAAATATCGCTTTTTATGGAGAATTTTCTTTTAATTGATACCGACGATAGACTTGTGTAATTTTATAAAATAATTTGAGACAAAAAAAACATATTTCAGAATACACTTTCATATGTTTTACTTACAAATGTTTGATTCTGGATGGTTACTGTGTAACCTGGTTTTATATTTGAGCAATCGCCATAATCACGGAAGAGCAATTATAATTGTTTATCAATTTATTTCTTTATTATTTCAAATGATTATGAAAATTTTAATCAGTACTTATACTGATAATACTTAATTTATGTAATATAAGAAAAAAAAAATCATTCACTAAGTTCAACTTTGATTATTTTAATAAAAAACTTAAGTTAAATATTAGTTTACCTTTTTTTTTATAAAAACAACAAATAAACAACTAAGATTGTAGGTATCCTTTAAAATGATTAGAAACTAAATATATATATATATGTATATGTATATATTCCGCCGCCAAAAAGTTGCAAAAAATTTCCAGGCACGCAAGTCCACGCGTAACGTGCTATGCTACGTAGTATGTCTATCGGGCAGGGCAGGCAGCGTAACGCAGGAGCTTACACAACCGTAGTACATATTAACGCGATGCGCCCGAGCAACCCACAGTGACACACCGGCTGCCAACATGATCTACAACATTGCTGTGAGTCCTTAATTTATTTATTTTAAGTATAAATAAAAAGTGAAAAAGATAAGACAGCTTGATGTAAAATATTTTGTGGGATAACTTTATTTGGAATATAAACTAAACTAAATCTAAATATTGTCTTTAAATATATTAATAAAATCTATTTTAATATAATGGATTATAAAAAACAAATAATATAATTAAATAAACTCTCGGGGTTTCACTATTGGATTGGTGGCAACGCCCCTTATACTCTTTAAGACTTATGTTGTATGTTACACCTTAAGCTGCAAATGTCAAAAGGCACCAACAGCCATTTCCCATGGTGTAGATAATATGGTCATGTGCGTTTATATGAATAAAAAACTATTATAAATTAATACTTTTTCCAAATAACTAAATAGAGTGTTAGCACTCTATACTGCAAGGATTGCCAGAAAACAATAAATGTATACAGTATAATATTTTTTATTCTGAAGTCTACAATTTCATAAACGAATATCCAGAAAACATAGCCAATAATACTAACGATTACCTACTTGCCAACTGAGTAATAAAAAAGTCAGCCTTTTGCAAAGTTGTCAATCTGGCAAAACGACTAATCAACACTTTTGTTGTATGAATTAAACAACATTCATTCTACCTAAACGGCCGATCCACCCTATTAACTAAAACCACGTTCGCGTAACCAAGTCTTTTTAGGCATGTCTAGTATAGTCAATAGCTCATTCAAGAAAATCTCAAATTTTCACATTAAAATTCGGGTTAGAATCTCACAAGGGGCAAGTTTTGTGTGAGAAGCACGAACATTTGTACCGAAGTCATGGATGTCACATGATATTATGTCGTGACCAGATCTTAAAATTAATTACTTTATGATGTTGCCGATTATTTCATGAAATGGGTTTACTTTATGATATAGAACAGTACCCACTTTCCAAATTCTTATTAAAGAATTTTAAAAAGCTTTCAAGCTCTAAAAAAGCCAGATGGTTTTTTTCTATTAATTTGGGTACAGTGACAAAATACAGTTTATTTACAAAGTATGCAAAATGTAGTCTAATGTAGGATAAATGGTAAATATCTCAAATCATGTCTTCCTATACACTTTCTTTAAATATAATGAGTTTAATAATAAAAAGTATAATAATGAAAGTACAATAATGAATAAAAGAGACAAACCTTTACGAAATGACAGTTGCTTTGTTTACCTTAATCCTTCACATATTGACCTGCAGTTTTAAGGTTAAATACCTAGTTGGGGTAATTGTTCAAACATTTTTTTATATTTTTTAATTGATACTGAACTTTACGTGATAAACTTTGAGTAGAAAATCAATCAAAGAGGTATTACAAATTGTAATAGGTTGATAAGCTGCTGACTGTACCTTCGCAGGACGCATCACTATGCAGGATTGCTGGTTACGTCTTGCAGGGCATTGCGTGCGACATATTTGGCTAGTCGGCCGTATATCCTGGAACTTTATGTCAAATTTGATGTATAAATACTGCAATTATTGCTATTACTATGATACATTACTGTTATTACATTACAACGTACTTCATGATTTGACGTAGGCGGAAAATTACTTTTAATAAATCAATCTTACCGGCAAGCATTTCAGATTCATCCAAAATCATAAATCGTATATTATAAATTTATTTAAACTACTTTTTTTAATTCACAATTTACAAAATTATGGATTTAAATAAATTAGGTCATATACATGGTGGCCTAAAAAGTGACGTCCAAAAAAATTTTTTAGATGCCTCGTGTTAAGCTTGAGAGGTATCTGAATCACCCCTATGTACTCGTATGTTCTACGATTCTTCGTAGTTTTCGAGTTACGATTTTTTTAAATAGCCAATGAAGCCTATGAAGTACTTTTTTTATTATTATTATGAAAGCTTAGAGTCTAGCGCATTCTCTGAAGCTACTTAGAAACTAAGAAATTATCAGTTTAGATTTTTAATTTTCAGTTGAAAATTTAAATGAAAACTCGCTTAACATAAATTCTCAACTTTAGGTCAATTTTGTAGCAACTTCCATTAAAGTTATGAGGCTGTATATTTATGCATAAATTCACAGTTCATAGAGATTTAGCTGCAAAAAAAATCGAAGAAACCTTCCACTATTTTTTTTTAATTTTTCAAACTGATCCGGATGCAAAAATTCATTAAAAAAATCGTAACTCGAAAACTACGAAAAATCGTAGAACATAAATAGGCGTGATTCAGATACATCTCAACACGAGACACCTAAAAAAAATTTTTGGACGACACTTTTCTGGCCTGTATAACATTTTTAAAAATAAAATGGAACGTCATATTTTTTATAAGTATAAGGTGTAACTGCAATAACGCACACAATCTTACTGATTCATGTTCAATTACAACTTATTGTATGGGACAAATATGTAAATCTAAAAAAAAAAAAAAAAATATTTTATTTTGATGTAACATATAAAATATTGTGAGTTACCCCATAACAGGTAGCGTCATTTGAGTTACACCTGTTTCAACAAACAATTATATTTTAAAAAAACTTCTTTAGTTACAGTCTACATCAATAGCAGCTTAGTATCTGAATTTTCCAAAAAAACTGTACAGTCAGCATCAAAAATAGCTTCCAATAGTACTGACTTCTAAAATTCACAATAAAATTCCTTATTACACTTTTCCGTAGTGATTTTGTTAGACTATTGTGATATGTTTTGCATTCAGATTCTCTTGCGAAATTCAGATACTAAACTACTTTTTATGTTGACGTAGGTACTAAACCTGCAACCGGCTGACATCAGTTTGTATGAAGATGTGTTTTTTTTACGATGTTGGTCCCATAGTTAAAGTTATTGTATTTGAGCAGGAGTCTGATATTTGCGGCTTTAAAACAAATGAAAATTCACCATATTATACTAAACTAGGCATGTACAGAGTAAGTAATGGTATTCTAATTAATTTCAACTTTTCAGGTAACTTCTGCTCTGCTTGTGGCAGCGTTGTGCGTGGCGTCACCGGTGCCTGAGCCAGATCCCTACCACCACACACGGTAAGACATTAATTACCCTTTAGCGAGACACGTCGAAATATCACACTATTAGTCGCATGGGGTTCACAGAGACCTCATGTTCAATTTGCAAAAGTAAAACAAATAAGTACAAAAACATACAACTGAATTGAGAACCTCCTCCTTTGTTTGAAGTCGGTTAAAAAACAAATGATTTTTATAATAACTCATATTATAAGAAAATAAAGGCATAAATCTTTCAGAAAACTGTAAACGTAAACGTTAGCATTTTAAACTTTCTTGTTGCATTTTTAACTAACACTATGCACTAAACGTCGGGAAAACCAATAACGCAAAATAAGGTATGTGTTGCATAATACCCGTTTAGTGCATAGTTTTAGTAAATTATGTCGTTCAAAAATACCTAATGAAATAACAGGTTCATTATTACAGACTTAGGCTTAGGTACCAAAACACTAGTCTTATTGAACATTTTGTTGCATTTACCACATTTGGTTATTATACGAAACTAATGTTGAGTCTCTAATACCTATTATAAAAAAGATTAAATAAAAGTGGTTGGTGGTAAAGTCCACAGTGGTTTCTGTGAACGATTGCATCGGTCAAAAGTGATTCGATATAACGTTATACGCTTCAGATTTGTGGATAGGAAGAGAAAGCATAAATATTATTTAGTTACATTGTTATAAAACGATGCTAGGTAAATCTACAGCATTAACTTTTTCGAAGTAAAGGGTTGGAAGTTGTCATTTCAGGATGTCAGGAGAAATCTTGACATCCTGAAATTTATTTAAACTTTATTGCACAAAATAAAATCGTACAAAAGGTGGACTTAATGCCGTGTGGCACTCTCTACCAGTCGACCTTTAAAAACAAATGACAACGTCCAACGTCTCCTTTATTACCTTTATCTTCTTACGCTTATCTACTTACTTGTGTGTTCTTTTGTTTAATATGGCGTAGTAGCGCAGTAATTAATTTGTCTTGACCGGAAATGGTCCCGGGTTCGATTCCTGGATAGGAAACTTAGAAAAAATCGGCCAAGTGCGAGTCGGACTCGCGCACGGAGGGTTCCGTACCATTATCTATAATATCATCTGAATATTTCAAGCGCCCACGGGTACGGAACCCTAAAAACGAATTTTATAAATTAGGATTCCCCAAAAATAATTGACGTAATACAAGAATGTTGATTCCTTACTTCGCGACTATAACGATTGGTGTGTTTCCTTGTGCATATTTATTTATTAATATCTTCTACTTTCTAGCATCAAGATCCACGTCCCACACGAGGTACACACCCTGCACCACCACCATGTAGAAACTGTCCCCGTAATAAAACACGTGCCAATCATCAAAGAGGTACCCGTATTCAAAGAGGTACACGTCGTCAAACCAGTCCCTGTTATCAAGACTGTCGGAGTACCAGTGTACCACACGGTAGCAGTCGAGAAACCCGTCTTCATTCCATACAAGGAACACGTATCAGTATCGCATTCATGGCATCACTGACCAAGCAAGGAACGTGAAGCGAATTTACACCTTACTAGTTTTTAATAGAGATCAAACTTCTCATGTTGATTGTTCTTGTTAAATGACTTTGTTGTTTTAGATCTTGTAAATAAACTGAAATTGTTTTATAAACAGTTATTATGTAGAAATAAAGACTAATGAACTCAAGGTCAACACATATTAATAGCGTTTACATACAAGATAGTAATGTATATATCTTGTACCTACAGATTTGATTAGTTCTGTCTTGTATCTATGTTCAAAGTGCTGTATTAGAAAGCGTAGTTCATATGTAAGTTTTAAGTAATAACTAGTCTTTTTTTATATCTTTAACATTTTTATTGTTCTTTTTTTTAATTTGATTTTGATTGTTCTGATAATTTTGTGTTGTTGCATGTCCAAAAATAATATTCTGTCTTTCGACGCCGGTTTTTTTTTACTAAGACTGTTTGTACTGCTTTTGTCACATAATAATGAACAGAATTGTGTTTGTGCATACTCTTATAGAAACTCTACATTGTCAAAATTGACACTGAGTGAGTGTCGAGTCGATTTATATTATTGAATAACACAAACGATGAGTACACAACTGAAACCGGAGTAGTGTTTTATTTGAAAATATTCCAACTAAAAGATTATATTTATTTATAATAGCTGTTTCCCGACTTCGTTCGCATGGTCTTCAGTTTATACATAAAGGGTTTTCTGCGCAATTTTCCTATTTTTTTCTTTTAAAAGAAACTTCTCCTGACTGTAATAATAATAACCACGGCAAAAAAAGAATTGTCGAAATTGTTCCACCCGTTACGCGTAATGCGATGACCAAGGGAAATAGATTAATTTATATATATTTTTTATTTTTATTTTATTTTATTGAGAAAACCAACAGCGTTACAATAGTACTTACATTCTACATAAATATTTTTGGTAAGGCCAATTACAGGTTTTCCTTAAATTAATCTTAAATTTTTTGCTTTATATATATATATTTTGCACATTTTTCAATAAATTGCGGATTTAATGCCAAGAAGCATTCTTTAATAGTCAACCAGTGGCTAAACAGAAAGGTACAGGCTGTGCATAATTAAGGAATTAATTAAAAAACGGGCAGATGGGGCGTAATATACCTACTTATATTTAAGCGTAGATTTTAAGTTGCTTCATAATTAAAGGTTAATAAATCGAAGTATTATTAAAATAACTTTTAACAACAGTTCTCAATTGAATAAAAATGTTTCTTCTGAATTTATTTCACATTTGTAATAACTTCGTTTTCCTTTTATCTTCAGGACGTGGATAAATTAAATAATCAAAGCACTCTGAAATTGATACGCGCGTTATTTTTGAAAGCAGGGTTAAAATATCATTTTGTTTTTATTTCGTTTCCCAAAGAAGTAGGCTTTATAAAATTATCTTAGCAAAAACACTTATATACTTCTCTTCCTTCAATCCGACTGAATTCCGCCACTTATACGTCCCAAAAATAAAACTATGCCCTATCACCGCTTCAGGAATACATATCAGCTGGTGATGAGAAGAAACGGCGCAACAAACAGTCATCTTTGTCAGCCTTTTTTACAGGAAATACAGTAACTAGACGTTGTGTAGCAGTGCGAGATAAGCAGTTTAAGTCCATGCACTCCTGTCGTTTAAATAATCGTCTACTTTATAAATCTTTTTTCAAAAGAATTCTTTAAATGTGAATTTTGAACTCATATACAGGTAACATAAGAAGTATGTAGTATATTCATTAACAATGTATATAATTATATTATACAGGGTGGCCAGACAAGTGACGTCCAAATTTTTTTTTAGGTGCTTCGTGTTGAGAGGTATCTGAATCACCCCTATGTATGTTCTACGATATTTCGTAGTTTCCATAGTTTTCGTAGATTCAGATACGTCTCAACACGAGGCACCTAAAATAATTTTTGGGCGTTACTTTTCTGACCACCCAGTATACAAGGTTATTTGTAAAACATCAACAACCTCCTAGGGGCTGATTCTGGTGCTCAAATACAACAACTTTTTATATGGGACCAACATTGAAGTCTAAAAAATCAATTTTACTTCTCTATACAAACTGATGTTAGCTGGTGGCGGCTTAGTATGGGAAAGTGATTTTTTTTTGCTTAAAAGTTGCTGTCTTTTGTGTCTGTCTTTTGCCCTCACGTAATAATTACCATAGAAAAGATACACTAGCTACTCTTTATCTATCTCAAACATATCTGTCTGCGAACTACCGAAGCGACTAGATAGTGGCTAGCATTGTTTGGACGCGTTATCGCATCGACCACGCTGCGTTTTGAGCTGCGGTCATTGTTGGCTTGTCAAACTCCATCGCGGTTTATTTACTTACACCCTTATCTAGCTCCTGACAATTGATGGTCGGGAGCACAGTTTGTACAATAAACATTATATCTGACTACTATATAGGAGGCTTTAAGTTTTAGAAATGAAAAAAAAAAATTGCTTACGGTCCTTTTTGACTGAGTTGATTTTAATTTAACTTACCATAAACTCAAAACTCTTCCTAAGCAGTTTTGTTATTATGTAAAACTGTACCTGACAAAGCAAAACAAAATCAAAAATAATAAAAAAACAGTATCATTTATTTTTGAAAATAGGCCATTAAAAGCACTTTCACATATCCCAATATTTTTTTTGCCCTACCACTGCTTCGGGACAATTTGTGAGCTAGTGCTGCGAAGAATCAGCGCAAGCAACTCGGTCACTGTTGTCAGCCTCTTTTTAACTTAATATTTTTATAAGTTTTAGTGCAGGGTTTTAAAACCACGCATTTTTTATCACTAACGGTGTAATAACCCTTTTTCATTAAAATCATCTTAACATGTAATTCAAGTTCATATACTGGCAGTTCAGCAAGGGATTGTGGTAATTTATTAAAAGGTTAAAGTAACACTGTTTTTAGCTCATGCCCTGATAGCAAGAGATAATGAAGTCTAAGGTGAATCTAGCTTGCTCAGTAAAAATGAAAACATTAATTGCTATAAATAAATAAAACCTGGATTTCAATGATTGAATCAGGTTTTACTTATTTACGCCGTGGATCTAATGGAAGACGAGTTGTGTGTGTCTTGCGACACTGATTTAGCGCACACAACTGGGGCCTGACCATGATATCTAAACAGTATTTAGGCTCTGTTTTGCTTTCGTCAAACTCTAGAAAGAATGTTAAGAGGTTAAAGTAAAACTGTTCTAAGAGTTCATGATTAGGCTTTCTAACCTAGGGATTCGGATTTCAAACTAATGGCGGCAAAATACGACGCCATTTTTTGACACTTTGACGTCCGGATTTGCGCTGTAGCGCGATGATTCGCCTTGAGTGGATGGATCCCGCGGTCGAATAAATTTAAAAAACACTATACATAGGTACATATTTCATAGTTTCTTAGATTTATTGGATGCAAACTAACCGCTAATAGTAAATGATGTTTCTCAGTGTGCCATTCTCTCTCATTGTCATCGCCCCGTAGCGGAGCGTAGCGTGTCATTCCTGGGTGATTTTCCCAGCACCAAATTGTAAACGGCATGGCTGAAACTGCTAGTGCAGGATGGCACTTTTAACTTGTAATATTTTTTTTTAGATGAAAAGTGTTGTCTCCTACAGCAGCCTACAAATATTTTTCCATTATGATTGTCGCTAATAAGGAAAAAAAATATATAAACACCTAAGTTTTTCATACCGGTGAAGCGGCACAATTTGTTTTTCAGTATACTTTTAATCATATAATAAAAACAGTTGATTTTTTAGGGATTTCCTTTTTTTTATTTAAATCCTAAATAGTGGCAGTACTTTATTGCGGAAACTTCATTACAAAATCTGTTGTATTTAATGAATGGTAAGTACAAATTCACGTGTCCAAATTAGATTTTTCACCGCGGTGAATTTTCGTTGTACGCGAATATCTAGGCATCCAACAACACTAGCTTCTCGCTACTGCGCAGTAAACTTGCGCACCAGGGACGCCTAAGCGCTTGATGTGAGAGGACGCGTGTTGCTTGTCTGGTGTTCCCACCAAAAACGTAAGTAGTGGGTTCCGGTGACTTGGGACCGCTTTTTTTTTCATTCACGTGAGTGGATAAAAGTTGTGATCCAATGATTCGACATGTTTATTAAATATATGTACTTTTACTTAATGTCGCCCGATCAAGTAGGTAGTATCAATTTATTTCTATCATAAATACTGTGCTTGTAGTGTTAACTTATATTGGCTGTTTTTCATGACGGTGATCTCATTCCGGTGAATTCGGTGACCTAAATTGACACCGAAATGAGAAAAAATATCATTTCGGTGATTTTTTTTCATTTCGGTGAGAAGTTGTTCATTTCGATGATTTTTATCTTCATCTCGGTGTTTTTTTTTTCCATTCCGGTGACAAATTATTTCACTTCGGTGAAAAACAGACCATAATTTCTTTTGTTACATTTTAGTTGCACAAGTAATATATTTGTTTTGGGGACTAAAATGTAGCTACTAGTTAAAAGAATAACCTCAGTTGTTGCTCGCGTGGGCAATAGGCTATTTGACTAAATTATGATAATTAGTCCACTTTAAACGTAATTCAAAAATATTGAACACGTGCTTTTTTAGGTTCCGTACCAAAATGGTACGAAAGGAACCCTTATACTTTCGCCATGTCCGTCTGTCAGTCCACGGCCTAGCACAGATACTGTTTGTACTAGGAAGCTGTAATTTTGCACGAGTATAAACATTAAACACGCCGACAGAATGGTACAATAATATCTTAAAAACAAAAATTCTAGGGTATCTCCCCTACACGTAAAGAAGGGATGAATTATTTATTTTTAGTCTACCCCATCGTTTGGGGTATCGTTGGATGGGTCTTTCAAATATATTGCAAGGTTGTGAAGACCATTTTTCGATTCAGTGATCGGTTTCCGAAATATTAACCTTTGTTGTTTAAATTCCGAAATATTTTTGCTAGAGTCGTGTCCCCATCCAAAATATAGATTTTTGTGCTACCTGATTTATTAATGACTAAGTGTAATAATAAGATTTTGTGAAGACAAATAACAAGAGATTACGTTTGTTTTATTTTACATTATACAGTGTGTAACGAAAAGGTGAAATAAAACTTTAAGGGGTTATTCTACGGCTAAATTACATCAACTTTTTCTATGGGACCAACATCAAAATCTCAAAAAAAAAATTGACGTTTTCATACAAACTGATGCCAGCTGGTCGCGTTTTAGTATGGAAAAGTGTTTTTTTTTTGCGATTTCGATGTTGGTCCCATAGAAAAAGTTGAAGTAATTTAGCCGTAGAATAACCCCTTACAGTTTTATTTCACCTTTCCGTTACATCCTGTATATTACAGTATCTTTGTGTTATCAAAACTAATAATTAAAATCTTTTAAAATAAGAATCTGAAAAAGTTGTAAAGATATACAGGGTGTCCCAGAAACATGGATAAACCTTTAACTGTCGATAGGTTTCGTCAAGACCTCTCTAATCTCAAATTTTGACTTTAGTAAAAATATCTCGGTTTTCAATATAATTGAGTTAGATTTTTTTTAAAATGCCACTTTCGGTTAGTTTTTAATGTGCTATTTTTACAAATACGGACTTTTTCTAATTCAGTTTTTTTTAATTTCTAAAAGAATAGTTTAGCTATCAATAACAATGGTTAAAATAATAATTGAGCTAGCTAATCACGAAGTGCTTCAAAAAAACAATGTTCCAAAAAAAAAAACAAATTTATTTTTCCTCATATTTGGTCAACTACCATGTTAAAAAAATGTATGGCGCTCATCGTGCCCATTAACTTAAAAAAAATCTTAGTTATTCTATTTTCCAAAAAGGTATAATAAGCTTATGTTTTATGTATCTCTTAAACTTTATGACTGGTTTTTATTATTTTTTTATTAAAATTACAATAAATGTTCGAATTGGCGTCCTTGCGCTCTGATACACGCCCGGCATCTTTTTATAAAAGAACTAGCTTTTGCCCGCGGCTTCGCTCGCGTTAGATTTGATTTTAAGTGAAGTATGAATGTCAAACTCAGTAATTTAAAAAACTACAAAACTTCTAGACAATATTTTTAGCATGACTATCAAAACACGATATGATATGATAATTATAATATAGCGATTTATCAATTTTAGGATAACGCGGGTATACATCAAATGCAAAAATAGAACCTTTGTGTAGGGATCACGTATGGCTGTCTGTCAGTCCGTCTGTTACAACCGATTAGCTCCGAAATTACTGGCCCAATTGGATTGCAATTTGGCACAAATAATTTCAAGAATTTTCATGTTCACAATATTCATTTTAAAATCAAAGTTCCAAAAAACCATAAAATCTACACCCATATTGATATACATTTCAACCCCATCGCATCCCAACAAGGGAGATGGAATTTCACGTCCGCAACGTTACATTTTAAAATCGTTGTTGTTTTCGTAATCAGCGACCCGATAAACCATAGAAACAATACCCATGTTGATTTTCAGATTTTGTCAGCCCCCTTCCCCTTTTTAGGAGTTGACTTTTAAAAAAATCTGAAACACATGTTTACTCATTTATCGTAAGGAGAACTTACTCCTGTGAAGTTTTGAATAAAAGAGTCTGACTAATCTTGTTTACCCATACAAACTTTGGGCCCCCATTTCACCCCTTTAGAGGGTGAATTTTGAAAAACCCTTTCTTAGTGCACCCCTAGACCTTATAAGAAACCTACATGCCAAATTTGGAATCTCTAGCACCAGCGGTTTGGGCTGTGCGTTGATATGTCAGTCAGTCAGTCAGTCAGTCAGTTTCTTCTTTTATATATATATAGATGTTTGATGCGGCTCGCGTAACCAGACGTTTTTATGTATGCAGCTGCATTTTGTATGCGAGTCCGCAACTCTGTTATTGAGGATACTGGTCTCGCGTAGACAAGGTCTTTCAGACATCCGCAATAAAAAAAAATCAAGGGATTTAGATCCGGCGATCTGGGTGGCCATAAAATAGGGCCGAGCCGGCCTATCCACCTCTGTGGGTAGTGTTGATTCAAATAATTTCTTACTACTATTGCGTAGTGAGCTGGGCACCCATCATTTTTAAGCCACATTCTCCGCCTCACTTCTAAACTGATATCTCCTAGCATGCCGGGTAAATCATTTTGTAAAAAATTAAGGTAAATTTCACTATTCAGTGTAGCTGGATGTTCATATAACCCGATCACCTGTCCGCCAATAATCCCAGTCCACAAGTTAACTTTAAATTTAACTTGGGACCGATCTTCCCTCATCAAATGTGGGTTTTCTACTTGCTAGCTATGTAGATTGTGGATGTTGAGATATCCATCTTTCCGGCATGAGGATTCATCCGTTCACAACATTTTATTGAAAAATTGCAGGTCCTCCCTTATTTTATTTAACATGATTCTGCAGAATGCAATCCTGCGCGGATAGTCAGCAGGCTGTAGAGTTTGGACCCTTTGAACATGGAAAGGGTGCAACCTGTATATTTTTAACCAACTTCAAAAAAGGAGGAGGTTCTCAATTCGTCAGTATCTTTGTTTTTTTTTATTTATTTTTTTATGTATGGTCAGCGATCATTCGTTACCAGGTTAACCGATTTCGATACTTCTTTTTTTGTTCGAAAGGGAATACTTTCGGAATAGTCCCATATAAATTTGATCAAGTTCTGATGATGGGATCTATAAGAAAATCAATAAACTTTGCATGAACTCCATCCGTGCCAACTGATTTTTGTACCTATGTTGCCCAATATCTTCGGCATTTGTGAACCGATTTTGATGATTCTTTCTTTATCGAATAGCTTATACTTTAAAAATGGTATATTGAAAAGTTTTTGGAAAAATTTCACCTCTAAGGTGGGTAAATAAGGGATGAAATCGGTGTTCAGCCGTTAACTTATGTTTGCACTGAAAAGATTCATATTGTTGAGGATTATCACTGTATATATCACTAAAAATAGATGAAATAAGTAAATTTTATAAAAAAAAGTAAACCGACTTCAAAAAACTGAAAAGATAAAAATAATATCAACACATAAGTACCTAATCAGTTACTTTTGGAGTCGGTGCAAACGAAAACATTCAAACTCTCATCGGATAGCATCGACTCCAAAAGTAACTGATTAGGTACTTATGTGTTGATATTATTTTTATAAAAGATAAAAATAATAATAGTTTTTGTGGTTGATTATTACAATATATTTGTTATTTTTGTTGTTTTATTCTCACACGTTCCTAAATGAATTTAAGTTTAAATAAGTTAATATCCATGTATGGTAGGTACATTTTAATTAATACTGTCAATACCATTATAGTATAGTCAGAAAAGGATAACTTGTACTGTGTGATAGCACTCTTCAAAACGTAGGTAAGTAATTATGGAACTAGGATAGCAGCATTTTAGGTGCGTTGCGTGGTAACAGTTTAGTTTTTTTCGGTGACTGCATAAGTAATTTCATTGCGGTGACTCGCGTTTTTCATTTCGGTGAACTATTCTTTAATTTCGGTGACACCAAAATTTTAAAGTACTATATCTCCTAAGTATATGAACTCAATTTGATGTCGAGTAAAGATTAATCATAACAATATCATAAATAACAATACTACATGGTTTTATTTCAAAAAAAGTTAAAAATAAAAAAGTTCACCGTAATGACAAAAAAAATGGACTTGTTGAAATTGACCCTCGGACTGTTGTGTGGTTATTGCTTACGCTCACAGAAATGAAAATGTAATTACTAAAAATAAATTTCACGCAATAAAACAACATAATGTAAGTGCATACAATCATTTACTGAACACAATATGAGCCCAATCACCTCATCGCTCGTTAAAGTCGCGATAATTTTTCCACTCGCTCCACCACTCGAAAATCCTGATATCCGGCCAATTAATTCTTTTGTACTACACTTGCTACTGATAATTATTACGCACACACAGCCCTTGACAGCTCAGATAACTGAACAGAACTGAGATGGGAATTTAAAAGGCAATTTAATTATTTGCATAAAACAATGGGATGTGCGTGTCGAATTATTTATCGTTGTGGTCAATCGTGCTTAATGAGTAATGAGCTTATTACGCCAAATAAGCCAGAAACATATATATTTACTATTGTAAATATTAATAACCATTCGCGTTCACTTACCCACGGGTAAGTTGAACACCGGTCTACAACGAAAAACAATTGGGAAAAATTTTAGTGGCACGCGAAGGGATGGCATGGCTTCAGTGATATAAGGTTAAGGACATCTAAGGCCAATGGGGTGGCCCATGGCTCTAGTTATAAATGTATATGATTGTTGTTTTTGTATATGTCATCGGCACTGTAAAATCCTCTGTATATCGTTACTGAAACTGTATTTAGTCACATACTTGATTATACAGGGTGTAACGAAAAGGTGAAATAAAACTTTAAGGGGTTATTTTACGGCTAAATTACATCAACTTTTTCTATGGGACCAACATCGAAATTGCAAAAAAAACCACTTTCCCATAGTAAAACGCAACCAGCTGGCATCAGTTTGTATGGAAACGTCTTTTTTTTTTTGAGATTTCGATGTTGGTCCCATAGAAAAAGTTGATGTAATTTAGCCGTAGAATAACCCCTTAAAGTTTTATTTCACCTTTTCGTTACACCCTGTATAGGTATTTTTAACACCCTAATCAGCGAGGTCGCTTCTATCACATACGTTAAACAGTTTTCGTCTCGAAATAACATTCCATAGAATTCTTATGCATATATTACCTAAGCAAAATACGTATAGTTTAATTATAATACAATATTTTCACATCGCCTAGACATGCCAGGTATTGTACCTATAGTATGACTGGGTATTTTTTATAATGTTTAAATTACACACTTCACCTGTGACATAAACAAAGTGTAAGGGGCTGATTCTGGTGCTCAAATACAACATTTTATATGGGACCAACATCGAATTCTCTATTTTTTTAAGGTTCCATTCAAACTGATGTCAGCTGGTAGTAGTTTAGTATAAGATGTTTTTTTTTTCATTTTGATTGCTTTATAGAAAAAGTTGCTGTTTTTGACCAGTAGAATCACCCTCTAAAAGTTTTCGCGTTATTTTATTAACATCTTATATACCACGTAATAATGTATTACAAAAGTTTGTGTGTGGAGATAAACTTTTTTGTTTTTATTGTGTAATTGTTCACAGGGTCGAAAGTTTTCAGTCGGCTAGATTTTGATATAAACACAGGATTATTTATGGATAATCCTAAACCACTAAATTCTGGCGGTTGCATTCAGTTAGATTAGCAGATAACGCAGCCCTGTAACAGTGTTAGCGATGATAAACTCAGTATATCAATGTAGGTTTACAAGTTCATTAATTTGAAACATTGAGGTTGTTTAATAATTTGAGACTACATTATTATATATAGTGTACATAGTCGTAATTACGTGTACAAAATACTGCACGTGGTTAAAGAAAAGGTAGACATTGTTCAAAACTCTCTTATGTACTTTAATACAGAGTGTACATGAGAATAGGACACCCCTAGAAACTGCGTGATCAACTGGCTGATTATACAGGGTGTAACGAAAAGGTGAAATAAAACTTTAAGGGGTTATTCTACGGCTAAATTACATCAACTTTTTCTATGGGGCCAACATCAAAATCTCAAAAAAAAAATTGACGTTTCCATACAAACTGATGCCAGCTGGTCGCGTTTTAGTATGGGAGTGTTTTTTTTTTTGCGATTTCGATGTTGGTCCCATAGAAAAAGTTGATGTAATTTAGCCGTAGAATAACCCCTTAAAGTTTTATTTCACCTTTTCGTTACACCCTGTATACAACAACTTTTACTATAGGAGCAAAATATAAATCGTAATTTTTTTCACATATGCCCCATACATTATCATCGAGGTAGCACGTAAGTTTGTATGGAGCATTTAAAACTTTTTATTTTTATTTTGACGTTTCTTCTGTAGAAATAATAGTTGTTGTATATGAGCAGCTGATCACGTGGTTTTAAGGAGGGCCCTATTCTCTTGTACACCCTATATAAGTTCTGAGGGGCTTACTGTATTCCTCAAATAAACTACCACGGCACTAAGACGTGGTCCTTGTCTGCCTCTTTAACAAGCTTTACAAGTAACCCAATGTGCTATAGTGAGAGTTATGCTTGACGTTCTCTGCGAGATGTGATCCGAAAAGAGAAGATCCGTAAACCGATAAGTTCCGATGTAACCTTTGGACTTGCAAAACCGAAGTGGCAATTGGCATGTCACATCCCACGCAGAACTGATAACCGTTGGGAATAATAATAATAATAACCGCGCAGGGCAGCTTTGTGGCGAGCTGTGGTGAGTAGCGACACCACGGGGTCAGTTGTTAATTCGAGTGCTCCCGAGAGTTGGCCAAGACCCTCGTCTTCGGCTTGCCGAAGTGGAACCCAAAGGGGTCTGCAGGACTCTCACCTTTGGCTTGCCTTTACCGGCCGGTCAGAGTGAGGTCGCTAGAGCATGATGCTCGAAGGGTAGATGTGGTTCGTAATTGGCGAGTGGACACGTGATACCGGACCCTCAGGTGGAAGCAAGTGATCGTCGTTTAAAGTCCAGAGCCACCTCTCCATTCTTAGCCGCCAACAACAGTGTTGCCCCTCAGTCCGGTCTAGTATACGCCAGGGGGGGCCCATTCAGTTGCCGGCGAGTTTTTAGCCTGAGACTATGAACGAGGTAGGTGACCGGTAGTCTCCATCAATAGCCCAGAACCCAGTACCTCGACTAGACCCAATTATTTGTCATTAGCCGCAATAGTTCCTGTACAAATGCTTGCTGGGTATAATCTCCGATTACATCCCATGATGTAGTCAGAGATTGGATCCAGCAGTGTAACACTTTCAGGTTTGATTATTTGCGCTTAAAACGGCCTCTACGTGTTGGATCAGTATCAGTATGCGTGGGGGACGCAAGCCTTATAAAGGACCGGGTCACTTCTGGCCCGTGAACTCCTAGAGCGTACAAATAATAATAATAAATTGTTTTCACAATCACACCAATTATCTAGCCCCAAACTAAGCAAAGCTTGTATTATGGCGACTAGATAACGGATAAACATACTTAAATACTTTTATAAACATCCATGAATTAGGTACAAATACTCGTGCTCATCACACGAACATTTGCCCTTTGCGGGATTCGAACCCGCAATGAATGAAAGGTTCTTGAGTGGCAACACGAATTGTAAGACGCAGCATGGGCAGGCCTCCCACCCTGTGGACTGACTACCTAGTCAAGGTTGCGGACAGCCGCTAGATGCAAAAGACCCAGCCGCTCACTATGGCTTTTTATTAGGGGAGGCCTATGTCCAGCAGTGGACTTCTAAAGGCTGATGATGACAACAACTTTTGCCATAGGGCTAACATTAAAATCGCAATAATTAAAACACATCTTCATTCTAAATTTGCCGATCAGCTGTGGTAGGTTGTTAGGGAACGTTGACCTTTTTTTAAATTTCGATAATGGCCTTCTATCTAGTTAAAGTTGTTAGACATAAGCAATGGAAACATTATATTAAAGGAACTTAACTATAAAACAAAACCTGCTTAAATGTATTAAGCAATTAGACCGATTTAAATATTCTTAGTACCTATTTATACTGGTGGACAAAAATACTTAACACAACAACGGGGTCGAGAGGGCGAAGTTTCATTATTAATGAAGTGAAATCATGCGAACTCCACGTGATTTCCTGAAAATTATGGCGTCGACGAAATTTTTAAATTATACAACACGATAACCAATTACACAGGCCAGTAATTTCTCTATCCGAAACATCGGAGCGGAAAATTTGTTTTCGCAGACAAATAAACATACGTCAGCGGGATAATGATTCGGCATCCCGTTTGTGGGGCACTTAATTAAAATGAACACTTTTTCGATATTTTTATTGTACGTAAACTAAAATAAGCACCTGCCGCGCGAGCAATACACAATATCTTGATACTTGGAGAAGATGAAATCATATAGCTTATTTGCATAATAATAAATATTGGACAACATCACATACATTGCTCTGATAAAATGATAAGTAGCCAAAGCACTACTAGTGTTACACAAATCAGAATCAACGATGGTACCACAACACTATAGAAAAGAGGCAATATAGAAAAGTTATTTATATACATCAACCGACCGGGAATCGAACCCGGGACATCAGAGATAGCGACACCAAGTCGGGCGTGCTCGCATATCGGCTGCGGAGGTTGTCACTCATGTTACATGCGTGCCTACATGTTGCATGCTTGCTTGCATACTGCATGCTTGCTTGTAATGCAACATTACTCGTATGCAATGTTGTTGCTTGCTTACATGCTCTACTGGAAAGCGATTGACCATACGTATAATATTAGGTAACACTACAAAAATCAAAACTTCACTTATTTCTTCTTCATTCACATCAAACTTCGTTTTAATTTTCCTCAAATATCGTTAATTAAATAACAAAATTTACACCGAAATTCTTATCTAAACCTTTTCTTTCTCTATCTTTCACGTAACAGACAGCTAAAATATACAAGCGACAAATAACCCAGAAGAAAAATCGCCACCAATTTCGTTAAGGACTAATAACTCCGCAAAGGCCCTATCTTGTCGCTAGATGGCAGTTAAATAAGCCAAATTGAGCCATCCCTTCGGCCAGAGCCCAGTTTTATGGCACCTTATATCTTCTAGATTTCCCACTTCTTTTATCCTGATAACATCGATTCATTATTATCATAAACTCAATTCTTAGTCGTTTTTATTTGACGGTACCTATTTGTTGGATAGTTATAATAATTCGAATTGTTTTTAAAACCATGTAATTTCCCATTGTCAGAAATGTTTTTTTTTTGTTATTTTAATTAAGTGTTATTATTTTAATCGAAATAAATAAGGTACCTAAGAAAAAATCAGAATAAATTTAAATTTTGTTTTTAGCAATTACATGCTTGTTATATCTATGATAATATAATACTTGAAAGAAAAAAAACGACTGCCCACCTGAGGCAGTCGATTTTTTTAAATTGTTATATTATATCAGGATAAATGTTACTTTATTTCTAATAAAAATAATCAATACGATGTAGTATATTGTCAACAAGATACACACACATGTCATGTGTAGTTAATGCCGTATTTACCACAAAACCACGGATGTGGAATACAATACATAGCCTAACAGATGAAGTAGATGTAGTTATGCTGTATATAGTTCTTTTCAAAACACAGAATTGTTATTATAGACATAAGAAACATGTCTATACTATGAGAATAATAGAATGAGTAATATACAATATGCTGTATTATTTTTATATCTATGCAACTTGTAGGTAACTAAACAATGTAAGATCCTTTTAAATCAAAAAAGTAGGCAAAGAAATATGCCATAAAAAGTCCTGAAATACTGCATCATGTTTTCCATATATGTTTTATTAGTAATTCTGAAGAATGTACCAAAATAAACCGACAACAACCCCTATTGGCCCCCGGCGAGATTCGTATGATCGGGGGTTTTCGTCACCCTACCCCCTCGCTTCCCTGCAATGACGTAATCTTTAAAGAAGATAACTAATCTTCCTAATTGATCTTTTTCCTTGATGAGTTAAACAAATGAGAGAGAAGCACAGTTATGGGATGATAGGCATTAATACCCTACGTTTAGGGAGTATATTCGTTTGTTATATTTAATAGCAGTGTTTTGTTTTCTTGAGAATTGGCTATGGCGGGACGCGGATTACGTTATCCTGTGTTAGAATTTGTCTATGACGGTTTGTGTTGAACGAGTAATCATGATTAAATTATTGCGATACAGGGGAGAATTTGGAATATCACCATAAATTTCTTTAAGCCCTAAGTAAAAGATGATGTCATTCATTGAAGTAAGGTGTCTTATTTTTATTAAAAATAATTTTTAGTATATTGCATAATCGTCTTAAGGTAAATTGTTAAATTAGTTTATGCCAGACTTTACATGCAATACCTAATACATCGAATCGCAAAAAAAACCTTCCGTATACATAGATTGTTGATGTTTTAAAAATAACCCTGTATAGATAGACATCAGGACTTAAATAAACTAACAATACCATATTATTGTCTACTTGTTGTTGTTATTTTAACAACAATACATCAATGTTATGGTAAGTAATGATAAACACTACAGCAACTAATCTATGCCAAACCAATAATAGCCGGAAGTCGATTGCTTCACAAACACTAAGACGAGATTACGAAGACGGGACGTCCTGGAAACTGACACTGAAGCTAACTCTGCCATTTACAGAACTGGGCAAAACTGGCTAGGAATTCTGGTCTTAGAATTAATTTATATAGTCCTCAGCCTAGCAAAACTAGACATATTAGAAATGTTAGTTACGCAATGCGACCGGTTGGCAGACAATAAATTAAGTGTAAATAGGATAAAAGTGAAAAAAACCAGACAAGTGCGAATCAAACTCGCCCACAGAGGGTTCCGTACAAATTTGTAGGCACATATTATAAATCGTTCAGAAATGGATTCTCGTAGTTTAATTACAAATTGATTACAAAATGTATAGTTTTCAGATGATTTACTGTACTTGTAGATTTTATAGTTCTAGGTCAATGGAAGGTTATAAATTTTGATTCCCTTAAGTGTCGAAATATACGTTTTTGCGGCATAAATGGTCGTATTGTAGTTTAACGTTAACATAGAAGTTTTATTTTTTTTCAGTTTCAAGAAACTGCAGATCTGTGTATTTATAATATGGTTTTAATATCAACTCGATACCTCCACATGTTCCCGATATAAAGGGTCTTCTTGACAGACACACAGACAACAAAGTGATCCTGTAAGTGTTCAATTTTTTCCTTTTAAGGTACGGAACTCTAACAACGAATATATATATTAGTTATTCAGTTCTATCTAAATCATTAGTCCTGATGTTTCCTTTGATGTAATTCACTTGATTTCAAAGAATCAAATTTTGTTACGGCTTTTCCTTGAAGAGAGAAAATTTAAAATATTCTATTTAATAACATTTTCATACTTTAACCTTTTATAGGGCTCTATCCATTTATATTTGGCACCATATTTTTAACCTTACTTTGTGTTAAAATGTTTAAAGCGTAATCAAATGTTATTCTTTTTCGTCCTACACTGTAAATGCGTAGCGTGTCACACCTGAAAACACGATATGATATGGCACTAACTGTAAAAATATGATAGATATGGCCGCCATGTTGAATTGCCGTGCCGGTGACGTCACATATTATGATCGCTGTTTCGATAAAAATTCAAAATGGCGGCTAAATCTATCATATTTTTACAGTTGGTGACGATATATCGCTATATCGTATTATATCATATCGTGTTTTTAGTTGTCATGCTATGCTGAGGCCCAATTCCCGTAATTTGACAATAACCGCAATCCGGGGTCAATCCGCTCTCAGTAACATTACGATCACAAACGGTATTCTCGTAAACCCAAAAAATGCAATTACAGTTCGTAATGCGACTGAAAATGGAAGAAACCAAAATAAATATTTTTTGCTCTATTTTCAGTCGTATTGGGATAGTTTTGATAATTTATTTTACGAGAATACCACTTATAATCGTAATGTTACTGGGAGCGGATCGACAAAGGATTGCGGCTATTGTCAAATTCTCTCTCTGTTCTGTGCTGTTCTGTTAAGCTGTTAGGCTGTAGCTTATAAACATACTATTAAGATGACAGCAGTTTTACTAACACAAGTTTTAAAAAACTTAAAATGCCGAGAATCCCAATGTATGTTATGTGCCTTGTACTATTGTTTAATAGTAGTACACACTATGTGGAGTAGAAATGCCATTCATTTTGTTTGTCAAAAATTCCGTCAAATTAAATGTAAAAAATAAATGTAAGTGAAAAATCCTTACGTGTTTTGTAGAATAATGGTCCGTACTACTACTCCATAAGGTATGTGCTCTGTGTTGTGTGTAATATGTGTTTTTTTTAAATTAAGGAATTTAATAATTTTTGTTTTCGTTTTCTTATTTACTAATCATACAGACGGAAACTAATGATTTTTTAAACATTTTGTGCCTTAAAATGGATTATAATCTAGCACAAACTTATGTTGCACTAACTCGTTTACTAACCTTACGATCCTTCAATCTCAACTGCTTCATGATTAATAAAACTTCGGTCTAGACCAGTTTTTTGTACACCATTAACTGACTGTACCTAAGTAAAGTCTGGCATTTGGGAAGGCTGATCATTAATTATGTACGGAATTAATCGCGAACTACGTGCTAGTCACAGACAACGTTGCCGCATAGACACCGTCTGCGAGAGAGTTATAATCTGACAGTCTCCCATAAACTAGTAAAGTAAATCTATGGATGCTGAAGAAAACTTTAAATTGCATCCGTAATATTTAGGCTATTGTTAAAAACTAAAATAATATGGTAGGGTTCCAAATACCTACGTTATTCAGCGTGTTTTCTCTCTTGAATATTGTTTTTTTTTTTAATCTCTGAAAATTAAGTGACTTTTTGTGTCACCGACAAAATGCAATACATTTGCCTTTTGCAAATCCAATTACTTTTTAATTCAGACACAACAACAAAACGCCCGTCAGCATTAATATCGTAGCTGGCCCCCAATTCTAATCCGTTAGATAGCAAATTGTCTACAGAAAAACCACGAGATACTATTTGATTTAGCATTAGTATCCCGTGATTTACCGGTTAAAAATTCGTTATGGAATGGTTTTGAATCGGGAGCCTGGTTTGTATTGCCCTAAGTTGTCTGTGGTTTTAGTTGACGGTTCTTGAGTAATGAATGGTCTATATTTAACAGAGAAATGACGTTATTCGCCAACTATTAGCAGGCATAGTACCAGAATTTGTTTCTCTATGGTAAACTTAAAAGAACGCATCCACATTTTTGATTACAAATTAATTACATTAATGATTGATTATGTATTTTATTACAACAAACGAAACGAAACATCGCGGTGTGTCGAGTGGTATTTAGCGTGGTTACTCCTCACTGTACTTTTATTTGTATTTCCAGCTATTTTATTCAAGTACCGCTACCGATATCAACTTACAGAACAACGTTACCGTTAATTACCGCAATTTCGTTGTTTTCTTTCGCTATTCCTAGTCACCAATTTGCGGTTGAAACTTTACCGAACGCTATTAGATAACAAAGCGAACATTCAGCGAAAAAAGCTTGAAACTACGATTTTGTGTTGGGCGTATTTGGTCGTTTTTCAGTTCAAACTAAAAGTTAAACACGCTACGCTCGCGTGACTTTACGTTATTGGCCCATAAAACTAAGTGTTAGTTAGCTAATAATATTAATTACTTGTGCAGGATTTTGGGTGGTTACGCTGAATTTACTGACAACAGATTTGTGGTTGTTGACATTGTTTTACACTTAGCACTATTGACTTTGAGATATGCTAATTGGTCCAATCGATCTCGCTCAGTAGTACGTTTACATCTTAATTAGTTACACGGGAAACTACAGTTGTTGTAATATTGCCGTTGAGAATTTGTTGCTATTGTTTGAAGAGTATTTGACTCAACAAACATTTGTCTTTCGTACTAAAATGGTTCTTGTATCTTGATCAATATTATAGTAAACAAATAGACTTAATCATGAACTCAATATAATAAATCAAAGCCGAAAAGTAAAGATTTTATATATGTATTTTAGTTCTTGAATAAGTGTCCTACATTTATGAAACATAATATTGTAAGAGGTTAATAACAAACTCTATCTATCGACTTAGGTCTGCGTCTAGTCTAGCACACAAATGAGACCTTTACTTATACTTTGATGAGTATTCTGACCTTAAACAAGTTACTGTCCTCTGCGTGACTACTTAGATATATTAAGTTCGATCATATTTGCTTCACTTAACCCTCACAATTCTATTAAATAACCATGGTAAAATATTAGTTATAGTTATATGGTTCGGTCTAGACGTCTAGTCCACAATTCAGGCCTAAGTAGGTTAGCAATCGGCATCACACGTCACATTAGAGCACATGCAAGCGTTTGGCAGGCTCGAATGTGCCTCGGCTTCGCCTTGGCTGTGCCCCGAGAGGCTACGTCTATAGACGTCCTATCGTAAGACACGAAAACCGCTAGAGACCGCTTTTGTTATGAATGAGGTTAAGGATTATGTGTATGCTAATGTGGTTATCGATTAAGTAACAGATCTAAAGATAATTTACTGCAGAATCAAACACAAAACACAGCCTTGCTTTTTTTTCAAACTGCTGAAACTGGAACTGCTGAGACACAATGGAATATGGATGTCAGAAATGCACTTAAGTATCTGTAAACATCAATATCGATATTTTTTGCAAATAACGACATATCAGTACAATTTCTGAAAGGATATTAGCTAAGTATCTAAAAAAAAAATATATTTATCCTAACATAACTTAATGACCATAAGTTTCTAGGTACGATAACTAAAGTACTCGTATATAATAAAGTAAGTATTATGAATAATCATTATTTATAAACTATAAATAAATTAAAAACGTCAGTAATTTGTTTGACGGTCTGTAAAGAAGTAATCGCTTTTTCATTCTTTTTCGATGGGTCGATTTGTATATCTCTATATCTCTCTAAATAATAAATTTTACCGATATTTTTAACATGCCTGGAAAGTGGACATTTTTTGTTACGCGGCCGGTTGCACATGATGGTAGTTTGAGATTGTAAGAATAAGAAAAATTATATTAGAATAAGAAAGATCGTTTTAATTACTATAGTATACTTTACTTTTAGGCGCTTTCAGTTAATTTCAAACTAAATATTTTATTTTTTTTAAAAGATTCCGACGAATTGACAACCTCCTCCTTTTTTGAAGTCGGTTAAAAATAAATGTTATACTTAGTTTAGTTAACAGAAACCCAAACCCGCTCTGCACATTTCTCAATGTAAAAAAAAGCTAATTGAACCCCCAAGCAATATAGTAACATAATAAAGTGAGAAAAACCTTTTTAATTACCACAAACTACTGATGTTTCAATATGTCTTAGTTGTATACCTGAAACAAAAAAAAACTCATTAAAATTTTACTCTGAATATTTTCACGTAAAAATTTGATCGTTTTGCAAGTGTTAACTAAAATTTTGCATAGATATTTGATATTAAAATATTTTACAAGAGATTTAATAATAAAATGTATGTAATTGAAATTCTTCTTCCAAGTAAACTATGTATTTTGTACCGACTGAACTCCACAAGTTCAGCATGAGTTGCTAGACTTAACATTAAAGTTGGTTACGAAAGAGGTTTAAAATGTATTAAAGTTTTTACTTATTGAGTTTTAGAGTTGTATTTAGTTTTCTATACAATTTATCTCACTTAACATCTTCGAAGTTTATCTTCGCTTCCCGATTTTCTTAGGAAATGTATCGTAATTTATCACTGAACCAGTTTAATAAGTTCAACCTTCAAAAACAATAGACTACTTTATTATTTTAGTAATAATTCTTTCACGCAAAATCAATAAAATTAGAATGATTAATTTCCAACACAATAAAGATTATTGACACTTAGCGCGATCTACATACGAATAGGGAACTTCAAAGTTTGCAGTTTAGGAGTTGTTGCAAATTATAAAGAATCATAAGTTTTCATCTATAACTATATATTTAATAACAAGATGTAATGTTGTTAAAATAAGCCGTTTGTATCTTACAAACGGCTTATTTTAACTACATTACAATTATTAATAATGAAAAATGCAACAATTTTTCGATACAGAACAGAACAAGTTGCCTGAATTTAATCTGTTATGTGTCAAATCATATTTACTTAATAATGTTTCATTAGTGTACAGCCAAAGCCTGTCGGCCTACTACCTGCCCACCTAGGCCTACGCCTACTGTCAACTATCTGTCGATTGTTGACAGCAGGTCTTACATATTTTAGGGCGCTCTTCCACCAGCGACAATCGCTGAGCGAATATTTAGGACGCCGAACATAAAATGTTTCCACGTATATGTTTTATTGTGAACAGTATCTTGGTCTAGTATAATACCAAATCAGTGGTCTAGTAGTTCGAGTTTCAGACTGCAAAGCCTGCGATCGCGGGTTCGAACCATGCAACCGACTATGTTTGTACATTAATGCTAGTGTACTCGTACAGTCAATATCAATAATAGCCTATTATTTTGATCTTCCAAAAAAACCGCATACAAAAATATCATAGTAGTCTGACAAAATCACTTTAATCAGCTGACGCTGACTTTCCTTATTAAGTCTACATAATACAAAAGTTTTTTTTATATGGACTCAATCCCGCTCTATATGCAGAGCGGTGATTCTGCCAATGTCGAGTAATTTAATATGTATAGTGTTCACAATAAATAACGGTTGTTTAGTTTTTATTGCTTTTCTTGGATTCAGTGAAGGCTATACTCTTCCCGTGAAAGCAGGTTTCAAGACGCTATCGGGTCTAAAGCAAGTTGTCTCGAGACAAGTCACTTGACACTTAATGCGGCGTTGAATACAATGATATTTCAATAGTTTCAGGTCTAAATAACTTCACCAAACATTAGAACACAAACTACACCAAACTTGCACTCTAAAGCTCTTTAAATGATAAATAAAAACCATTAAAATAGATCGACGATGCTTTTCGTTCGACTACCCCCCACCGAATCTAATACGAATGTTCCCGTACAACAAGGACTACGCTAAACAAGGAATGTCACATTGACAAGAAAATTTGATGCAAAAAAGCCTTAATTAAGCACTATTTATTACACATCCTAGTTCAATTTTTTACCCTACTATTACTTCAATTGTAGGATATGAAAATTACACTTTAAGTTTACAATCCGATAAAAATCATAAGGCGATGACTAGCGCCTTATAGCAATAAAATTTAAGGATTTTGTTGTGACTAATCTAAACAGCATTATAAGTTGACCTAGAAGAGTTTAGACTATATAAACGTATTCCCTAGTTATGGATAATAACACTAGAGAAAACATTGGTTTACCGGCCAATCTATAGATATTATTATTTGCCACGGCCGTGTTTCTGTTTTTTTTATAAACATTTTATTTATAATTCATAATCAGCCCACCTAAGTCCACTGGAGGACATAGGCCTCTCCCAATGCGATACAAAGCTTGATACTCCAGTATTCTTTTTATTTATTACCAGCAATAGTTCTTAATTATCATCTTTTATTTAAAATTTAAGGTCTGAACGTCTGCATTTAAGTCAATAATCTACTTAAAGCTTTCAGAATTCAGCAAATTGCTGACAGTTTTCTATTTTCAAAAACAAAAGTAAGAGCTTAGAATTTTGCTTACGTTTCATTTAGTTGATAGGTATTCCAACTAACAATTTGGTTTGATGAAGAAATGGTAAACAACGCTGTTTTTCTTGTGTTGTTTAAATGCGTTCACAGCATTAATTTAATAAAGAGCTAGACAGTAACTGCGACAAAAGGCGTTTTGCAAATAACGGGTCTCGTCTTACGACGTCTCGGCAGATTTTACAATTCAACTGTTATTTTAAGTCCAGACAGATTTTGTACTGTCATAAAAGCTACAACAAATAAGCGTTGTTAAAACAGTAAAGATTTGCTGCAGTAATAATGTGTTATTTTGAAAACCAACGGATATGTTATTAATTTGTCACTGGGTGGCTTTATTAATTTGTTATCTAGTGGTGCTGCTAGTTCATTAGTCAAGTTCCTGTCAGGAATACCTAATATAATATTGCTTAATAAAATAGATTAATAGTTGCAAGATGCGATCGGCCTAGAGCCGCTTGCTGTGGCCTTTTATGTGGGCTTATGTCCAGCAACGTGGTCTTCCAAATTCTAATAGTGGTGACCACTTTTTTCAGAGTAATAACATTTAAATTGCAAAAAAAAACTTTTTCAGGTTCCATCAAATATGGGAACCAATAGAATCATTTATTGTCCATATAATATTACCGTCTGTCGTATTTTATGAGAATAATATTTTTTTCTCATGAAAGAAAAAAAAATGATAGTCAATACTAAGGTCTACGGTCGACTGTATGTAGCCAACGGTCCAAGGGAGCGGCCCTTTGCGACCTTCCAAGGTTATAAAGGGAGTGTTCGACCTAGCATCGATGCATCGACCCAGCTCGCGAACCGAACGATGCTCGCTGCTTTTCGCCATTTGCTGATCGTCATTCACAAGACCCTCCGTCTGTGATACTATGCCCGTGCCGGGACATGCTCCCCAGGTTAAAGTGGGAACTTCAAATTGGTAGCGTTAGATGATAATAAAGTCGTGCCGAATGGTCTCCCCTTCTTGATTTTCGACGCTGTCGTCGGACAAACTTGCACAACGCGACCCAGTAGCTTGCAGAGATATGGGAGTGATATGGGAGTGGAGAGTATGAGAGAGTCATTTTTTACCAGGGCTTATGAATGAGAATCGGCGAACGGCGGCAAAAACAGCGACCAAGCCTCTCTGTCTGTGATACTATGCTTGTGCGTTGACATTCACATTATGATGATATTCCTAAACTCCCTCATCAAAGTCTAGGGTAAGTACTTACCTGTGACCTAGAACAATTAAAGTGTCCCACAGCACAAGCAAAGGAACAAATATCGTTAAAAGTCTAGTAACATATTTTTTGGGATTTTGAAAACGCTAAAATAGCGCATAGAGTCTACAAATGAGATGATTTTAATACCTGTGTAGCTCAAACATCATGAATCGTCCTTCCTTCATGATCTAACTGCGTTCCTGGACCTTTTCGGTGGTTTCCATGAGATTCAGCTTTAGTCAAAAGAATTCGTTATTGCAGATTAGAACAAACAAGCCTGTCGGAGTTGTCTTCAGGCGATGCAGCTTCGTTCATCAATTGTTTCACATTTGCGAGGATCCCGACAGTCACAACATTCAGACGGGCACAAAATTCTCACAAGAATGCGGATATTCTTTCGACAAAGTGAATTCTCTTACTGACGTCAAGGTTGTCAAATGAGAAAATATTCTTTTTATTTTCTTTATTCCTGTATTGATAAAAGCAAACAACTAAGTAAGTAGCTGTTTGTCTATAATGTAAGTATTATGACTCTAATATTTGTAGGCTGTGGATTTTATGTAAAATAAAATAAAAATATAGAAAATGATGATCACTTAGAATTTTATAGTTTAGCGGGGGTAGAGTTTCGTAGTCAAAATGTACATGATAGCTACATAGACTGATGAATCAATAATATTACTTCGAATAATTAGGTAAGTCATAAAATTCATAAAACTACTTTTTTTTTACATTTCCGATACCCTTTTTATCTACATCAACATTCTTTTATAAACCGATAATGTACTCGATATTTCTCCTTATCATTCTGATCTCACTAAAAATACCATTTTGTTAGAAAGTCACCATCCCTGGAGTGGGGGTGAATGGGGTGTCTGGCCCAGCCGGCGATCAGTCACTGTCAACTTGCCGATAGCGTGAGACGTCCGTATCGCACAGTTTTATCCTCACCGATATCAATTTTTATTTTTAATCGAAACTTTTCGTTGCCATAGTCAGACCTATATGATACATAATGCACTTTCTGCTTTCAATTGAATGAGTCTATCAAATATCTTTATATATATTTGAACTCTTACCATTTTTCTGACAATGTTATGTTCATTGATTAAAAATAACATGTCTAAGATGCAATTGATTATGGGGATGACGCGTAATTGTGCTAGAAGATTTGACACAATATTTTGACAACATATCACAAAGTAACATTTCCACATCAAGCAGTTTCACACATTAAAAAAACTGGCCAAGTGCTTGTCGAGCCACGCGCAATTTAGGGTTTAGTAGTCGCCTGTCTCAATATGCAGTATGTTCTACCTGAACATTAACAACTTCATACAAGTCATTTTCGTCTCCAAGTATATTTGATAAGTTAACTCGGTAACTTGTAAAGTTTACCTAGCTGTGATAGTTTTCCTTTTAACAAGCATCCATTTAGCCGTCGGAGGTGTCCCCTACACTTGACATGACGCGAATGGAACCCTGATTTGAAAAACAATATCACGAACGTCCTTTTTACTAACTTAATGGACCTAACTTTAATGTAAGTTAAGGTTCGTTTAGTCAGCAATACCCTACAAAAGTTTTAAATTTAACACAATTTTAATATTGAGTCACTGTAATGATGTTATAACTTTTGACTCGAAAGTCATTTATGTTATTGTTACGCGTAATATAAATGTAATAAAGTGGCATACACATAAAGCACTAAAGACTTCCAATCGAGCAATCTTGAGAACTTTCTTTGGCACGAAGCAAAATGAGCTTTACAATATCTCATAAATTTTACATCTCCCCCATTCAGCGCGTTGAATGTCGTTGCATAGTTATTGGTCCGTTGGACTAGATTTATTACTCGGCTGATTTTTTTCAATTGCTCCAAGCGAGATTTATAAGACGTTCCTTTACAAAGAGTCACGTAATTCGCGAGCCGTCGACGAGTCGTGCCCGAGATAAGTTCTTGGACATCGAAAAATAACGATTGACGATAAACCGGGAGCTGGAAAATCACATTTTTACAGAAAACGGAACGCTGATGTCAATATTAGTACATTGAATGGAAATAGCGAGGACAAGCACTAGGTGTATAGTACGTACTAAGTTACAGTTTTATTGAATAGCTTATACTTCAAAGATACTATAATAAAAATTTTCGAAAAAAAAATCACCCCATAAGGGTGGAATATTCGGGGATGGAATCGGTGTTTAGCATTTAACTTTTATTTGCACTCTTATAATTTGTTTTGATTAGGATTTATCACTAAAAATAGATGAAATAAGTAAATTTTATTTTTAAAAAACCAACTTTAAAACACTCAAGATCAGAGTTTCAATGTTTTTGTTGCACCGACTCCAAAAGCAACTGATAAGGTACATATGTCTTAATCAAGTCTTCATATTATTTTTAGCTTTTGAGTGTTTTTAAGTCTTTTTTTTTTAATTTACTTATTATTATTTTATTTAAAGTTGGAACACAGGTTTTTAATTTGACTACCGTCTTCTAACATTGGCCTTTTCATGGCCCAAAAATAGTTTAAATTTGGAATCTATTATTATATATCTAATATATTTATATTATATTTAATATTAATAATCTTACTGTTTAGAATATTTGAGCATTAATGAAAATTCAAATAACTGTAAATTTGTATTAGTTCGTACCTGAAACAAGAATTAATTTTTACCTTAAAACATTTATTTAAAACACCATTTGTGTAAAAGAGCATCAATCTAAAGTATGTAGTACTCGTAGTAAAAAACTAAACGGTAAAATTTTACATTATTTTGTGAATAGTGTAAAGCAAGCAAGAAAATGAACCATGATAGAAAGTACCGCTGCCCATAGAGGTCGTAACGCAAAGGGAATTGCTGATGCGTCGCCCACCTCTCAGAAACTTATACACTCGACATTTGAACGCAAAGGGAAGACCTAAGGCGATGGATCATTTCAATACTTGCAAATGTATGAGATATAAAGTAGGAATATTTATGTTTGTTGTAACATGTACAGGACCCAAAAATTTATTCCAGGCTTAAGGCACTTGTTTTGTATCTTGCCGCGTTTCAACAAATTCCCTATTTACGATATTGCATATTATCGGTGTTTGTTGATGGTAAACGCTGCTAGCATTTACCGTATACGTTTACGCGTATTGTTCATTTTAATACCATTTTAAAGTTGAAAAATACTACTACTTTCTTTTAAAAAAAAGCAGTAACAAAATACATTAAAAACTTATTGTTAAAGCTGATCAGGAGCCTAATTATGACCTCATAAAGCAGTAACATCAACCTTGTTCTATATTTTTTTAACCCTTAGTTAAACGTAAAAGTAACACTCCTTAGGTACTATTTTGGGTTCCTGATTCTATCTATCCTATTTAAGGGCTTTGCTCTTGTAGATGGAGTATTTTCATCTCTCCCTGCATTCTGCCTCTCTTTGATTTGAAGATGTGAAAAAAAACTTCAAGATTAAGTCCCAGAAAATACTTGTAAACTTTTTTTGTCAATGTTTTAAAAATATTTTTACTAAATATGAATCAGTTACAAATACTTCTCTAGAGACAGTTTTAAAACGAAATCACCACAATCATTTAATCCTACAGGACGGCACGCCATCACGGCGAGTCTGACTAACCGATAAGATGCGGTTCCCACAGGGACAGATGCGGGTTCTTCCGGGCTTTTTGCGACGGGATACTATGCTTTTTGCTGAGACCGGCCTACTTTCCGTTTTAAAAAAGTGGTTTACATGGTAAACTTAACAAGTGTACGCCTAGACCAATATGATGTTGAGGTGTTACTGAATGATGAACAGAATAATAATTAGAGTATACATGGTTCAGACGGATGTCATTTACTTAACTTTGCGATAACTAGTTACATAAGTGAAGTAAACAAGTAATTAAATTCATATTATAACAAGGTTATTTGAGTTATTAAGAGCATATTATAGAGATTAATTTAAAATTCCAGATCTACTGCCACCATTAAATAGCACTTTTTTAACCGACTTAAAAAAAGGAGGAGGTTCTCAATTCGGTTGTATGTTTTTTTTTTGTTTAAATTAAAATAATAGCTTTTTTATGTTTTCTTAAGATCGATAAAAATACAAGGTTACATTGCAAAGGGGTGCCAAATCTTTAGGATTGGCTCAGAATTAGTAACTTAAGGCCGTACCCCCCCCCCCCCCCATAACACGTTTTTTCCAACTTTTTAGCAGCTTTCTACTCCTTATTTAATGTATATAAAAATTATTGAAAATTATAACAAGAATCTTTGAAGTTTTATCTTTAAAACCATCGTTTAAAATTTGTATTTACTCTATTTCATATATAAGAAAACAGGCTTTTAAACTACGTCGATAAAAATGTATTTTATGCATCTCCTCTGTAAGTAATCCTTATCTTAATTTTTGGCTTTGACTAATCGATAGAAAATTTGAAATACTTAAAATTGGCCGTTTTTTTTAAAATTTCTCTATTATTGATTACTTCTGACAATAATTCATGTTTTACAAACTACTTTTTCTCTGGCGCGCCGTACGAGATAGTAAGGAAATTCATGCTCAATGTCATTTGCTCGGGGAACCGCCTTAATAGAGATATGCAAAGATTTAAAAAAAAAACATTTAAGTATTCATATCCGCTATTAAAAATCGTACGCGTGGATAATTTAACTCATTTATGAAAAAAATGCACCGTATGTGCACTGCGTAAAGTCCTTAAAGACTCGCGGTACCTACGCTTCTGATGAAAGGCCGCGCGGCTTGCGTAATAATCTCTCTATTGACTTTATTTTCGGTTATTTTTTTTTTCATAACATACGATTACTAAATATAATAATGATTAAGACGCTTCTTTATATTGTTCCCTAGATCTTGTTTTTTAAATTTGGCACCCCTTTGCAATGTAACCCTATATATCATAGTAAGCCCCCTGGGAGCGATATAGGATGTTTGAATCCAATATTTTCGTGAGTTATCAAGAATATTGTTTACAAATGTTGACGATTGTACCTAATTAAACTACTCTGCGCAAATTAATATACCTATAGGAATTACAAGGACCCAAATACTGAGTACAATCTTTTACCCTAGTCCATCTCATTCATTGGACGTTTTATACAAAATTCTAATGTACCAATTATATGGGTTGGTCAGTTATCTTTTAATCAGTGTTCAAATAAAGATTTATGAATGGCGTTAAGTATTCTCATATCTTCTACCTGATAATATAGTCTATAGAATGGATGAAACTTACTCATTTTAGTTTCATCTCAACTATGTGGGCCTTATCGAATCGTCTATCTTTTGAGTATGGAAATGAATCTCCGAATCTACTCGTATCATTTTAAATCTAACTGTAATAGTCTGCTATTCATTAAAGCCCAAGCAATTTAATTAGTTTGATTACATTTCATAGCGTATATTATCTTCCTATAACTTAAAATGTGCTTACTAAAATGCTTCGGTTACTTTATTTCATGTTTTTTTTTTATAATTCCATCATATTTCAGCTATAGGACGTCCACTGCTGAACATTGGTCTCCTTCAATGACTTCCAGATTGACCGGTAAGGAACTTTCCGTTAACGTTTTGTTTAGAACAAACATTGGTGGTATGCAAAAAGTCCAGTAAGTAGGCGCCAAACTGACTGCTTTGGGGAAGGAAAGTGAGACTGAATTGAACTGAAAAAACACAGCGTGGGCCATTCAGCGGCTCTGGGTCGCTTGCCCACCCGGTGGACCGATGGATCCACTAACTGGAAATCAATGATGCAAATGACCCAGTCTTGCTCACTGTTGCCTGCCTGCTGCTCACCTGGGACATAGGCCTCCCTATGTCCAGGTGTGGACTTCTAGAGGCGGATAATGATGACCAGTACTAAATACGACTATACTATGACGATGATGATTTAAGTATGTAAAGTGTCTAAATACATATATTTATTTTATTGAAATCAGAATTGAGATATGTATCTTGTTTCTACAAACCGTTGGATTAATAAACAACAATAAAACATTCACAAAGCATTAAACTTTCATATTTGACTGTAGGCCGAAAGCAAATATTTTACGATCGGTTCGGTTAGAATCGATGTAGAAACAGAAGTTTTTGTATTAAACCAGACAGTTCAATGTCTGTTTCAGATAATTTATAATGGGCAGGTTGAACGATGATTAATATTAGATGAGGAGTCAAAAAGGACTTCAAAGGATAAAATGTCACCTCGACCTTAAATTTAAGCCTTTATTGTAATAAAAGCCTGACATCGACGTCACTTGGGACTTGAAATCAAATTTTAGAGTTTCAATTTTTAGCCTTAAATTACATTGAAGCATACTTTCAAGTCACTTTAGTACACATAAATTATTTTTATTTCGTTGGGGCACACTGACCAAAATTAATTAACTTGCAAGTAATGAAAAAACAAACACCGTCTATTTGGTGTATTACCAAATGGACCTAAAAAAATAATATGGCATGAAGAATAAATTGTAAGATGTGCGAAAGGGACGGTGTAAACAAAAGGATACAGACTTGAATGTGTAGTGACGGATGATATTCAATTGTTATATCTGTTGTCAGTTGTTGTTCGTTTGTGCTAAAGAGGATAAACCAAGTCCCCGAGAAATTTCGAGGTTTCTTTATGTCTTCATACATTATTGATTTACTTATTTGTTATTATTGCTCAATCAAATTATTAGTTGCTAATTAAATAAATAGCTCAAACACAAAACAACATTTTTTAACAGCTATTTAGTAGCTGGCAATGCTGAAATTATCTTACGTCTAACAACCCTGGCGAGATTCTTTGTCGCCGAGACGCGACCTAACGACTATCTAATAGCAGACAAACCAGTTTCATTTTCTTAATTTCCTTCCCCGCCCCATTTAATACCCAAAGAGTTTCAGAACGTATATTATAGAATTAACTCACTCAAGTATTTAGCTTTAAAGCCAGTTTAAAACACGTTTATAAACATAATTGTTATATCTTGTAGAGGATTAAAAGCTTAAACTATGGATAAAATTTTATGGTCAAAATACTGGATCACGTCTTCTACAGTATTTATGAAATGCTGCTAGTAATGAACCGTTATTTATCTACCTATGACAGAATTGACAGATTCTCGTCGTTAAGATATCAATCTGTCAATTCTTTCTTTCTTAGTCAGATTGTGATGATTCACAATCTAACTAAGAAAGAAAGATACGTACTTATTGAACCAAAGATTGATTTTTATTAGAGTAAAATTCAATCGCATTTTACATATCTTAACAAACACAAAACTGTGTGAGATCTTAAGAAACGTTAATAAAAGTGAAGTTTCATCAAGGAGAAAGTTCAAAGAGCCTAGTAACGTACAATTGTACGGACAGCGACGGTCGTTTTGGGCGGGCGATATCTTTTGGCAAATTGATCGCAAATACAAAAGAGTTCCTTCACGAAACCTTTTTCCGTCGTCCGACTGTCAAGCCCTGAGCACAATGCAGCTGCCTACGGCTTGAAGCCTTTCAATTGTTCGTCTATTCCAGGCTCAGTAACAAATGGCACTGATACCGCGGAGTAAAGAAATAAAAAGAGTTTAGGCAAAGTTTCATTTCCGCGCTGTTGCCGACTGCACGAATCCACCCGAAATATTTTTCCTTTATCGCAAAGAGGAACTTTTAATTGAGTCTCAAGAAATGAAGACTTATCAGTGGCGTATTGAGAAGACAGGTTTGCGGTATCTTGAATTGAATCTGTATCCGATTTATTTCAGTTTCAAAGGAGCAATTTTATTAGATTTCTAATTACTCGTAATGTTGATCGTCGGTACATAGAATAATACCATAACCAACGTCTCTTTCGGTATATACAACTATAGTATAATTGATTAAGATTAAATTCTTCGGAAATATTTTTTTTTTTTTAAAAGTGACTCGAACACAAGCAAGCTTTTCTTTTACCCGTCAACATTTAAAAAACCTATTACCTATTTTTAAAAAAAACATGTTTTATCAAAAAAATTTAATGAAAAATAATTAGGTTTAACCTTGATATTTTTATTGTCATACATAATATTCTTAAAAGAAAAATTGTGGTAAGTAAAACAATGTAAAAGGAAAAAGATGCTTTTGATAATTGGGTGATTGTTTTTCTGGGAAATGAAATCTAGGTAAAATAGTCTAACAGTTATTTAAAAGAAACAATCTAGTATTTAAAACGTCGTTACACCATTTTTGTACAATTATCATTCGAACAGGAAAATTTTGAAAGTAAGATATTGGTTCTCTTAATATTCTATATCTCTTCCTGTAGGTACGTAGCGTAGGTTTCCATTGTTTCCCTGTTGTCACGTAGGTGACAACGTAAGACTGTACTTTTGTTTCTTTGACAAAGAGGGTAAATACCTCCCGGAGGTCGCCCTGGCTTCGCGGCTCAGTGCCTCGCTGACAGCACTCTCCGAAGAATATGGAGACGCTAATCCTGTTTACTATACTTTGGGATGTATTTTATGGAAGTTTCGTGAAATTCGTTATTGGAATAAATTGTTATTGTTCTTTCTTGACAGTTTTAAAAAAATAGCACGCTTTTTTCTGTTGTCAGGTAAACAACTTTATTGAAGTTAACTCAAACAAATTACATGATCTTTTTGGGATAAGATTAGGAATTGAAGTTGTAAGGAATTCCTACCATTAAAGTACATTATGGTTAACGTATGACAAATTTATGGTTCATGTTCACGCGTAGACTACAGGATGTTTGATTCGTCTCACATTAATCACAAAAGCATTAATTTATGGTCTGTGTTAAAGCACTCTCATCAAGAAGAGAGCTTTTTAATTCTGATTTGAAACTGCAGTTTAATGAATGAAAGCAAGAATGCACCTGTCTTTTTTTCAAGTTATCCTTTTAATCCGATCATCCGAGTATGTAACTTAGAAAAAATATCGCACAGACATTTTAAGAACAAAGCTACCAGACTATGACGAGTATTTGGTAAAACACTTATTAGATATGCAAAACAAGGTGAGTTACATACGATACGGAGTAAGCAACGTTACATTAGCCGTTGATTTTTTCTGTGTAGATAACTTTTTTAATCTGGCCTAGCACAAATAGTTATTTTGGTTTTTAAATTAGTTCCTAATCCTAACCAATAATTTCACAACAAAAAATAAAAATTGGTACATACTTTTTGTGTTTACCTAAATACCAAGCCGTAAGAAAAACGTGCCTAACGATAATCTAACTATAAGGAAAACAGTATAAGGAAAATTAACAATATAACAAATAGTTTCATACGACAACCAAACACTTAACATCACCAGAAATTTCGTGAAGAACACCAAACTTAACACATTAACCGCGGATATTTGCGATGAACGTTGTTATCAAGGATATGTCACAGTGCCGTAAGTCGGAACGTGAAGGGCTATTAGGTTGATCTTGTGTGAAAACAAATAAAACGCGCGGGCGCGCCCCGCCTGGCCGGCCGTGTGTCGCCGACCGGGCGGGAGACGGTAGAGATGTGCGTACTACGTGTCCGTGCATCAGTGTGACTCGAGTATAGAGTGACTCTATTGGCGTAGTGGCGCGGTTATTTGCCTTGACCGCAAAGGGTTCTGGGTTCGATTCCTAGTTCGAGTCAGTTCAGAAAAGGATATTTTCTAAATTGACTCGAGGTTGGGTGTGACTGGGCGCCGCCACTGGCAAAGTTTACTGTCTAGTACTTCGAAAAACAAGGATGTTTATAGGAATAAAGGAGAATGGTATCCTTCCACAAAACCATGTCAATTTATTGGTGTGTTGTCTGGCAAATATTTCAAAAGTCCAAGTAGGTATGTAAACTCGATGGACCTACCTTAGGCTGACATGATGATGAGGTCAAATTAATACTCACATACTAATCAGAAGTTTACTTGTTTACTCCTTATGAATAAAGCAAGGCAAGATACGCAGCGTAATTATTACAGGTACCAAGACTCAACATCTTTTAATAAAATGTTGGCAAACGCATTTGTAGATCTTAGGTCGTTGATATTAATGTCACGTGGATTGTTTAAAAAATAGAATCAATAATCAAGTAAGCAATGATTATTGATTCTGTGTATGTTTAACCCAACGTAAGAGTTGACAAGTAAGCAAGGACGATGTTTTTTACGCATATCATTTAGCTAGGAATGGTGAAAAGGCCGATTGGTAGGTACTAGCACGTAACAAAACCTTTTTCTGTGTAAATTGACGAATACAAGCTCTTGAAAAGCCATTAAGTAAGCCTCGCAGTTGATCTTACAAAGTTAAAGTGCAATGTTTGTAATGATATTTTTTAAATCCTTAAAAATTCTGTCTATTTTTCGACAAAACAATTCAATTTTTTCCCATCACTAAGACGCACCCAGCCGTGGCGAGCGCCCGTCTACCGACCTTCTGTTTGCCCGATCCACAATAACTCCATTGTATGACTAACTTTTCACATTGTAAGGCGTTATTGCTAGGAAACTGAGAAACTCCGCACGATTATTTGTTTTATTACTCGAATCTTTTTGAAAAACTAGTCTCCAACAGTACTCGACCATCGCAAACAACAATCAAGATAATCACCATAATCCATTAGATATTCTAAATAAGGCAAACACCGATGTAGATAATGTTTACATTGCCCTACTATGTACATACGTAGATAGAGCCTGATGTTCGTCCTACGTCTGCCCTGCAATCGGTCATTGACCCCAAATTACAGACTGCCTTTTGACCTCCAATAAACATTATTGGCTAGTGGCTAGGTATATAAGTAGCTTCTTGCACTGATTAAGTTATAGATAAATAACATCAAAGGTCCAAAAGTTAATCACCTTTTTAATCTAGTTATGAAAGGATAACGTTGCACAAAGACTCGTCTTGTGGTTATTGAAGATTCATTTCATGAATATTTGATTTGCAACTTGACTAAACTGCGGTTTTGTGAAGACCGAAACGGAGACATTGGTGAAGTTAAATACCGTCTTTAAACCGTCATCAAAGTATTTTAACCAAGAGTGAATCAGTGGGTACTTGAAATAAGATGATGGGTTCCTTTATTTCAAATTTGAAAAATTGACTCTAGTCTAGCCAAACCTTCTTCTACTACATTTGATACAATGCCACGACATGCGTAAGTATTTAATACAGTTTAGGTTGTACTTTACCTCTGGGACACCTATGAGCTTTAAAACTAGTATTATCTTAACCTTGTTTATTTTTTTCTGTTTATAGTTTGACGTAAACACAACACCACTTGGGTACTAATAAATAAATTAAGTTCTTTCCACAATCACACCAATTATCTAGCCCCAAACTAAGCAAAGTCTGCGACTAACTAACGATCCATGGCTTTGGTACAAATGCTTGTCAAGTGCTCATACATTTGCCCATTGATTCGAACACACAACCTCCTGGCATTGTAGTCTGCTTGGCGTTTGTTTAGAGTTTATACTTTTATAGTTAGACTCCTACAGCGTTATTTATAAAAAGCTGATAATCAACTTATAAGGCATCATTTATCTAATTAACAACTTAAGCCTTAAGCAGTGCTTCAATTTTTAATCGTAGCTTAGTTAAACACGTTTTTTTGGTAGGAATTTTAGCAATCTGGCTGTTTGCGCGTTATGCGCGCAAGCAGTTAATGTTAAATTAATTAGACATTTTGCAGAATAACGCGAACGCGAGACAAACAGCCAGATTACTACCATTCCTACCAAAAAAAACGTGTTTAACTAAGCTACGTTTATAAATTATAATGTTTTGACTAGTGTTTTACTTGATCAGTGGTTTTGACTATAGATTTACGTAGCGTTTTCGAAGTCTATGGTTTGGACTGATTAAAATTCAGTTTCAATGTCAGCTCCATTTAACGGACGCCATTAGCTTTTCTTAGACAAGTGTAGCTGTTATTTAATATGACATTTCTAATTAGCTCTAAATAGCTTTCATGAATACAACATTTTATTAAGCTTTATTTAAAGGGTTTCTTACAGTTAATTAACGTTTATGGATATTACTGCTGGTCTGCAAGTCAGGAAGTATAAGTATTTGATATAATTTTTTTTTTCTTGGGCAATGTGTCGCTATAAAGGTAAAGCCCAGTTTTAGTTTTTTGATATGCATTTGCAAAAAAGCCACCAATAGAAACGAGTTTTGAAGAGCCTATTGGCAGAGTGGCACGGTGATTTGCCCTGGGTTCGATTCCCGACTTATTTAGAAAATATGTTTTCTAAATTGGCTCAAGTAGGGCAAGACAATGTATAACGTTTTGATCAGCCTATTTTAATATCGAAATTTTTTATTAATTACGGATAAATTGATTAAACAAAATAATCGATTGATGCCGTCACTACTGCCCCAAAGTCATTTAGGCAAGTAAGTCAGCGGTGGAAATATGGTCATCGGTCCCTTTCGTATTAGCCTGCCAACATAATCTATGAGCAGATTAACGGAGACGCTCCTGCTCCACACGTTCGAGCCCCGAACGATTTGTGTAAATTGAACTGTTGATTAGATTCCTTTCTTCCATCCCAACCGTCTTAATCTTTCCGATTCATTACATGCTAAAGTAAGACGTGGCCATAACTAATCTTTTTATGCCTAGTGCGTTCTTAGGTACAGAAAAACCTTTGAATGGTTCCATGAGCTAAGATTTCCTGAGGGCTTACCATGATCTCAATTATAGCAGTTATTTCAACCTTGTTTTTTCAGTAATAGTGTATCATGTGTTAGTAGGTACTGTGAATGTGTGCATATCTGCTAGTTTGTGCCGACGCGCGACCAATTTTCAGGTTTCACAGGTGCTACAGTTAAATAAAAACATTACACATTTTCTTATAGTCTAAACGCTGATTTTTATGCACCTATGTTGTTTGAAATATAATTAATACTGACATTAAACTTCTACAAATTTGATAAATAGATACGATTTGACAGAAGGCAGCCAGGGGTGGCGAACACGTTCATGGTAATTCAAGTTCATGTAAATTCCACCTAAGTAAGTTCAGTGATAAAGCTCATAAAATTTTTGCAAAAAAGGTGTTATTAGCAACAAATTTGTCAACCATTAAAACTTTTTAGGAACGAACATTGCCACAATTTTCCACGAATCTATCCCATTCTTAGCAGTTTCAGAAAAGATCCTGCGAATTTCTCCGACTGTCGTCTGTTGAAACGGGATGATTAATAAATATAGTGATCTGCTGAATGGAGTGATCCGCTAATAATAACATTGTCGGCGCCTATTGTCCGCTGACCCAATTACGGAGAGCGTTTACCACATTGGAGCGAAATGGTTCGATCTGTCAACGGAAATTAAATTTTCTGAATACCCTTTCGTTGGAAAGCGAAAGCAAGTAAAGCGTCCACTGAAATTAGATCTCTGGTGGTTGTCGGGACAATTCGAGCAGAGCAATCTCGCTACTGGATCTGGAGCTATTTTTAATGGAGACCAAAATTCCCTGCAAAGTTTGAATCTGTTTGTTTACGTACAAGATTAAACTTAGTAAAGAATCGTCGGAAAGTGGATTTCAGTGACAGAATAAGAAATAAATAGGCCTTTAGTTTAGACATATTAAATTGTATGTAGAGACATACGATTAAGGCTTTACTTAAGAGCTTTAATTAAACAGTACCTAAGCAGTGTTGTATTTACGCCTAACTCTTTACTGAAAAAACAATGCAAAGTTTAAGCAATACTGTTTTTTCGAGCATTAGACCTTTGTAATAATTGAAAATCAAGCGTCATTTTTTAAATCGAAATAATGCAATCAAACTCTAGTCACAGTGCAGTAACTCTTTTATCTTACTTAAAACGTTTGTCATATTCTTTAAATAAAAAAATATGACTAGCAATAGATAAACATGGACAAACAACGAAACTTTAGTACCTATTATCTGTCACAGATAACTTCCAACCAACAATAACGAATACACATGTGAACAAACACATTCGAGACCAATCACTCTGAACGAACTTTGAAAACGTCACAAAGCACTTTGTCATCTCGCTGGTTTATTAGAAATGGAAGGGGACCGCACTAAATTGGAGATGCAATACATGGGGTTGAATTTTCCCCGATTCATTCGTTATTTCGGAGGACCGCAGTGATCAGTTCGCAACTGGCAGGGACGTATTATCGGCCCTCCTCCCATTGTGTTTTTTTACGCTGACTCAGCTTCCCAAAAACGCTCCCAAGTCTTTTGTGTGGCATCCTTAGGGATATCGACTGCTATGAAATGTATAAACTTTATACAACTATGTATAGCAGAACCTTTTGCTCAGCGTCTCGTTAATAATTGTTAATCTTTCGAAAATGAGAATATATACAAGGTTAGTGAAGCTACATCAATATAGGTACGTCTAGACGGCTCTTTGTCCTTTTCACTCATTATGTAAGTGACAATAAGCGTTCATCAGAAAACCGAATGAAACTTGGGAGAAACCTTTCATAGCTGTCTTAAATTAAAAAATAACTTTGTTGAATAATGTTTGCGATTTTCTCGGCATGTGAATTTCATGACGACGCAGATCCGACTCAAAAATAGTTTTCTATTTCACAGGTTTTAACGAGTCATATTTCGTCGTCAAGTCATTTCCAATTTCCATGATATTTATTAGAAGTATCCCTATAAAGGACATCTTTTACTATGAAACAAAGCCTATCCTGCCTACTTAAAAGCTAATAAAATCCTTATCCTTTATACCATTCAAAAGCTAAAATTCAAATTCTAAAGACCCCCAGTTATCGGCACAAATCAGCTAAAAATGACGGAGTAGTGTAGCTAAGTGTAGCAAATAATGGCCGCATTATAGGGTACGAGTGGGTTAACGGGGCTAGCAACCGTTATGTATTCGATCGGAGAATCCTGAATTAAAGTACAAGTGTTTATTCATGCGATTTAAACATGAAGAATTCTCGTATTGGCCTAAAATAGTCTCTAACCCGTCGACAGTCTAACAGCCGGTAAAAATAGTTTTGCATACTGACTACTCATTGACAGGTGAAAAAATTACGCGTGTTTTTTGGATTTTAAATCCAACACAATATCAACATCCTCATCAAAATCAATCACACACACACACACACGAACACAGTCGATGATCAGCTAGAAAAAGGAGAAGTGAAAAATAGGTAAACAATACAGAAGATATTGAAAACCTTAAACCTACGTTTAAACTGCCATATCAAACTAAAAAGTACGCAACTCTGTTAGTCCTGTAATAGGATATTTAAAGTTGGTAACCCCGTAGAGTAGGTTGGCTCGCTCAGTTTAGATTCCATAATACCCGGTATATCGCTCGATCGTATTATAGAAAGTTGATATTCACCGTACTTTCACTGTAAGATACTTACAGTTGCTAGAGTTGGGTATAAAATTTCTAATAGACGTTTTCTAGGATACGACGATCATAAAATATTAATACCTGTCTCATGTTAAGACCTCACAGGTTTTCAGTTCAAGCTTTAAGGAAAATGATCTCTTTCACTTGGAAATTTATTGTTTATACTTTCATATTCGATACGTTTCATTGATTTATTTATTGAATTTTGATATGAATAGTAACTTTAGTTCATTTAAAAAGAAATATGAAAATACATAGATAGATAGATACTCTTTATTGCACACCATACAAGTAAAATACACATGATTTTTACAGAAAGATGTACAATTAGGCGGTCTTATCGCTAGTAGCAACATACACACAGCAGCAAAAACATAAACAATGACACTAACAATAGAAAAGGTGATACAAAGAGAAGGAAATTATAAATAAAAAAGTGGATTATAAAACAGGACACTGACTGACAGACAACTTAATCTTAACTGGTGGGCTGGTGGATATCACAATAACGTTAAGAATCTTCTGGACACAATAAGCACAGAACTATAGTACAATCAATAGCTCTACCACAAAACCTCAAATTTTTATATTTGATATTGAACTCTATGCATTTAACTTTGATTTCAAAACCGGCAGAATAAATTTGATTTTCTTTGGTTTAACCCTGCATTAGGAATAAAATAGCTAAAATAATAATAATGACAAAACCTGGAAGCAGACTAAAGGCAGAGTTTGGAGGGGCAAAAAACATGAAAAACAAATTACAATCGCAGATTCGCTTTAATAAACAGTCAAAAATATAAAAAGAAATGCCAGACAGCGCGACGTCAAAAACTAAACAATTGCATCAAATGGGCGATAAAGTTCAACGACCCGACCGTGACTAGCTTTACTGTACTGGGACCCAGTGACGTTGCAATTGTCCTGTTGGCGAGCACAAACAATGCAAGCATCAATCGAGCGGCCCGGATGACCGTAATTAAGATCTGCATCAAGTAATTTGAGGGAAGCGATGGCTAGAATGAACGCCGGCATGCGGAGAGCCTGGCAGAGTGTCACGTGATAGAATATTTCACAGTAGGGTTTAATAGCAGGAAAAACTGTGAAATGGCGGTAAGACTGGATTTTGTTTTGAAAAGGGTTAAAAAACTTTATTTTTATTTAGGAGGTTTGAAACAACTTTTGTTTGAACTTAGGAATGCTTTTAAGAATAAAGCTTGTGTGTTATGTAGGTAGGTCGATTAAAGGTCGACTTTGTAAAAAACTTTAGCATCAAACTCACAATCATCGACAGTATTACAAAAATCAGTATTGTTATCAATGTTATGAGCGCCTTTGAAAGAATTAAAATACCTCCCACAGGCTTTAGCTAAGCATACATACTAACAAACGAACATCTACCTCAAACGAAAGATCTTCGAAACGTACGTGACTTTAAACTAAATTAGTAGGTAAACCAAATCATACAAAACAGTGAGTTAACTGATTGCAGCCAAGTCAATTAAGCAAGAAAATTTAATTACGACCGCTGCACTAAATCAGAAGTCAAATAAACAAATTCCTAGATGTGTAAACACAAGTCGCCGGTGAACTACTGAATGGAACTTGAAAACATTCCCGAAGGCAAACAAAAGTTTTCTAAACTTGTACCTAATTACCGATTCCGTCCAAAAACCTTCCGCGAGTTACTGAAGTTTACCGAAAACTTTTTTTTTTCCGTAAACTTGGGAATTTATCTAGGCCATATTTTTAGAGTTGGACCCGAAACGTCGCCGACCGGGAAACACGATATCCAAATTATAAAGGGTGCTTTAAAACAATCTCCAAGTTTTTCATCGCCGTCTTCCGCCCGAGCACCGCTCAATTTATCAAGTAGACAATTTTGTGCTAAACAAAAACTCGGAGGTTGTGTAAACATTCGTAATCAAAGGAAACGATGTGTTAAATTATAGCTTATGTCTTTTCATGATGTTTATTTTCACGTCTCAGCAATACAGATTAACAAATTAAAGACCTCTTTGAAAAAACATTCTTGATTTATGACACTTCTAATATTGCATTGTTTTGTGGTATTCCAATCTAACTGGCTTCTACGGCGTAGTTTTTTAATATTATATTAAACCTTTAATTTCTTGGTATGTTTAATTGTAAATTCTAGGTGTTGCTGCGTAGAAAGCCTAGAAATAAAATATGAAAATGAACTAATTTTGAGACTGTTAGATTAGAGAATACATTATACGAGTACATTATGCGCAGATAAACAGGTAAGTATGTACCACAATTACTGTGAAAGTAAGGATTGCCTAAACTCATTACCATTTCCTAAGAACAATAACAAAGTTTGGTTAAGATAACAAGTTTTAGGATACCTTTCAGATTAATTATTGCTCTCAAACACAAATTGTCGACTTCCTAAACTAATTATTACTTTGAATTGTTGGTTTGTTGTTTTATTTTATTAGGACATTAAGTGACTGTGCTATAAATATGCTATGAAGTAGGAATTTCAAAAATAGTTGTGGTGTTTGGGGGGGGGGGGGACGACATCGACAGGGTGTGAAGTTCCTCATCCACCATTGAAAAGGGAGGATCCTCTGACCAGACGGTTGTCGGGTTCTTGTATTTACGTTCAATCGCTCGGATGACTTTAATATCGCGATGTAGGATACGTCAGTTTTTATGTTTGTATGTAGCGAGATAGATGTCGCTACAGTGTTATTCTAAGCAAAAGTAAATGATTTTATTAAAGAGTGGTTGTATATCGATTCAATTTTATTTAAAGCTAAGTCGAGTTAAGTTAATATGGTGGAGTGAAAGCTTTCTCCTCATATAGACAATTCTATCCCACGTAGATAACAAGGCTAAAGAGAAACATGTTTGAGGTTGTGTCTGTTAGAACAAATAATATTTGTATCAGTGGAGTAATTTAGAGCTGAGAACAATGTGAGTAGTTTGTTAAGGTAATGCTTATTGTTTGCAGATGTCATGCTAGAGTCCTATTCTAACTATTTAGTTATTTAACGGACTTAAGTATTATTCCGTTGCAAAATGTACTGAAAGACAGCCAGAGTTCTGGTAGATATGTAATCTTACATAGATGATGGAAAAGGTTTGCGTACTTATCTAAAACTGAGTATTAACTAAGTAAAAATATAATTCCCCACAATATGGCTACCGAAAGTTACCCTATACAGCCAGAACCAAGATATTAGCCCAGCAACAGTATTGCCAGATCTTCCGGCAATACTCTACATGCATCATAATCATCGTTTCAACCATAGGACGTCCACTGCTAAACATAGGCCTAATGACTCTCAGATTTGCCAATTGGAAGCGGCCTGCATCCAGCGGCTTCCGGCAAGCGCAGTGTAGGACTTTCACCCACAAGGTGGACAGACTACCTGATACTCGTCATTACCATTATCTAATTTAAATGAAGTAGAACTGTGCTAAGCATAATGACTCCGGGGTTTGATTCCTAATCAAGTCTTAAGTCCAGGAGCCTAACCTAAAATTAGATCTGTACGTACGCACCCTTACTAACTTAGATGTGTCATTTTTAAAACATATATGTATAACAAGAACAACAAAACAAGGTTGAAGTAGGTAATAGTGTTGTAAGGTCTTATAGTTAGGCCTCTGCATTGTCTACATTGCAGCGCATCAAAAAATCATAGGCACAAAGCGATTTTCAATCGCCAATGAGAGATACGATACTGTCGTCTAAAAATTTCTACGCCAAAAGAAGCGAGGCCCGTTTTATTAAGCCGCCATGTGCCACCCAGCTGCCGAACCGATTTTTTACCAACTTCAACTTTGACCCCACTACGCTACGATCACTCATGTGGGAATCGGTTTTTACCAAAACTTGCAATGCAATTTAGAACTTAGCTACTTTCTAATACGACCCTCATTTGTTTGAGTTTAGATGGCTACGTAGTAAGTGGGTGTTGCTCTTGTAATATTAATTGGTGTATTACTTAGTACATATAAAGAAATTGTTGGAAGTCGTTAAAATCAATATAGAAACGTTTGGGTCGAACTGTTAGAATGTAAATTTGTACCATTTTATTATTACATTAATAATTGATAAGCAGTTTGTATTTTAGGATTTGTTTTAGTACTCGTTGAGGTATTATTATGAGTGTATAAACAATTTTTCTAAGACAATAAAGCAATACTACCAGTATATTTTATTCCTTCAACATAAAATTGCCGGTACTGATGAACTCTATACATGACTTTATGGAAATGCTTAACACGTTCTATGTTCCCTATACAGACGACACATAATCTAGCTCGTCATGTCCACTTAAATTTTTCGAATAACTTTGTGTTGTGTAGGTTGTTTTTTTTCTATTCAACTTAAACGTCTCTAAAACATATTGTAAAGTAAAGCAGTTACTTTCCTCATTTAAAAAAGGAAGACACTACACCGCAGTCCATCATCATAACAAACAACTTGTAATAGCCAATATAACCTAATTCGCTAAGCCATAAAGGTCACATTCGCTCGGCACGAGGAGTTCCATTGAGCATCCCTTGGGAACGACCGCTCCCGGCCAATTATGGTTGACATGTGTCATAAAAAGCTAACATGCGCCACAATCACTTTAACGAAACTCCTGACCTTGTTTCGGAATGTTGCAGTTTTATATCCAAAGTTAATAACTTGCTCGCTCTCCAGAGTACGAACTACTCGTATCTAAATAGATGATGGAATGGGTGCCGCACCGCAGTCTGTCTATCCAGTTCTATGTTTCTGTGAAAATGGAACAAAGGAAGGAATGGTCGTATGTTTTATAAAGAAACAGCCTTGCTTTATGAGTATGTCGCAGTTTAATCAAGGCAGTAGGTAAAATTGTAGTCTGCAATGAAACTCGTTGGCATCCTTTACTCTATATATACGTAATATCCTTTACAATTGGATCCGAAGTCCACAAAATATTACACAATATTTTCGTTATGGTCCTTAACATAAAATCTTTAGTTAAGTACTTTGTAGATAGCCTCATAAGAAATTTCAAGGCTGCACAGCGGGCTATGGAAAGGGCTATGCTCGGTATTTCTCTGCAAGATCAAATCAGAAATAAGGAGATCCGTAAACGAACAAAAGTCGCTGACATAGCCCAACGGTTTAGCAAGCTGAAGTGGCAGTGGGCGAGGCACATAGCACGTAAAACTGACGGCCGATGGGGTAGAAACGTTCTAGAATAAAGGCCACTTACCGGCAAGCGCAGCGTAGAAGTCCACCAACAATGTGGAACAACCACATGGTAAAGGTTGCAATAAGCCGCTGGATGCAGGCCGCTTCCAACCAGTCAATCTGCAAGTCACTGGGAGAGAGTTTAGCAGTGGACGTCCTATGGCTTAAAAGATGATGATGAAACCTAAATTTCTCAAATGTTCTATCCCTAACCTATCCTATATTCAGAAACTTTTTTTGATGTTTAATATTTTCCAAATTATTGTCACTTGAAGTCTATCACACAGCGAAACTTTATCACCAAATATAATCCACACCCAAATGGCAAACAAGTACGTGTAAGTTAAGGGATCATAATACCACATCGGAAACTTATCAGAACTCGCGAAGAACTAATCCAATGTCAGTAAGGAAGTAAGTAAGCGTAAGTCAAGTTGGTAACGGGAGAAGTACGCTGAGCAACGATCGTTGCATTTTATTTCTTATGTCAATGGTGTAAGGTTTACAATTGTAAGCACTTCGCTGCAGTATGTATCGTCTTTTGAGATGGTTGCTACGGTGGCCACGATGCACTCACTAAGCAGGACTTAAGATAGAAAAGTACATCTAAGTAGGGAGAGATTTGTAACTTTCATAACCAAGTTTGCGGGCAGTTGGCAGATTTTCACTGTCACAATTTTGAGCATAATTTTTTTTGTAGAATGCTGTAAATTTTCCGTAGTTTTATTACACTTTAAAAATAAGAGTGCATATTGTTACGAGTTGATGCGGAAGTAAAATTGCAGCAACATTTTTAATTAGACCATTATCCAGCTCTCGAAATACGTCCAAAATAAATCAACCTGTCTAAGAAGTGACCGTGACCGTAAGTTGATTAATACACCAACTTACAGTCTTTTATAGGTACTAAATAATGTCAGACTAAGGTATCAGGTAGTTCGCCTTTTGAATATTTTACATCAAATAATTATCGATGTGTGCTGACCCGCTATCTTTAACGACCTTTCATTCCTATATTTGGTTACCCTATACCCAAACTTCATTAAAATTATTATTTATCACTCGCGTAAATTACATGGCAAAGTATCGTATAATGATTGATTATAATTATTGTAAAGAAGATATTTTAATATAATTATAAAACTAAAATTTTATGAATTATTTTATTTTATTGGAATAGCAAAAGAATTTTTTTTTAATTATCTAATTCATGTTTAGTTTTTTCACGATAAATTATTTGTAATAATATGAAAAAGGTTTAGTTTTCTACTGACAAGTTGAATTAAATATGTACTAAAAAGTCCAAAATAAATTGTAAGAATTCGATTAAATTTTGGGAAAGAAACCAATAAGTACTCTTTTTAAGTTCGGTACTCAATTTCCACAAAAGATTCGGTAACACTCAGCTAGAACTGTTTGTTTTTAAAAGGATTGAACCAAATCTTTCACTTCAAACAGAATGCACTATCTGCAAGTTTTCTTCAAACAAGTTTATTTTAGGAGGCGAATAGTATCAACCTAATACTCTACATTCAAGAAGAAGTTAAGTTTTTATTTTACTACGAATTGATGAAACTCCGTTTAGACAACCACAATAGATAAAAAAAGTGTATGTTCAGCGATCATTCGTTACTACGTTGACCGATTTCGATAATTATTTTTTTGTTTGAAAGGTAATACTTTCAGAATGGTCCCATTTAAATTTGGTCAAAATCTGATGATGGGATCTTAAGAAAATCATCAAACATTGCATGAACTCCGTACTACGTCAACTGATTTTAGTATCTATCTTACCTAATATCTCTGCCAAATGTGGACCGATTTTGATGTTTTTTTTTTTAATGAATACCTAATCAGTTACTTTTAGAGTCGGTGCCAGTCGATGAGAGATTCTATGTTTTCGTTTGCACCGATTTCAAAAGTAACTGATTAGGACTTAAGCGTTAAGATTATTTTTAGCGTTTTAGTTTTTTTAAGTCTGTTTTTTTAAATAAAATTAACTTATTATTGTCTGTACTTTAATTTAATTTAAAATTTTGTCATTGATGTTTATTAAATAACTATTTATCTGGACATGAAAGTATTCCTAATTTATTATGTATGTACTCTTTTACCATCTTTTACATATCACCATACTTAAAGTTAATACGTTAACGATAGTGATGACAATTGTTATTTAAGCCGATAAATATGTTAATTAAACTTAAGCGCTTAACTATTACAATGTTTTGTTTCAATTAATTTTAATTTAATCTTGTTTGCGCCTTGGATTTTTTCTGTAAGTTTACAAGTGTTGTGACTAAATAAATGAAAAAAATTAACTAATAATTAAATCCCCGGTCTCCTCTACTACAAGTTCCAACGTTTTCATTCATTCAGTCATTCATTCATCTGCTCTGCTGTGTTCCTTACTTCTTTCTTTTAGAAACGGAACCAGTATATCGATCGGTGTAAGTAAGGCAAGCAGCGTTAATGTTTTATTAACACGTTCCCGACAGATTGAAAAAATTTTGTTTTTACAGACTCATTCTGTTGCGTAAAGCGATTACTTGCTTAAATCGGCAGCACTTAGAATAATAAATTAGTTTACGTTACAATGTTAACGTTTAGATAATTCTGTTGTAAAGAGATACGTGATTTGTGATTCGTTTTTTGGATTGTTTGAGATTGCAAATGCATGTGAGCATTCTTTGGTTCGGATTAAAATTATAGTTTTTCAATCTATCGTAGGTAATCATTATATTCTTCAGTGAAGTCGAGCTACGTCTCTTTAATTTTAAAAATATCACTAGATTTGGCCATTTAGCTTCAGATTAACAGAATTTCGTCGCTCATTTCTAGAAAGATGTCAGGCTTAAACATTTAGTTACAGCATTTAGAGCTTTATCTCTTTTTTTTGTTTGCTAGTTTTAGATTTTAAATTTGCTAGACTAAGCGATAAGTTTAAAACTCTAATAGGTAGTGGATGTGTTTAATACAAGCTAATTAAAATAAGTGACTTGCTCCATCTTTGTACAGGTGTGATGAATGAACCGTCTTTTTTCTTTCGTGTTAATGGTATTGGTTAGTTAGATCCCGACCAGAACTTTGAGACCTCAAATTAGATGTCCATCGCCAAATTTCTTTATGCAAGAGTCTGGGCACAGTGAGCGAGCAAGTTAAGACAGTCTGAAGAACTAAACAGCAATGGCGCAATCACCGCTTTATAAAATATTAACTGACATTGGAAACTGTTATAAAGTTTAAAAGTATGTATTTAGAAAGATAGCCACGCAAACACGACTTTGTATTTCAAAATGAGTGTTATGGAATAGTAAATAGCCAACAATTACTTGAAGCCCACGCTAAATACCTATTTATTGCAATACCAGATTTACTAACGGTACGTACAAATGCGTGATTATTGTACTTTTCCTCCTACGTACACCATAACCCATCACAATACACCATTGTAGGCGCCGCAGCGCTTCAAACTATTTTTGGGTGGTCATTATGTTCCGTTTTGGTATGTAGATTATCATCTACTAAACCAGAAATAGCACCAACAACATCAAACTATAAAAATGGTAATAAAATATTACTTAGAGCTCTAGTAGGTAGGTAATAACTTGACGGAACTTTTTGAGAGCTTTGACAGAAAGCTGTTATAATGGCTTACTGCACAAACCTAATTTACTAACTATTGGTTAATAATACCATTAAGCTTACATAATGTTTGTAGTTTGATAAATAAAAGTAATACAATTTTCACATCTGTATATTTTTTGTTTAAAACACGAAACCTTTTTATAGATTAAATGAATAAAAAACAATAGACATTAACAATTAAATTACTTACTTATCAAATACGTTTAGAAAACAACGGCTCTTTTTAGGGGCACATAAATTAATATTTATGTTATTACTCCAAAGTTTCATTAAGATACATTTAATTGTCTAACGGTCTACCCTGTTGATAAGATGATTTGTATAATATCTATCTAAAAGAAATGGAGATAAAGTTCAATTTCGATTAAAGAAAAAATAGTAGGGTTGAGCTCTAAAGTTCTAAACCCTCGGTCGTTGAACTGAAGTCAAGTTCAAGTGTGGTGGTAAAGTCGCTTGCGCACGCTTCGCGTTTATTTTTAGGGCACTAAATATACTGAACTGCTGTGCTATAATGTTTCCTGCAGACTCGTGATTGGCTGGACAATCGCAAAATGTCGACGGGATCTAAGAAAGGGCATAAACAGACGCCATACAAAGTGCTTACAAGTGAAATCGTTTCCAGTTGGACTGGCAGGCTAATTTTATCTGTACAAATAATAAAAAATACACTAACAAAACAGCACTAAAGAATGGATGGAAGAACTAGATAATATTAGGTACTTATCATAACCCACGCTTTTGATATTATATGTAAGCAAATGTAACTAATTTACATCTTTAAGCATAGGTTTATCAGGTTTAAAAATATTTATGTCTCAAGAATAAATTCACTTACGTGAGAAACTTTAATTACACTCAGAGCAGTTACGATGGTCATATATAATAAAACATCAAACCCATCATAATCAATAACAGCACATAAAACGACAACAACCCTGCATTTCTCCTTGACAATGTGTTAATTTTACTTTCCCCGACTTCATTAAGCGTTTGCATCTAAGAGTAATAAAAATCGACTTTTTAAATTCATATCGGCACACACAAGAGTGCACACGATAAAAAAGACCCCGCCGGACCATTGTTGGGGGCACATTGTGGCACCACCTGGCTCATTAACGGAACATGCCACCGCCAGCCTAGGGTGAACCCTCGGCTTTAGGTGAAAGTACCTACACAATTTTACTAGCAACTCTAGCAAGGTAAAATAGAAATGCGTGACGTTATGATATCTATGCGACAACAGGGGTTAAGCTTTTATAATCTAAAAAATAAAACATATCCTTATTGTCAAAGGAGCAAACAAACCGATATCAATGTTATGCAAATTATTCGTATATGTCACTTATAAAAAGAATTACAACACAAATAACGTTTGCTTGTAAAATCAAATTGAAATAGAAACATAATAAGAAATGTCATTGCAAGAACTTTGTGCTATCCAATTTGAGCGATCAGCTGTTGAAATGGTAAATAACAAAAGCACATCTGCATCACTCGCTCAAAGTCGACTCGAATTTGTTACTCTCATGATCATTTCATCAATCACTGACATTCAATAATGGTGATCAGAAAATTACAAGTACGCAAAAGAGAGAAATAACTTATAATTTATTCAAAAGCACTTGCTTTACTGTGTCATTCACTTTACAAACGACTTTTCCTTGGACACATAAAATGGTGGTATGTACCAACCAATTTATCGCTGCAACTATTTAAAACAAAAGGTGAAAAGCTTTATTCATGCACCGGCACGACTTACCGCAATGTAAGAGGTATTATCCGTCAGATTTACAGCTAACACGGAGGAGCATAAACCTCTAGGGATCCACACAAAATGGCGGAGAGTGCGTTTCACTTGGAACCTCACGTCACTGGCCCATTTCTTACGACCCATTGACTCGGAGCCATTCATCGGGCCTTTTCAAATGAGAAGGGGTTTAATGCGCCCGAGTGCAAATGAGAACGAATGCGAGGATTTATCACCGCAACTTATTGTACTGAAGGCGTATGTTGTTTACTTTTACGGCGTCTTTAACGGTAATTTAGATTTGTTGTTAAATATACAGATGGGGAAGTAAACATTAATCTCACTTCCACCACCGTAAAATTTATTTCAACGGGCATCTATAGATCTCTTGAAAACATCCAAACAGTTAGGGTTACTGCTTTTTTATTACAAAATACCTACCGCTGTAAAATACGTACGGTTTTCACCATTTAACAATAGTGCCCTATGCATACGTGCGCGTTCATTCTTCATTATGTTTCTAATTGTAACAAAAAACTTGCAATAAAGAAAATGTAACAACCAAGGACCGATTAAAACCTCCCCTCGTCAGGCCATGATTAGCTTCCTCTTAATCTCGGTTTAAAAACTGCATCACAATGGACTAGGTAAACTCGTTGGGCCTATTTCGCAAAAAAGCTTCCCTTTCATTTACAAGTTGAGGATTTGAACAAATATTTTTATTACTAAACCAATGTTTGCGTTACCATCGTCAGCAAGGGGTTGGGTGAATCACCATTCATCCGCCATCTATCTCTGATTCCAATTCTTCTACGTTTGCGCGAATTTGAATAGGCCAGCTGGTCCGTTCGATACCCTTTCGTCTTTTTATTCGTTTTGAAAATCTAATATCATAAAAAGGGAAATTCTCGGCAGTCCTATAAACAAACAAATCTGGCCTGTTATTTATATTGGGGTGTCCCAAATAAATAATAAGTAACATCTGAAAATAAGTAACAGTTGTTAGTTTCTCTGTAAAGAGCTACCACACATGGAAAAGATGCCAAAGTATTTAATTAGTAATGGAAATAGCAAATACGAAATTGGCAATCGCTAATCAATAAAATAATATTCTTCTGACACATTCAGGTTGTGATTCCCCCAAACTTTACTCAAAACACAATTATAAAGTTATTAATGTTTACTAGTCATAAAAAGAAAAAGCATTGGAAAACACCCCAGCACACGCAGTGAGTACTATATTAATGGACCTCAGCTTTTTACCGTCGTATTTTTTGTTGTTTTGAGTGAGCTCGCTAATGCGAGAGCACTTCAATAAGGCAGGGAAAACAAAAGGAAAGAAATTTGATTTTGGGCGCAAGCTGAACCGACGACCCCGAACATCCCACTAAAAGAAATTAATCGGCGTGTCCGAAAAAATAAAACAAAAGATACGGTAAATCCCACACTGAGCGAAGACAATATATCGTGTCGTCATAAAGCTGTCCCTCTCTCCCGCCAGGCGGCGCCAGTACCCCCCGCACTCCTTCGTCGAGACATTACGCACGTGCGTGCTACTTGTCGCCTTGGCACGAACAAAAAAATACCTTAACCACCGGACTTAAGGACATCTTTCATCTTATCCCGACCTCTAAAGATCCAGCACAACCTATTACTCACCATATCGCGTTACCATTAAACACATTTTGTTTTGCTCCCGGCCGCATTCCTCCCGCGTCTAATAGCGATCGTGTTGTCGATGAATGTTTGAACTTTTGTCCTTTTTTGATTAGCGGTTACTGTTGCGGGTACGATTTTTATTAACAGAAGCTTTAGCAGTTCCAATCATGGACTCAAAAAGTTTGAAGCTTCCTAAATTTTATGATAAAATAGAATAAATACTTTTTGGTAAGAAGACACCAAATACTCACTAAGGTCAAAAATCTTTCTCTCTCTCAGAATGTTATCAATGTGTATTGTATTTTTTTTACCTCAGCGCAATGGAGTTCCGTTGAGACTTATGTTCCAGACATAAGCTTACTCTAATTCAATTTCCCCAACAACTGTTGTAATAAACTGGAGTGGAGCTATAATTCCTAGAGGACCCCCAAAAACTTAATAAATTGTACAGCGCAGTCTGCAATCATAAACAACAGTGGCATAGCATATTATGCACCCTAACCGCATAACTGTTCCCCTGCGCTTTGGCTCTGACGAACGGTCCAATAAATACCCATAAGGTTATACTGTGACACGTACAAAACATTCCCGGATATAAAAGCATTATCCTGTTAAGTAATTTATTTCTTCTTCAGGTAGTAAGCGTCGGTTATTTTATGGTACCACTTAAACGTTCTATAATCCTAGCTGTTATAGCACAAAAGAGGGTGTCGGAAACCATAATGCTACACCATAAACGAAAGAATTAAACCTCAGACGAAGGCACCTGTTTAAAACTGAGCACTCCATAAATCATGTTTTAGAGGGTTTGTATCTATGGACTCAAAGGATTTGACTGTGTAAAATTTAATATCGTAAACCGAACTTTGTGATTTATCTTAATGCCATTAAGAAGCCAATAAATAAAATAAATATTGTTCACTTGGCTCTACCAACGATCTGGTATTCTATCTCTCATTGCTTAGGAGCTATTATCTAGTCGGTGGGTGGACTGATCGTCAATCTTTTCTTGCTTCTGCCAACCTTTCAAACTAACCTACATCTATCTTTGACAAACACCACTACATCTCAAACGCTTCTAGTATGTACCAGTCTCTCTGAGTCATAAGTTATGTTTTATACTAATACACTACCATTCACGATCTGTTAATACCTTTGAGATGATTTAAAGTAAGAACTCAAATGTCGGTAGGTACTATATCTAATGTGTGGTAGCAGGTAGATTAAAATACAATTGATTAAATGGTTTAACACACATTCTGTATAAGCCCAAGTTCCTAACATTTAATTCTAGAAATGCCAAGAGTTTCTTTCTAAACGTAGTATTCTCATGCAGTCATATTTTTCAGTCACAATATTTCATGTGGAAAAATGTAGCAGCGATTTAGCCTTTATTTTAAATTTAAGTCTTGAGGTTTACAAAAAAATTACTTAAAAAATAAATCGCTTAGAAGATTTTGTAAAGATAATTAGTGTCTATTGTAACTCGGTATAAAATAGTATAATCGTAACATAAGCTAATCGATAATACTATCATAACACAAAGTGATAGATAAAAATTAATGTGCCAACTTCAGCCTAAAATTTATCATAGTTTCTACAGCGATACACTAACATAAAACAGACACAAATGTATCTTGTGGTTATGTATGCCCAACAAAATAACTTCAAAGAGTTTTATAGCCCTACAAAAACAGTCGTGAACTGACCTATGATAATCCCTTTTCACATTCAATGAGTCATCGTCCTCTGACTCAGAGATTTCTGCATCCAGTTCTGGCAACCCACACTTCGAGAACCGGTCGCGATATAACACGCACAAGTTACTACTCTACTTACCTACCACCATCTCGTAAAACTGCTTTTCTTTATTGCACATTAATTTTATCAACCGGTGCATTAGCAATATAGGTTTTACTGCGTGCGACGTTTTACATCTATAGGTACTGCTTAGTTATTACTAGAGTATTATAATTTAAACGTAGCTATAAATATGGCTGATTATCCTGACTACTAAGATAAAATATTTATTTATAACCGAATTTTATTATTTGAATCTAGAAAGCTACATGACGGATTTATGTTTTTATCAATGGTTTTTATTTAAATTTACTTATTTTGCCTATTTTTACACGACTGCCCAAAGAAGAATGTAAGGTTTTTAGGATTTATATATGCATGTACATATGTGTGTCAGTGTCTTTATTCCACCATAAGCTAAACTCCCAAACCGATTTTGATGAGTGAGGTATCGTATATCGAGGATATGTGTGTATCCTTACATTGGTGCAAAGGCCATGTCATAATGAAACAATACAACGAATTATAAACTCAATCTGCGGCCTGAAGAAAAAAAAGTCTGGATCCGAACTTATTGAGTAGAGTATCACAATAGGGTTTTTGAAAGTGATATTAAATATATATTTATAACTTAAAAAACCGAAATTAATTGTTATGCCGTTTGTAGTTGATGGAAAGATGCATCAGCTGCAAACAATTTCCTACTTTATTCACAATTAATTTTTTACCTTTTAGTTCGCTTTTATTTTAATTAGTGATAAGTCCACATCAAGACGAATCATGATAGTGCAAACATTAATATCTGTTAAACATTAGTGTTAGTGTAAGAAAACGCCAAAAAGGGATAAAAATAGAGTATATAATTAGTAATATACTCTATTTTTTATCCCTTTTTGGCGTTTTCTTTCTTTTAATTGATATGAGACCATCCCTAAAGTGTATCCTTTCGAAAAAAAAAGTCGAAATCGGTTTACGTGGTAAAGAATGATCGGTGAAGATACATTAAAAAATTACAAAACAATATTCTGACAAATAGAGAATCTCTACCTTTTTTGAAGTTAGTTAAAATACTCAGAGAACCCATTTCAAGTTCATTTAACTTAAGAAAGGTAGTAAATTCAAACTTGACTTTCTATAAAAATAAAAAACTATCATGTATAAGTTTATGCACCTACTTATGCCGACAAAGATAACCTTTGAACTAGAATTACATTAATGTAATTTTTACGTTAAAGTAACAAAACAAATTAAATACAAAATCAGAATTTTTCGACGAAAATGTTTAAGAAGGGATAACCAAAGGTATACCAAACGAACATTTTTCCGCAATGATCGCCTATCAATCTAACCTACTTACTCTCCAGCCCAACCATTACTCCAGTGGCATACTTTCGTCCAACAATATCAGTTCCTAACGGACGTATGCAGTTACAATACCCGCAAATTAGGTTAGCACGATTGTAACCACTTATCTTCTAAGGCGCAGTCTCCTGACACTATTATGTTTACAACTATCGTATTTATCGGGAACTTTGTGGTACAAATCTGCACTATACTGCAGAACACCTATTAGTGCCAATGAGCAAGCAGTGTGTTCCGAAACACAAAATGATGTTCGTGCTGCAGCCTGAGCTTACACTTTGATTGCTTTTGTTCTTAGTTTGTTTCAAATTTAATGGTTCAATAACAAACAACATGTTTAGATTCGCACTTTTACAAAAAAGTTGATGGATTTATGCGATCAATTTCTTCTTAACTTTATGTATTAACGACTTACTAGCTTTCTTACAACTGACAGGTGAGTTGGGGTTAAATGTCTTAATTAATATATGTGACGTTGCAACTTCAAAGAAATATTTTAGACTAGTAGTATTGTTGACCTTAATAGTTAGTCTTTCAGCATATTTATCATTCATAATCTAATACGTCTTGAGATATAAATTATGACCCAATAGACCGCTGTGATCGAAAATATTATGAAAAGATTTTTAAATACATCTAATTCATTATCATAACTAATAGCTCCCGTTACTCATGCCCTAGTTTCATTTTCAATATTTGAATAAACCTTGCATCTTTATATTAGATCTTTATCTATATCTTTATTTATATCTTTTATCTTTATTTATCTTTATTCTTTATATCTTTTCATTTATTTCTAGTAGAATCTTATTTTCGAACTAACACACGAATAAACTTTGTATCTAGAAAGACATTAGCCCTGTGCTTAACCACATACTGCGGTCAACCCAACCATTGGTTCGGATTGGTGGATCGCATTACTGAGGTGTTGATATCGTCAAAGCTAATGTCCATCGTATCAAATCCAATAACCATCATATTCAAATTAACTCGCTTCACTGATCCAGTCTCGAAGGTGTTATTTACTTCATTGTTTACAGCTTGATGGTTATTTTGAGCTTCTGTTTACACTGTTTTATCATGTAAATGGACAGAACTTCTTATCATTGAGACAAGATTTCTATATAATTTTAAAATAAATAAGACAGACCCAATATAATACTTTGGTGAATCTAAATTGACAGTTTAATCAATTGCATAAATTCATGTTACAATCATTGATATCCTCAATTTAGTTTACGAATAAATAAAAATGTGATTACAGTGTTTAAATTTCAGACAAGCAAAAATAATGCAATTGTTAAAATGGGTAACACCAACAGTCATTACTCGTTTGTGAATGATATATGAAAGGCACTTTTTTATCATTTAATAATTTAATAATATATAATAATTTAATAATATAAGCTCCCATATATAAAGTAGGTACTACGACTTACATCGGAGCTTGTATTTATAAGTAAACAAAACTAATTTAAGGGGTTCTCCTTATATTATGGTGACATTGTTTTTATGATAATAGTGCCTTTTTAAGTTTCATCGAAGCAAAAAACAATGGCCGGATGCATCCGCAGGATATGCACCAGTCGCATTTAATGTCTCTGTATTACGTCATTCACCCCATTCATTAATGTGCTACATGTGCAGTTTTATTAACTATATCTATAAATCTACATTCACTTGCATATGGTATTGTCTTCTCTATGTTGTCTATCTTACTGTTCTTACACAAATATGATTAAAATTTGTCTTTCCATTGATCATTTAATCCATTGGCTTTTTCTAAAGAAACTTGCCTTATCGAAGTGTATACTGTATTAAAAATCGCAATCAGACTTAGTTCAAAGACCATAGCTACTTTGTTTTAGTGTACAAAAAAGTATCTAAAAATAACTTAACATAAGTTTATTTATTAAATGAGTAGGTTAAGATCTCGTCACATATCAATCAATGATAGAACTAAAAAGTAATACAATTTATTTATTTTTTTCTTTTTTTCTTGGGAAGACTTTGGCAGAGATAACATTATTATTAAATATTGACAATCAACATACTAGTACTTCTAAGAAAACATATTGGAAAGCCTTTTACTTTTGCGACTTGATTTTTATACGAATTCATTTATTTGTAATCGAATTTATCTGTGCTTACTATTGATTGATTTCTTTGTGGATGATGTCTTAGTAAAATATATAAAATCAAACAATCTTATTGGATTCTGGTTTCAGCTTTTATTAAGATACGCATTTTACAGTGTATATTTCCAATGATTCAATGTCGATAACTTCATCTAAAATTTTTGTTCTCACCAACCTCCTCAGAAAGCACATTAAGAAAGATCTCACGGAACCAAGTTTCGTTTGAGACATCCTGGCCCACAAGTCGTAACTCAAGATAAGGCGGCTCATTGTTATGCGATCCACCTACACGTACAATAACAATCGCATCCCACAAAGCGTCCCGCTACAGTATCGACAAAGTTCCATCCGCTACGTTAAACATCGCGTGGTCCGCTAATCCGAGCGTAACATTGCAAAACGCAGAGCAAACTGCTTCGCTTTGTATTCCACTAATGAGAGCCACGTGGCTGTCCCCCGCAATGCAGGCTGCACAATAAAACAATAGCTCCACAGTTGTGCACTCTGGCTTTATTCCTGCAGGACTAACTGTCGCGTGACTTTGAATCGTTACGGGCGTACCGCAAGGTGCTTTCCTAGAGCCATTTCTGTTCATTCTATTTAGAAAACATATGGCGCTGAATGTTATCGAAATTCATGTTCTGGGACAGTAAATTTTCTGTTGCCATTTCCGTTTTGCTTCTTTCTGATTTATTTCAGTTTGGAATTATTTTACCTAAACATTAAATTCAAATGTAGTTTTCGAATGTGAAACATTACTTCGAAGTTTGTTTAATGATTGCGTGACGTTTGTTTTCGGTATCATAGATCCTCAACGGTCTGAGGTATCCTTAGCAACGCGGTTTGCATCAATCACTTCAGTGAACTTTGTAACGTTTAATAACTTCCAAAATGGTAGTAATTTGAACGTTTTGAATCCGTATCTATCAGATTTCAAGAGTTTATCGATTAATTTTGGGTTTCTCCTAGCAACAACAGCAACTCGAAATCCGGTTGTTTCGTAACATAACCTTTCTGGGTACTGAGAGACCCTTTTGAGTGTTCCAATAAGAACCGGATTGACATTTTTAACGATCCTTTCTAACAGGTACATTAACTATACATTTTCTTTGACGACTCTTGACACTTTTGACACAAACACGGCAACTTTTAAGGGGAGTGAAGGGTGTTTTATCGCGCGTTGTCGTCAAACACGCGTTGTAAACATTGGTGGTGCGCCTGTCAGTCGTGTGTTTCGATTCGGCGTGTCGTTAGGGGATCGCACTGAGTTCACTGGCACTGTTGTCACCGACTCACCTAGTTGTGCGAAGACCTTGGGCCTGACGTTCTCCTGCCAAGCGGCGGCGGCGGCGGCGACGAGTGCCGCAAACAGGGCACAGCGTAGCACGATCATGGCACTAGTCACAAGTCGACATCACTTGTATTGGTACACTCGCGGCGCGCGGCTCAACGCTGGACAGGCGGGCGGGGCGCGCGGCGGCCGGCGGGTGACTGGCGGGCGCGGAGCCCGGGGGAGCAGGGACGCATGCGCCGCCGGCGCCCCGCGGTCTCGCATGCGTGGGGCTGCGGAGTGCGGACCTTGCACGTGACGCAACCCTCCTCGCCCCAGCACCCTCCGACCCTGCTACGTCATAATCGCGTTAAAAAAACGCCTGCATATCCTAACGAATACTAAACCTGCAATTAAACTCTAAAATTTTCGGCACATTAACAGCGCGTGACGGCTTCAGCCGACCCCCAATTACAAGATGCAGAAATCGAGGATCCTATTACTTTCCCCTTCCGGAAAAAATCTGAACTCGAGCCTTTGCCACTAATTGACGTAGGTGTACGCCTCGTAATGACCGAGTCGAGTGCCTGCAATTAAATTCGTTATTTGTCTTGTTGAACTTTTGATGTTATTGTTTGTTCGTTAAATTGTCGTGCACACGCGTTTAGCGAACTTTTAATCAAAAAGCTTTACTTTTTATTTAATTCTTTCATGATAAAAAGAAAATATAATGTAGCATAATTATTATTTTGTTATTCCAGTAAAAAATAAATGAAACAAAAATATAGTCCTACGTAAATAAATTACGTAAAAGAAAACAAAATAAACAAGCACACATACATATATTTAATTACACACATCATAAAACTAATCAAGCGGAACGAAACTGCATTGCGTTTAACAAAAGCTAACACAAACATAAAACACGAAATGTTTTGACAAGGTCCCAACTCGCAAGCACTTCAAAGCGCAATGCAACTTTATCGTAATAAAAACTTTTTACTGAATTGGGGTTCCATCGTCGCATTTATTATTATTAATTGAGTAAAGTTGCACCCCAATAACTTTATCCTGGGGATATGGAACCTTGTCCAAGTGATTCGGGTTAGTAGTAGTTAGCAAGATGCATTGTAGTCGGGCCGTGTGAAAATCAATAAAATAAACATTTATAGGGCATTAGCAACGCGTGGTAACATGATATTTCACATGATATCCGATCCGGCTAAATCTCGACCGGACAGCTTGGAGTTCGACCAAACATATTTTCGATGTGATTTTTTACACTCAATGTTGGTAATCAGACAGAAACATCAACATCGACGACCGTCTTAGGCACTAGACTCCAAATAGTTAAGTCTAGAAAAACCTAATTTAGGAATTTCACCCACAGACACACACATAGGTACATTATTATTAGACACACAAGTCTATGTAGGTGTATGTGCTTTGATGGTGGTAACTAACAGTGCCGAATTATCGGAGACTCATAATAAAGGATATGGTAAATTCGTTATTTCTAAAGACAGTGACCATGAAACTCATGAAAGTTTAAAGAAATCAATGCCTATGTTTAATTCGTCAAACCTAAGCGGCCGCATAAAACCGCGAAACAATAAATTTTCGTAGTGGCTGACTGCTGCGTCGACCAGGAGAGAAGTGCGTCTCTGCTTGCTGACCGACCGAAGTGCAGTGTGCTGTGCCAAGGTCGCTGGGAAGGCTGTGGGTGATGACCAGGAATGCGCGTCCGCTGCATGCTGGTGGTCAGGATACCCGAAGTAGCCATGAGTGCACTGGCTGGCTTTTTGACTCGCTGCTCGAAAGCTTGAGGAAGTGATGATGACGTCACGATGACGTAGCTTTGCGAAGGCTGCGCTAACGTTCATGCTCGGGGTCACCAGTTTGGAGGTGAGAGGAACTGGGTGTTAAGTTCCTCATCCATCATTGAAAAGGGAGGATCCTCTGACCAGACGGGCGTAGTGTCTAGTGGGCAAATGCCCGACGGTTGTTGTCGGATTCTTGTATATATATGCTTCAATCGCTCCGATAACTTTAATATCGCGATGTAGGATACGTCAATTTAGTTTGTATGTGGCGAGATAGATGTCGCTACATACTATTTAGGATTCTTTGGAGGATAATATCAGAAATAAGGTCATCTGACAAAGAACCATAGTAATCAATATAGCTAAAAGGATAAGCATTTTCAAGTGACTGTAGACCGGTCACATTTACCCCAATAACCAATGGGGTTAATATCGTGTTCTTGATTGGAAACCTGGCAAACGCAGTGGCCCTCTGACAAGACAAGGTGGAGTGATGATATACTCAAAGCTGCTGGCAGCGGATGGAAAAGCCATCCAAAAGCCGAAGATCAAGCTCAATAGCGTGCATTCAGGCCTAGGTTATTTTATCAGCGTATGCGTTACTATTACAACTTACGATCAAGTGACTCATCTACCAGTTTTTGCCTGCATATAACATTTACGCCGAACACGTGAAATAATGGGTCCCGTAAAGGTATGACGGGATTTTAAATTAAAACACCAAAGGTAAATTTTTTATTTTTTTTAAATTGACCCTGATAATCGTGTATCAATATGAAACTTACTTTTTAGGTATAATGTATTACGCTTAGGATTCTAGAAGGGGTGGTCCTCTACTTACAGAAAAAAACTGAACATCAAATCTTATTATTTGCAGCTACTCGTACTAGCTAAAACGACACTGTATTTATGCCGAATTTCAACTTGCAGCGTGAATCGGCAACTAGCAAAACGGCTGGAATAAAAGACGGATGGCCAAACAGATAGACATAGTGAAACTATAAGGTTTGTTCCTGATTTACTACAGAACCTCAAAAAATACCCATTCAAAAATAACACACGGAAAAATTGTCACAGATACGCATTCACCTGGCGCTAAGCGCTACGTCCCGACGCGCTCGCGGTTCCTTTGCGGAAGCCCAGGCGCCCGTGTGTACAGAGGTGGAAGAATGCGTGCATCAAATACACTAATATTTACACACTGCAAAGCTTCCACTGCCATCATTTTTAAAAATAACGATTCATTTGCTACTAATCATCGTGTACCCTTTTCTTTGCTGTCAGGATTCCAGCAGAAATGGTTTTACCATTTTACTATGCTTAAAAACTGTTGTTTTTAAACATTAGTTTAAAACGGTATTCTGAATGAGAATTATTAAGGGATGTATGGTTTTAACATACAAAACCTCTTTTTCTTATCCTTATACATTAGCTAAAGAACCGTTTCTACCGATTTCCGAATACGGCTGTCGAAACTTTATTCCCTTGCCGCTCTAAGACCAGACTGTTTTAATTAAAAAAAGTTCTCGTTCTTCGGTTTCCACGGACTATTCGCTACAGAAATATACACATTCAGCCGTAGTTTCCGTATAATAATACAATTAGCAAGAAATTTAAAGCACAGGTAAGTTTGAACACAGAATAAGAACAAGAGTTGAAGATTTTAGAACTTTATTCGGTTGGTATTTCCGATAGCGTGGACATTATTTTCGGAGCAATACGAGTAGAACAAGCGACAGTAAGAACTTGAACTACTTATTTTAGTAACATTTCGTTACGGTTTTTAAAATAGAATAACTTTACCATTTTTTTTTTGTGAAAATATAACAATGAAGCTACAAAATAATAATGTAAAGTCACGTAAATTTTCAGAATCTTTTACTTGTAATATTTTAAAAAATATGTTTTAAGGTGGCAGTGGGCCGGCCACATCTGTCGCAGAACCGATGAAAGGTGAAGTAAACGGGTTCTCGAGTGGAGACCGCGCTTTGACAAATGTAGTGAAGGACGCCCCCCATCTCGATGGACCGACGACCTTAGGAAGATGGCTGGCAGTGGCTGGATGAAAAAATAGGGAAATCGTGCTCTTTGGTATTCTTTGGGGGATGCTTACGTCCAGCAGTGGACTGCAATAGGCTGACATGATGATGATGATGTGTTCTAAGGTGATAATTGAAGTAGAGCCTATATTCTACCTACTTAGGTCAAACCTATTATTCCAATTAATTGAAGAAAGTGTGTTCTAATAAATTATGTGCTAAATGTAAAAGAGAGAGTAATAAGAGGAAATTACCTGAGAAACCTATCGCAAAGATAACGCCACAAAGGCAAACTCTACAAAGATGTTTAATTATGCGACATTTCATCAATCAAGAAGCAATAATTGTCTGAATCAGATTGTAGTGAAACCTCACAAGTCACAGGACAAAGGCGCTAACAATTCGCCGCTATGTATTAATTGAGAGAATAAATTATAAACGTGCCTTCCGATCCCTTCTTGGGCACACCCTAAGATGCGTCGGGTGTCTACGCACTAGGTTTTTTAAGAACTTGCCGATTTTAAAATATAATTTCTTGGAAGCAGTAATACTTATCCATAAATTAACCACAATTTGACAAAGTTCGTTTTTTTTTTACAAAGTTACCTACACCCATTTAAACATGTCTAGCAAACATGGCAAATCACGTAACACCCAATGTGCAAAGATATATACATGTAAATACATTAAGGCACAGCGTCGTAAGAAGGAGAATTCTCATATAGCAGAATTAGCACGTTACACTCAAAACTTCCTGAGTAATAGGCGGGTAAAGGTGGATCAACAATTAATGCGGATTTCGGCCGGATCAACAATGGCCAAAGGGAGGACAATATATATACATATATATATATATTATAATTACTTACATAGCTATTAAGTCATACTAACAACTTATATGGATATCATGTGTGTCCGAAATAAACAATTTCATTTAATAAGCTAAGACTGTTCTTTTTTTTGTTATCGTAAGTTGAAAATAATTATTTTTATTGCTTAATGATCCCTATCCCTATTATTATTCGCAAAACTAATAAAACATTTATGAACTACTTTAAATGGGTGAACCAACCATATTCTATAAACAAACCGCTGTTATTTGTATAATTTAATAGGTATCTTCCAAAATATACATTTTGCAAGAAAATGGATACCAATTACATGAATGTGGTTGATCATACGTTCAACCACATTCATATATATATGTATTATATCGGTTACATCGAAAACATAATTTAAAATTACTTAGATGAAGTTGTTTATTATGTAGAACAGGTAGAAAATACCACATATTGTGACAGGCAAATACGGAACCCTACATACCGGGTGGACCAATACGCACTTGACTGGTTTTAGTTTTAATTTTATAAAACAACATGTTAACCAGATTCAGGCTAAAGATCGCATTTATTGACAAGGCCCCCGAAATTGAACTGTTCTACGTGTAATTTATGTTCCTTATTTTATTTGCATGGTGTGCCATAAAGAGTACTTATATCTATTCTAAAAAAAAACATTTTTCCATACAAACTGACTGCAGCCGGTCGACCGCTAAGTAGGTGAAATGTATTTTTTTATTTCGATTTTTTATGGTATATTTTTTCTTCTTATTAAATAAGTTATTGTATAAGAGCAGTAGAATCATCCCCTAAAAGAAAGTTAACTAATAAATTTGGACCTAGTTTATACCTAGAATGTAAGTATATAAGTTCATAGTATACCAAAAACTTTTTAAATGTATAGGCAGGCTTTTTGTATGCCTTTAATTTATACAAGAGTAGAATTCTCATGTCCATCAATAATTATCCTTAAACTTCACTGAATCCTTTTATTTCCCTGCTGACCGACTGTCAAAATACTCTTTGCAAAAAAACGCCGCGACAACCACACCCAGTGCGTACAGCGTAACCTCAAGTACGCAGCGGGCTCCCCAAATTCCGTCCGAGTTCCACCGGGCCCAGAACCCTGGCCAGAGGGTCCCCCATTCAAACAACCCGAAACTTATTACTTCAATATAATTCGGCGTTTTTAATTTATTCTGCAGTAATTAACTCTGTTGATGTCTTTTTTCGTTTCTTTTAAAGAGCACTCAGATTGATATTATTTTAGATACGATTCAAATAAACGTCCGATAGCAAAATTATATGAAAATTCAAAAGGAAAGTATATGGCTGGATTTTTGAACAAATAATACATTGACCTTCGTGATCTCCAAATTGCCAGAATCAGGGATTTATTTTTAATTTGCCTATCTTACCTACTTGGTCTGCGTGTACCTTCATAGGCATTATACCACGTCATTCATACTAAATGCATGACGTGGTATAATGCCTAAACGCTACGGTATATGTGATTCAATGAAAGTATGACGACCTTCGTAGCCGAGAGGCGAGCATACCGGACTTGGTGTCGCTATCTCCGAGGTCCCGGGTTCGTTTCCCGGTCGGTCAATGTAAAAAAATAACGTTTTTACCTACATTGTCATGGGTCTGGGTGTTGTGGTACAGTCGTTGTTTCTGATTTCTTTAACACAAGTGCTTTGGCTACTTAGCATAGGATTAGAGCAGAGCAATGTATACAATGTGGTGTTGTCCAACATTTATATTTATTTATTCAATATTTTCTTTTTACTTACATTCAAAGAACAGAATAATAAAATCCAGTAGCCAGTGGCGCAGTGTCTGACAAATCAGCTATGGGTTTTATAAAGCAAATATTTGTGCTTGTGTAAAGGTAAATAATTCTTTTGCAACTCAAGTGCTTGTAAAATAAAACTTAAGTGAAATAATAATCTCATTCTGAACATCAAGTTATAATCTCTGAACCAGCCTACTCCATCAGGAACTTGAAGGTGCAATTGTGAATCTATTTTATGAATCATATGTACAAAATTAGTGGTTTTGGTTTGATTATAAAGAAATATTACCCTTGCATCAACTCAAAGGACTAATTACAGGATTGTGTTGCGCTGCGGGCCGCATGGCTTCATGTCAATACGCGTAATTGGACGCTCAATCTGACATTAGCTCCTTTCACTACACGCCAATTTTTGTCCTAACGCCACATTTTTAAAACGCCTTCGCTTTGGCAACACGAGCATGCCGAATTTAATCCTAGATCAAAAGTTTCCCATTCAGTTTGCCTAAATCGTCGTAGTGTTGTGTGAATATCGTGAGACGTCCCGTTCTGGCCTACCATGAATCATGCTCAAAGTTAGATGTTTATTACATAATAAATAAATAAATTATTTCCACAATCACACCAATTTTCTAGCCGCAAACTAAGCAAAGCTTGTACTATGGCGACTAGATAACGGATAAACATACTTAATTACGTTTTTAACATTCATGACTTGGGTACAAATACTCGTATTTTTTTAACATTAGCATGTGCTCCTTGTGGAAGTCAAACCAGCCAACCTTTGTAGTCCGGAGCGCAAACCACTATACCAGATAATCGACAAAATAATAATTTGACAACCCACCAGCATCGGCGTTCAGAGCTTTTTTTCAAGAATTGGCAGTCACTATCCTATTTCCATATCAAACACTTGATTGGTATACTGGTTAAGTTAGTGAGCTAGGTATCAATGTTAAAAACTGATGAAAGTATTTGTACGATTTTGAAATCTCGGCAAAACATTCCAGTATTTTTGTTTTGGGCTGTCCCATTTTGTAAAAATATGTTTTAACTTATGTCCTGTGCATACTTAAACTGATACCACTATGCCCAAATGCCTGGTATGTATGTATGCCTTTTTTATCTTAATAGTTTAGCGAAATTGAGCGATGTTTCTAAAGTGTGTACTGTGACCCCAGAAAAGTAGCTAAATAGAGATATGGACTTTTATGCTAGATTTGTATATTGAGCCAAAGATTTTTTGTATGACATAAACTAAAATAGCAAAATAGTATCAATGTGAGATCTGTTGCTCAGTCTTCTAAGCAACCACCATTATCACCTCCTGCTTCATAAATAAAACGGATAGTAACATATACATTTATTTACTTTGTACTACCTACTTTAAAGTCACAACAGTATCGTTTATTTATACAATACTATTGTATATTATATATGTATACAGTCTTATGTATCGGCATTCGCAAAATTTCGAACGTCGTCTTCCCGCCTATCTTTCCTCCTTACACAGCACTGTTAATCTAGTCAAGAAAATCTTTAATCATCCCCGTCATCCTACTGAGGTTAGAGAGGCGGATGAAGCTTGGCGAGGTCTTTGTCCCAATGGAGAATGATTTCCCAAAGGAACTTAACCTTTAAAAACTTTGGGATGTTTCTCTGGCAAGAGAGATTTAATTGTTTGGTTCAAAATTCCGTCAGTAATTGTCATCGTGCTAGGCTCTAAGCAGTTTTCTTGTAAGGAATCCGGCCACCGGCTCCTCGCTCACCCATCAAAAAACCTTAGCACCTTCCTTGACAGCGAATGATTTCGGGTGTCTGTGGGCTTGCATCCCCAGTTGGCGAGCCACACACCCATGTCCTTGTGGTAAAGAGGTGGACAGACTCGGTCTTTACGGTCTCTGTTGTCAACAAAGCGCTGGACGTTTCGCCTGCCACGCTGCCCTCTATGACGCCATCAAGAGAGCTCTTGCCAGTATCAACGTTCCTTCCACGCTGGAACCTCGAGGGTTGATGCGTGATGACGGCAAAAGCCAAAACGGTCTTACACTCGTTCCCTGGAAGCAGGGAAGGGAAGAAGGGATGCAACTTGTGTCAAGATTTTAGCCCCGTCTCACCTTAGAGAATCAACCGTAAAAGCTGGGGCTGCAGCCGAGCCCGTTGAAAATACCAAATAGCGCATATACGAGTCACTGACATGTGACTATATACTATAGTGCAAAATTATATTTTGGAAAAATAGCACCAAAATTAATTACAGTTTTAATAACCATTCACTATCTACTTACTGGTATGGTAGAAAAGGATGTCTAATAACGCGGCAAAGATGTATAAAAGTGCACCAAACGTCACTTTTAAACAAGACTTCAAGCAAATGTCTAGGGAGAGCGAAAATGTGTCAAGTGTCCTTACATTATTGTTCGCGGGGATGCGGGGAATAAGCCCTGTTTGTTTCCACAAATCAAGAGCAACGAGGTTACGCCGGCGACGTACAGTCAGCCGCGAAATTAAATTTTATTTTTTGCACGATAGTCAGAAACTACATCCTTGTATTAAGAGGTACCGGGGCGGGACGAGGTGTTACATATCTACATCCGACATAAATTAATTAATCAAACTACCATGATTATGATTTAATGCTGAAAAACAACATTTCCAATAAAATCAAGATAACAAAAGTTCTGGCTATACTTGCTGCCAAAAATAGAGCATAAAATTATAGCTGTTTTGCAACCTAATTTCACTGTTATGAATACAGTCGGCTGGCAGAAAATTCTTTTGTAACTAAGCCCACCTGTTGTTCACTTTTAAGTCTGTGCAATAAAGCTGATTTGTTTATTCCAAAAAAAAATGTCTTCGATACATCAATCTTTAGGATTTTGGTGGTACCTTATCTTAAATTAATGTTGTCCAACTCTCTCTAATCTGTATATTTTGTTAGAGTCAGTTAAAAATGTTACAAATAATTCTAAATAAGTATGTATTATTGGGGCAGACCGTACACTCTTTGAGCTGCAGCAACGCTAACTCTTTGTATTATTCTCGAAGAAAGGATTTTATACGTCAGCATACACATTTTTTGCTCTGCTTAACTCAACTAAACATTTAAATAGATCTTTTTGGGATGAGCCGCAACAAACAGACAGACAAAAAGTATAAAAAATGTATTTTTGATATTCCGACCATAGTTTTTTTTTTAAATCACAACTTTCGATAAAGCTAACTAAAAGTTAGGAGCAACTTGTGAATACAGTACGAAATTATTTGCAGGACCTTTAATATAAAGGTATAACAGTCATAACGATAGTCGTGTTTTTTTTTCATTTTTTCATTACTATTTTTATTTCATACTTTTTCCAACAATTGTCATCGAAAAGTACGTCAAAGTTTTTTTTTATTACTTATAGCTTATGTCACCTGGAAGAACGTAAAGATTCTAACGATACCACATACATCAAAATCAGTTAAGGCGTTTATTCGTTATGGTGGAATAAAGACACTCACACATACATACATACTGAACCTTAAAAACATTACACTTCTTTTTTGGCAAAGCTAAGCTGAGTCGTTAAATCGGCGACGACTTAAAAGAAAGCAGCTAGTAGTATATGTTTTAATGCACCCACTGCTGAAACATGAAAAAAATTTTAACAAATAAAAGAAAATCTTAAAAAGGATGGGTGTTTTTTTCTTTAAAAATTAAACGTTTTCTAAGCCAGTTTTTTTTAAATATTTTTTTTTCAAATTTACAACTATCATTATCATCATTATTTATTTTGAAAACCTAATAAAACTCAACTTGTAACATTGAATAGGGCATGTAAAAGTTTTTTTTTTAAACTGTGTTTGTGACTCTGGACTAAACTACTTATTAAGTAATAAATAAAAATTTCCTGTCGTGGCGTGACTTGAATACACATTACGTAAATAAGTATTATTTATTATTCAAATTGTTTGCGCTAATACAAACGTTTCATGGAACCAATAATTGTATTTTGCTTATGTAATATATGTATGTAGTTTATATACTATTTAGGGTACTGTTTGTAGTTAAAGCTACGGTTTTTTTTATATTTATCTTTTTTGACGTAAATAAAATAGACATAGAATTTTTAAAGTTTTTGTATCTTTGTCGTAACGCCTAGCCTAGGCCGACTGGTAGAGGATGCCATATGGCTTTAAGTCCATCTTTTGTATGTTTTTAAGTTTATAGAAAAAACGTTAAATAAATAAAATAGATAAGTTTCAGCAAAAGGAGTGGCAATATTAACAAATCGCGGCATATGAACTATCTGGCAGTGCAGTCAAGAATAGTGTCGTAATGGAGCGACTGCCAGCTCGGTGAAAAAGAAACACGACGGGACCCAATCAATCTACATTTACAATCATGTGAGTATCGACCCAGCCGTCTACGCTGACTAACTGTCCTTGATACTAACCTTATCTGTTGAAATATTTTCTAAACTTGTGATACCAGCAGGGAACAAGTAATAAGGATTTTTTTCCTTTTCTTCTCCATCTCTTGCTAGACAAAACCCTGACTTAAACACAAAAAAGGTTTGAATCAGGTACTCTATTACGTAACACTGCATTTATGCAGTAAATAATTATTATATTCACTGTGAAAAAAAAACACTACCTATTTGTCTGTGTGTGTGTGTCTGTGTACAATCTAAGTTTTCGTCTGCGGTACTTAACATTTGCTTGACATCTAAAGATGAAGGCTAGCCAGTTAGATAGGCCAAAATGAATTCTGAAGATAAAGTAAATTGAAATATTCGTAAAAACTCTGTAAAATCGAGTGGGTTTTACTTGTACGATTCGTCTCCATCTTTATCTATGCACACTTATACCTGGCTACTTATCAGAAACTCTTACCTACCTCTATATTTTTTCATCGCGACTTGGAGGCTTTTTTGTTAGTGTGATTGGTCTTGTAACGCAACAAATATCATAATTCTTCAAACTTCTAATAAAATAATAAATCAAATAGTTATAATATGAATAACTGTCTACGCCAAAATAAGTAACCACTTCGGTCAAATTTTGGTAAGCCATCTTACCTACACCATAGCAATAATTAACATCATCGAATAGCAAAAAGGATCAAGCCGCATAAGCTGTAGTACCAAAGATCGTCAATCGAATCGTTGCTCCGTCGAATAGTTTAGAAAGACTTCATTTGATATACGCTGAGGGTAACTTCAATAAGGGACATTGCACGAATTCTATACCGTCTGCCCTCTTATTGACATAAATGTATTTGTACACATTTCATCTCGTAACAATAAATCAATTATTCCATAAAGTGCTCACCACTCAGACGAAGACCTCTAATGTAACTAATACTAATGTGGTTATGTATATTACATATCATAAGTAGGTAATTCAATTTTGGCAACATGTTCGCAATTTTGAAAAATTCTTGCTTGTACCTACTCTATCTAATTTTCCAATGATGATAGCTTTATTTTCGACGAGAACGACAATATAAGTGTAAATTGTTTATTGTGATCTTCAACTTCGGTAGTGCGCCTCGATATAAGCACAATATTTTGAAATAGTCATTGTCAGCCTATTGCAGTTCACTGCTGAAAGTAAGTCTTCCCCCAAAGAGCGCCAATGAGCACGGTCTCTCCCTTTTTTCATCCAACAACTGACAGCAATCTTTCTAAGATCGTCGGCCCATCCACTTTTATTTTATCTCTAATTTGTAAGAGCCTTTTGCCAAAACAAACATGTCAGCCCATCGAATCTTAACCTATAATATAAGGAACACTTAATTATATAATTAATGTAAGAGAATCAATGGTGCAAAATCATTTCAACCAAAAGATTTCAAAAGCCCATCGAGGGGGGGGGGCGTCCTAGACAATACAATACACTATACAAATTATATTGTAATACTAGCTGTTGCCCGCGACTTCGAGCGCGTGTTCTTTAGTTTATTCATAAAGGATTTTCTGCGCAACTTTTTAAATTTTATCTTTTATAAGAACTTTCTCCTGACTATAATTAACACAATAAAAAAGAATTAGAGAAATTGTTCCATCCGTTCAAGAATGATGCGATGACCAAGGGAAATAGTGATTGATTTTATATTAATAGAATAGATTGAAATAATACAATATTTCGGAAACATAGTTTAAACATTCTCACAACAAGTATAACAATTGTAAACAAACTCTGTATAACTGGAAACATTTGTTCACGAAAAGACACTTTGATGCCTAAAGTGTTATTTTCAAAGGAATACCTACCGTCAATTGGTTAACGACTCTATACACGACAAAAATTGTATCATGTCGGTTCGAACAATCAACGTCAAATGATATGGAATACCGTAAAAGCCCTGAATGAACAGCCGTAAATAATTGACTTAAATGCGAGGAAATGAAATGAATAGAGGGAATAGCAGATATGGTAATAATGGCAACACTTATCGCTTTAACGGCTACAAAGAAATCAAATGATGAGGCTATAAAAAGGACTTCTTTGATTGTATGGTTTGTGCCAATCAATAAACGAAGTAAGTACTATCTAAGAAATAATACTGGGTATTTTAATTTGCAACAAATCACTAACGAGGACTTTGCATTAAAGTCGATGCAGCATCGCTAATGGTCAACTCACTGAATAATAATAATAAATAGTCTTAATTGTGGGACGGCCGTAAAGAATACATTTCCCCACCGTCAACAGGAGGCGTGTCTTAAGAGGCGACTAATTCCTGTAGCACGAGATGGGCAGCAGCGTCTGCGTACGAAATGTTATAAAAAACTGCGCTCGCCAACCCGCCTGCCAAGCGTGGCAAGTATTGGCAAACCTCCCGATGAAAGTCATTGGGGGAGACCTGTGTTCAACAATTGACGTCCTGTGGCTGAAATGATGTCTTAATTTGTTAAGAAAGAGTGTTGAAGAGTGATATGCGTTATAACTGAACACATTATCTGAACATTAGACGCTTTATTTTAGAACCAGCATTAGTTCTCGGAAAGTGCACTTCAAATCAAATTTCATAGTTATTAGAACACTTTAATAATTCATGATATTGTATAGCTTTGTAATTACAGTTTGCGACCTCCGTAGCTTAGAGACTCTGAGGTTCCGTTCAATTCCCGGTAGGGTCAGTGTAGAAAACGAACTGTTTATACACACATATCTATAACACAAGTACTTTGGATACATTACCCTCAGAGCAATGTAAGTGATGTTGTCTAATATAATGTATGTATAATATATATATATATAATATTTCCTGTTAATTTCTTTAGTAAGCTCAAAGTCACATGTTATAGCGAAAGCGATGCTTGGCGTTTCTTTGTGAGATCAGATGCGAAATAAGGGTAAAGAACCAAAGTCACCGACATAGCTATACGATTGCTAAGCTTATTTAATTTTAGGATATCATTTTATTACTACACGCTATTGTGACCAACGAAACAACTACCTATGTATCTACTATCAACTATAACTTGTAAGTCAAGTTTGACCTACTTCTGATAGTTTTTAGGGTTCCGTACCTCAAAAGGAACAACCCTTATTTATAGGATCACTTTGTTGTCCGTATGTCTGTCAAGACCCTGTATCTATCTCAGGAACGCGTGGAGTTATCGAGTTAAAATTAAAACCATATACTAAATCTACAGTCCCTTGAAGCTGTGAAAAATCAAACTTCTAAGTTAACGTAAAAAAAGATACAGCCGTTTATGCCGCCGAAAACGTATATTTCAACACTCTCAAGGGAATTAAAATGTATAGGGTACTTTCCGTTGACCTAGATCTATGAAATTTGGCAAGTAATATCGTTTTATATTACAAGTACAGAGAAAATCTAAAAACTGTACAAGGTTACATTGAAAAGGGGTGCCAAATCTTTAGGAGTGGCTTAGAATCAGTAAATCAATCGAACTATGCAAAGAACAAAACATTTTTTTTTCACATTTAATTATTTCTATCTTCTGTTTAAAATCGTATGCGTGGATAATTTATGGAAAAATTGCACCGTACTGCGTTCGTTAAGGCCCTTATTGGCTCGCCGTACCTACGTCTCTGATGAATGACCGAGCGAGCGGCTTTCGTAATCTCTCTATTGACTTTATTTTTGGATATTTTAAAGTAATTTTTTTTGTAACATACGATTATTAAAAATAAAAACGATTTAGACGCTTTATATTGTTCCCTTGATCTTATTTTTTAAATTTGGCACCCCTTTGCAATGTAACCCTGTATATTTTAAATTAAATTTTATAATTAATTTGTAAAATATTAAACTGCGACTCTTAAATTGAGACTCGAACACGTACAAATTTGTACGGAACCCTTGGCGGGCGAGTCCGACTCGCACTTGTCCGTTTATTATTTTTATTTAAACATAGTATTTAAGTTTGAGAAATCCTAATGGCAATAAAATATTTTGATATGGATGGCAATTCCATCAAGTTGATCTGACGATAGATCCAGGAGGTGAATAGTAGAACTATTAAATATCTAGTGTAAACCTTCGTGTTCGGGCTTATTTGATTCGTTTTCACGATTCCCACATAATATATTATAATACAATATTTACGTAAAAGGTTTTTTAGTATTTTTACTAGGTATTATAGTAATAAAGTAATCTGTGGATTAGATTAAATTTATCGTAATGTTTCTTTAAATATATCCATAATATATATTCTGCTTCGACATAATAATGTTATTTTTTGACGACCGGCTGGTCTGGGCGCTCCGGATTATGAAACCAGGCTGCGGATTCGAATCCCGCAAGGGGCAAATGTGTATATTTATACGTTTATAAGGTTAGGGCTAGATAATTGGTGTGATTGTTGAATGAATGAATTATTATGTTATTACTATAATAATAGATTACTGTAATAAACTGCGAACACCTTAAGTAACAGGTTTATTCCTAGTTCGATGGTGGATTGCAGATTGATAGTGAAATCTAATTAAATATTTACATGCTTGGGTAACTTTGTAATACATACTTGCATATTATTAAGTTCATATTTTAACTGCTGAACTACTTTAAAATTGTGATTAACATTGAAGTGAATCAATAAACTTTAATCAATAAACCTAAATATTAATAAGTACAGAATATTTACTAAATATTAATTCGTGTTATATAGGCACGTTTAAAAACCTTTGCTGTATACGTATACAGGGTTATTTGTTAAACATCAACAACCTCCAAGGAGCTGATTCTGGTATTCAAATACAACAACTTTTTCCATGGGACCAACATTGAAATTTAAAAAGGAGGGGGTTGTTGATGTTTTACAAATCACACTGTATATGAAATTGATTTAATACCCGCCGCAACACAGTCGCCCGTGAAATTATCTTGGAACTAGGTACTACACTCAGGATTAAGTGATCCTTACAGTGAATAACTTGATCGACCCTTAATTTGTCAGTAATTGTTATTTCGAGAAAGTTCGAGAGAATACAGGTTAAGCGAACTGTTATTATGCTAAAAGACTAAAACATCCCTACTAGATCTCTAGAAATTTTATGTTTAGAAGGAAACCACAGTAACATTCAGGCGGCCTTTTATCTAAGGGCGATCTTAGGCGGCGAAGGGGAAATTATACCTAGTAGTGTTTAGTTTTACTATCATAGTGGCACGTCGGGAATCTATAATCTCGCTCAAAATACCCTATTATGATACCTTACCGTATTCTTTAGTGCGACCGCGACTTGGCAAAACAGCTTGGGGAGCCCTTTTTTTTTTCTTCTCGCAGGAAAAATGCATTTCGCATACCTACCACCGCTGGGGCAGCGATAGGTTATGTAGGACTCCCTCGTCAAAACGACGAGGTATCACCCACTAAAAAACCTGCGGTATACCACCCTAACGTATGCATGCAATACATGGGCACCCGTGTTCTGGAAAGCTATCCATGCATCGCTTACGTACTCGTAGGCTGTGCAATGTAAGCAGGGGGCCCGCGCCCCACGCTCACTAGCCTACTAGAGGGTAGAAGTTGAGTTCGGCGAAACGCCTCCCCCCTCCCCCCCCCCTCTTTCGACTTCGGATCGGGTCAGCAAGGAGTTATCTTTCCTAGCCCGATCCGCGGCCACCCTTTGTGACGAAACGGTGCCGCCACAAAAGGACTACGTCTCACGCCCTTTCGCCGCCCAGTATAGCTTGAACCATACTGGGAAGCGAGAGACTTCCACCAACCGCAGGGTCAGGACCCCGCGGCCACCATCTAGGCCGCACGAGCAGGGAGTCCTCACCCCCCACACGTGCCGCCTTTGCGAAGACATCCACAAACGGGCTGCCCTAGCCTGCCGGGAGCGCCTCGCTGATCCCCCCCCCCCCTCAGAGTTTAGCCGTGAGCTAGCAATCCCCGAAGGAAATTACTAACCCCCGCTTGGGGAGCCCTCCAGCAAGGTGGAGCGATCATATACCTGCTGCCAGTAGATAGAAAAGAATAGCCGAGGGTCGGGCTCAGTGGCGTGCATTGGGAGAGGCCTATGTCCAGCAGTGGACTGACACGTAGGATTATGAAGACACACTCTTGAGCGAAGCAGTAGGCTAATGATACAAAGTTACGTACTATATACGTACTGAGCTGCGTCGCTTCGCGCAGTGTATTACAATATGATTGGACCCTAAAGCTCTACAAAACCAGCCGACAAGGCTTTTCAAATTATTCTGAATTATTGATAGTAACCGAGAATAATTAGATAATCACCTTTTCAATCTCAGGGACTTGAATCAAGATTCCTAGAATACATACAATTTAAATTTTATTACCTGTAAGTTAAGTACCTGTAAGTACATTTTCAAGATCCGCCGTAAAATCCAGTATAATTGAAGCCTTTATTCCTAAGTCGGAAAAGGAGGGATTCCCGGTAGTCTATGAGATTTTTTCCTTAATTAGGTTAAGTAGTTTGCTCTTCCGTTGGCCACAAGTAATTCGGTAGGTAGCGTGGCAGACGACGTTGAAACTCGACGCCATCGCGCCATATCGTGAGGCCGTTGAGGACGGCGGCTATCTTTTTGGAAATTTAAAGGACAAGAAGTACCTACTTAAGTTAAACTGATTTAAATAAATATATACATTTTCTATACGTTTCGCGTCACTTAACTCCTTCAAAACGGCTGGACCGATTTGGATGAAATAGACATATGTAACAATATTGTGTATCCTTTTTTGAAGTGAGTCTTGTGAGAAAAAGAAAAGTCATAAACGATTTGTTCAACGAAAAGTACCAAGCTAACTAACTTTATTATTGTAAAGAGTATTTTATATAAAATGAAACAGCTAGCCCACATATAAATGCGTTTCAATCGTCATTTACTATTACGAATACCTCGTATTGGTTACTACGTCCCTTTAGTGCTTAATAAATAAAACAGGTTTGTCCTAGATACCTCATGCCGGTGGGCTGCCCTACTCTTTACCGACTGAAATTAACGACATCCCCTCTTATTAACCCTTCCTCAGCTCTATTTCGGGAACTACCTTGTATTACGGTATTACAGGCCGGCTATAGTAATTCTCCTGATTTTACAGCAGAATCACCGGACCGTTTCCTAAGATTTAAACGATTTGGTCTTGGCGATCGGTTAATTAGCATTAATTTAAGTTTCCAACAAGCATCTTGAAATGTTGTTAAAGATAAATTAAATTAGGGTAAGTGCCTGCTCGTGAATACAATCTTTAATTTTTTTAAGGAATTTTAATGTCATAGATACGAAAAATTTTCATCTCAAGAATGATAAAAAGTTATAGCAATGAAAAAGTGCTCCGAGCATGCGGACCAACGTAATTTTGATCCGATACATTACGTTAATTATTTCTCTGTTATCCTCCCAAGGTGGACTCCAAAGACAGACTTGACGGAAAGAGGGAAAAAATGCAAAATTTAATTAACAAAGTTATCTGGGAGCTAAAACACAAGTTTCCGAAGAAAAACGAGCGGACTGACACGTTAATTTGATTCTGTTGAATTACAACGGCTTGAGAGCGTGTGAAAGAGATCGTGGCGCGAATCTTAAGGCGGCTGCTCTCAGAGCTATTTATTCAATTAAAACATACAAGAAGGTACGCTCCAAGTCATGTTATACATTACCATTATAAGCTGAGCTCACACTAAAAAGACCAGCTGTACAAAGAAAGTTCAACTTATGATGATAATGTATAGCTTGACTCGTGTAGCCGTGTGTATGTACGAGTAGTCCTTCAAGTATAAAGGTAAGTAAGCGAGTTTTTTTGTATGTTCCCTGTATGATGGCTATCACTATGTACCTACGATATTTAGACAAATTATGGCGACACTGATTCTGACAGGTCAAGATAACAAAAGTGTATTAAAAAGACACGAAAATAAGTGTTTTTTATTAGTTACGTACAATCAACATCAAACGCAGCTTAGTATCAAAATTTTCTAAAAGAATCTCATTGAAAACACATCACAATAGCCTGACAAAATCATTACGCTAAAGTCAAAATAATGAGTCAGGTTATTATTACATTAAGAAAAGTCAGTACTTTAAAAAAAAAAAAATTTAAAACATAATTAAGTTAGTAGGAATATTTTTTTTACTATTTTGTATTTAAATTACTTCAGCAGCTTAGAATAATGTTTTCATTCCTAGTATTTCGTACTTTTCGTAGTTTGCTTGTTACAAGTTTACTTGGTAAGGTACTAGAGCGTTTATATACTGTCAGAATAAAACTCAGTCAACTATCATCATAACCATCATGAACTCAAACAAACAATCTCGGATCAATGTTCGTATTGTCAGTAATATCAGGATATATCTCGATGAAATACTCCAGTTAATAATAAAACCGGCCGTTAGCGCCGGAACGCGACATTATTGACTTAATTTATGTTCGCCAAACATAAAAAGTTAATGCCTAAACAATTAAACACGTAGCAGATGGAAAATAAAGAGTCAACACAATGGCAGGAGCTCGAATAAATATGGAATGAAAGCAATGATCGCTGTGCAAACATTTTATATCGGTGTTATAGAGTTTTAATTTTAAAAAACACATACATAATCCATGTGGCCGCGACTGCCAAACAGGTCGCGCAAATAGGATTTGTACTCAACACGATGAGATTGGGAGACCGAGTGAGTGATCGGCCAGCTTTACAATTTGTTGTAAATGTTATTTTAAATATACTTAACTAGCTGTCCCGGTGAAATTCGTACCGCCCTTTCATAAATTTCTTTTCGTGTTTTTTATAGTTATTCTACTATCCGGGGAATTTAATTTGTCTCCAAATTAAACAAACCAAAGATCATAAAAATCGGTCCAGCCGTTCTTGACTTATAAATAGTGTAACTAACCCGACTTTGTTTTATATATATAGATGAGGGTCATTTAGGTGTACAATTTCATTTTAAACGAGCTTAAGATAGACGACTCAGCGTAATAGACAAAGATAAAAAGTTTTTTTTTATTTTTGGATGTCGAAAAGAGGTTTTTTTTTTGAGAATCGAAGAGAAAATATATTGGTATTTAGTGTGTCATGACGAGATAATTATGTTTGATAACAACAAACAATCATTGTAAAAAGGAAGACAGCAGATAGATAAGATGGTAAAGAAACATTGGTAAAAATGACTAATTCTGTGTTTAAATAACTCACAGTCAAGTATGCAAAAAAATTCCTATCCGTTATGCTACTGTTAACCGCTTTTGTGCCGCGTATATTTTTCTCTTAGAGCTTCTCCGGTCTATATTGGGTAAGTGGCACGCGAAGGTAAAAATGTGTTAAAAGCTAGAAGGCACTCCTGCATTATCCTATTCCTAGTGTGCCATAAAACCCATCGTCTTATTAATTATTTTTTATTTTTTTATTTATCCTCGGAATAACATTACACCAAATTCAACAATATAAACATATTAACATAATAATGATAATAGTATAACGTAATTATTTAATTCATCGTTTTAAACAAATAACTCAAATCAATTTATTCTCGTTTTTCACTTAAAATTGTATGTGCTTGACGCAAGTTTGACAACTTACTATACAAACCTACACCAAGGTTAATGTATGGATTATATAAATGTTGTCTTTTACATATCCTGATAATAGTATTGTTTTTTAGTTTGGCTTATATTAATTTATGGTTTTAATCTAGCTTATAATGTGTTTATTATAATTACGAATAATAGATACTCATTATTGCACACCATACAAGTAAATTACACATGATTTGATATGCTTTCCTGGTCGGCCACGGAGGCTGTCTGACGGTGGACATACTTAAATACGTTTATTTGTAGTGTTGCCCAAAAATGGTCTTGATCTTGCAGTCTTGGTCTTGTTCTTGCATTTTTGCATTTCTCATAGGAGTTAGTGTTGCCGCTCGATAGTATCGAAAATAGCCAAACTGTCGATTGGCTTATAGATAGTATTGATTGTAAAGTAACAGGCATAGTATTTATTGAACCTAATACTATCGATAGCATCAATAGTACCTACCTACCTATTGATCCCTGAGGACTAATAAACTGTTGATAGTTTCGATACTATCGTTAGTATTGCTCTTCAATATTCGTAGACTATTAATACTATCGATAGACTTTCAATCTTTATATCTCTACCTTATTAATTGATCGCTACTATCAAATAAAATCTACAAACACAAATTTATCTATAAGCAAACCACGCACGTCTGTTTATGGCAGATAACCGTTTGACGCCAAGGATTTGATTATTTAATCCCCATAGATGCGTTCATGAGACGTTAGACCCCTTGCCCTGTACTATAAAAATAAATTACAATGTTAAATTTTACACACCCCACTGGTGGGGGTGCAACGATTTGTTCCGGCAAGTCGTTCCTTTTTATTAACGGTGGTGTAGGGTATCTAATAATTGAAGTAAAACATTTGAAAGTCGGTGCATACGTTTAACTTTTCCCGAGGGAATGAAAAGATCCTTAGTAAGTAAACTGACTTGATATAAAACAATATAATTAAAATAAATGAAAACGCTTTGTCACAAAATTGACGACCGTTTGGTGTAGTGTTCGCACTTTGAACTACAAAGCTAGCGGTTGCGGGTTCGAATCCCGCAACAGCCAAATATTTGTGTGATGAGTACAAGCATTGAGATCTAAGTTAAGACTGTTTTTAATAGTGTTTAAGTATATAGTCGCCATAGTACAAGCTTTGCTTAGTTTGGGGCTAGATAATTGGTGTGAATTAAAAGAAAAAGTAGATGAAGTTTTTGTAGCATAACTGTCTATCCATTCGAAGAATTCACCTTTGTTATTTTTAGACTACGAAAACAAACCCATAATAGCCATTACATAGTACAGGTCAAATCCACTTACGATATAGGGTTAACAAAAGAATCATGTGACCCTTAGGAATGCTGAGTTCCGCACCAAGGACCACTGGCGTCGAATGCCGTGTCCTTAAGGTAGCTAACGGTTGAACAACAAGACCAGAATCCTAAGACCCCCAAGACGTTATTACATGACCCTTCATGCCCCTAAGTGGCCTTCGAGGAAGAGGACGGGAAAGACCAAACTACAGTGGCAATGCCAGGTGTAAACGTAGTGTAGAATTTCACGAATAATTTCCACTTGTGACACCACTTCGCCCCCATTTGGTGGGAAAGGAGAATTTATTTCGAGAATGCAAAACATTATGAATTTTACAACGGTAGAGCGTTCCGGCTTCATTTTATTTTAAATTGGACGCAACGTCTCATTTATGTTTAAATTGTTCGCCGTAAACATTGAGTAGGTAACTCTAATTAACTGGAGGTATTAATTTGTAATTTTAGAAAGTTACAAATTGTTGAGACCTGTAAATTATGGCACTTATTACACTCATCTATTACGGAAAGGAATTGTATCTTAAATAGTAGACTTAGTAAGAATATTAATCAATTTATGGGAGGTACTTAATCGTTTCTCTTCTTTGGAAAGTGGTATATAATGCTGGAAAATGAATAAGAAACCCGATTTACAGCTGAGAAAAATATGTGTCCCTTAGAAATAGCAATTCTTAGATCCACAGTAACTGATTCAGAGCATAACGGCTAAGTCGCCAATACCCCGAAAATGTAATCTCCGTATTTAAATAACTCGGCTTCTACAAAGCGTACTTCACATGTGTACTGATTTCCTGAAAGAAGAATACTACTAATATAATTATATTAATTACAATTCTTGCGCTGCTTTTTCTAGGCGCTAGCCGACAATTTTCCCGAAGCAGTGGTAGGGTAAAAAAAAATTGGGAAGTGTAAAAGAGCTTAATTTAGGCCTATTTGCAGAAATAAATTGGTTTTATTGGTTTTATAAATAATATAATTATTGAAGGAGATAATATATAACAATATTGTTATGTATCACAAATAGGTACTTACAGTTGCTAGTTGCGTACAATAATTGTTTGGCATTTAGTTGGATACACAATAAATTAAATTATCTTTATCTTATCAGTTTTACTTCAACCTTATTTTGTTTTTAGGGTCTCATCATCATAATCGTCATTTCAGCCATAGGACGTCCACTGCTGAACAAAATCCTCCCTCAATGACTTTTCATCGGGGGGGATTGCTATTTTATAATACTCGCTACGCTTGGCAGACTTGGCGAGCGCAGTTTTTTATAAGATTTCCCACGAAGACACTGCTACTCGTCTCGTACTACAGGAATTAGTCGCCTCTTACGACACGCCTCCTGTTTGCGGTGGGAAAGTGTATTCTTTACGGCCGTCCCCACACGGCACGTCCCATACCTCAAGAGAAACAAACGAAGCCCATAAAGGTTCACTTTGTTGTCCGTTTGTAAATGTACTTTGTCTTAGGCCACAGTTTAGATATCTAGTTAATTAGCTAAAATTGAAATAAGATACTAAGATTTTATAGACATAAAATAATCAAAATAGGTAACTAAGAAGTTAATGAATCAAAATTTGCATTCATACGGCTATTCCGGTCACTTTTTGACATCCGCAAACTCGATCGTCAAACCTACCAAGAATTATAACAAATATATCAAGAAGGGAGGTCTAGGTCTAGCATATTTTAATGTTATTTTTTAAAGTTCAGTATTTCCTAAAAATTTACCTGTTTTGATCCGAAATGGGAATCAAACCCGGGACTCTTTAAGTTCAAGGCGAATCGCCGCGCCACTACGCCAATCAGGTAATATACTTAGATTAAATACATATATTACTTGCTTAAATTTATCTTGTAAACCTAACACAAGGTTGAAAGCAAACTTTAAATAAAACGGCCCTAACACGGGCTATATTGAACATGTCACGTGATCACGTAGCGTCGGTAGCAATTTTTGCCTTACCATGACAAACGACGCTATGTTATATCGCCGGCATATGTGAGAGTATGATGTGCATATAATATGCGGATGATATACATTCAAAAGAGGGGTAAACTAAATGACTGGGATAAAATGGTCTAATGAATGGAATAAGCACATAATACATAAATTAGATTGGATAATAAAGTATTATTGACATGAATAAATAATGAAAAAATGCTTTTACAATCACATTAATTATCTTGCCTTAAAATAAGCAAAGCTTGCACTTTGGAGACTAGATAACGAATAAACATACTTAAATACTTTTATAAACTGGCTTTGTAGTCCGGAGCGTGAACTACTACACTAGTAGAAGTATTTAACCTTCAATTCTACTGGAAATATATGTAAAATGACCATCTCGATTTTTAAGTGAATTTTTGACATCGCTCGATTTACCCGACTGCGGCGAAGGCTAATTTATTTTACATGCATTATAAAAACAAGAAATAGCTAATAAAATACGAATTGTTAGATCAATTAAAAGGGTCTGAATTAGCATAATATCCTGTCTGTAAAACATCAGCCCAACCAGGCCATAGCCCGCAGACGCTGAGTAATGGGAACGAGGAGCCATCGAGTGAGGGCCATTATGTCAAAAACAAACCGCCTCGTAGCCAATTCCCTCATGTTTGCTGAGGGCTGCTCTTATAAATATGCAAATTCTGTGCGGCTTTACACACGCCGACTTTTGTGGGACAGTGTAAAGCTAACGCTTCCAAATAGACTTTACACCGGCAGATTTTGACGAATTACATCATCGATAAATTCTAAACTAGGTATTTATTACCATATCATTAGCATTCAATAGCGTTCGCAACGCTAAAATGTAACTAGCTCAGTTTATTTGCTACCAGAGTACATAGTTAGTAAATAAAACACCCTGCAGAAATACTTAGGTGCTTGAATTACAAAAACTTGAAAAACTTAGACTCCGATGCGCCTGCGCTTGTTTCAACGCTGTGCTGATCTATTTCTGCTGAGGCAAAGCCGCGAGAAGGAAATAAGCTGTGTCTGTACAGTATAATTGGTAAAACGATACATAATCGTCCTAAAAGAGGCAATAAAGAAGCAAAATGCAATAACTTTTCTCAATAAACTAACATTAACATGTAAAAAATAAAGAAACACACTATCCCATTCAAATCCTAACAACTGATATTGTCGTTAGTATGTTCAGCAGTGGACGTATTATGGCTGAAATTATTATGATGATGTGGTAGTTTTTTTTTTTTAATTTTAAAGATGATATAGAGATATTGCAATTAAGGAAAGATATTGCAATTTTGCCTCTATACCTACCTCCTGAGAGCAATTTTTTAATAATCAACCTGTATACAAATAATATAAATAATAAATAAAATGTTTTATTTCTCAATAATTGGGTTACAATCATATGGTGAGACAGCTCCAGAGAGTTATAATTATACTCGTGTTGGAGTGCCTCGCTCTTTCCTTAGTGCTAGTTGCAATATATTATTGAGTAGGTAGGTTAATTTAATTTAATTTAAGGTAGGTTAATTTAGAATACTTTTTTTTTTAGATAAAATGCTGTATACTATATAAACATACTTATTAATTGTTTCTGTTTCGTCATATGTTAGTGTTTTAAGCCACTCTGTTAAACGTTTTTTACACTCGTAAGTATGCATGGGGTATATATTTAGTTTTTGATTAATATCATTATAGATGTAAGTGCTCTGGGATGAATATTGACGCCTGGCAAACGCAGTGCGTTTTGGAAGAGATTAAGCAACAGTGCCCTTCCGTCTTCTTGTTAATTTGAAGGGGTCGAAAGGTAAAGTCTTATGTACTCTCAAGATAGTATTATATAGTTGTCTTATAGTTAATAAACCACTCAGCTTATAAATAGTGTTTGTAGAGAATCTGTACGGTTTGAAATACATCACTTTCAAGAGTGATCTTTGAGCTCTTTTAAGATTAAGGAATTTAGTCTTGGTAGCACCTCCCCACACTGGAATACAGTATGTTATTACCGACTGCGCCAGGGCAATGTAGATCTTATTTAGTAATTCCTTTGCCATGACATGCCGCAGTGATTTAAAGATCCATATGAGTTTTCTGACTCTGCCTAGGACCAGTTCAATATGCGGATGCCATGACAGCCGTTGATCAACCAGAATACCAAGATACTTTGCGAAGGTCACTCTTTCAATATGCGGACAGTTACAGCTCGTTCCTATTGCATTAGCACACCTATGGATTCTGATATGAAAGTCTTCATCTGGTTGCGATTTTTGGGTAGGAGTGAAACAAATATAATTTGTTTAGGAGTTTGTTTAGGAGTGAAACAAAAATAACAACCCTAGTCGACGTGTGTGGACCTTAACCGTACTTACTAATTATATCTAAATAGCCTTTACAAGTCGCATTATATAAACTCGCCATCTTGCGTTCGTTACCTCGCTGCAATAATATTTATATTAAAATCGTGCGCCCTCGAACTCTACATTATTTCAAACAAATATTTTACAACGATCCGTGGATGATAGTCTATGTTTGACAACTGACCTAATGGGTTATTGCTATTGAGCCTCGGAGTTCGGACCCAATCACCATAATGGATGATGATTCAGTATGCTCATCGGCTTAAGACTGCTGAACAATAGCTCATTGATCTCAGGAAATAGGATAGTGAGTCTGAGTGGAACCCTTTTTTGGGTTCCACACCTCAAAAGGTAAAAAGGAACCCTTAAACGATCACTTTTTTGTCCGTCTGTCTTTCTGTCAAGACGATTTGACGCGTGGAAATATCAAGTTAAAATTAATATCAAATACTCGGGTCTGCAATTACTTAGAGCTGTCAAATATAAAAAAAATATGTCGAAGCCAAACCAAATAAATTGCCGTTTATATCGCATATTTGGCAAGGGAGAAAAAAGGGAAAGGGGCCTAACTTTGGTAATCACTACCAAAGCGATGCAGCCACGGAGCTACAATCACCTAAGTGGTTAACACTAACAAATTAGAATCTTACCTACCCTGCCTCCATTGTGCAATCACCCTTTACCATTTGTTAAGGAGTCGTAAACAATATGCCTTTACAGACTCTGAATATTGAAATAGATACGCCTGAAATGTTAAACTGTTATTCAAAGTAACCAACTAGTTCCATTGTGAAGTACTTTTAGTAAATACCAAATTTGATTTAAATTAGTAACTCAGCAATTCTAAAAATGTTAGTTTAGTTTCAAAATAATACATAAATTGTTCCAACAATCACACCAATTATCTAGTTCCAAGGCAAAGCTACTAAATAACGGATAAACATTTACTTAAATACATTTTTAAAACAACAACGACTTAGGCACAAGTAAATGCCAGTGCTCGTGTGCTCGTTACAGAAACAACTGCTACTTGGTATTACTATTAAACGTTTTTTTTTCTTTTTATTACTATTTTCGTAAAATTTTAGAGCTACACAATCGTTAAAATACAGGGTTATATTGCAAAGGGGTGCCAATAATCTCTAGGAGTGGCTCAGAATCAGTAACTTAATCGAACTACGCAAAGAAAATTTTTTTTGTGTGTGGATAAAATAACTCATTTATTTAAAAAAATAACCGTAGGTGCACTGCGTAAGGTCCTTGTTGGCTCGCCGTACCTACGCCTCTGATGAATGACCGCGCGGCTTTCGTAATTTCTCTATTGACTTTATTTCCGGATATTATAAAGTGTTTTTTTTTCGTAATATAAGATTATTATAAAAAATAACGATTAAGACGATTCTTTATATTGTTCCCTAGATGTTATTTTTTAAATTTTGCACCCCTTTGCAATGTAACCCTGTATTGTATTGGCATAGATGATGTGGTGCCCAAGGCCCCATCAGTCGTGTTTACGCTGTAAATGTATTATTATGGTACCAAGAGGCGAGTACTCCGGACTTATCGACGCCATCTCTGAGATCCAGAGTTTGATTCTTGGTCGGGTCAATGCAGAAAATGAATTTTTCTCTGTTGCCTCGGGTCTGGGTGTTGTGGTGTATCAATATATGTGATACTGTCCAATATAATTTAAAAATACATGGGGCTCACTAAAAGTTTTGCACTTCTAGCTAATCGGAACTATTTGAATTTCGAATGTTGTATTTTTTTAAACGTTGCAACCTTCTTAGTAATAAAAAAAAACAATTGGCGGGAAATGATTTGTCAATTGTTCACGTCACACATCACATCAAAGTTTTACGTACGCAACGAAAATGGAATTAATTCGAAAAGATTTTGGAGCGATGATTTTTTATGATTTTAAAAGTTCTCTCTCTCCGCAAGACTGTGCCGCTCGTCTTTAAAATGCTTTTGGGAGAGAAGCACCTTGTTTGAGCAGTGTGAGACGATGGTTTGCTGAATTTGAGAGAGGTCGAGTTTCTTTACATGACGAATTTCGTAAAGGGCGGCCATCAACTGCCGTCAACGAAAATAATGTGGCTACTGTTAAGCGGCTAATCGAAGAAAACCCGCGGATTACCTATGAGACAATTCGAGGACTATTGGCGATTGGTATGAGCCAAATCCAGAAAATTTTACACGGAGAATTGAAAGTTCGGAAACTTTGCTGTCGTTGTATCCCTCATGAACTGACAGCGGAGCAGAAGCGGGCTCGCGTGGAATGGTGCTCACAGATGCTACTGAAGTACGACCACGGACATTCTAATGCTGTTTATAACATTGTCACAGCAGACAAAACGTGGATTTATTGTTTTGAACCCGAAAAAAACAGCAATCTTGTGAATGGGTGTTTGAAAATGAGAACATGCCAACAAAAATGAGGCAGGCGAGAAACGTTGGTAAAAAAATTATCGCGTTTTTTTTCTCAGCTACGGGTTCCATCTGTACAATTCTACTTGAAGATCAAAAGAGTGTTAATGCCGAGTGGTATTCTACCATTTGTTTACCCAGAGTGTTAGAAAAAGTTCGCGAAAGACGACCCAAAAGCCGCGTTCTCCTACATCATGACAACGCTTCTTCACACACGGCCAACAAAACAAAGTCATTTTTAGCTTCCAAAAAAGTACAACTCGTCACCCATCCTGCGCATAGCCCCGACCTAGCACCCTGTGATTTCTGTATTTTCCCCAAAATCTAAGATTTGATGAGAGGTTTTACTTTTACCAACTCCGAAGAGGCAGTGATAGCGTTGAATCAGCACGTAGAAAACATGCCTTTAGATCTGTGGTCCTCCTGTTTTAAAAAATGGTTCGATCGCATGAAACAATATTTAAAATGTAAAGGAGAGCATTTTGAAAAGCTATAAACATAATATTTTGGTTATAACATGTTGTTTTTTTAAGTTACGCAAAACTTATAGTGTGACCTACGTATTATTTAAAAAAATGAATTACCAGGAAGTTGTCTGACTTCCGGCAGGGGGAACCAGACAAATTCGATGATAGAATTCAGTGTAGAGTTACATTGTAACTTAGATAGAGTTTGATTCATCATCATCATCATTATTTCAGCCACAGGATGTCCACTTCTAAACATAGGCCTCCTCTAGTGATTTCCAGATTAGACTTTGATTAATTATCTTTAATGGTTTTACAAATCATTTCGAAACTACTTTATGATAATGTAAGCACGTATAGCTCTCAACTTTTATAATGTAAATCCTTCTATCGATAGTTTTAATAGCAGTCACTTTGTCGTCACTATTCGGTAATGCTGTTGTTTTACAAAGGACCAGCGATAAACCTGTTCGTAGTCCGTGCTCTTATAAAAGATACAGCTCGCATCACGGCCGAACGGTCGCGATGTCACCCCCACTTTCCTTAATAAAGTAGGAATCGTAAAAAACCACTACAATCATCATAACTCGCGATGGCCGCTCACCACACGGCCTTTTAAAAATTAACGGCTTCTCACACGCCGAAAGCTTTGTGCTCTGCCTACACTCAAGGTGCCTGGATGTATAGTCGGATTTTAAAAGAGAATATTGATATCAGCGCCAAAATTTTAGAAAGAAGCTTAAGTGGCGTTGCCCCTGTCTACTGTGTCAAACACTTGTTGTTTATTTTTATTTTTTTCTGGCATACACGGCTTGTGCATTTTATTGACGCATTATCAATTCACAGGGATTTCAGACCTTTGCAAACCCCTGCTTAGCTCAAAATCAAGGTAGGCTACCAAGAGGTTAATAACCGCAGCCGCGTTTTCTTTTCTTATAGGTTTTTTTAACAGCTTTTAATGGACTTATGCAAAAAACAAGCAATTTAACGACGACCACCTAGCCAAGAACTTTAAACAGTGCATTTAAGCCGTTTTTACGTCAAACTCTATACGGGGTCACTTTAAATAGTCCCCAATTTTTTTAAACAAATTCCATAGAACAATATAAAAATACTTTCAATTTTATTGTATTTAATTTCAACCTTCGTATTTTTTTTGTAAAATGTACTTAAAATTTTCCCAAAAAAAGAAAACGCGAGTAGCGTCGTCATTTATCAGAGATCACAAGCATACGCCAAGGCCACTCTAACAAGGGCCATATGCAATGCACATACGTTGCAATTTAATCGACTTATCGTAAATTTTCCTTGTTCAATCTTTTACAGCAGGTAGTAGGAGTCGCTCCTGAAAATTTGTCACTATCTCGAAATTTCACTCTGTATATATAGTAAACAATAAAATAAGGTAGATGGCTGGCAGTGGCTGAATGAAAAAAGCGGTAGATCAGCACTTTGGCGCTCTTTGGTGGGGAGGCTTGCATGATGAATACTGCTAAAAGAGGTACTTGCTAGGCCTCAGGTTTTATTGGCAGAATTACTTGGTACTGAACAGATAAGGTTAAGGTAAGTTTTAATCAAATGTTCCCAGTAAACTGATAACTATAGTAAAGCACAACTAGTTCTATAGCGAGGGACGCGTCTCAATGGCTATTAGTAACCACGGGTCTCACAGTTGTAGTTATAACAATAAAGTCTGGCTAACTTACTATTATATGAAATCGCTGCACCCTTATCCCTTATCCTGACATAAGCGATTTAATTAAAATTTTATTTTTGTGCGTGCACCATAAAATGAGTTTTTGCGGAGGGGCAGTGAGCTGTTTAGAATTAGTGCCGGTGCGGTGTGAAGTGTGCCGTGATTTTTAAGTCTCTCTTTAAATTGCATTGAAATAAATGACGCAAACTAGTAGCAACTTTTTTTTGTTTGAGTTGACTCAGCCTATGTGGATCACAGATTGCTTATGGTGAAAACAAAATTTGTACAAGCCAATGATTGAAAAAACTTCTGCCAACAACGCTAAATATTACGAAAAAAATTGCAATTAAATATTTCTGATAGCTCTAGTGTTTTTAGTTGTAGAACATATGTACTGCACCTCAAAGGGAATAAATGGGACCCTTATAGGATCACTTTGTTGTCCATCCGTCTGTCTGTCCAACTGTCTGTCAAGGCCCTTTATCTCAGGAACGCGTGGAGCAAAGATTTAATTTTCTTTGGCGTGGAGGTATCGATTTGAAATTAAAACCATATACTCGGGTCTACAATCCCTTGAACCGGTTAAAAAAATCAAACTTCTAAGTTAACGTTGATAAAATACGGCTGTCTATGTCGCAAAAAACGTATAATAATACTGTAACAAAACGAACATCTTTTATACCTTCATTGTGTGGACTACTGTTGCTGTATTAAATTATGAATTATATTTCGGCACTCTCAATAGAATCAAAATTATAGGGTACTACCTGTTGACCTGGAACTATGAAATTTGGCAAGTAATATCATCGTATACTACAAGTACAGGGAAAAATCTGAAAACTATACATTTGTAATGAATTTGTAATTAAACTGCGAGGGCCGATTCCTGAACTATTTATAATATGTACCTACAAATTTGTACGGAACCCTCGGTGGGCGTCCGACTCGCACTTGTCCGGTTTTTTTTGATCACCCGCCCGATATCGTCAGACCAACGAACTGATGGTTTGTTTGTCCTTCGTCCATCTCTTGACCACCACTCAGATACTGCCTGGCCCACCAGCCGTCTTACCCTCGAGATAAGTATCCTGCCCTACTTTAACTCGATCATGAACCCGGGACCTTTCAACTATAATAAATTGTAGTCAATCTACAGATTAGTCATACCGAATATGTACCTCTTTGGTCATCAATCACCATTTATCCTGAATTTAATTATGTACTTAAACGCTTATTTCTTTTTCATGTGGTTACGGTTTATATGCATGTGGAACAGATAAATAGATAGGCAGAAAGTTTTATATTATAACCAATATAAATATTTAGTTACATTCATGAATGTGAAACATTAATAATTATGTTCCATAATCTCGTCCTCATTGTGTACAATGTAGTACGCACTTTTTGCTACTGCACTGATTACAATCTTCAAAGTTAGGCGCGTGCATGAACGCGTCAATAAACTAAAAAATAAATAACCGGAACGTGCCCGCACCGTCACCTATCAATGTCATCTGTCACCTGTCAATGTCATTGTACTTTTTTGTACACAGCACTGAAGACATAAATATTTAGGATAAATTAGTTTTTAAACTAATTAGTGATTTACAGCTTACATACAAATGCAAAAAACCAAGAAGAAAATACGGTGATGTTTGTGTAAAAGTATGGTGGCTGGAAAACAAAACTTGTCAGTTGAATTTGTGAAATTGTTGGACCGATACCTCGGCTCAATTATTACGATTACTACGATTTCTATCACCACCACAGCACACTAACTTTAGTGTTATTATATTTATAATATCATCACCATCACCATCATCTCAGCCTATTACAGCCCACTGCTGGACGTACGGGAAGGACGCAAAGAGCGCCAAGGACTACGATCTCCTGCTTTGATACAAATGTATCTAGCCATATTCCCGAGTTCGTCGGCCCATCGAGTTGAGAAGCGTCCTACACTACGTTCGCCGAGACGTGGCCTCCACTCCAACAACATAATCAGCCAGAAATTAATCATGAAAACAAGGAGTGTGTGTGACAGAGTTGCGTTATTCTTCAGCCCGCAAACGAGACCGAATGAATGACATCGGAGCTTTCACGGGAGGTTGGCCGTGGTGATCATTAAGTTCATTCTAGTTGTCTCTCATGTCTCAGAATGAATGACATCGGAGCCTTCACGGGAGGTTGGCCGTTGGTGATCAATATGTTCATTCTAGTTGTCTGTCATGTCTCCGAATGACTCAACAGAAACTGCTCTGTACAGAAGCACTGGCCTTTACGATGGAGTGGCCAGTGGGTTTTTTGTTCAGTCTGAACCGTCTCCTCGAGGGATTCCTCCTGAGACGTAACATTATGGCTCTAGTCTTCATGAAGAGTTGACCATGAGACCGATACAATGTTGCACCAGAAATATACTACAAAGGATCTGTATTAGCATAAGGTAAGTTATTAATATTATAAAATTCTTCTAGCGAATCATATGTACCGAGAGAACAATTATTCCTCTTTTCTGTCTCGCAGCAGAATTATAACACTTCCACTTGCTTTCACGAGGGGTTAGCCTGTGGCTTAAAATTTTTGTTATAATATTGCGGGTCTGCAAATCTTATAAGGTTGACCAGAGACCGACTTCATTAATTGAAGTTGAAAATATAGTCGAACACAAAAGTATCAAGACGATACATATCTTCGAATGCCACTGAAGAAAAAAAGAGGGGAGGGAGAATATGGGTACCGAGACCATGAGGTAATGCCCTCCGTCTTAGTAATTTTTTCAACTTAAGACTTTGACTCTAAGAAGGCTATGAAAGAAGCTCCTTTGCCTGCTGATATTGAAGGCTTAAGGAATTCTGAGTCTTGTGTAAACAAGTCATATACTTACCTAGACAATTTCAGTCTGTTTATAAAGATTTTAAGTTTTTAATAATTTCATCAGTTGTTACTATCAAATTGGGCCTTTGGCAACCATTAATGGTACCAAGACAATCTGTTGGTCTCAGATCTGCTTGTCTTATTCTGCCCCATTTATATACATACAAGTCAATGATAAATAGCGCTTTTACAAATGATGGTTTATCTCGGTGTGGATTTCCACAAGTTTTTTACCACAAGTAATTGAGATACTTCTTGATGTTGGCCCAAGAGGGCAAGACTTTATAAAGCATACCATAGAAAACAACCTGTTTACTCCAATAGTTCATGTAGTTATGACCATATTAAGTTTTTTTTTTTTTCTCTTATATTTTACTAAAAAGCTTAAATAAATAAATAAACATTACTTGACATTGCTAATTGATATCTGTGACTTAAAGATCATTAGTCCACTTGATTCGTGAAGTGCCTTAACGTAAAAGGTCCCAGGTTCGATACTCTGGTCGAATGACCCTGGCGAGATACATTGTCTTGTACCTCATAATACAGGGAAGTTGACTCCCTGTTTGGAGACCATGACAAATTGATGTTGGCTGGTGCATGTTTGTATGTTCCTATACAACTGATATGGTATCCCATTTGTGTAACTTATAATATTAGATCTGGTTACAACCGGGTAAACCTTAAATTCTCATAGTATCAAGCTTAATTCTTAAGATTCTATAATAATCTATGAAAGCAATTAAAATTTAACACTGTTACTGACTTAAGGTTATTATTCTACCTGATCGCCATGGCTTGTTAGATTATTTCTAGTCTTCATCAAGTGAAATAATGACACACTCAAGATGAGTGTTACTTACAAATAATGTGAGTGAAGATCACTGTTACAGAAATGGAAAAATAATTCTCCTTGTTATCAACAAGATAAAAATTACCATAATTAAAAACTTTTTTAACTGTAACTGTATGTTATATTCCAATATTTTCAGTCAGTAAAAACCCATGGAAAGGTTTATGCAGCTTTATTTACAGGCAAAAATGTCGCACCATAATTGATCCTTATGTACTTGTCATAAGGTCGAAAACCAATTATTTTAATTTTTAAGTAGGTACCTGCTACCTTTGGAAAAGTAAGAGAAATTCAAAACTAGACACAAAGTTCCAATGATAACTTGAATTTTCAAATCTGACCTAAATCTATTTTTAATATATTTTTGTTATAAACCATATATTTCTAGACATTTTATTATTTGTGAAAATGTTTGATACCAAAAATTGAAGACAAAGATAAATAATCATCCAATCATTAAATTATCAAGATACTAAAGATAGTAAATAAACTGAATTATCCCAGGTGAATAACAAAGGTTCATATTTAAATAGATGATTATAATAAAATATGATTTATTAAAACATAATTAAAAAATTAAAATTGTATCCATGAAACTATAAACTTCATAAAAAATTTACTACTGACTTAAAATTATTATTTAAATTAAGGCATGAATCTTACAATTATAATTGAAGATTGTCAAGTACCTATGTAAGTCTATGTATAAATAAAAAAAAAAAAAAAAAAAAAAGGCATTGATCAGTGGCAATAATTAAGGCAATGCAGGCAATAAATGTTGCCTTACCTTGTTATTGGACTAAGGCTGTAAGGCTGCTACAAGTATTTTGAGCCGGAGTAAACTTTCTATCTTATCCGATGTGATGTATTGGTAAATTATTACTTATTTAATTATTATTTTTATTAGCTTACAAGAATTGACCAGTCATTGAATCGTTTTATAAATAAGTATTCAGACTGTTTCATTAACTTATTAATATCTACCAGGGATCCACACATAAAGTGCAGGAAGTCTCATACTGATTTCCAGCCATACAAGTGTAACACATATAACGGTTTTCTAAGAAGATGAGTAAAAATCAATCTTTCTCAGTAAAATAATGTTGAAACTATTGTTAACAAAATAGGATCCCTACTGGAACAATACTGGTAGTATTTGTATATAATTTCCTTATTTATAACATATAATTAATGAAAGATTTGCCATAGTAAACATCCATATTATTTATTTTAGTTTCCTTTACTTTGGAACTACACCTTGAACAGGAGTTATTAAGAATAAGACAAATTTATTTGCATAAAAAATTGTATTACAGACAATGATAACTTAAAAGGTTACTAGATTTTCTTATTATATAAAATAAAATAAGCCTTTTCAGAAGAAATACTAGCTTAACTACCTACTTGCACATCGATAAATTTACCTTGTTAGGTAACCATATACTAAGATGTACTACATACTACTGGATAAATGAGACGGATATTAATAGTTCAAAGCATTGGCTCCATTTCCATGACAACTTATTAAACTAGCTGTTGCCCCGCGATTTCGTTTGCGTGATCTCTAGTTTATTCATAAAGAATATACCTACTTAATAGCGCGGGGTATGTATTTAAAACTTTATTGCACAAACTTAAAAGTGTACAACAGGTGGATTATCAGTCTCAGTCCCAGCAAATCTATAAATTCATAAAGACTTACAGTTTTAACAAAAATAAAAGAGTATTGCAATTAAAGTAAAATTTGCTATTTTCGATTTTATAGAATTCCTACACATTTTTTGGCCCACCTGTATGGTATAAAATAGGTACAGGTTTGTGTCATCAAATGGGATGGGACTGTATCAATATACATGGTTGTATTAGCATACGGGGTTATATCATCATACAGGGTTGTATTATCATACAGGGTGTATCATCATACAGGGTGTATCATCACACAAGGTGTATCATCATACAGGATTGTATCGATATACAGGGTTGTATCGATATACAGGGTTGTATCGATATACAGGGTTGGTTGATTAATTCCAATGAATTAATCAAACAACTATATCCTTGTTAGATAAAACTTGAAATAAGCATCTACCAATAGATAGTTAATAAAATAAAGTTTTATCATGTGCGACGACTTTAGCAAATCATATAAATGATCATAATAAATGTTTATATTGCTTTGTCGACACAACTTTCCTCTTTGAACATCTACATTGTACACAATGAGGACGAGATTATGGAACATAATTTATATGATCGGACTAACTTACCTAGTGACGTCCGATCCTCAATTATGTGAAGTAATCTCGTCCTCATCCTATCCCCAGCCCGACCCAGTTAGTATGTATTTATCAATCCTTAAAGTACAAAAAAGATTATATGCTATAAATACCTACATACTACTTAGTTTCCCTTCTTTTTGCAAGTTGTGTCCAGTTTTATCCTTTGAAATAATGACATTGACAGGTGACAGATGACATTGATAGGTGACGGTGCGGGCACGTTCCGGTTATTTATTTTTTAGTTTATTGACGCGTTCATGCACGCGCCTAACTTTGAAGATTGTAATCAGTGCAGTAGCAAAAAGTGCGTACTACATTGTACACAATGAGGACGAGATTACTTCACATAATTGAGGATCGGACGTCACTAGGTAAGTTAGTCCGATCATATAAATTATCACAAGCAATTAATTTACATTTTTTAGCAATAGGAATGTTGCAAAGGACTTTTAAAATCCATACCTGGGAAATCCGTTTTAATTTTTAGAAGCAATGTATCTAAATTAAGAATAATTTCACAAATAACAAAAAATTTTTTTAATAAAACCGTGGAAATCATAGCAAGTAATTCGATTTGGATTGAATTGGTTCGATAATTATGATGGCGCCAAATTATGATATCCGCTACGAGAATTCGTAGCGCTACAACGTCGACTACGATTTATTTAACCAGCTCCATGCGGGTATAATTTTCAAAACACCAAAGTTGGACGAAATTGACATTACATTTTCGGCCAAAAACTGGAGTGAAATTACGAAACTCCCTACGGAAAATAAACATTGTAAAAAGCTATTTAGGAACTTGTTGCTAATGGCCAGTGGCACGCGGTGCTAACGCGTCCCGAAAATTATTTTTTGCAGGTGCGTCCGCGTTAAGTGTGTTTTCATAGTTGTTGATGACGTTTTAATGTTATAAAGAGCGTATGATATTTTAATTTTGATGATGATTAAACATAGTATGTGCGTACATGCACTGAGGCGCCCTATTGTAAGTTCCACAGGACAATCGCTTCGCTTATTTCGTTCGAAGAGTAATGTAATTTTGTATTACTTTTCGATCAATTTATGCAAGGCTTTGTTTCACTCGCACTAGACCATCTGAATTATAAATAAATAAATATTGCACAACATCACATAAATTGCTTTAATCTTATGGTGAGTAGCCAAAGCACTTGTGTTACAGAAAACAGAAACAATGACGGTAAAGACATCCAGACCCGAGACAATATAGAAAAGTTAATATTTTTACAACAATATATAAAAGTTATTATTTTTTTTAACCGACCTGGAAACGAACCTGGGACCTCAGAGATAACACCAAGGCCGTTATGCGTGCTTTATTCAATGGAGCATTTGAAGGTTGTGTTGTCATCATGATAATATGGCTTTGCTGAAATTTCTGAACACGACTAAACAAATAGGAGGGCACATGACAAGGAGTGCCTTCTATTAAAATTCTACAAATAACGAAGGGTCGCTGGTGTGACTGCCCTGCCCGTTTACCTGTTGGCCCGCGTTTAAAGAGGAATGTAATACAATCCGAGTTATTTTCATTATTCACTTTCACCACCTTAGTTCATTTTAGAATTTAGAACAAAATTTATTCGGGGTGAAGAGATCTTCGCGACCTTCAATTAAAGTGTCGCTAACCTGTTAATCAATAAGGTTCTTCAAAGGAGTTCTAAATATTTTACCTTATACTCTTAACTGTACGCCTTAGAAAGACGAAGATTTATTTACATGAGTTTAGTCTAATTACTTATAATTATGACGGGACAAAAATCACACTGATGTGATTTTATATTTTTTGGTTCGACTTTATAGACTCCTCCTTCTTTTTTGTGTCAACGGCAACTCTTTTTTTATTGCCAGTATTTCGCTACACGGACCACTCTATCAGTTAGCTTATTAGCGCGTAACATATTTTTGCATGTGCAGCTTTCTGTACACGTGGAACATGAAAGAAATTGACCCGTGGTTTGGGGGAAAAAACCAAAATCGCCCATTTTTTTCTTAGAAACATAGTCTTAAATCATTGAAAAACTATTTTGTCATCGCATTCTAGAATGATGGAATCTTAGCGTTGTATGAAGCATTTTTTTATAGGTGACTACTGTTTTTATTGCGAAAATACCAATTTTTACCAATACTTAACGTCTTAAAGTTTCTCATGTGCTTATAGGTAAACCGCTTCGTTGAGACTTCGCCTGCGGGGTACAGGGGCGCGGGGGGAATGACGAGAGCGAGGACTGTCAGGGGTGCGGTAAGGATACACAAGAGACGAAATTTCCAGTGACAGTTCTCAAGATATGTGACGTCACCCGTCACAATGGTGGCCGTCAGTGTCGACACTGTAAAATATTAACATAACCTTTTCGAAAAATAATGTTCGTTTCGATACATTTACACTATTGAGTGTAAATTTAGTCAAAATATTGCTATCCAGAGCCGTAAATGGCATTCTACGTATATATTTAAAAACTGGATGTTTTTGTTTGTTTGTTTGAACGTGCTAATCACAGGAACTATTGGTCCGGTTATAAAATATGCTAGATACATTGTTAGATAGCTAATTTATTGGGGAAGGCTATAGAAGTAGTTTAATGCGTATAGGCTTATAAATATTTTTGCTACGATCTATGGGAACGGAGTAAAACTATTAAGCGCGTACGAAGTCGCTGGCAGGCCGCTAGTCTTTAATATAATATCTGTAGTGAAAGTGACAAAATAAAGTTTAATATTATAATGAAGTAAAAATGAAATATTTAGGAATCTATGCACGCTTAATCAAAATTATAAATCAATCGCTTATATACATGTCAATATCACTGGATCTTGATTCTTGACTTTTAAAACAGCTATCATCAGAATCATCTAAATCATCATGCACATCAATAATAAAATCCACGACATCATCTAAAAGGCCGTCGTGTTTGCAGTATTCGTCTTCGACTTTAATTATGTGATTAATACAATGCTCCCACTTCTCTACGGAATATGCAGCAAATAATTCCTCTAACAACATCTTTTTTTGGTCCAAATTAGAATTGATACTATTTTGGGCTAACTGCCCTTTAATATCGCCCCAGACCAACTCAATTGGATTGAGGTCCGGGTGATATGGAGGCAAAAGCAGCACTTCATGCCCGTTTCTTTTTAAAAGTTCATCTATTTTATAAACATCATCTGTATGATAGCTTTTTATTAATTTGAATAAATCATCTTTTCTAAATTTACCATCAAAAGGCACGTCATGACATCGTAGCCAATCTTGCATGACTAGCTTGGTAGAGGCCATAGACGGTTTTTTTTCCTCTCGGACTGAATGGTAAGCTGCATTATCCATGATGATTACTGAATTTGATGGTATATTAGGCAAAAGTTTTTCACTAACCCACTTGCTAAAATTTAAGAAATTCATCGAGTCGTGATAATCACCTGTCTTGCACTTAGATTTGAATATTACTAGTGCGCTGTCTACAAATCCAGTTTGACCTCCACAATGAACAATGATCAAACGGTCTCCTTTTCCGATTTGAGCTAGCACGCCGTGTTCATCGTTCAATTGCCAGCATTTCAAAACGTTATGAGACGCATTCACATAAGTTTCATCCAGATATAAAATGTTTCTTCCTTCTTTACGATATTTTTTAATAGTATTTAGGTATTTCCACCTCCACGATGTTATATTTGGCTGTTCTATAAGCAGTTTTCTTTTAGATCCACATTTCTTGAATTGAAAACCTAGATCATGTAATAGTAATCTTAAATATTCCCTACCGCAGTGTAATACATCCTCTTTTCTAAGAACATCATTCAAACTTTTCAAAGTGGGTACTTTTTTTGAAATTGTATAAAACTGAGTGACTTTTCTTCTTACCACACCTTTTGTGAAATCATCTATTTCCACTCTTTTTTGTGGACCTTCTTTGTTTTTTTCGGTGAATTAAATCTTTCGTTGTCTTTTAATTTTTTCCCCTCCTTTATAATTCTAGCTACCGACTTTTCCGACAATCCAGTTACTTTTGCGACAGTTTTGTTTAAATGTATATCTTGTTCATATTCAACTAAATTTGGATCTAATTTTCTTTTTCTAAAATATTCGTATACGTTTAAAGCTATTTGCTTACACTGACTGTTGATTTTGTGTCCGAATATACTTCGACTCATTTTCAAACTTCAGACAGACAGTATTTTCGGGTGTAATTCTGTCAAAGCGTCCGCGTCTGTCTATAGATGCTATCGCTACCAGCGTAGCGAGCGTACTGAATTCTGACAAGAATTTGCCTGCCGCCCGCACCTCTCACAAACCCCGCTCTCGCCACCCCCCCGCGCCCCTGTGCCCCGCAGGCGAGGTCTCAATTTCGCGGTCTACCTATAATTAAAAACTCACAGTGTAGAAAATAAGTTCGAAAAAAAATAGCACATGTTTGTTTTATCAGTGCCATAGTAGTTTAAATACCTACTTACTTAGACAAAATTCGCAAAAAAAAAAAACGAGGAATAACAATTAGTGATATCGCACATAAATATGTAAAAACCGGCTAAGTGCGAGAAGGACTCGCGCACGAAGGGTTCTGTACCATTATCTATACAACATTAGATACTATATTTTAAAGGAGGAGGCAACAGAAATACACTATATTATAAAAAAACTGAAAAATCACGTTTGTTATATGGGAGCCCTTAATTTAATTTAATGATTTATTGTCGAAATCAATATACAACTTAATATTTTGTAATTCAAGCGTCTATTACCTATTACCGTTAATAATATCGATCAAAAAACACGTTTGTTGTATGGGAGCCCCAGTCAAATATTTATTTAACACTGTTTTTAGTATTTGTTTTTATAACGGCAACAGAAATGCATCATCTGTGAAAATTTCAATGTCTAGTTATAACGGTTCATGAGATACAGCCTGATGACAGACAGACAGTGGAGTCTTAGGGTCCTGTTTTTACCCTTTGGGTATGGAACCTTAAAAATTACGGATACATATTAAGCAAAAAAATACAGTATTCCAAAAAAGTTACACCAGAAATATCCAATACTCGTAACGTTTTAAAAATATACCATTAAAAAATTAGTATAATAACAAAATGCAAATCCATTTGTCTGGGTCCCAACAAAAGGAGATCCTATAGAAATTATTCCACAATCCGAAATCCATTTACAGCAGCAGACCTCCAACATAGCAAAAATTGCACTCCATAGAGCAAATAAAAAGGCACGAAGTGTAGCTGTCATTGCGACAAAGTTCAGCTTTTATATCAAATGCGACCAAGAGAATAACCATTAAGCATTTCCTTTCGGTCTGCGTGCTATAAATGAATGAAAAACTCACTTCTCCAACTTCGCAGATACAATTGATAACTTGCCCGAAGGGAACTTTTTGCTCTAGTCCATTATTGACGTCCAAGTCGTAAGAGCCAGACTGAGATATCTTTAACCTCGGTTTTATGGTGTAACTTTTTGCTTTCAGAACTATCTAATAGCTTCTGAAGTTAACAACAGAGATTACATAGTTCTGAGATGCAACTGTTCTGAGCATTTAAAAAATTGCACGCGGTGCATCCTGCCGAAATACGTACCCAGTTCTAGCGTTCTTAAAGACAGACTGTAAAGTCCGTTAATGTTCGAAGCGTCAAATTAATTCAATTCAATTCAATTCAATATATTTATTGCGTTCTATAATGTTACATAGGTGTTATAAATAGGTACATTAATCAGATCATTATAGACCCTGTTGGGTACAACAATAAGGTTAGGACGGAGAGGATGACGCCATTTGTAGATTATATCATTGTGTTATTTTTGCTTGCGTACTACGCTTTTTCATCGCGGTAGTATTTGCTTTGTCCTAGAGTATGATGTAGGTATGGATAATTACAATAACTTTGAATCTGTGAAGTTAGTTTTAAACCCTGATCCTAGTACCTACATTACTCGAGGACATGGAGCATGGTAGGTTGTGTAGTTAACACAGAGTTACTGATTTCTACCCTCATTCAGCTTTGTTTCAAATAGGTTTCTATTATAGGCAGCGCAATCAATTGAGGACCCGATTGGTGTAGTGGCCCGGTGATGCGAAGAGTCCCATATTCGATTTCTAGGTTGGGTGAATTCAGGAAACAAACTTGCCTAAATTGGTTTAGGCCTAGGAGTGCTAGGAGACGCCTTGGCCAAATTCATTGCCTACTAGTACCTCGTAAGTCGTACTAATACAAGGATGTCATCTACCCACGTTCTGACTTCTGTACCTATATTACAAAATAAAGATCTTGTAACAAATTGTACATAATATTATTTGCCATTACTAATTAAATATAAGGACCTAAATATAACTACATTTAGAAGTAAACAAAACCGAAATTAATAACAGTAGGTGCTGCCGTGCTGCGGATCAAAAAAGTTATTTCTTTTCTGACAAAATGCTTAAGTAATGTTTATTGAAAGTATCTATAGGGAAAATCTATATAAATAACACAAAGTCGGGTTAGTTACACAATTTATAAGTCAAGAACAGCTAAACCGATTTTCATGATTTTTTATTTGTTGAATTTGTCTTCGCCCCGGATAGCAGAATAAGTCTTAAAAAATCATAAAAATTCCCAAAAAATGAGGTGCGCACGAAGTTCGCCGGGACAGCTATTATACCATAATAAGAGTTTTATTTGTATATGGTAATGAGCGCAATTAAGCTAAACAGTTTATCACACTAATTGTGCTAATAAGATTTATTTCATATCGTTTTTTTTTTACTTTATTTTATTCATTTTAAACTTTAAGATTTTAAAATGTCATATAAGCAAATGCGAGCTTAGTCTTAAAAATCGTAAATCATTTTCAGTGACCCTTTATAAGTTTAATATGATTTACGATTTTAGTGATGGACCAATGTTTTGGGTCCCATTCCATTACCAACTTAACATTCAATCATTGGCGTTCTTTTAAATTAGTGCTGCTACTTCAAATAAATTTTCTATACGCCAAAAAATTTATTATTGTATTGTAAAATTCAGCGCCATAGAGTATGTGCGCCAAGTGATAAACTTGTAAGTAAATATTACAACATATGAGACATTCAAGTTGTAAAATAAATGAAGACGAATCATCTCTGAAGGTGAACAACACATGAGAATAGAGAATATAACCCGTTCGATCACTTGACTGTTTCAATTAAAAATGAGACTGGGAAGTTGCCGGTCTGCTGGTCAACTTTTATTAGTTTGCGAAGCAGAAAAAGTAATCAACCCTGCGACTGCGATATATCGTGGCACTAACTCGAGATAAACTCTTAATTGTTTGATGTGACGCTTCGCGATACGTGAGACTGTCCCGTTAGCTTTAGTTCTATTGAATTATATATCGATTAAGTTTATGAAACAAACGTTATTGAATCAATTGAATGTAGTATATTCTGTTTTATTTCTTTGGACATCTTAATCAGCTCACGCCAGTCCACTGCACGCTCCAGTCCAGTGGACTGGCGTGGAAGCTGGATGGAAGGGAATGGGAAAGCTGGAAGAGTCTTATGTCAAGACATAAGTCTTTCCAAAGGCACGCTACTTAGCCCAATCCTTGGCAATTCTAATCCATCTACTGCCAGCAGCTTTGCGTATATCATCGCTCCAGCTTGTTAGATCGCCCTACGCTGCGTTTGCCAAGTCGTAGTATTCGTTATTGGTTATCGGTTCTACGCCATTTCTTTGTACTACGAAAATGATTTTATCATAAGCTTTTTTCTTACTAAGTTTTATAAAAATGCCGTTTTTTAGACGGTTAGGACAAGACCTCGATGGCAGGGGACAGTCATAATCGTGACGACGGAAAAAATGGTGCATCCCCGAAGTTCTTTGGTGGTGGGACCGACTACAGAGGAGGAGAAGAGCAAGTAGGGTGCTAAGTGCTAAACGATTTGCCTGCCAAGTAAACTACAGCTCCTGATGACCCACCTCGTTGTTATCGTTTAAATTTGTCAAACAGACGATTTGAAAAATCACAATAGCTGTTCAGGATGTCGTACTCATTTCTACAGAAAACTAACTGTTAATAAAAGACAGGATCTTAAAGAAAAGATTTTCTTTTTTTTTTCGTTATCATCAGTACTTCAGCCATGGGACGTCCACTGCTGAACATAGGCCTCCCCCAGATATCCAGGTTGGCCGGATAGAAGCGGCCTGCATCCAGTGGCTTCCTGTAACCTTTTTCTTTTTGGATGTGCATAAACCAAACCCATTATAATCGACACCTCCGTAGCCGAGAGGCGAGCATACCGGACTTGTTGTCGCTATCTCTGAGGTTCCGGGTTCGATTCCCAGTCGGTCAATGTAGGAAAATAACGTTTCTATATTGTCTCGGGTCTGGGTGTTGTGGTACCATCGTTGTTTATGATTTCTGTAACACAAGTGCTAAAGCTACTTATCATAGGATCAGAGCAATGTATGTGATGTTGTCCAATATTTATATAATACATATATTATTATTTAAATTACTTACTCGTATGTGGGGCTTGATCAAACTTATTACATGATAATATGATTTTATCACGATTTATCTTGATATTTTCCTTTAAAAAAATAAGAAAATAAAAGTGCATTAGGAATTTTTATTTAACACGTTTACTTATGTTATAAGTTTAATTGCCAAGGTAGAATTATCTAGCGTGCACTTCTGACTTTAGTTGACTGTTTTTCCTTGTACTTAGTTTCCAAGAAAGTTTAGCATTTCCTAGAACTGGAACTTAATTTGCCTGGTTTAGTAAATATGAGTTACAGGAGTTAGAAAGAAATGGTCACAAATGGGCTAGTTTCCTATAAAAATCTAATTAGTCCGTCAGTTGGATTAACAGAAAATATTGGACACGTATTTTTATTTTCTCAATCAAACAAAAAAATGATGAAGATATAGCCCGTTAAAGTTCCGCGTAACGTCACGCCTTGGGACACTTTTTAGCAAGGCGTGACGTCACGTGCTCACTTTGATGCGCTTTATCTCCGTCATTTTTTGTTTGATTGACAAAAGACAAAATATATGGGTCCAATATTTTTTGATAATATAACTGACGGACTGAATAGAATAATCTTTTTTTGACCCAGAAAACTGGCCTATTGATGGTCTAAGGTTTTTTTGGCATTGACCAAAAAATTTAGCATTATGTTTGTAGTCTAATACAAAATATGTATAAACCAGTCCTGCCTACCAAATTCATAATTACATTCAATAATCAAAATTACATTGGGGAACATATGTGCTTAAATCATGCTAATTGATGGAACTAATGTGAAAACAGGACGACACACGGCATAAATGCAATTCTAAATACGGCATTATGCAATTGCCATAATAAATTTGTTCATTAATTATGCATGCAACATTTGTTGGAAACGTGATACGGTCTAGCACCGGCGATACATATTACTTAAACTAAATCGAATATTAAGCTGGGAGTTTGATGGACAGGCTAAATGTAGATTAGAAAAATTCTTTTGTAAATTTACGAAAATATTCAGTTTTACAAACTCTGTAGTAAACGAGTAGCTGCATTGAGCTACTGCCAATAATGCTATCAAGCGTCATAGCCAAGAGCATTATAAAGATATCGGTATAATGAAAATTATTGCAATGTAGAACTGTGGAACTTAGGCCATTTGGCTACCAACCAACGCTCTATACTGTGCAAAGTACTAACGATCATGCCAGTTGGATTGGCTCCCTTTTGTGCTGCCATGGATGCCCCAATTTCTGCCCTTCTAGTGGACTAGCTGTGCCCACGGCTTCGTAAAATATGGTATGTCATACCCTATTTTATACTCGTTTAGGAGATAGATAAAAATTGTAACTTAAGTCCCTAGCGTTCAAGCTTTTTCCGTACAAAATTTTATTAAAATCGGTTAAGTAGTTTAAGCGTTAAAGTGTAACAAACAGATGCATGTCTGTGTTACTTACTACAGAGGTACTTTCGCATTTATAATATTAAGTAGAGTTTAGTCAACGTAAGATTTATACAATCGTTTTTAAGCCCATGCAAAGCATAAGACTAAGTTTGATTATGGACCTTTGAGACTGACGTCCAATAGTTGCGTCAGACAGACCAACATACAGAACCTGCCATGTCACACTATAGTTTTTTAGAGATGTCTACCATGCAGCCTTTTTTTTGCTTTAATGACTAACTGCGAATCGAACTCGAACACCGAGAGTTCCGTTCTAACTTGTTTGTAGAGTGAGTAGGCAATTGCAGGATGAGTGTGCTTCGGTGCTAAAATTTTGTAATTATTTTACTGAAGTTTAAAGACTATTTATTTTAGGTTGAAAGGACCAACTTAACGTTGTAGTCAAAAAATATATTTTCCTATACATTACTACTACTTACATTTTACCTACGTGGCAGTAAAAACTGCAAATGTACGTTTAAAATTGATTTTTTTTTTGTATGATATACTTACCAATTATTAACGATTCTCGGATTGCTTTTTACAAATTTCGTGGTCTTGGTCAAAGAAAAGTTTCGATCTGATTATAAGCATAAATTATATCAAAAATTGCCGTATTTTTTTAAGCGTTGATGACTGCGTTGACTAACTTGTTTTTATAGAGCTCCAAGGGACTGCAGCCCTACGTGTTTGATATCAATTTCAAGTTGAAAAAGGAACATCAACAGACAATTTTCAGTCTTGTTGACAGACAGATGGGCAACGAAGTCATCCTAGCCTTTAAAAGAGTTTGTTTTATTCAGTTACCAAAAAAACCTAAATAGCGGTTCATAACTATCGTCTCTGTTTATAACATAATAAATTTTACTTTCAATATCATATCATGAACATCATTAACCTCTTATGAGGTCAAAGTAATTTACTAAATGTAAATTAAAACCTTTTTAAAAATTCAACAATACCAATCGAAATTGCCAATTTAAATATTTGAGGTTATTCTAATTTAAATAGGACTCAGTGACCAAACAACCCATATAATCACTCACGCGTAATCTAAACGTAATAGCATAAAAGCTCGTAGACAGAATACGCAATTACGGCAACAAAAGACCGCAGAGGAAGCTACTAGGAAAAACGCTTTCAGAATAAAGGCAAACAAAAAACGAAGCAAATGTACGAAAATGGGTCATCGAATGAAGTATTGCACGCGTCCAGCATAAGTTGATCCTTGATAGGGGAGAGCGACGTGTATTTTTGAGGGGGGAAGTGTTCGCGAGAGGTCCTGGGTTTCTGGTAATTCTCTGGGTGGTTGCAGCGACGTTCACGACACGATTCGCACGACCAGCCAGTGGTGCAATGGCTGCAATTGTTTTCTTTGTGACAGAACGTCGACTGACGGTGAATCGCGTCGAGTTTTGACACGAAATTGTGTCAGTAACATTCGGATGCAAAAACGCATATAACTTCGTTGTTCCGTCTGTCTTATTATTGTATTAAAGAAATATACCTTTTAACTAACTTTTAAATTAGGTAATATAAGTCAGCTTTAAATGACATTTCATCAAAAATATCCCAGAATTTCAGTTCGGAACCTTTTACGCATACTTACTACCTACTTATATTTTCTAGTGTCCTACGTACGCGTACGAGCGACGATACCTATTAGATTTTAGTGCAAACATATTTAAAAATTATGGGAACTCCTTAATAATGCACCTCCTTCACACTCAAGTATATAGGTCGTATTCAATGATACTATACTCTATGGTACGTCATGCGTTGGAATGAGACTGGCGACAAAAAAAAGTTTTACTTTTTCGGCGGCTTTTCCAAATGACGTTCTCGTCACTCACAAAAATAATCAATTTGACAAAATGACAGCATGAATAAAATCTTAAAAATTACATGAAAATAAATCTCAGCTATGTCGCGAAATTCATTATAATGTGACTTTTACTGCAGCAATCTTTAAATAATATTAATATTTCTGTGATATGCCGGGGCCGGATGTGAGGGCCAATGACAATGTACTTGGCGAGATGTCTACAGAGCCCACGGCAACTGTGCACAGCGGCGGCGTAGAAGCAAAGACTGAGAGGAAACTCACTGTGCTAGAAACTCATGGCTATGTTCTTGGTAGAACCATCGGATCAGGTTCCTATGCAACCGTTAAGGTATGTTGAATGTTGTAGCTTGTGTAGCTTTAACGGCTGATATCGTTACTGTAGTACAAAATAAGACCTCCCTTCTAGTTTTTAATGGAAAAATAAGTCTAGAAAACAAATGTTTTCATTTCGATAGATAATAAGTCGACTTCTTACTGTTTTTTTCTTGATCTTCTTCGAACAAGTAGACATGTTACTCTTCTTGTATTTGTACAGTTACTTACAAAAGATTATCATTTTTATTATTTACTAGCTGTCCCGGCGAACTTCGTACCGCCCCTTCATACAATTTTTTTGTGTATTTTTTCGATTTTTTAATACTTATTCTGCTATTCAGGACGAAGACAAATTCAACAAATTAAAGATCATAAAAATCGGTCCAGCCGTTCTCGACTTATAAATGGTGTAACTAACCCGACTTTGTTTTATATATACAGGCTGTAACGAAAAGGTGAAATAAAACTTTAAGGGGTTATTCTACGGCTAAATTACATCAACTTTTTCTATGGGACCAACATCGAAATCGCAAAAAAAAAAACACTTTCCCATACTAAAACGCGACCAGCTGGCATCAATTTGTATGGAAACGTCAATTTTTTTTTTAAGATTTCGATGTTGGTCCCATAGAAAAAGTTGATGTAATTTAGCCGTAGAATAACTCCTTAAAGTTTTATTTCACCTTTTCGTTACACCCTGTATAGATAGATTGGTTTAAAACTGACAGATCGATCTAAAGTCACTAGCATATATTTTTGGACGGTTATAAATCGTTAGTAATGTCATCATCACTCTTTATCTATACGTTTCCATTGTAAGCTAAACTATTATTGTAAAGGCTGACCTTGCAGAGAGAATTCAGTTTATGATGGAAATGTGCAGATAACAGTTACGTGACTGCACGTGTTACCAATAGTATGTTACTGTATATTACTGGCTGAACAGATTAAGATGTAATTTGGCCACAGATAGGCCATCTTCAAGAATACATAGGCCTCCATAAATTTCGGTAATACTACACATTTCCTAAGCGATTCTCGACCAAGTCTGTTACAAACTGGCTTGCGAGCCTGCTTACAAACCTTTTTGACGCGTTTTGTCTATGATGTTTCTGGATAGTTAGTTTTGTTAGTGTTTTTGTACTGTAACTTGCTGTACTATTTCCGACCAATAAATACCTGAACTACTGCTAAGCACATATCCCCACTTAGTTCAATCCGTAACAAAGTCTATCCGTCTAACCAAAATCTTCGGAGCCGCGGACAAATGCAAAGACCTATTTTAAAGAACATATTTCGGGTTAACCCCTTTAAACCCAATAACTATAACAAGACCTCGTAAAAAAATATATTCTATTATTAAAAAATTAACAGGTGGCTACCAGTGACCGGCACAACTGTCAAGTAGCAATAAAAATCATAAGCAAGTTCCAAGCGCCTGGTGACTACCTCAAGAAGTTTTTACCAAGAGAAATTGAAGTTGTTAAGGGACTGAAACATGAAAATTTAATAAGATTTCTTCAAGCTATTGAAACTACACACAGGTGCATTGCCATTATACTGAAGTCTTAGATAGCAGTAGATCTTATGTAGAATATTTGTATTATATTCCTAATTCCTATTTTCGTTTCATAGTAGTCTACGCTGAATAGGATGAGTATGATGCTTATTTTGGCGCTGGGCATAGACTTCGAATATCCCGCGTAATCCACTGATTTCTCGTGTGTATGGTCTATCGCGGTCTACAACTGAAGGATTCGCCCTGCAACCTTTATCAACTCATCCGTCTATTGGACATAACAGATTTGAGCCATTATTCGGGGATAAAAATAAAAACTGCGATTCCGGGGTTAAATTTCTTACCTGACCTATTTCCTATTGTCAGAGTATACATTGTAATGGAGTATGCTGAGAACGGCAGCCTGCTGGACATAATCCGCAAAGACCAGCACATCGACGAGATGCGCGGGCGACGTTGGTTCAAGCAACTCGTCGAGGCCGTCGACTACTGCCACGAACGAGGCGTTGTCCATCGGTAATGTCACCTGACTTGTTTACCATTTTTATAAATTATTTTTGGCTTGAAAGACATTAAAAAAGCGATCATCATCACGTTTATCGTTTTGCTCCCTATTTTACAAGGGATTTAGAGTGTGAAAAAACTTAAATTGTATTTTTTTTTTTATGCTTTATGTGACGTAGGACAGATGAAACGCTGCAAAATTGCTATAAACTGTTACGAAACGCATTTCTGGTTTGAAAATCTAATGATAATACCTACTGAGACCGCATTTTGCATTTTGTAATTAACGACAAACGATAACAAACACTGACGTTCTATTTTAATGCTGATTATGATAAAGACCAGCAAAATACCTACAACCCAAACTTTTGTAGGCAAGAGTTTGGATACAGATAGGTATTTTCAGTCTTTAAACATTCATCCGAGAATGATTTTCTTCATCCAGAGACATAAAATGCGAAAACCTGCTCATGGACCACGGCTTAAACATTAAACTGTCAGACTTCGGCTTCGCGAGGGGCCACATGAAACCAAAGAACGGGGTATTCTCGCTGAGTGAAACATTCTGTGGGAGTTACGCGTACGCATCCCCCGAGATCCTCAAAGGAGTACCCTACCGGCCCCAGGATTCCGACATCTGGAGTATGGGAGTGGTGCTCTATGCGATTGTATATGGACGACTGCCTTTCGACGATACCAACTATACACAGTTGTTGAAGGTAAACCACATCTTCTTATTTCTTACTTGAATAGGCACCAAGATTCCGACAATCAGAAAAATGGTAGTGGTGCTCAATGCGATAGTATACTTAGTACCAAAACTCTATTTCTTCCTAGTTTTAGAAGAGATCTTCTAAATAAAATGGTATGTTAACTAATTAAAATATATAATATTGATACGAATAACTTGCGAAAGCACAACTACGATACGACGCATGAAAAGGTAGGTACTACGCTCCGATGACACCTGACAGCTAATGCCGGGAACCGCGCATCTATAGGGATTATCCCAGCAATCAATTCCCTACTAACACTAACTACACTAAAGGGACAATTCACAGCTCTTGATTCCCACTACTGTACTCCTGTGTCTTCAAAATAAAGGAGTGCTTACAGCGTCACCGCATATAAAACAAAAATGCATCCGCCTCCTAAGGATCGCGGCTTTTTGTTGTCTTATGTGTATGTATCATCATTTTGTATGGAAGTGTAAACTTCTTTCGCCATGTCGAAAGTTGATCATTTTAATAAGTAGAACATCCTGTAAAGTGATCCTCGTCACGATTTCCGATCGCACTTCTTAACGGATCATTAATATACTCATTAATACTCATTTATTCAGTATATAGGCCCTCTTCCGGGCACTTATACACGTCCCAAAATATAGCTTTACCCTACCACCGCTTCGGGACTACATATCGGCACCAGCCGATATGTAGTCCCGAAGAAGTAGGGTGGTAGGTGAGAAGAAACGGCGCAACAAACTCAGTCAGATCTTTAAATGTATGTTAGGATGTTAGGGCTAACTTAGTAATTTAATAATTCCTGTCATCACTTTTGTAAATTTAACCTCATTACAAAAGGAATCTGTTTTCCACAGCAAGTCCAAAACAAAGTGTCGTTCCCGCGTGAGCCGAAGGTCTCAACGGAATGTCGCAAGCTGGTCACCAAGATCCTGGCACCGCTCAAAGTGCGTGTCAAGATTCCGCAGATCCTCGCCGACCCCTGGCTCAATCCCAACCAGCCCCCTAAAGACGAAGAGGTGGACACGACACAGGTTAAAATGAAAAAGTTAACATTAAGACGAAATTGTATAACTTGTTTTATAGCATGAGTACAAGCTGTCTAGGGTAAAGATGCCAGTTTCTAATCATGAACGGCCTATATACTTTGTGGAACTCAATGTATCACTATAGGTTCAGCCATATTTCAGGATATGGTTGGTTGTTCCCGTAGATGGATCACACATTGTATGTCCTCTGAGCCACATTTGGCTCATAACAATGAAGGACAGGTAATGGTTTAAACTTGCCAAAGAAAGATGGTTCGAAAGAATAGAATAGAATAGGTAATTTAGTTAGGAAGCCGTACCCAAAACCAAAGTTGAATGTAGCACTCTAAGACATTTCGTTCGTTGTAGACCTCACCTAGAGCAGAGCAGTAATTTATTCCACAGCAGTAAGTTGAAATTCGCTGGGAAAAAAAGATATTGATCACTGATTGTGTAAGGAAAATCATCTGGCAGTACCTTACTCGACTGCTTTCAGATACCATTATTCCAATTGAACATATTAGGTACGTAGCGTTAAAACATAAACAAGTGTGTGTGTGACAGTGTGTGTTTTTGTGTGTGTATTCCTTTAGTCCTTTCTGGCTTGTGTGGTACTTAGACGATTTTTATTTGTCCCAGCGACTATTCAAGATGCTTCTAGTTATTGATTGCAGCAATAATGCAGTCTGAGCTGTATACTACTGTTTGTCACTTCGATATTTCTCAGGGCTCCCTTGGGCTCTTCACAGTGTAGGCATTCTTTATATCTGCGGTTTGACATTTTCATACATTGTTCTGATCCTATGGTAAGTAGCCAAGGCACTTGTTCGATCGATTTTCTACGGAAGATCCTAAAATATTTTTCATATTTCGGCCCATGTTTATTTGGCAAAGTTTAATTTTCATTAGCGTACACGTAATAAACAGGATGACTGGTTAGATTAGGGACTCTTTTTAGGATTTTATATCCATATACTTTTACTACGGGTTATCGTCATCATCGCTGCTGCCTGTCTCGTGCTACAGGAATTATTCGACTTTTACGACACGCCTCCTATTGGCGGCGGGGAAGTGTATTCTTTACGGCCGGTCCCACACGACACGGGTCGGTTTACTACTGGTCCAACATCGAAATCACGGAAAAATCTGATACTCCATGATAATTGTTAATATTGACAATTTTGTATGGAGAGCCAAAAAACTTTTCCGCTATTTCGATGGCGGTGCCACAGTGAAAGTTTTTCACTTTCTCTTATTATTTGGTCGGTTTTTTTCATAATTTATTTTTGTAGTGTGATTGATTTCATACGTAGGACGTATCACGGGAAGAATTTTATATTACTTTTTTTTAAGCCAGATTTTTTTTTTAAAAGGCTTCGTCAGTTTGTCATTTTAAGAAAAAATATTGGTACCTACCAGCCTCCACCATTCTTACTATGTGTAAAATGTATCTATAAATTTACAAGTTGCCTTATTTATTACAGGAAAACGCGCAAATTAGCAAAGAAGAAATTAAAAGCGTGAACATCGGAACAGTAACATTTGATAGGAAACAGCTGGAAGAAGTGAAATGACCATAGTACAACAATGTTTTAAACCAAATAAAATAGCCTTGAAATAATCAATAAATAAAATAATCCAAAATCATTTTTATTATAAATATTATCACGGTTGGTTGTCACAAGTATTTTCGGGTTTTTACCCTTAGGCAGACAACATACTGATATTTAACTAACGTTAGTCCTGCTTACAAGCTATTAAACCAATATATAAGAAAAATGAACTTTTTTTTGTTGGTACTTTTACATATGTTTTTTACTCGTATACCTACATACCATATCATCAAAATACTAGCTCTTTACTGAATGCATGCTTTTCTTCGAAACGGCTGAACTGATTTTTACAAGACTTAGTGGTACATCGCTGACGTTGAGTGCGTGCGTGCGTGCATACGTGTGTGTTGGTGTGTTCACTAATCAAGTAAACCCTTTAGGTATCTATCCTATAAATACTCAAAAGAGTAAACTACTATCTACGATAGAGGTGTATTTGCATGCGTGCGGATGTGTCGGTATGCGCTTGTGTAGGTATGTGTTTGGCGTGCGTTTTTTATGTACTTTACTCCAATTTTATAAAGTATATTTCATTATTGCTTTGTGAATTTTTAGTCACAAGTTCGACCTCGCTATGTAAATGCGCATATTTTTTTTTATTTTAGAAAAAAGGTTTTTATTATCATGAGCGGACTAAAAACAGTCTATTCTCTGTTCAAATAACTATGCCTTATTCCGAGATCACATAATATCCCGAACTTTAGGTAAGTTAACTGCACAACCGCAACTGTACAGTTCGCAAAAATAATACAGGACGTGGGACTTTGTCAATGTCTGAAAAGTATTATTTTTTTACTTGTGTTAATACTGGCAGTAAGACCGGTAGTCATCATCATCATTTCAGCCACAGGACTTCAACTGCTGAAAATAGGCCTTCCCTTGTGATTTCCAGATTGGCTGGTTGGAAGCGGCCTGCATCCAGCGGCTTCCTGCAACCTTTACCAAGTAGACTGATAGTAAATTATGTATAAAAAATACACTATTTTGGCTCTCCATTGCGATTTAATATATTCATTCTCCGCTATCTCTAATGGAAACCGCTAGTTCCGGTATACCACTTGTAATAAATTTAAATTAAATACTCAATCAAGGTTAATTAATTGGCTATCTCGTTCGTAATTAAAACATAATTAAAACCATGTAACAAAACAAATAACTTTAATTAATAATAATTAAATAATATTAATAACTAATAAACATTTTATTTTTATGTAAATAATGAAACCTAAATAGCTCAGCAAACTAACCAAAAGCGTGAACTGAATTTGTTTGCTATAATTTCTTCTTTGTCGGCTTAGGTCCTCCTGGTTCATCGGGCGGCTCGCAAAATATCTCGTCATCGTCCGATTCCGCTGCTCTTTGTTCCAGTGTTTTACGGGCTGAGGCAATGCACAGGAAGGATAAGGCTCCTGTTATCGTGTATATCACCGCAGCGATCCAGCAGTTTATTGCAGTCTGTTGATCCACAGGAAATCAAAACGTTATAAATGAAAGAAGAAGCGCTAAACCTTTTGGAACATATTAGGGATGACGACTGGGTAAAGAAAATGAAATTCTATTAAGTCCGTCAGTTAGATTAACAAAAAAAAAAGAACTATTTTTTTATTATTTTTCAATCAACCAAAAAATCACAAAATTAAAGCGCGTAAAAGTTCGGGAGTGGGGTCTTGTGACGTCACTTCTAACTAAAAATTGTATCTAGCCATGACGTCATGCGACATTTCAAATCAATTTATCTCTGTAATATTTTGATTGTGAAAATTAAAAAAAAAAGTATCAATACAATAAAAATAAAAATATAAATAGTAGTAGTATTGATAAACTACCTGAAAGACGATGAAAAAAAAAGTTTGTCGTCATCCTCAACAACACAACTAACGCGGATGGAAGGATAGGAAACAGGGTACTATTAACTAAATTCAAATATCTAGTAATTACTAAACTACTACTAAATTCAAGAAATATTTAAATACCAATACACAAAGTTCTGGACTGCATCATTATTCTCAGTACATGTAGGTTATGCACTTTTGGTCATGCGATGATGAGATTCCAAATTACGTTGGGGCAGTTAAACAGAGGTCGTGCTCTTACGTATTTGTAGGCTTACAGACTGATTGGCCTGGCCTGGTTAGACCAGCAGCACAGCAGCAGCAGGGTTTGAAGCAGGGATCGGAAATCGGTTATTTTACTATGAAACCTTAACCGGAATAATAAAGGTTTTCGCTAAATTAATTATCACATACCCCAACTACTGACTTAAAAGCTATAGCAAATTTAGTTTTATAGTCAAATCTTTACAACTACTATCAAATATTAGAAATGGATCTTATACAATTCTGAAATAAATATTATCTGGTTTCGATCCTTGTTGAAGTAAAAGTGGGCTCTCTAAAATGATTCAAGAAACAATACAAATTCCCGAATTAAAACATAGTCAAAATGCAGTTTCAATCTCGTCGTATTAATCACTATCCAAAACGGTATTCAACAGAACTTATTACAAACTATAATTATGTTTATGTTAATGTAGTTTTTTTATCTTAAAAGAAAATGCACAAAAGAATAAGAATAGGTAAGTTTTTACCGGATATTTTGTTGTCCCCTTGCAATCCTTTATTAGTAAGCGCAAAAGAAACAACTGCATCTTGGAATGAGTATGCAAAATAAACGAAATTATAATTTCGTTTATTTGTTCCATAGATTTTTTTTCCTATATTTTTGTTCCTGTTTCCTTCATTAAAACGAGACCAAGCATTTTTTTTAAATAATTTTAGTAAGGCTTTAATCATCATCATGTTTGTCTATTGTCCACTGCTGGAAATATGCCTTCCTCTAAGAGCGCTAAAGAGCACGATTTTCTGCTGTTTTCATCCAGCCACTGCCTACATCTGCCTAAGGTCTATCGAGCTGGGGGGTGTCTCTTACTACGTTTGCCGAGATGTGATCTCAACATACACGAGACCCATATACTCCACCTTTCATCTGTTCTGCGACAGATATGGCCGGCCCACCGCCCTTTAGTTTGCTACATTTTTCTCTATCATATTATGATAGTAATGTCCATTACTTGTGACGGATGACCTCGTTTTGGATTTTATCCCAACGAGATCCCAAGCATCGACCTTTCCATAGCTCGTTGAATGACGTGAGGTCAGTAGGCCAGCTTTACTGTCATTCCATGAAGTAGATCATCACTGGTATGTAAGGCTTTAGTTAAGTCTGTATGTTTTTATTTTATTTTATTAAATTTTCATAGATGATATCTGACATCACTTCATAATTTTACTAAAGTTAGAAAACTTCTTGTTCCTACAATATTTAGTTTATTGAAAAAAAAACTAAACATAGCGGTGGTAGATGTAGAATTGTAGATATGTGGTACAAAATATTTGCTTTAGTGACTTCATCCACGGAGAAAACTGAGCAACATGTTCGTATGGAATAAATTCCGCTCGCAGTTCCTCCTAATTTTACTTGGACCGGATCGAAACTGGATTGTAGCTTCTTTTTCAAATTATCAGGGAAGCCCAGTGCTTCCTGGTTACAGAACAAGGGCATAGAAGCGCGGTGCATTTGGACCATGCGCCTCGCTGCCCGGCAGCGTGTGCGCAACGCGGCTGCAAGGAGGCACCCTTTAAAAGCAGTTTTTTACTATAATATGATATTATACAGAGTGTCCCAAGAAGGGAGTACCAACGGGCATCAGGTGATAGAGGACACTAATACGTGCAGCTCATTTCGTCTAGGCCATGTCAGGGGAAACTGATTCTGCCTATCCAGGGATTTACTCTTCAATGAAATATAATTTGTTGTAGAAAGTAATAATTTGTGGGACATGCGTTGAGGATTTATTAAAGAATATCTGTGGCCTAGCTAAAAACAGCTGTTTTCGTCTAGGCCACTCCGATCTCTGAAAGTATTCTACATAGGGCAGATCTGATTACTGTGTCAGCACCACAAATTCATGTTAGAATTTGTTATAAAAAATCAGCGTATGTGGGCTTATGATGGCTAAGTTACTAAAGGTTAAGTTATTGTCAGCTGTTTCTGGCTAGGCCACGCCGATCTCGGTAAGCACATGACCTAGCTAAGATCTGATAACTGTTAATTTTAGTACAAACACAGCTAAGCAACCATAAATATAAATTAAAATGTATGGGCCGTCTAGTACTTAGCAATGAGATGCTGATGCTGAAAGTGCAAACCTGTTTTTCCTATTTATATTGTCATTTACACGATTTGATCATTTTCTTTTCTTAAATGTACTATTTAAGTCATGCTCTGAATTGACCGCTAGTGTTTTAGAAATTGTTTAGGTGTTATTATTTGAAACTGAAAAACCTTATTAGTTCGAGAAATATTAAACTACTTAATTATGGAGTAGTCCAAGAGATAGCAGTAATGTTTGTACTTGTATGAAAAGCCAAAAGTATAAATCATTAAACATAATGTAGTAATTTGGTTTAAAATAATATTTTTTATTAATAATGGCAAAAACCATTGTTTTACTTTACAAAACAATATTTTGTACTACAAATAAAATTACTTCATTTAGAAATATTTAAACGCCAGTAGTTTGTACTTTAGCTCTAAGACTAATAAGCAAAGAAGACGTACAGTTATTATTGATCATTAATAGTCATTTATTCAGTGTATAGGCCCTCTTCCGGGCACTTATACACGTCCCAAAATATAGCTTTACCCTACCACCGCTTCGGGACTACATATGGGCTGGATGAGAAGAAACAGCGCAACAAACTCAGTCACCTTTGTCAGCCTTTTTTACAGGAAATACAGTTACAAGACATGAAGTAAGTGCAAGCTAAGCAGGTTAAGTCCATGCACTCTAGTCGTTCAAATAATCATCTACCTTACGAGTATAATACCCTTTTTTCATAAAGTTTTTTTTAATGTGAATTTTGAACTCCTGTACAGGTAGTTCAACAAGAGTCTGTGGAACTTTATTAAAACATTTAATACATTTCCCCAAGAATGAATTACCAACTTTGTGTAGTCTGAAGCTCGGAACGGCAAGTTTATTTTTATTACGAGTATTATAATGATTAAAATCACTTTTTAAGCTAAACAAACTTAGATTTTTTCGAACGTACATAATATTTTCAAAATTGTATTGAGATGCTACTATTAATATATTAATATCTTTAAAAATCTCCCTCAGAGAGTCACGAGGTCCAAGACAGTATATTGCACGTACGGCTCTTTTCTGCAACACAAAAATTGATTCAATGTCAGCAGCAGAGCCCCATAGCAGTAAACCATACGACAACAAACTATGAAAATAACTAAAGTATACTTGTCTTGCCGTTTCGACATCAGTTAAAAGCCTTATTTTCCTCACTGCATAAGCCGCTGAACTGAGCCTTCCTGACAGGGCAACTATATGGGGACCCCATTGGAGCCGGGAGTCTAATGTAATTCCCAAAAAGTCTTGTGATCTACACAATCGAAAGCCTTAGACAAATCACAAAAAACCCCTAAAGCATCTTGTTTTCTTTCAAAAGCATCGAAGATATGCTTAAGGAGTGCAACTCCAGCATCAGTTGTGTTTCTACCTATGGTGAAACCAAACTGCTTCTCATGCAACAGTTTGTTAGTTCTAAAATGTGATAAGAATTTTGAATCAACGACTAACTTTTCAAATATTTTACTAAGAGCTGGTAGTATTGATATAGGAGGTATTTAAATAATGGTATAATTTTACTAAATTTCATTAAATTAGGAAACGTACCTTCATCAATACACTGGTTAAATATACAAGCAAGATGAGTTGCTATACTATCGATTATATGGTTAATTATATTGGTCGAAATGCCCTATAAATCTTGTTTTTTTCATATTCAGCTCTCTAAAAGTTTTAACAATAACATCAGGATTAACATGTCTAAACTTTAGGGAAGAATTGCATTCATCCACATTTGATTTAAAAAAAGTTTCCGCAAGACTTGGCGTAGAGTTTAATTTATTAGTTGTAGCAATTGGTATATTAGAAAAGAAATCATTAAACGCGTTTGCTACTTCACTGTCTGATTTAATAATTTTATTATTAATATTAAGGCAAATTGTGCGATCCGATTGTCTGTTTTTGCTTGTTTTTCTATTAATAGTGCTCCAAGTAGCTTTTATTTTATTTTAAAAGCAAACAATAATATCCCGAATATAATTAGCTTTAGCCAGTGCACAGACCTTTTTGAAAATTTTTGAGAATTTTTTAACATATTCAATAATATTAGGGTCTTGATGGTGCGCTTTTAGGTCGTATAATTCGTATAATTTTTTCCTACTTTTATGAATACCAGTCGTGGTCCAGTCACAAAATTTACATTTATTTGTGTTTATTTTAACACGTTTTTGTTTAAATATATTATTCAATTCATCTTTGACCAATCCAAACAGATTTCCATATGATACATCTACAGTGTTACTGTTGGCTGGTAATAGACTTATTCCACAATCAATATTATTCTTAAATCTATCTAATTGGCTAGCAGTGACTGGCCTACAAACAATATCCACCACAGGCGAGACATGATGGTGCTCAAATGTGGCTATCTACTATGATCCGATTGGAGACAATTTAAAATCGATTTATTTATTACTTTACAATTACAGAAAATATTATCTAAGCAAGTAGCTGATGTAGGAGTGATTCTTGTAGGTTCATTAAATAGACTTAATTAATTAAAATATTTAAAAAGATTTAGGAACCTTGCAGAGTTTTGTGTATCTACTAATAAATCAATGTTGAAATCTCTACATACAACTATCTTCTTATTCGATTTACATACTTTTTTTAATACCTCCTCCATAGTGGACTCAAAAAGAAGATAATTTGCCGATGGAGGTTTGTAGACTCTAATAATAATATATTGCTCCAGCTCAGCACATGCTAGTTCAATAGTTTGTTCTATAGAGAGTGCCACGATATCTTTGCGTTCTTTGGACTTAATATTATTTTTAATCAGAATTAGTGATCCCCTCGTATAGCTGACTCTCTACTTAACAAGCTAATGACTTCCCAGTTTCCAATTCCTGTGAGCACTTCACATTTCTTAAGCCAGTGCTCAGTTAGACAGAGGACATGTATATCCATGTCTTTCAAATATAATGTTATTTCCAGTTTTTTGTCGGACAAGCCTTGTATATTTTGATGAACAATATTAAGGCAGTTAGACTTTTTCTTTGTCGCTATAGGTAGGTTGCAAGAGATTTCCTCTGTTGTCTTAATATTTAATTTAAATGTATATAATTATTCGTTAGAACTGATTCCAACTTGTGAATTATTATGTCATTGCTCTGCTCAATAAAAGCAGTTTGTTTAGCCAAGTTCTTGGCTGAACACTTAATAAAATATGATAGCGACATTGCTATCTGTCTTTTAATTTTACTGCTGAGATAATATTATATTTATCTCGGGTCAAATAAATTGAATTATATTTTAAATAATAATTAATGTCAATAATATAATTTTTTTCTGAATTATATGTCATAGTATTTAAACATAAATTATATTTATATCGAATATTATTTTGTTCCTCAAGCAAACCGTCACTGTAAGGCAATGTAAACATTACAATTTTATTTAAGTTTAACAATTGGCTAGTTTCCTGGGTCAAAAAAATATTATTCTATTTAGTCCGTCAGTTAGATTATCAAAAAATATTCAAAGTCAAAGTCTAAGTCAAAAATCATTTATTCAGTTTAGGGCAGAAAACTGCCACTTATGAACGTCAATAATAACATTATTGGCCCATATGGGGCAGAACATGTCTCCTTATTTTTTGGGCCCTACTAGCGCTTCGAGACAAGACACAGACAATCTGGCAAGTGCTGAGAAGAAACGCCGGAACAAACTCAGTCACCACTAGCTGCCACAAAAAAAAGGAAAAGAAAATAATGTATACCTATGCGAGCAGGGCAGTATTTAATTCCAGACATTTTTGTCATTTAAATAGTCATTAACAGTATAATAACCCTTTTTCATCAAAATAATTATAACATGCGATTTAAACTCAAACATGGGTAGTTCAACAATAGACTGTGGTAATTTGTTGAAAAAGCGAATACATTTTCCCATGAACGAATTACTCACTTTATGCAGTCTGAAATTTGAAACAGCAAGTTTATCTTTATTCCGGGTATTAAAATTATGTTTGTCACTTTTCTTAGGGAAAAGATGCAGGTTTTTGCGAATGTACATAATATTTTCATAAATGAATTGAGAGGCCACTGTAAGTATATTAATTTCCTGAAACAGTTCTTTTAATGAGTCTCGTGGTCGAAGGTTGTAAATTGCCCGTACAGCTCTCTTTTGTAGTACAAAGATAGATTCAATATCGGCTGCTGAGCCCCATAACAATATTCCGTATGACATTATACTATGAAAGTAGCTAAAATACACTAATCTTGCCGTTCCAACATCAGTCAATTGTCTTATCTTTCCCACAGCATAAGCAGCTGAACTAAGTCTTCCTGACAGAGTCTCAATATGAGCACCCCATTGCAGACGGGAATCTAAAGTTATTCCCAAAAAGGTAGTGGAATTACTAGTATCCAGTCGTTCATCTTTTACAATGATATTTGTTAGGACCTGCCTTACATTTGGCATTGTAAATTTTATGCATTTCGTTTTGCTTACATTGAGCAAAAGATTGTTGGTACTAAACCAATGCAGAACCCGCGAGAGTGCATTATTTACATCGTCAAAAGATTCTTGACCTCTTTTAATTTTAAAGATAAGTGATGTATCATCTGCAAATAATACCACCTCACATAGGTCGGTTGCAAAGTAAGGAAGGTCATTTATATAAATTAGAAATAGCAGGGGTCCTAATATTGATCCCTGCGGTACACCCATGGTAAGAGGTGACCCTGAAGATTCAGTTCCATTTATACATACTTTTTGAGTTCTGCCTGTGAGATAAGAGTTTAATAAATCTAAGGACTCTTTTGAAACCCCATAATGTCTCAATTTTTTTTGTAAAGTTTGATGATCTACACAATCAAAGGCCTTAGAAAGATCACAGAAGATACCTAAAGCATCTTGCTTACTCTCCCATGCATCGAATACATGTTTTAGAAGTGCAACTCCAGCATCGGTAGTATTTCTACCTTTTGTGGAACCGTATTGTTTATCATGTAGTAACTTATTTAGGACAAAGTGAGATAAAAGTTGATTAAACAATATTTTTTCAAAAATTTTACTAAGTACGGGTAAGATAGATATTGGTCGAAAATTGGAGGGATCAGTTTTCTTACCCGATTTAAATAAAGGAATAATTTTGCTAAATTTCATTAAAGTTGGGAATTCTCCATCATCAATACATTTGTTAAATATAATTGTAAGGTGAGGGGCTATTGCATTTATTATTGTATTAATGATATTGACAGAGATTCCCCATAGATCCTTAGTTTTTTTCATATTTAATTCCCTAAATGTTTTTAGTATTTCCTCAGCGTTTATTGAACCCGTATTTTGTTTTTTGTCAATCAAACAATAAATAACGAAGATAAAGCGCATCAAAGTGAGCACGTGACGTCACGCCTTGCCAAAAAGTGTCGCAAGGCGTGACGTTACGCGGAACTTTAAAGTGCTATAACTTCATAATTTTTTGTTTGATTGAGAAAAGAAAAAATACGTGTCCAATATTTTCTGTTAATCCAACTGACGGACTAATTACATTTTTTTAGGAAACTAGCCTATTGTCATGAGTATAAATCCAATCAAAATTAATAAAGTGGTATTTTTATTGAATTTATAAGTAATAATACTATTTATAATTTCATAATATTGTCCCAATATGAGTTCTATATTAGGCCCATGTTTTTACCTATTTCATCGCTGAACATAACTATATTCGATTTTACAGGTCTATTTATACGATTAGTCTTTGCTTGGGAATTAACGGAGATATTACATAGAATGTTTGAGTAACTGGTGACTCACATCCTAACTGAGAGCCGAGTGAGCAACTTTCATTAATAGTTATATTATTGCAACTACACGAAGAGACCAGAGTCGTCAATGCCAAGATATGTTCACCACATTCTTTTTTTGTGCTTATGTATCGCTGAGTCATTACATCTAATGATTTCTTAAGTTTACATAATTCTAATTCTAAGTTTTGAACATTTTTATCATAATCACACACTTTTTTCTAATAATAATGAGTACATATCTAGTTTGTCACCTAATTTTCTTCTTTCATTAATTTGTTTAGTGTGAGATTGCATACATTTTTGGTGTTTAATTATTTTTGAGTTTTTTTTAAATAAACCTATTAATCTTTACATATTTAAAAAAAAAAATATTACTTAGTTTAGCAAGGCCGGCAAAGTTAGGAGATTTTAAAGTGTCATCACTGGTTAAATCAATTGTCTTAATTTGTCCATTGCTAGAAGAAGGCTGGACGCACTGCCAACTAATTGATTAAATAAACAATCAGTTGGTAGTCTACAAACTCTTGCTTCTGCAGGTTTGAGGTCTTGATGAAGCGAAGACATACGTTTTAAATTGTGCTCATATTCTTCTCTGCACTGATCAAACGTATCTATCACGGATTGAAGTTTATCCCGCTCGTCAATAATTAACAAATAGTTGAAGTGCAGCTCAGCCATCTGTTTTTTTAAATTTGTGTTTTTGTTCAATACTTCCATTAATTCCCTTTCATTGTCCTCTCTTTCACTATATAATTGCTCAATCATCTCCTTGGATTGCTTCAGTTCCTTCAAAGCCAGTAGGAGTTTCGACTCCTCTTCGCGAGCAGAAGCTTTGCGAGTAAGCATTATAACACTAAGAAGAAAATACTCCAAAGAATTGATAGATCAATTTTTGAGGTTATTTTATTAAGTAATATAACCTCTACGCGGGTGATGTCAATATCACAATAAATGAAAAAGACTCGACTTACAGCTTATGTGGAGCTCTTCAAGCACATACACAACAGTCAACAACTCTGGCTGCCTTTTCCTTAGTAAACAACGAAATGTTTCATATGGATAAGCGCACACCCGTTTCGACATTGTTCTTCGATATGAGCAAGGCTTTTGATTTTGTGTCACATAATATACTTTTAAATAAATGTGAGCTTTATGGAATAAGAGGTGTAGCAAATCAGTGGCAAATCTTAGTAATAGGACACAGTACGTGGAAGTTTCAAATTTTGACTCAAAAATGGAAATTAATAACTTCAGATCAGACATTAAAATAAATAAATTTGGAGTGCCACAAGGTAGTATCTTAGGTCCTCTGTTATTTCTATTAAATATAAACGACCTTCGGAAGTTTCAAATTTTGACTCAAAAATGGAAATTAATAACTTCAGATCAGACATTAAAATAAATAAATTTGGAGTGCCACAAGGTAGTATCTTAGGTCCTCTGTTATTTCTATTAAATATAAACGACCTTCCCGATGCGGTAGTTTTGAATGCACTCTTTTTGCTGATGATGTATCTGTTGTCGTACCGTGTAAAGATACTAAAACATATAACCAAGACATAAATGACACTATTTGTAAGGTAATTAACTGGCTTAATAATAATAATTTAGAAGTAAACTTATGCGAAACGACATTCATTCAATTTATTAATCAAAACGCAAAAAAATTACAATTGAAGGTTCATTTTGGAAGCCAAGATATTAAAGAATCTTGTCAAATGTCATTTTTGGGTATTTTGTTAGATGATCGCTTTTCATGGAAGGATCATATTGATAGAATGTGCTGTAAAATCAACTCTGTTGCTTATGCACTTTGGCGGTTAACGGTTAAAAATCAGCGACAAAAAAGTTGCCATAAATGCATATCGCTGCTATGTGTGTTCTCTTCTGAGATATGCAGTTCTGTTATGGGGAACTCATGTCACATAGACAGGGTGTTCATAGCCCAAAAACAATGTGTTAGAGCAATTAATAATGTCGACATTGTAACATCTTGTAGACCTCTTTTTAAAGAATTAAAATTTCTAACTGCCCCTTGCATCACATCACATTTATGAGATATGCGTGTTTGTCAAAACAAACATGCACTTGTTTAAAAGTAAAAAAGATGAATGTAATTTAAATACGAGATACCTAAATTTGCCTGCTAAAACGACAGCTTTTTATAGCAAAAACGCATATTCTATGGCCATAAAAAATTATAACAGGCTAGATTTAGAGTTAAGATCATTACCGTTAAGAAGTTTTAAGAGGAATTTGAAGATATGGTTGCTGCAAAATAGCTTCTACTCTATAGATGAATACTTTGAGTTCTTCAATTTTCGGAAGAAGAAGTTCTAAGTGTTGTAATCCACAACACCTTGATTTATCTATTTTATTTGTGTTTAATATTGACATTGTTAATTTAATTTTATATGGTTTTTATTTAATTTTTGACATTGCCTGATACTTGAAATTTTTAAATATCGTCGTTGCGAATTCAAAATCTCTTATGTGACATTATTTACCAAAAGTACTTTTAACCATCATCTTAAGCACAATTTTAAGTTTTATCCTCAGAAAAAACTCCCATGTGCATAGCTTCTAAAATAATCATTTAATCTACATTATAAAAAATATCTGATGTGCTTGCTCATTAACAGTTGGCATTTTAAAAAGTCTCATGTGCAAAATGTTCACATAAGAGATTTTGATGCCAAAGTTTTAACAATAATCAAATAAAAATTTAAATAAATAATCGTATGCGTAAAGAAAAAGAAGAGAGTGAAATAGAAATAGATCGTAATCCATCGTCGATTCGTCGCTCCTGGCACCATCCGGAAAGTACCTTCCTAAATCGAAAAATTCTTATCTTTGTGCCCTCGTATCAGACCAGGAACGCGAAAAAATTCATAAACATTTTTGGAAATTAGGGACTTGGAAATTAGGGACTTGGAAAGAAAAAAATGCTTTTATCAAAACCTCAGCAGTGCGAAGAGGTATAAGACGCCGTCGTAAATCTCAACAACGTACGGTCAAAAAGCAAAGTGGTCATGACATTTTCTTCAATAAATTAGATTCAAACTACACTAGGGTGAGAGTATGCAGATTATTTTTTCTAAACACATTAAGCATTGGCGAAGATTGTTTTCGGCGATGGACTAAAAATGGTGATATCATAAGTGACACAGACGAGAGTGTACCTTGCTTAACAGAACCAGCATCCTTATTAAATAGTTCTGTTCCTAAGTTTTCTGCCTTAACTAGTACTGTAAAACAGTGGCTTGATTTATTGCCTAAAGTGCCAAGTCATTATTGTCGAGCTAGTTCAAAAAAGCAGTACGTGGAATCGACTTTTAGATCTGAATTACACATGCAGCAGGTTTTTTAAGAATGGTGTGTTGAGAAGAACTACAAAGCTGCTTCTAGAAAAACGTTTCTTAAGGTTTTAAATCTGGAAAATATTGCCATTCACCATCCACGAAAAGATCAGTGCAAAACGTGCTGTAGTTTCAGAACTGGAAACATCAGCCAGCAGGAATGAGAACCACATGGCTAAGAAAAATGAAGCTCGTCAAGCGAAACTGGATGCTGTGGCTAGTGCTAATGACAAGTATTATAGACATTATAGTAATTACAGTAGACGTTCAGAGCGTGTTACTAGCCACCAAGCTGCTAGCTAGCGCACAGTATTATAAAATGAAATTACAATGCCACAATTTCACAGTCTATAATGTTTCGACTAAAAATGTCACTGTCTACTTCTGGCATGAGGCAGATGGATCTGTCACTGCTAATGAGTTTACAAGCTGTTTGGTTGATTATATACAGAACCTACCACCAGGAATCGAGAGTGTTATTATAATTTCTGATGGATGTAGGCACCAAAATCGTAACAGAATTTTATCAAGTGCTTTAAGCGATGTAGCCCGCAATCTTGGTATCATTATTGAACAGTTGTACCTTGAGAAAGGGCATACAATGATGGAGGTAGACAGCGTTCACTCCACAATAGAAAAATATAGAAAACCGCCAATATACGCCCCACCTGACTATGTTTCTCGCGTTAGACAAGCTCGACCTCATAACCCATACGAAATAAAAGCTGTACACTACGATTTCTTCCAAAATTTTGAAGCCATGGAATCGAACCTTAAGTCTATTAGACCAGGTAAAAAGAAGGGAGATCCAGTAGTTGTCGATCTAAGAGGGCTTCAATACACACCAGATTGGTCAATATTTTACCGATTGAGACATATGGATGAGTGGATTGTACTCCCTCATCGCAGAAACTGTCCTAGACAAAGCTTTCTATTACCAAATTCTTTGTACACGAGACCTTTGCGAATCACTGAAAGCGAGTTCAGGCATTTGCAAGAACTTAAGTCAGTCATAGATAAGGATTATCATCCATTTTATGACGCTCTTGAATATAATCCGGGTACATAATTTGAGTTACTTTACGTTGAGTTGATTTTTTTGTTTTAGTTTTGTGTAACCTTATTAATAGCCCTCTAATTAATAGCTAAATAGTTTTACATCATTGTTTAATTTTGTGCTAATTAAACTACACCCTTTGATTAATAATTATTGTTTTATTTAGTATTACCTTACTGAACAAAACCTCTCAAGTGATAAAAAAGCGCAACTAAAACCTCTTGTGTCTGTAAAATTAAAAAAAAAAACATTTTGCTAAAATCTATCTACGCATATGTAGCAATTATTATAAAATCTAATGCGTGATACAAAATATTATTTACTGGTATTCATACTTTTGTTGGTTACAGTACAAAATTTTTCATGAGAAAGTTTTTTTTAGTTTTCTCGAAAGTGCTAATTTTACACATAAGATATTTTAGATTCGCAACGACGATATATTCTTTGTTTTTGTCTTTGTTTAATGAATATTATTCAGTCATTCGTTAACCTCAGTCAATTTCTAAATATTGGCATGCCAGCTTGTGGCTAATTGTGCGATCTTTGTCATTTGTACCATCCTAACATGTACCACTTTTCGAGCAAATAAATACATTTAAATTTGAATAGATAATATGTTGCTATATATTCAAAACAATTAAAAACAGAAAACAATGATCAATTCACAACGTCTGAAATTTTAAAAATTTTCTTTTTCATTCATGTGTACCGGCTAGTACGGAATACACACAATGAACATGCACTATATTGTTCCCTATTAACTAACATACACTTTATCACTGTTTTATATGTTCTGCGATAAGTATTTTGCCACTTAAATTAGATTTAACAATAATTAACTTTAATTAATTCGGGACGAGATGTTACCGACAGTGTTGCCACAAAAAAAGTCGCGTATAGACATCTTATCATAAAAATAAAAAATCAAAATCATTTGTTTTTGCAAATAGGCCATTAAAAGCACTTTTACACGTCCCAATATATTTTTTTTGCCCTACCACTGCTTCGGGACAATTTGTGGGCTAGTGCCGAGAAGAAGCAGGGCAAGAAATTGGTCACTGTTGTCAGCCTCTTTTCAAATTAATATTTTTACAAGTTTTGGTGTGGACTCCCGGATCCGACAGGAGTGTGATGTCTCGGAGTGTCAATATGGGTTTCGCCCTGGCAACGGTACTATGGACCCTGTCTTCGCCCTAACGACCGTCATGGAGAGATACAGGGCGAAGAACACGCCTCTGCACTTGCTCTTTCTTGATCTGCAGAAGGCCTTCGACTGTGTCCCCCGAGTGGTGATCTGGTGGGCACTGAGATCCAAAGGGGTCCCCGAGGCATATATTGACATTATTCGAGACATGTACCGCAGCTCCGATTCTATGGTTCGGACCGCTGGTGGCGAAACCAAACCGTTCCCCATCACCGTCGGAGTACACCAGGGTTCCGTCCTCAGTCCGTTTCTATTCAGTGTGTTATTAGACGTTGTGTCAGACAGCATCAGAGACTCACATGAGCAGCCACCATGGCTGCTGATTTATGCTGACGATATCGCACTGGTGGACGCGGACAGGGGCAGGCTGGTAAGACGGGTGAACGAGTGGAAGCAGTCGCTTGAGAGCGGTGGTCTGAAACTCAATGTGGCGAAGACCGAGTACCTGGCCTGTAACTCTACAGATCCAACACCCGTTCGCATAGGCGGAGACAAGGTCGAGCGCAAAGACCAGTTTAAATACCTTGGATCTGTACTTCACGCGTCCGGAGACATCGATTGCGACGTCAAAGCACGCATTGCTGCTGCGTGGGCCAAATGGCGAGAGGTGACTGGTGTCATTTGTGACCCCAGAATGCCGGTTAAGCTTAAAGGACAGATCTATAAGTCCATCTTTAGGCCTGTCCTTTTATATGGCAGCGAAGCATGGCCGCTACTTGAGCGACACAAGCAGGAGCTGCGTGTCACGGAGATGAATATGCGGTGGATGTGCGGAGTCACGCGTAAGGACCGCGTGAGGAACTCGCGCATCCGCGGTAGCCTTCGTGTCCGTGATATTGCAGACAAACTGCAGGAGAGTCGCCTACGCTGGAACGGCCATGTTTTGCGGAAACCGGTAAGCTACGTAGGAAACAAATGTCTGGCCATGCCGCCACCGCCAGGTCCTGGCAAATGGGGTAGACCCAAGAAATGCTGGCTTGACGTTGTGAGGGCTGACATGCGTGCCAATGATCTCACAACTAGTGACGCTCAAGACCGCGCGAAGTGGAGGAGCAAATCAAGGAAAGCGGACCCTGGGCTCCAAAGCAATGGCTTTGGACGCAACCGGGATTGACCGTATAGATGATGATGACAAGTTTTGGTGCGAGCTAAGCATTTTTAAATCCACACATTTTTATCATTTATATAATCACTAACGGTGTAATAACCCTTGTTCATTAATTATCATCTTAACATGTAATTTAAGTTCAAATACTGGCAGTTCAGCAAGGGATTGTGGTAATTTATTAAAAACACGAATAGATTTCCCCATGAATGAACTTCCTACCTTGTGCAATCTGAAATTTGGAACGACAGGTTTATCTTTATGCCGCGTATTATACTTATGTATGTCATTTTTCTTGGAAAACAAGTGCACATTTTTGCGAACATACATAATATTTTCATAAATATATTGAGAAGCAACTGTAACTATGTTAATTTCTTTAAATAGTTCTCTTAGAGAGTCTCGTGGTCTAAGGTTATAAATAGCCCGAACAGCTCTCTTTTGCAGTACAAAGATGGTTTCAATATCTACAGCTGAGCCCCATAACAGTATTCCATATGACATTATACTGTGAAAATAGCTAAAATACACTAATCTTGCCGTTTCAACATCAGTCAATTGTCTTATCTTTCTCACAGCATAAGCGGCTAAACTAAGTCTCCCTGACAAAGCCTCAATATGAGCACGCCATTGCAAATGGGAATCTAAAGTTATTCCTAAAAACGTAGTGGAATTTGTCGTATCTAGTTGCTCATCTTTTACAATAATATGCGTTGAGACCTCCCTTACATTGGGCATTGTAAATTTTATGCATTTTGTTTTGTTTGCATTGAGCAAAAGATTGTTAGTACTAAACCAATGCAATACAAGCGAGAGGGCATTATTGAAATCGTCAAAGGATTCTTGACCCTGATGACGGAGGATTCTGTGAAGAATTTCTCAAAAGTATTTGCGACTTCTGTGTTTGAGTTAATTTGCTTATCTCTAATTTTGAGAGAGTAAGTGTGATCCCTTGATTTTTGTTTACATGTTTCTTTATTTATTATATTCCACGTGGCTTTTACTTTATTTGTAGAACCCGAAATCAAGCTGCGGAGGTAGTTTGACTTAGCTTTGGCACATACAATTTTAAATATTTTAGAGTATAGAGTCCCTAAAACAATCCGTACGATTGGCAGTAAAGAAAGACTGCGTGCTTCTATTGATAACTGGCCTCAACTCGACTGTATTGCAGCTAATGGAGACCACTTCGAATAAGCTTTTTTTAATTTATTTATGTATTGAACTAACAAACTGTAAAAGTAATAAATGTTATTTGCAATAGTTTTTTTTTTTATTAGTATTTATGGCAAGACTAGGTACCTATGTCAAAATAAAAAAGTCAAATATCATTTATTCAATTTAAGACAGAAAATTGCCACTTATGAACGTCAATAATAACATTATTGGCCCATATGGGACAGAACATGTCTCCTTATTTTTTGGGCCCTACTAGCGCTTCGAGACAAAACACAGACAATCTGGCAAGTGCTGAGAAGAAACGCCGGAACAAACTCAGTCACCACTAGCTGCCACAAAAAAATATAATATCAAAATAAACAGGTAGGTACCTACATCACACGTTTAGTGCAGGCTGGACCATACATTCTTGTCATCAATATAGTCTTGAATTTTATAATACCTCTTAGACATTAGAGTAGTTTTGACATGTGACTTAAATTTGTTAATAGGAAGTTCGATAACATTGTGAGGTATATTATTGAAAAAAATATTACAATTTCCCAAGAATGAATTACTTGTTTTGGCCAATCTGAAGTTTGGGACTACAAGTTTGTTTTAGAACGTACATGATACTATCAAATATGTATTGAGAGGCCACAGTGAGTACCTATGTTGATTTCTTTCGAGAAATCGATCAGGGATTCGCGCGGACTAAGTTTGTAAATAGCACGAATGGCTCTTTTCTGTAAAATAAAGATGGTATATGTCCGCAGCAGAACCCTACAAGAGAGGACCATAAGAAATAATACTATGAAAGTAACTAAAATACTCGAGCCTTGCCGTTATAACGTCAAAGGCAGCTGAAGCAAGTCTCCTAGCCAGTGTCAACATGTGGTCCCCATTGCAACTTTGAATCCAATATAATGCCCAGAAAAACAGTGGAGTTTGACAGATCAAGTTTTTCACCATTTAGTAAAATTTCTGGGTTAGCTTGCTTCACGTTAGGCATAGTGAATTTAATACATTTGTTTTTTTTATTAAGAAGAAAATTGGCTTTGGCCAACGGTTTCCTTGACATGGCCTAGACGAAATGAGCTGCACCACTAATACCTATTGATTGGACCCCCATTGCTACGTTTTGTGTTACATAAACGCTTACTTTATTGTACTCTGTATATTTTAACGGCATAATAAAAAAGTCGCACATGATTGCTTTGTTTAGCATTGGATACCTATTTACAAATGTTTTCCTGTAATACTTTCTATGTATTTTGGTTTGTCGAAAGACATGAACGATTTTTATTATTAATTGACCGGTAGTTTACTACCGGTACCAGTATTTATACCGGAGGCCGTTTTGATAACGGATTCTGGAAAAATCCGGATGGCTGTAGTCCGAGCCTAAGCCACTGTGGCAGCCCTAGTCATACTTACCCGACACACACGTGCCGTATGCTGATAGGCGCCTGGTCTGCTCGAGCCTTAGAGAATACCTCTACTCGAATACAGCATAACACACACACACACACAGAAAGTGTGAGCGGGACGGCAACGGATCGGGTCAGAAGTACGACGGGTCTAATAAGATACGTTTAAATGGGCGCCCGTCCCTCTCACGCCTTCTTTGTGTATTACGCTTACAACTTCTCTTTCTAATATATTTTCTACTTTTCTTTAGGTGGTTTAAAGTACCTATTTAAAAGTGACTTACTACGCTGAATTGTTTCTTAGTCTTCTGTATAAAATCCTCATAATCTGTATAATCGCTCGGTATAACATCTCCTACTAATGGAGTCGCTTCCATATTGTAAAATATTCCCATTAAGATCTAAATAAAAAAAAGAAAGAAATAAATTAAATAAAAAGGATTAAGCAAATAAATGCTTTTACTGTGACGAACTGTGGGCAATATAGAGGTACCTAGTAAAAGGACCTTGTCATATTTTTAACCGTCTTCAAAAAAAAGAGGAGGTTCTCAATTCAATACAAATGTCTGGCCATGCCGCCACCGACAGGTCCTGACAAAAGGGGTAAACCCAAGAAATGCTGGCTTGACGTCGTGAGGGCTGACATGCGTGCCAATGATCTCACAACTAGAGACGCTCAAAACCGCGCGAAGTGGAGAAGTAAATCAAGGAAAGTGGACCCTGGGCTCCAAAGCAATGGCTTTGGACGCAACCGGGATTGACCGTGTAGATGAAGAAGAAGAAGAAGAAGACGTTATAGTGATTTTAGTATATTCAACAACTAGTCAAGCATTTGCATTCAGAAAGTATCATTTGCTAAGGTGGAACTAATAAAGGAGACCATAGTTGGCCACAATAGTATTCCACGAGTAGCGATAAGATATCTTTATTAAGACAGTTAAGCTTCGTCATAGTCGACAAATCAAATTTTAGTAAATGATTCTGGTGAACATGGTACCATCAAACTGATCTGATGACGAATGTGGAAGGTAAGCACCAGAACTCTGTGATAAAACAATGTATCAGAGCCGTGTTTGGACTTATTTGAATCGTCGTGAGATGCACTTTAGCTATAAACATCACAGATCGCTTATGGTGGAAAAAACCTACTAAGAAATAGACAAAATACTTAAACCAATTTTTTTATTTAAAAAAGCCGACTTCAAACACATTGAAACAAACATAGCTAACAGTTATTTTTGAAGTCGGTGCCAGCCGTGGAGTGGTTAAATGTTTTTGTTTGCACCGACTCCAAAATTATTGTTAGGTATGTTTGTTTAAATGTTATTTTTAGCTTTTTTAGTGTTTTTAAAGTCGGTATTTTTTTTATGTTCGAGCCTGATTGTGCATGGCCTGCCTGTCTGTTCTGTGAGCAGGTAACCTCCAGCACGAAATTTGGTGCTTAAATAATCATCACATCGAATCAAAGGATCGAGTCCTTTATGTTTGATTAGACTCAACTCACAAACGGAATAGATATTTAACCTTCAGACCAGCAAAACGAGACACAAAACACATATTTTCTCGCGGCATCCAATAATTACATAAAATTATACACTAACCCGACAGGTTCAGCTGTAAAGATTTAAAAAACTTTACAGATAAACCGGAGCGTGTATGTTACACAACTGTGCGGGTTGGCACAACTGTACAGGCAACCCGAAAATATATGAATTGTGATATTTTACGAATTTCCTCATTTCTGATTCGATATCGCAAAGAAACACCAAGCATAGCCCTTTCCATATCACGCTGTGCAACCTTGAGCTTTGTTATGAGGCCCATATTTTAAAAGAGAGTTTGAGAGGCCACGTTTCAGTTCCATAATATGTCATCACTGGTATAGTGGTGGTAGGTAGGTGAAAGTCTACAACCAGTATGTGTATACTGGTTGTAGACTATCGTCTTTAGGCACTGATCCTTCTTCTTCTTCTTCTTTAGGCACTGATCCGAGGAGCTTCAAAACCGTCTTCTAATGCAGCGGTAAACAGTTTCAGAGATTTATCATCTCCCTGCCTTTACGCCGCGTTGCAGAGGAATCGCCCATGCAGCTTGTCTCTGTACTCGGACCGACATGGTATTATACAAAAAGGCCACCATGACGATCCGAGTAAAGGATTGATGTAGATAGCGAATCGAATATTGAATGAATTATAATTATAATTTCAATTTAATCTAAGAAAAACCACCACATTCGATTCGCTCGCGGTAGTTGCGGTTTATGCGAGTTCCTTATCTATTAGTCGACTATCTCTTAGGATGACCAGAGACGCAAGGTGCGTCATAATGGTTTCTTGTTTCACCCTAAATTACCCTAGATCCGGCGCTGGAGGTATGAATTGTAAGTGATACTACGAATTTGTCAGCTTTACATGCTTCCGTTTGCACTACGCCAGAACTAACTGTAACAACCAGGTCAGAATTTGTCGTAGACGATATTGGTAAATGGCCTGCTAAAGACGTATCGGAGGATCGTCCATTATGTAGTCATGAATCTACTTTGTAGAGAACTGCATAGAATAGGGAGCTCAATCTGTATCTGTTGTACTCGTACTGAACCAAACACGATCCTACGGATCCTACCTCAGTTCTTAAGTTGAGTAGAGTACGAGTAAGAGTTAATAGTAAAAATCAAATCAAAATCGGTTCAGTGGTTTACACTTCTATAGAGGTAACAAAACATTGATTATAAAAACTATTTTTTGGACCCTTAATGGTCTGCAAAAAATATATTTTCTGAAATTAATTTAGGTACAAATATTTTTGTTAATTTTTATTTGTATTAGAATCAAAATATTCTACCAATAAAAATGGTTGTACGAATGACGTACTGTCCAATATCATGGAATAATACTTGCCCTTTGCGTTCTCGGACGGGCACGATTATCGAAAGCCATTAAAAAAAAGAACCTAACCTATAGGTTTTCGAAGAATATTATTAAAAATTAAATTCAGTTTTTGGATCAGTTTTATGCCACCCAAGAGCATAAAATTAAAAATTGTGTACCTCAAACAAATAGGAAAAGGTTTTCAGTTAGATTAGATCAGATAAGGGGGCGGGAAATTAGGCGTTGGGCGCGGGTGGCAGAAATACACGCTACACCACTGGATTCACTTATTCACACCTTAAGAATACTAACTCTATATTCATGGGTAGACTAAAGTCTGGTAATAATAAGTACCTACCTACTTTCAAATCTCAATTGCAAAATAGCACAAACGCATTCTTTAAAGCATTCTGTTCCACAAATACACATTCCGGGATTATCGGGTTCGTTTTCCGGTAAATTTCTGAATTGAGTCGGATCTGGGTGTACTGGGAGATGCCCCTAGTAAAATTCATTCCCTGGTTCCTCCTCGTAACAAAAGGATCTTAATTCCTTACTTCAAAACCATGATTATGGTTCCCTGATGATGAATTAGTGTGTTCTGTCATAAACTTATTATTTGGTGCTTAAATAATAGAATATAATACTTAACGATGTAAGTACTAATTAGACTTACTAATTGTATCACAGCCCAACCACTAAGCAGCAAGCAACAGAGGCCGCACTTCAATAAACAATTTGCATTACACATTTAAATTTAATCCTAGCAGAATCTATAAATACTTATTAATAAAACCGATAGAAACGCTTCCTGTAAACCAAATTAAATCTTGCTTGAACTAGGCTTGAGCAATGTCACTATTAAAACCGCACTAAAAAGTGTTAATCTAAAACTTTTCACTTCAAAAAATATTTTCTTTGCTGTTTACCAACTAAATTCACTGACATCAAACTGACATACAAACATAACAAAGATGACAACATAAAAAAGGTTTTTTTTTTAAGATACTGTAAATAGGTTCATTAATAGTTTCTAGTCTTTTCATGGAAATCGTACTACCTTTGACTAGGATAACTACTCAAAGCGTACTACCATGAATTTAGTACTTTCTGTTACAGAGGGTACTAAATCCATGCGTACTATCATATGGTCTACTAAGGTTTATTTTGATGTCATAGATTTACAATTATTCTCCACTAATCATGTAAAAGATAACGTTAGAATTTAGACTTATTTATTGCGCGCGCGCGTAATCTTGCTATCACAATTTATTTAAAAAACTGTAGGTAGGTATTACATCTTTTATCATTTTTATCATCACATACAAAACTAATATTAATGGGCAGGCTGGCCCGGCCCTGCAAAGGAGACTGTTGCGCATATACAGGTGAAATTTTAATAGTGTAAAAACTGGGGGATTTAGATATACTCATGATAAAAAACAACTTTGTCCAAGAAACAATTATGTATACTATTTCAACTTAATATCTTTAGATTACGCTTTCTGTCCGCGTTCCTGTTACGAAATAGTTTTTAACCGACTTCAAAAAAGGAGGAGGTTCTCAATTCGTCGGAATGTTTTTTTTTCAACCGACTTCAAAAAAGGAGGAGGTTCTCAATTCGACTGTTTTTTTTTTTTTTTTTTTTGTATATTTGTTACGCGATTGCTCCGCCAATTATGAATCGATTTCAATGATTCTTTTTTTGTTTGGTAGATCATACTTCAGAGGTGGTCCCATATAAATTTTATCGAAATTGATTTAGAACTTTTTGAGAAAATCAACAAATATATACCCAGATAATATTTTGGTTGTGGTTCTTGTTACCTATCTTCGACAAATATGAGCCGATTTTGATCATTTTTGTTTTATTGAATAGCTTATACTTCAAAGATGCTATGATAAAAGTTTGAAAAATAAAAATCACCCCTAAGGGTAGGAAAATAGGGGATGAAATCGGTGTTCAGCAGTTAGATTAGGATTTATCACTAAAAATAGATGAAATAAGTAAATTTTATTAAAAAAAATAAAACCGACTTCAAAACACTAAAATACTTTTTTTTTTTTAATTTAAATTTATTTTAAGGTTTTATTTTTTTAAATAATTTTATGATGTATGTTCAGCGATCATTCGTTACTACTTTGACCGATTTCGATAATTATTTTTTTGTTTAAAAGGTAATACTTTCAGAATGGTCCCATATAAATTTGGTTAAATTCTGATGATGGGATCTATAAGAAAATCATCAAACATTGCATGAACTCCGTACCACGCCAACTGATTTTATTATCTATCTTACCTAATATCTTTGCCAAATGTAGACCGATTTTAATGATTCTTTTTTTAATGAATAGTTTATACTTCAAAGATACTATAACTAAACATTTTCGGAAAAAAATTCACCCCTAAGGGTGTAAAAATAGGAAATGAAACCGGTGTTCAGAAGTTAAATTAAGTTTGCACTCATGAGATTTGTTTTAATTAGGATCTGTCACTAAAATAGATGAAATAAGTTAATTTTATAAAAAAATAAAAACCGACTAAAAAACTAAAACGCTAAAAATAATCTAATATATAATGATAATGATAAATAATTTATTTCCAAGAACATGGTAACACAAGATCTTAGAGCTATGCACAAGGTAGGTACTATTATATATTCAGTGGCACAAGTACAACATAATCTGCCATTGGTTTAGGCGTAGAAATGTTAATGTTACAAAATCTGCTATTACACACAGATAATACACACAATTAAGTTGCGATAGGTTACTAGTTTCTTGGGCAAAGTTGTTTGTTATCATGAGTGTATACAAACTCGTAAAGTATTTTACACTAATAAAAAGTCACCCTATATTTATCGGACGACTTACGCTGCCTGACGTTTTCAGCCCGGCCTTCATACTACGCACGCAGCGACAACAATAAATTATCCTACCGAAAATATAATGCAGAATGAATGTTTTCAATAAAGTCAGCATATGTAGGTACTTCCTTCGTAGGTGTAAAAACCTAATATTATGTGGCTTATAGGGGTTCTAGATGAGCATCATTAACTACAGTCAGTTTTTCTTTGCTTTGCGAATATTGTAAACAATTTTGATATTACTTTTTAACATAAATATGCATTTAAAAATAAGATATAAAATAATAACCTACTATAATAATTACTCATTTAACACAAAAACCATTTTATTCTCTAAAGTTCAATAATTATATGTCGTAGCCAGATCATAAAATTGACCACTTCATGATGTGACCGATCATTTCATAAAATGGTGGTATTTCATGATATGGCCAACTAAAACCGACTATATCGTTTAAACGTCAACATTTGATGAAATGTCAATCCACGTTTGGCCATATCATTAAAATAAAAATACGTTTACAAGTTACGTGAATTTGTTTAATATTTGTAATCTTGGTCGGTAGATGAATTACAAATTTTAAATTTTATAGTTACTATTTTTAAACAAAGCAAATAAATAAAAAGCTAAATAACCAAACTAACCTCTCAAATTGCGTTCCGAACTCCTTGATTTTTTTGACGTTGTGCATGTTTTTTGAGTGACTTTAATAAAAATCGCCTAGCTTGGTGTCGTAACGATATATCACTGAACTTTGACCTTCATTTTACACATTATTATTCACTTTTAGAATAAAATATTTGTCCGCCGCCATTATTTATCACAAAATCAAAGCAACATTAGCGCCTCTAGCGGTGGGTAATGTAAAGATTCTACGATATGATCATTAATGTTTGACCATTTCATGGAGTAGTCGTGCGTTTAGCTGTATAAATAATAAAACGCTGAGTATTCATTGATCTGGCCAGACCACATCATGATGTAGGCAGCGGGTTCGGTTCTATATCATGAAATACCACCATTTTATGAAATGATCGGTCACATCATGAAGTGGTCAATTTTACGATCTGGCCACGACATATACACTGATATTTTTGTAAAAAGACATGCCAAGATTGTTTACAATATTCGTCAACCAAAGACGAACGGACTTTACGAATAATTTAACTACTTAAATGCTGAGTCGACTGTCGATGATTAATCGGTAGTATATCGATGAAACAAACGTAAGAATATTGATAGTATTGATATTATCGATAGCTCAGAGCAAGGCAATACTATCAAATGAGTGCAATACCTACTATTGATAATATAGATAGTATTGTTGCTTGCGAAGAATAAACTTTCAATAGTAATGTCGCTCGTAAATAAAAAACTATCAACACTATCAATGTTTCAGACTATTGATAGTTTACCAATTTAAAATAGTATTGTTAACAATATTTAGGTATAATAGTCCATAGTCACAACAATAGGGTAAATGGAATACTTTTTTTTAATAGTTTATAATAACTGGCCTCTAATGGTTCTTGTTTAATTACATTACTGATAAAACATACCCAATACTATTGCAAATGCAAGCTTTTTTTTTATTTAAGAATAACAATATCATCGATAGGCCAATCAATAGTACAGCTTTTTTAGATGATAACTACCAATAGTTCGGCAACACTATATAGTCAAGTCAAGTCAAGTATGAACATGTGAAGTCAAGTTGTCTTATTTTGAATACTTATCTAGGTACTCTAAAATAAAAACCGATATCCAACATTAATACATTTATTTCAAGAAAATCTAAGCATTTATAGGTTACCTACATTAATATTTACTTTATTTACAATTTATATTAGGAAAAAAATTGTTTGATAATTTCCATTTTTGCTGTAACAATTAAATTCATGTAAAACTAGTGTACATCCTTACATTATTTAACGTATATAGAATGATATAAGCAATTGTTTCACATAATTCAAAAGGTTTAATGAACAATAGCACTACATACCTTTTCTTCAATAATTACATTAGTCTTACCATAATTATTCAAGTAGTTACAGACAAAAACTATTCAGTGTATAAATTTTGTTTGTATGTACTTTGCAAACATCTATTACCCCAGATATTATAGGTAAATAATCACATTTTGAGACCTAGGTACAAGTAAGAACATTCCACATAATGTCTTGCAACCAAAACAGATATGCTTTTAAGAAAAAAAGATAATAGAAACCCTTTCATCACTCATCTTAACCTGTTGGCAATCTTGCCACAATAAACTATTTTTCAATTAGATGTGTTCGTAAGATGGTTTACAGTTTTTAATACTTTACTTATTGTTCACATCTCAAGACACATTAAAATAAATTAAAAATGGAATGGAATTACTCATCAGTAACATAACAATGCAACCTTGCGTTTTTACTCCATTTACATGCTAACTGAAGAGCGGTTGTTCATCCAGAACTGGTGGCCAGAAACAACCAATGTGACCACATATAACAAGGCAGCAATCCAGCAATTGTACGCATTCTGGAAACAAAATTAATAAACCTAGTTATGAACATTTTTTTTTTTAATTTACCATATTTGATTATGCAAGCATATTAGAACCAATTGTGATTTTATTGAGGATATGCATTACTTTATAATTTCACAGTTACATGAAAAACAAAACCACAACAGATAAACTTAACAAATGTCTATTATTTCATAACCTCGATACATTTTAAACGGAACATTTTGGAAATATATTTCTATCAGTAGGTGTCGCGTGTCATACAAAAAATAGTTTAAATAAGCATGAAGCTTTATTCAAGTCCATTGACTGAGAATGAAAATACTAGGATCTTTAATTTCAATAATGACTCACCTGATAGTATCCAAATTCTACTTCATTAAGAAAATGTTTAAGGTCGTGGGGGGTTCCTTCCAGAGGAAGATCTTCAAGTAATGCGACGGATCCAATGTAGTAGAAGACGCCCATCAGCGTCTGAAAATCACGAGATTGGATTTTATGATTGATGCACAATGTACAATTTATGAAAGAGTAAATATCGAGTTCAACTTACCAGCTGGATGATTCCCCATACACTCAATATGAGCCCGCACAGCGACAGCTTAGGGCCGCACAATTTACACACCATTTTGATGGTATAATTGCTAGAAAATCTTGATCTCACAAAATTTTATGATATCGACCACTGGCTGTAGCTGTCAGCTGGTGTCAAAAATGGAACCTCACTCACATGATCTGCTTTTTGTCTATGGCTAGACGAATGTATAAAAGTATGTACTGTGTTCTTATTAATTAATTCAAAACAAAAACAATGGATAATTATTTTTACAATAGATAGTGTATTTATTTAAAAAAATAATAAAATAGGTAGTAGTAGTAATTTAACATTTCTCGTCATACATCTTGAAACAAAACGCAGAAAATAATGTTACCATATAAAATAAAAACCAAGAAAGTAGGGTACCTAATGATTTACTTGGAGAAAACTGAAAACTAATAATTTGGAACCCGTATTTGGTCCAAACACATTTTTTTTTAAATGCGTATTTTTTTAAATAATTACCATAATGATTTGGGATTAGAAATAGGATTCTACCCGGGTAAATACCCAAAATAGTAAAATACCCAGAAATATTCCTAATGATTTCATTGATTTCACCAGAGAGGAAATTATTTAGGTAGATGTGTTTTTACTCCTGAACTTATTGGACACAGATATAATGTTAAATCGTAGGCCGCGTTCTCAAGGAGGAGGAAGGATCGGCTACAAACGTTTGCAAACCTACGCAAACCAAGATACACACTCTTACCACACGTTTGAATTTGTGACAGTTTGTTGAGGTTTGCCAAGCGTGTAGATCCGACAATAGGTTTTTCGCATTTCTATGATATTTTAAACAACATAGAAATGAAACAAAACATTTTAAATAACTGTGCAGTTATTCGTTTCAAGGTAGAAATTTGTTTTTGGTTGATTACCTCAAACCCCATACGTTGATACATTCTTTAGACCACAAAATCCCTTATTGGAAGAAATACTTTTTGATATGGCTTCTTTGGCCGCTGCTACATAAGGCACCGAACGACTACAACGCGCAGCGCACTTTATGTTAGAGAAGAGTCATCCAGGTCGAACAGCCGAAACTACGAAGACTTGAGTGGTCACATGACTTTCACCATATCGATAAGACGTAGAGATAAGCAACTGTAAGAGCCCGGATTTCCATGATCCTGCTCCCGGACATTCGAGAAGGCCACATGGTAAGGCCATTTTGTACGCCAAGCTCTTGAGAGTCGAGTTGTTTCTTGGCATCCCTCGGTCAGTAGGTTAGACATGTTATGGCCAGCATCCTAGCCCTCTGGCAGTTGCCGCAGCGCCGTTTTCTGCTGATAAAGTCAAGGACGTTTCTTCTTGGCTTTTGGTTAAGCGGTGGCAGCCTAACGCTAGGTGCCTTACCTGGCTTACCGTAGCCGGCTGCACGTGTTTGGCGTTTGGACTTAGTGGTTAACGGGCCATGGCATATCATACTGACTAGTTATAAAAACGCGATTGTTGAATGGCACTTAGGGTGACTTCACAAAGAGTTATTTGCATATTTCAAGGTCAAATTACTTTTTTCTTCCATATAGGGTTGAATATTTAAATTTTCAAAGACCTTTCGAATTGCACCTGTTTAAATTTGCTACAAATTAAGGACCGGTTTATCGATTCAGTTTTTTTAAACGGTCATTTTCAACATTAACATGAGTGATGGCGAATTGGCGATGCATAAAGTTTTTTTATTGGTATCAGTGGTATAGTACAGGTACCGTACCTATGTTGAGTTGTGTAGGTATTTGGCAAAAAATCTACCTTCCCATTACTATCCTCTTGAGATTTTAATTGCGCAGTCGTGTCTTTGTGTAATTTTTGTTATATACTACAAAGATTGTACTACTGTTGGCTCTTGGATTTAAAACTCCTTTGCTTGCACTTTGGCAATGAAAAACGGTTTTTGAGCGGCTTATAGTGGTATGGCAGTGAAATTAGAAAACGGATCTGGCTAACAATCTAAAAGCACATACAAACGGCGACAGACGCGGCTCCGGACTCGTCTTGACATTGTAAGGTCAAACGCTGCCATTGGTCGATCCTTGGGCTGGCGGAAGTTGACTGAAGGATAGACCAATGGCACCTCTTGACCTCACAATGTAAAGACGAGTCCGGAACCGCGTCCGTCGCCATCGTCACAGGCTTAACAGTCACTTTCATGCTGTACGTAGTTTTCAAAATATAGTAGCTGCTCTAAAATAATGTTTTTTAATTCATTATTACTTACCACCTTCACATCATACTATTTCGAAAGCCAGAAATGAAAGTACCCACGGTTTCGGAAATTTTCCAGGTAAATATCCATTTAGGGAATATATCGCGTGGAATTGACGTCCGTCTGGTGTAGTGGTTCGCGCTTTGGTCTAGCCAGCGGTTGTGGGTTCGAATCCTGCAAGGGGCAAATGTTTGTTTGATGAGCACGAGCATTTGTACCTAAGTCATGGATGTTTATAAAAAATATTTATGTATGTTTATCCGATCCTGTGCCATGTGGGGACGGCCGAAAGAAATACACTTCCCTACCGCCAACAGGAGGCGTGTCGTAAGAGGCGACTAATTCCTATTGCACGAGACGGGCAGCAGCGTCTTCGTGCGAAATCTTATAAAAAACTGCCTGCCTGCTAAGCGTGGCGAATATTGGCAATCCCCCCCGATGATAAGTCATTAGGGGAGGCCTTTATTCAGCAGTGGACGTGGACGACGAAAATTACTGTTCTTGTATACATGGGATTGGGAAAAGTACGGCTTTAATTTACATAAACCTCACTGTTTTAGTGGGATTCATGTGTCATCATGGGTCATCTCCTGTCTTAAATTTTTTACCAACCGGAAAATCCTCGACTGGGCTTAGGATTTTTCCGAATAGAACCAACTTTACACCTGATATTGGGTAATAAATTATCATGTAGCATTTTTTTTGGTTTTGGTTGACTGGTATTTTTTTTATTAGCGGGCAACATTTTTGTCGAGTGAAAAAAAAGCGAATGACACATTTTGTCCTATCTCTGCAATCTCGTAAATTTTTATAAATTTGTTAATAATGGTGGATCGCTTAGGTAGGATTTGTCCTGTTTAATTTAAATAATAATCCATCTCTATCGTACTTGCTAAAGTGTAATTTTCGGAACTGTACTCCTCTACTGATCATTGTCATTGTGTGTTCGTTCACTTTCTTTTGACGTCAGTGCGAAGTGCCGCATTTTATTGAATTTATTTTAATTGTTGCAGTGAATAGTGAGGCAAATGCAAGGCGAATTGCCATGGTGGAAAACTGCTTTGGCAGTTCAGGGCAGGTAACAGACTTTGCTATAAAATTAAGCTGCGACTTTCTATCAAACAAATTGTGGCTTATCAACCGAAAGCTTGCAAAGATAGCGTAAAGTATTCAGCATGATGGGTGGGATCACTCCACTGATATGTAGCAGTTATCAATTTGCAGTTTTTATTGATATTGTTATACTTTTGTTGGCATTGAACATTTTTAAAAGTTGACCATGATAATTTTGTTTAAAGAAGAATAAACAGATAAGGTACTTTCTCACTTATTTGCTAGAATTATTAGCGATTCAGATTTAAATTTGACTTTGTCTTAGTTAAAAAATATTTTGTATTAAGTATTTATTATTAATGCCTGTAAAATATTGGCCCAAATTATTTTTTTTGTTAGGAAAAATATAGTATGTACTCAGTATGATATTTTAAGAAAAATTATAGTTAATTTGGCCGCAAGTAGGATAAGCCCTGGCCAGTTACGGAATTTTTTTAACAAAATTCGGACTTATAACAAGTTTTAAAGTTGGAGATTCAGACAGGTCATCAGGTGTGCCAATTTGGAATCACAATCTTTTGATCTTAGAAGAATCTATCTCTTCGCTGGCCATCTTTCTCATACTTTTGACCAAATGAATATTGTTTTGAAGGTATTAACTAAACGTCACTTTGCAAAGAAAATCATCATCATTATAATCAGCCCATATCAGTCCACTGCTGGACATCCGGTTCTCCTAATGCAAACACTTGATCCTCTGCTAAGTACTCTTTTCGATCTGCTGTCAATAGCTTTATGTATTATCATTGCTCCACCATGTCCATGACTTGTCTCCATGAGTTACGACAGGCTTCAGGGATTTGTTGAAGACTTATAAAATTGAATAAATCTACAAGGCATATATTTCTTTTTTTATATTAATATGATGTAAAAAGCAAAGTTAGTTTCAATCATTCGTTAATCACTTCAAATAATTCTTTGATGTGTCTACCTCCTGGATAAACATAGCTCTGCTTTTATCTATCTTGAAAAAAATTCAAATTTTTACAGCTGCTGCGAGATAAATGTTGATATAAATAAATTGCTGTTCAGTGGTAAAACTGGTAAACAAATGATTTGTCTAACTAAACCAAATAACACTTAGTCAAGGCTCAGGAAAAAGCTAGTTACAAAATATTTTGAAGCATAATTTATAAAACATAACTGTAAAATTGTTGTGTTCTATGTAGCACAGTTTAGAACAGTTAGTCCCTGAAGGTACCAGAAATTGATCACGAAACCATCCTAAAATTATAGATGCTCAATCTATAATTTAAATTCACATCATATTTTCTTCATTTAAAGTTACTTCATATTATCTTTATTTAAATTTACTTCTTATTATCAATCTCAGTCAAACAGGTGATGGCAAAACAAATATTGTTAAATGGAAATACTATAAGAACCAGTGGTGTAGAAACTCATAAATCTTTAATAAACCACACATTTATTGTTTAAATATAAAGTAAAACTATAGTAAAATATGTGATTTTATAGATACGTTTCTTAAAGAATATTATAATGGTTTTAAATATTCATTGTCTAAATTACTTTAGTAGGCCTCTTTATTATTTACAGCCACTCGCAGAGCAAGGCCGTGTACTTGTAGGGGAGGGTGTCCTGACAAAGATGTGCCGCAAAAAGCCCAAAGCACGACAGTTCTTTCTCTTCAACGATATACTTGTTTACGGTAACATTGTCATCAACAAGAAGAAATACAACAAGCAGCATGTCATACCATTGGAGGAAGTAAAGCTGGAATCACTAAAGGATGAAGGACGTAAGTTGGTTAAATTGATAAATCAAACAGTATTTGTACTCCTTATTTTGAAAGAAAGAAAGAAAGAAAGAAATGTTTATTCGACACACAAGAGAAAAAAATAAATACACAAAACATTATAAATCAGATGTGTCGAAAACGTGCCTGCTCAGCATTTGTCGTGTCAGCCACGGACTTATCACGACGGTGATTTTCGGCGGGAATTTTATTGTTTCATCATCATTTTTATTTTTATAAATAAAAATACGTACGAGACAATCCACCCATTGTAGTAGTCTCGAATTAAAGAATTAACGTGCTTATGGAACAAGGTACTGGACAATAAATTTGCTGGGGGTGTCCCCAGTGCACCCAAATCTGAGTCAAATTAGAAAAGTTTGTTTTGTCAATTTACAAAACAAACTTGGGTTGGTTCCCAAACCGGGAAACCCTTCTTGTTTAAGGTGAGTCACCACGTTTCTGCACCAGTCGGGTTATCAGAGAGAGTGAGAAGGAAATATCTTTGTGGCTATATTTATACCTAATGTTGTAATTAATGAATGACAATGGATGAATAATATTTCCTCAACTTATTTTGCCGGACACCATAACATAAAATCAATGTGGTCATCGATTTTGTGACGTAGATAAATCGTTGTCTTACTGTGACTATTGGAACAAGTGACGTTATGTCGTGATAAAAGGCAATAACAGAACTATGACTTAAGTACAGTATTTGTTAACAGTCTGTAAAATTAAAAAGTGATTAGATTACTAACTTCTTAACGTATTGCCAATATCGCATTGACACATGAACTTTACCTCATTAATATGATCAAGACTTAAATGAAATATAAGATGAGTCATCTACTGAGTCACTGACTAGTGCCATTATCACTTATCATTTGTGGTTTGGTACTATAAAAGGCTCTACACCCGGCGACTTCTTGCAGCAGTAGTCGCAATGTGCAATTGTGACTGGACTGCCATGGCATTAGCGACCTATAAAGCTGGCGTTTCAGTAATGATAATATAATTTATGCATAATATTATGTTACTAGCGGTTCCCGCTTAGGGCGCGTACATTTATTACGTTTTAGAAAGACTGCAAACGCGTTTTTCCCCTACCGAACATGCTGCGTTAGATAAAAATATAACACCCACTATCAGATAGTGTGTGTCCTGCAAACGCACATCGCAAGTCCGACTCAAATCGTCTAAAATAAAGGCGACCGTAGCAGCCGCTTTATCTCTCGAGTTCCAATCCATCCACCTATAGGTGATTTTCGAAATATCCTTAATAATGACCACAAAAGAGAGTGAAGATAAAAACACAGATTCACCCTTTTACCTTTTTAGAAATATAATATCCTTTGTTTATAAATTTCTTCAGTACTTTAGTCTGTGCGTTATTATCAGTTATCACTCTTATTTAGCCGCATAGATTGATGATATTTAAATGATTGTATTGTTTGGCATCAAGTAAAATGAATGGCATTGATTTGTCGTATTCTTTGGATGTTGCCTAACATTGACCTTTGATTTGGCTTCTTTAATGAGATTAGTCACTTTGCTTTTACAAGTCAATTAGCAGAACAATTATAATTACATAATGTAGTTTAGGTGTTAGCCTTAGCTAATTCTAGTTAGGCAACATGAGTTCTGATTGCAATCAAACTCAAATTCAAATTGTTGCCGACACTGTTGATGTCTGAGATGTCTCCAATAGGAATATGCACGAAAAAAAAATGTTTTACTGTATCTACAAGAAATTATAGTGCTAATAGTGACATCAAATAGATTTTAGGTAAAAAATAACAGTAATTACAAATTGAGGTACGCCTGTCTCCTTCTAAAACAACTTTTACTGTAAAAATGTATAGCGGACGTGTACTGTGACGTCACGGTACATGTCGGTTCTCCTTTTCTAGCACGCTTGTAGTACTCAGGTATTTATCAATAATTTTCAAAAATTCTTTAAGTTTTATAATTTTTACGATCTGTACGATCAGATTTCGTAGACAATCTATAACTTTTTCTTGTGACCGGCCATAGCAAAGATAAATCACCACATTGCGCCATCATCGTTATTTATTAACTCTTATATATTTTTAATTGTCAAGTTACTTTAGAAATGTACAGGCCTGTATGAGTTAAAAAAAATATCGCTGCGTAAATCGATCGAAAAGTAAACGTGAATTTGTAATTGGTAATTTTCGATATATTTATGCAAAGCGATTATTTTTAATAATTTATAGTAGGCCCTCTGATTGACGTAGACCCCCCCATCCTGCCGCTCTTATGAGGTGACTAGGATGCGCGCGCCGACCGCGTTTTTTTTTTTTACTTTATTTCCACAACACACCTGTTATTGCCTTAATGTGTATGTTTAATTTTTGTTTCAGAATACAGAAATGGCTGGCTGATATGCACGGCGTCCAAATCGTTTGCGGTGTACGCCGCCACGGCTACAGAGAAAGAAGAGTGGATGGCACATATAGAGAAATGTATAGAAGATTTGCTCAGAAAGAGTGAGTAATTCAAAGTTGTTTTTCACTTACTATACATTTGGTTGGTATTCAATCGAGATTTCAAGACGTAATATATTAATGATAGTCTAAATTACCAGAGATAAAACTAGCATTAAAAATGTTATGACCTCAAAAAGTATCAACAGCTTTGCTATGTCCGAAACGTAAATGAATATAGACGGGCAAGATAGGTAGCGTATTTTCTGAGTAAGCATGCTTCACCTTGGACCTAAACAACAACACTCACTTCCGTCAAACGCCGATTCGCAAATAAAATAAGAGGATGGATGAAATCAGCACTGTGCCCATTGGGCCACCTTTCATATGTAAGACGAAGTATTTGACATTTTGTTTTTGTGTCACCAGTTTTTTACTAAGAACTCATCAATGTTTAGGTTTGAAACAGTTAAAAGAAAACTATGTGTAATCAATCATGAATCTACTCATTTTGTGATGCACTGCATTGTCAGTTTTCTTTGTCTTTTTGTTGCCTGTTTATTTATTTCAGTTCTTCAATACACTTATTACAACTGTATGTATTGACAATTAATAATGTTTTTATTTTTTGTATTTAGGTGGCAAACAACCGCCGTTAGAGCACGCAGCCGTCTGGGTCCCTGACAATGAGGCTTCAATCTGCATGCACTGTAAGAAGACACAGTTCACTGTTCTCAACAGGAGGGTAAGTACATCAATTGTTAACACGTTCACTTCTCGCGATGACTCTATTTAAAACCTTGAACGCAAATCGTCCCGGGTTCGTTCCGGTTTCGGGTGAATTCAGAAAATAAACTCTTATAAATTAGCTCAGGTCTCTGTGTGCTAGAGACACCCTAGCAAAATAAATTCAATATATTTACTTAATTTGTTTACTATGAAATTCAGACACCCCATATCGTCCATTGATATTTCTTTATCAAGTCATGACAGATGTCAGATGAGATAGTTAAAAATGTGTAAAATGATAGGACAGCAGACAAAACAGTATAATAATGTAGGTATCTTACTAATAATAATAAATGTGAAAATTTGGATTGATGGATGAATGTTTGTAACTCAATCACGCCAAAACGGCTGAACGGATCTAGATTAAATTTGGCACGGAAATAGTGTGGAATAGCAGAAGGTAACTTTTTATCCTGGAAAACTAAACGGTTTTCTGTATGTAAGATAACATTTATTATAGATGGCGCTTCCTACAGTTAAATGTCGCTGTTAGAAAAAATTTTTGGATGTGAAAAAATAATGTAACACTACTACACTAGCAGTTGCCCGCGACTCCGTTCGCATGGTCTTTTAGACTAACTATAGTTTTCGCGTGCCACAGCTAGTATTAAATAATAACAATTAATAAATATTTCTGTTGCTTCCAGACATTGAATTTACATTATAAAAGAATGACTAAGATATAATGTGATGACGTGAAAGTAATTTTGCTGTCGTTTTGCCGTCGTCATTTTATTATAAATATACGTCCATATAGCTACAATGCTTACTGTCTAAATTAAATTAGAAGTGCGAGTTATCGCTCTGTTGACATTATTATTTCGGGCTATCATCCTCTTAGGTGCCATGCACACGTAGAAACTTTAGTTTTTTGTTAGGCAATCGGCAATCGCAACTGCGCAGGTGTTTAGATTGCTTTGTTTATTTTACAAAATTATATAAAAATTGAAAATACCTATACCTTTTTTCAAATTCATATATAATTTTCCGGTTGTTTCCGGTTGCTCCAATTGGTGATTTAAATTGCCAAAACTAGCAACTGACTATCAGTTATGATAGGTTGTTGGCTTCCGTTACCGGCAACGTGTATCGTCGGCAACCCACCCGACTTACAGATTATGAAAGTTGACTTAAAATTTCAGCAATATTAAACTAAACCTTGATTGCTGGTTTTAGTCGCCGCAACCAGCAATTGCTTGAAAAAAGTTGACCTTTGCGTCAACTGAAGTTGATCCGTGTGCATAGCGCCTTAGACTTGGGTTGTCGCATACTTATCAACCGCTGCAAGGTGCTTCGTAAGCATTAGTCATAGTAGCTTACGGTAAAAGATAGGCGAGATATGACAATCCTTACGACTGCCAATGCCCTATCCGCACTTGCGCTTCACTTTCCCCGTTTTCAACCGTATCAAAAAGGTGGACATTATCAATTATGACTATGTTTTTATGTATCTTTCACACTTTGCCAAATGTAAACTGATTTTGATGAGTCTTTTTTATTATCAAATAGAGTTTTCCATATGAGTTTATGTGTGGCCCTATGAAAATTTTATGACACAAATTTTACCCTAACTTGTACTAAAAATAGACAAATAAAGTTAATTATTACAAATAAATAAAAACAGACTTCTGGTTGACTAATAAGATTTTATTTACTTAAACATATTTAATCAGTCATTTGTGGAGTATATGCCAGCAATGGAGAGTTTAAATTTTTGCTTGGCAAATATTGTAAACAACAAGTATGCACCTTTTTTGTACCTAAAATATTTATTTAAGAATAGGATAAACAGAAATAATATCCTAGCTATTAATTATTAACACAAAAACCTTTTTATTTTCACAGTTTAATTATTTTATAATGATATTTTTGTAAAAAAAAGTCTTTATACCAAGATTGTTTACAACAATATTCGCTAACCAAAGATAAACGGACTTAAAAGTATTAAGCAATTTGTGGCCAAAATATTCCAGAGTGCAATCTTCGACCAAGTATATAATATCTAGAAGGACAGTCGAGGCAGCGAAAGCTGTAACAAAAATTGTTCCAGATCCTGGTCGATAAATCTCTTCCCGGCACGTGTTCCATCACTGGAGACGTACATGCCGCTAGGCAAAATTGAGGTGGTCCTAAACCAATTCTAACACCATAAAGTGCATAGAAAATACAGGGTTCTTTATAAAACATCAAAAACCTAGGGGCACCAGGCCCAAATACAACAACTTTTTCTATGGGAGCAACATTGAAATCTAAAAAAAAAACACTGCTCGTTATAAACTGCTGTGGGAAAGTGTATTTTTTGCGATTTTAATTTTGGTCTTATAGAAAAAGTTGTCGTATACCTACGAGCACCATAATCAGCCCTCAGGAGGTTGTTGATGTTTCACAAATAACCCTGTATAAAGGAAGACAAGACAAATAAAAGCAAAATACCACCGCCAAGTAGGTACCTAGTTTTCGACCAACGTTGGCCGATCTAGACGATATAACTTCTAATGACGATGTCGTCCAACGTCCAGCACCACTGCCGCAAGTGCGGGTCGGTGGTGTGCGGGCCGTGCTCGTCGAAGCGGTTCGTGCTGCGCGGGCAGAGCGAGAAGCCGCTGCGCGTGTGCCTGCAGTGCTACGACGAGCTCAACCGCGAGCGCGCGCGCCCGCCGCACCAGGCCGCCGCGCCCGCCGCCACCGCGCCAGGTCAGTCTGAACGACACGAGTTACGGTAACGTAACTCGACTCGCTTGTCAGGACAGGGATACCTGGGTACCTGTATCGGTGGCTTTGGACAACATACCGGTTGTACGAAGTACGTACATTAGTTAAATTATTAGTTAATATTCGCGATCACGCATGATTATGAAATTGAACCTTGATCGTGACCCACATTTGGGACAGTGACATTAGGTGAATATCGCCGTATGAATCGTAACAATAAAGTAGTGTTCCATTAGAAGCCGATCGGTTAATTTAGGTGTTTAATTTATTTACGACGTTTTAAAAATCCCTTTGGCACTCATACTTGACATTACTTGACGTTATAGCTGACCGTTACACCGGTTATTCAATTCATTACTTTAATGTTACACAGGTGTTATAAATAGGTACAGAAAACATCTCGTCAACCATGGAGCACATACCCTATCATCATCATCATCATCATCATCATCATCATCATCATTTCAGCCATTATTAAATCTGTATCTGTACTGTTTTTATATCGGCGAGCGCTGACAGGAGTTGTCTTTTCATACTTAATGTAAGTGAAAAATCACTAACTAGTTTCAGAGAAAGATGTTTCGTGTTGCTGCTCTATAGGGTATGTGCTCGATGGAACTGACATACGGCTACTGCTACGTTAGGTAAGTATGCTACATAGTTAATTTTCTACACAGTGCTAATAATAGTAGTGGAGTTGTAGCATGACCAAACCTCCACGCCCGCTCTGCTACAACGTCAGGTCCATGTTGTTACAAGTTGTGCTACCGATCCTCTTTTCGTAGCACTCGAGGTACTCATCACCTTGTAGTACGAACCGGTTCAATACTACCATAATCTCTGCCGCACCGGCTGCTGCCTCGTCAGAAAAGTATACTACATCATACAATTACTACAGACCCGTTATAGTAGCATCTCAGCACAACCAACCCGCCCCGCCTGCTGCTACGTACGAGAAAACTTCCTCGCAAATACATGGCAACTGCCAGTGTATTTGCTGTTATTACGAATAAATAAGCGGGTATCAAATCTTCTATTGTGTTCAGCATTTCATAACCGCGATTGGCGTGTGGGCTGGACAGGCGAATTGTTTGCCGTTCAAGCGAGTCACTCCAGTAACTGGTACACCGCACGGAACAACTGTAACAGAACGAAGCGAGAAGAGCAGTGCTACGACGACAGCTGGAGTTGTAAAAACATTTAACTTTGATAAACTTTTGTGAATACAGAATATAATGGTCATTTTGTTGCAGTGAAACCGATGAGCGACAACGCCGGCTCCGGCGGCGACTCGTCCGCCGACGACGACAGCGACGACGACGACGACAGGCCGAGCGCGGAGGAGAAACACGACGAGGTGAACGCATACTTATTACAGAATAAATCACATATAATAGTATTATATATTATAGTTATTTATTCAGCATATAGGCTCTCTTCCGGGCACTTATACACGCCCAAAAATTTAGCTTTACCGTACGACCGCTTCGGGACTACATATCGGCTGGTGATGTCGAATAAACGGCACAGCAAACTTGTCCGTTTATTTTACAGACACTTACAAGACATGTAGTAAGTGCGAGCTAACCAGGTTAAGTCCATGCACTCTAATCGTCTACTTTATAATATCCTTTTTTCATAAGGATGTTTTAAATGTGAATTTTGAACTCATAAGCTGGTAGATCTACAAGAGCCTATGATACTTTATTGAAATTTTTTATACATTTTCCCAAGAATAAATTACTTTGTGTAGTTTGAAGCTCGGAACGGCAAGTTTATAGCAATACTGTGCAACAGGGTTATCTCTGTCTGCAACCGAAACCAAATGACGCTTGAAGCATGAAGTGATTTATTAAGTACTAGTAAAACTTTTTTTAAATATAAACAATAGGTTTCCAAATTGATGAATGACTCGCTTTTGATTATTGCAATTGGGATGTTTGACACCGTTCACGAATAATTCCAAGTCAACACTTTGTTTATGGCATTCTTTCATACATTATTTTTAATTATTTGTAAAAATATTTTTTTAATTGCTTTAAAATAAAAAAAAATAGTTTAGACAGTTGAAAGTAAACAGTGACGTCACAGTTCGTACAAATAAAAAATTATGTCAATAAATTGGTGTCAGCATCTATCAGCCAAATGTTGCAGTCGATTTAATTAATTTAATAATCAAAGCAGCATATTATCGTTCACTGTTGGACGTAAATTCTGTTTTTCTTTGCTTGTAGAATATTGTAAACTATATTTGCATGTCTTTTTACAAAAAAATCTGTGTACTAGTGTACTATCAATGATCAGTTAAAATAAAAAGAATTTTGTGTTAAATGGTTGATTACAACAGTGCTTATTATTTTAATCTTATTTTTTATAGAACAATTTCGTTAAAAAGAAATGTCAAGTTTGTTTATGACATTTACATCGACAAGAAAAGAAAAACTTATTTTAGGTGTAATTTACAAGCCGCCCCTCAGCGCCCAGTCCTCCTGCGCCGTCTAGCCACATTGTTAGGCTATAAGGCGGGATGTTGTATTGGACCTGTAGCCTGATTTCCGTAATTTAACAGTAGTCGCAATCGAGTTCAGATCCGGTCCCAATAACATTAAGATAAATCAATAAAAACAGTATTCTCGATAATTTTTAAAACAGTTAAGTATTTTGTAATTGTATATGTTCACGAGAATATCGTTTTTGATGGTAAAGTTACTGAAACCGGATCGAAGCTGGATTGCGACTGCTGTTAAATTACGGGAATTGGGTTTCTGGGGACTCGATCGTCTCATAATTGCGAATTCGCAGTACCCATTCAAGGACTGTTTTTACAGTTCCCAAGGAATATGACACCGAAATATGTTGGAAAATTATAGGGCATAGAGAGAAAAAGAAGAGGAGTAATTAAATGTGACAATATGGAGTTATGAAGTGTATGTTTTTTACATTAAGTTAATTGAAAGTTTATTGAATCTACATTGCCAGTACGAGTCGTTGTTATTGCTCCAACTATCAACTATTATTTCATATTACATCAACGACTTTTCATTTCTAGGGTTTTACAAGTTATAATGGTGTCAAAAATGGATACGGAAATAAAGTCACAACTGTATAGTACAAAATGAGGATGTGTAAGTTAACAGCTAGATGCGTTTGATCATGCTTCAGACACCATATCAGATTTCTTTGGTTTTATTTTGTTGTGTTGTTTTACTCATTGCCATGTTTGGTAATATGTGGTTTGGATTTTCTCCCATTTTTTAAGGATCTCTGAACTAAGATAAATTTGTGATGTCCATATATTTTCAAAATAGTTTTTTTTTTTGCTCGTAACTTCGAAAAATAGGTCATTTATAGTAGATGGCGAATCCGCATTTTTATACCATCATCTTTTATTCTGGTTGTTAGTCGTTAGTTTTTGAAATAACCATTCACTAATCGTTTGGGTTTGTTTTTTCCGACTCATTTATTTATTTTAAATCTGCTAATCAAGATTATCTTAATTTCCACGTTTTTACCATCATGTTAGATCTACTTAAGAGATTTATTACAAAATATTGACATTATTTTGTGATTAGTGGACATTTAAAAGATTAGAGGCCACTGTATTCTATAAAATAAATAAGTATCAATAAGAAATTTAATTAAATCATCATTACCTTTTGGGATAAAGTTATAAAGTTACTATATTTTTTTGCACTTTTCCAAAAAAATACACCGCTTGTGCAATAATGACTTATGAACCTTTTGTTATTATAAAGTACGTAGTGGCCTCGAATTTTCTTTAAAATGTGAATTTGCTTTAAAATGTCCAGTAATCACCAAATAACCGCATTACTGTAAAAATTTTGTAACAGGCCTCTTAATAGGTACCTACCTAGTTGGATGGAAGACTGACGCAATGTTACAGTTTGTTTGCTGCCAACTTAGTTTTTCCATTCATTTGATGTAAAGTGCATCTTTCGTCCATCCAATGATATCGTGTTATTATTTATTTTACTGATTTATGAAATACTTACGCCTGAATGCTTCCCTTTCAAACTCATGTGGTGAATATAAAATCATGTAGGTACTTTCTTAGTGGCTGATAAAACTTTTACTGAATATTACTGTACTTTTTTTAAAATTAAGAGCAATTACTTGATTTTTAGAAATTCATGATTTCATATTCACCCCCGGATATACGCTGTCTATATGTGAGTTGTGGGAATTGATAGGCAGCCAGAAAATAATACACTAAAAATATACTAGCTTTCATATAACGCCAACACGATACAGACCAGTCCCTCGATTCAGAACCCTTCAATAACGAATTCTTCTTCTCGTGTCGATAACGTCGTGTCAGGTCGTGTGTGAAATAACTAATTCACAACCGGTAAGTCACGTGATAATAGTGTTAAATCATCTATATGATTACATGACTCTATAGTCACTTGGGTTTTTTGACGACAATTTGCTATCGAAGAGTTGTGAATCTGGGCCGAAGATTGTATTATAAAAGGCGCAAAATGTACCGTAGTAGTAGTAGTAAAATAATGTTATTATTGTTTTTCGGTGTATTATTTTGTTTTAAGAAGCTGGCATGAATAAACCGAACAAACGAATGTCACCTGTGGTTCTTTCATACACATATTTATGATAAAGTAATGTCAAACTATTGTTTATTTATTTAGTTTTTTCGGTTATTTATGCCACGTTTTTTAAAACAAAAGAAGCAACTAGTGGTACATTACACTGATTACTTTGCCGACAGAACTAATTCCGAATGTATGTAGTTTTCGATGATACTTAGTGCTCGAATTTCACGATGATTCCAATCTGTCACAAGGTTAACACCTAAAAATCCATAGGAAAAGATAGCATAGCATCAACCGTAAGGTTAAAGTAGAGCCTCTCGCTCAATAACCTTTTAATATTTCCAGCCAAAGTTCTACAGTGACGGTGATAAGACTGAAGAGACCAACAACCATTCGTCCAAGGAGTCGGCCCAGTGAGGCGCGCGCACCCGCTGTCCAAATACAGGTTTAATATAGGGATTGTATAACTATATACAAGTTTTTTGATAATTTTTAGGCGTTATACAGTGGGAACACCAGTGGAGTGGACAGAGGTCAAGAATAAATCGAAATTGTTTATGGTAAATGAAAGCAAGTACATAAAATTGGATGTACAACAAAACAAATTTCCATTTCAACTCTTATGTAAAAAAATTAATCTTACAACTATTGTTAGTAATGTTCTAATTTTGTTAGTGAATATCTAATCTCTTTGAATGTTTAATTCCCTTTATCTTTGTACACTCCATAAATGGAACATCCTGTATTTATTGATGTTCATATTATTTCTAACCAACACTCACCACGAATGCCTTCAAAAAATTTTTTTACTCTAGTTAGAAATGAGCTAGGTTTAAAAATCCACGATTTATAGTACTTTTTTAATAGACCTAACTTTGGACAGACTTCGCAATAGGATGCATCACCCCGTTTAGGTAGTGGTCTGCAGACAGCTTTAAATTCGCTCAAACGTAAACCGAGGGCTTTTGATTTTCTTTTTGTCTAATCCGAGGCTGTTGTGTTTGGCGTGACCCCGCGGCCAGCGTCTTGTCAAAAGTACAAAACTTTAGACCTCTAGCGTACTGCTGATGTACGGCTTCCAAGTGAGACGCCTAGAGAAAAGAAAAAACCGCTTGGCGGCCTTGCTACCCGCCTGGTGCATTGCGGCAGGTCCCGTATATGTTCGTAAAGTCCGTTTTTATTTTTTTATATTGTTAACAATCTTGATATTTCTTTTTAACAAAATTATTTATTAAAAAATATGAGACAAAAATAATATAACTACTGTAGTAATTAATCGTTAAATTTACGAGTTATTTTGCAATTACTGGATATTTAAAAAAAAGTTTTGTCAACATCCAAGCTGTCTCATGAGACCGCATAACAATGGAATTTCTCAATAGAAACAGACACAATTTTCTCGATTGCGGATGCTTGATGAGCATAAAAACCCTTTTATTCTAACAGTTCGTTAATTTCACACGCTGATGATTTTTCAAAAAGACATGCTAAGATAGTTTACAATATTGCCAATAAAAGGTAAACCGATTTAGTTTCTTTTCTCTTGGCGTATCACCTAAACGCCAGGCGCTAAGCGAGGCACCCAGCAATGCTACCGGTCTTACGTGGTTTTATAGTTTTACAAAAACAAAGCACAGAAGGCCTACTATGAATATGTTTCGTTCGTGTCGTTGGGACGTATAAACCTAATAAACTAAAAAAAAAACTACATGTATCAAACCTTTGACAAATTATAAACAATTGAAAACGTGTTTTTTACTTGGATAGTTGTTTGGATTTTGTCAAAACATTGACATACACAGACATAAGTGTAGCTATTTTAAGTTATGTGGTTTGTACGTCCGAACGAGTTTTTCTAGGCCTACAGACCCTCGCGGGTTCACGCTCGAAATGGCGGTCAGCTTATGGTATTTATTACTTGGAACACCATCATGGTTCTAATCGATGTTTTAACAATATTATTTAGGCTTAGTTTTAATGTTATGTCAATACATATTTAATATTTACATGAGTTAGCATATTTTATTATAAACTTTATCATAGTTTCTATTTTGCTATTTCAATTGTTGAATATTGCGGATTGATTTACATTATGAGTAAACTATCTTGGGAATGCAATATCACTTCAAATCTACCTAAACCACCTGACGTGCCAGTTGGATCTATTCTCATCCGTATCAATATTTTATCAGACGTCATCAAATCGATCGCAACAAAGACATATAAAAAGAGTAAGAGTAAAGAAAGAGTATATCATAACAAAGACAGTGTTATTAAATTTATTCAAATGCGACGGTCAAAATTAATAATGCATTTAAAACCTATCTTATACGTGGCAGTTCAAACAGTAGCAATGATATGGTTTACGACCTTTTATTAACAATCGTTATCTTAATTGAAATGTTATTATGCAATTGAAACAGTAAATCCGGTCTTAGGGTTGTCACACACCCGACGCCGGAACAGAGCGAGCACTGCCCTGCTGTCTCTGTTTCTGCCCACACAAACAATAGCGTTCTCTAGCTGCTGAAATAGATGTGCCCTATATTAGCAAAAGAGAGGCGAGATCAGGCGCGGTCGCTAAAATTTTGGAGGGGTCACTAATAATAAAATATTTATCAAACCTTTTTGCAGACCCAAAATTATTTTTAATTCAAAATTAAATAAGACACGTAAAATATAAAAGACATTTGGCCTACAAAGCCAACGATTTGTGATATTTCATTTCCAAGGGCTCTATTATTATTTGTAACAAATGTAAACTAATGCTGAGCAAGCATTGTATATGTATATTAGAATTTTAGTTATAAGTGGTGCATTACGGCGATTTGTTTCGTACGAAACAAGAATTTTAATTTATAAGTATTTAATTATAGGTAGCTTGCTTGCGGATCAATCTATAGTTTCCAGTCGGCACTTGATGTCTCGTTTTATTTATAAAATTATAAATTAACTTAGGCCTAAACTATAACACGTTACGACTATTGTTTCTGTTAATTTCCAAAATATTGCTAAGCGAAATACGTTAAGATATTGTTTAATTTTCAGTTGACAAATATACAATAATATTTTTTAAAACTACGTTTTTTATTTACCTTTGCAATTAATTTTTACGCATGTTGCGAAACGAGTAGTAGGAACATAATAAAAAACTTTCAATTTACATTTTATTTTGTATTAATCTTCAAGAAAACACAGTTTAATAACATTTTGCTCTTATCAAGATAAGAAAATAAACTGGTCCATAACTTTTTTTACAGATAAAAAATTCCTTAAAGATTTAAAAGCACTCATTTACAGACAATTTGTATGAAAAATAAAATGTACATAATTTATGAAAATAATAGAAATCTGAGCAGAGCTTACATACTACGCTTTGTTACCATTTTTGGTAATAATCTTAGTAATCTTGCACACAAAAAATCTAATTTATATTTATTGTTCACATTAATAACTTTCACATCCATTGTAATATGGGGTCAATCAAATTACTACAAGTTGACCTTGTAAAAGGACTTTTAAATTCGTAAACATGTAGTAGGCATCTTGTGTATTACAATTATGTAATATGAATGCATTTACCCGAAGCGCTTCGAGCTAAGTACTATATTAAATAATATTACTTTTATTACGTAACACGAACATGATCTCGACTAGAATAGAATGTTTACGATCACTTGTCCTTACATTAGATCCTAGTAGGCGACAATAAATACAATCAAATAATTGGCAGCCTTGGAATCAAAGCTCAATTGTTACTTTTAGTCGCACCATATAACAGTCTTTCCTTACGTAATAATCCTGGCCGACGTCATACCACAGATAGTATTCATCATACATGGTGCAATACGGTAGAAGGTACGGCAACTTCATACTAATGCGCAAATTGACGTATTTTCTATCCCTCTCTCTCTCTCTCTCTCTCTCTCTCTCTTTCTCACACACATAGGCAAACCGGCGCGACAAAATCTGTTGCGTACAGCGGCGATGACAGTAGCAAAAAATTTTGCGTATCTACCCCTATTATGAGCTCTTAAACAGGGTATAAAAAAACTTTACGAAGCCTAAAACCACGCATTCTGTAACATGTCTTCTGTCTTCTGTAAGAGTCTGTAACATGTTGAATACAAAAAAATAATTGCTCCGAAATTACTTTTATTTTTTGGTTAAGTATTAAAAAAAATCCGCTTTGTATAGCGCGCACAGACTATGCCTCACGCACGTGTGAGAGTGAGGTTTAGTGTAGTTATAGCAAACAGAAGACATTTTTGTAAAAATCCTTTTTTTTTATCTTTGACCGTCAATATCTCGGTAACCAGTCATTCCCCAGGTATGGTGTAGAAGAAAAAAATATCGTAATAATGGGTAGAATATGTGGTGTATTCGGCTTCGTAAGCTTTTTTACACCCAATATAGAAGGGCTACTTTTGAACAGACCTGCTCATACAAATATAGTACGAAAAAGCAGGGTAATTCAAAAGCAGGCTTCCTAAAGCTAAGAGTAAGGGACCTGATTACCTGATTGTCACGGCTGCACTGCACGCAATATGATCGCCCCGGATTGCACCCCGCTTAACAAAACTCTAATAAAAAATCAAAAATGTATAGTTCCTATTACTATGGCAGACATCTTTACTTAGATGGTTGTTTGTTGTAAGTAGCGGTGAAATGACTGGTAATGGCTGTCAAACAGTGGTTGTCAATTCTAGTTTTAACCATGCTTTAAATTTATCTTGATTTGTTTCACTACGCCTTATATCATTGCAACCTTAATTCAGTTGCAAATTCTTTTCAGTCACAGATTTTTTTATTTCTTACAATGACATCATAAATTCCTAAATAATTTAACCTTTAGTTGGCCACATTAGCTGCCAACTCGAACCATTGGCGAAGCGCGTCGCCCAGCACAGTGGGCAAAGCCGACATATCCCGCAGTATCAGATAGAAGGGGAATGGGAAGGCGTCTAAGTAAGGTATGAACCCAGAAAGAGTGTTCGTGACTGGGTCTAGGAGAGGCCGCCTGATGTCCATTATGGAGTCCTGAAAAAGATCACAATAGTACGTCACAATGGGGATTTTCGAATAGTGTCTCAGAAATATGGCTTTGTCCTAAAACGTCATTTTTGCAAAAAAAATATTTTGCAAAATGTCAATGTCGCAGGAATTTTTGGAAAAAGTCACTTTCGCAGAATATTATTTACACATTTTGTCTCTGTACTTATATTAAATTAGACCTGTCATGGTAGTTCGTGACGGACGACCACGTACGTTGTCAAGAAAGGTGCTGATGTCACTTTTACGAAGAAATATTTTTTACGAGGTAATAAGAAAATCAATTTTATCGGAAAGTTTATTCGCGTTTTCATTTGAGAAATAGATAATACTTATCTTTAATACGATCAAATACTTATTTGGTAAATGCAAATACGTCCAAAAATAATGAAACAGCGTCAATACACAGCATCAAGTCGCACACATTTGCAGACAGTTTGCTTTCAAGCATTCTTTTTAACACAAAACAGGTACAGTATGACACGCTACCGCTTTTTAAGATGCCGAATGTAAGTATATTGTTTATTTTTTTTGATGACCTCCGTAGCCGAGAAGCGAGCATACCGGACTTGGTGTCGCTGTCTCTGAGGTCCCGGGTTCGATTCCCGGTCGGTCAATGTAGAAAAAAATATTTTCTATATTGTCTCGGGTCTGGGTGTTGTGGTACCGTCGTTGTGTCTGATTTCTGTAACACAAGTGCTTAAGCTACTTATCATAAGATCAGAGCAATGTATGTGATGTTGTCCAATATTTATTTATTTATTTATATTCGTTAAGTCACGTCACGATGTCGGTTTACCTTAATAGACCAGCACCTCGATTCAGAACCCTACGCTAATTCTGCTATTGAAGATTTCGGTTAGATATCGGTTAATTTCTATTAATATCAATTCACTTGATTGTCGATCAACTTGACATATTCCATACCGAATCGAAAGGACGTCACACACGTATAATTACTCGTATTTTTCGACTCGCAAAAATATCAACGCTATTACACGGCTATCGGACAACAAGACTTTCTTAACCTAACGTTCGATCAATGTGTCAGTTAAGTAATTGTAGAGGTATCAAGCATCCGATATCTTCATATAATAATCGTCTTATACGAGTAGCTCGATAGTAGATTTTTGTGTAAATATTGTTTTTCATTATTTATTTATCTATACTTATTCTGGCCTTAATACTGTTACAATTAAAAATAAACAAAATATTACATTTGAATTTGGAATCTGTCATTTTTATATGATTGTTTATTAAGTTTTCTCACTTTGGCGCCAAGTTCTAAGGAAGCTTCCCAATTAGACTACAGAGTGCAACGTGGGCACTATCCGACTTCAGTGATGGTTTTGTGGGGTATTAGCTATGAAGAAGTGACTGAGCCATACTTTTGTGAAAAAGGTATCAAAACATCGGCACAAGTGTATCAAGATACCATTCTTGAGAAGGTAGTGAAGCCCCTTAACAAAACCATGTTCAATAATCAAGAATGGTCCTTCCAGCAAGACTCGGCGCTAATATTAATAAAGCTCGGTCTACGCAGTCTTGGTTGGAAATGAACGTTTCGGATTTCACCAGAGCTGAAGACTGGCCGTCGTCTAGTCCCGATCTTAATCCGCTGGATTATGATTTATGGTCAGTTTTGGAGAGAACGGCTTGCTCTAAACGCCATGATAATTTGGAGTCCCTAAAATAACCGTACGATTGGCAGTGAAGAATTTTCCCATGCAAAGAGTGCGTGCTTCTATTGATTACTGGCCTCAACGTTTAAAGGAATGTATTGCAGCCAATGGCGACCACTTCGAATAAGCTTTTTATATTTTTAATTGTTTATATTTATGTATTAAATAATAGTAATGCATTTTTTTTTTTTGTATCAGTATTTATGGCAAAGCTAGGTATATACAGGGTGTCCCGTAAAGAACGTGCCAAACGAAAACCATAGATAGAGAAAAAAAAGGCTCTTATTCCTGTCCAAAAATAGACATTGTAAAAGTAGCACCATTTTTGCACAAATTGCAATTTTGAGTTGTTTTCCTTAGTATTATTTTTAGAAAGTCTCTATTTGCCCAAAAGCGGTGCAACTTTCTTTAGGAAAATTTTTGGGCAAGAGATAGAGCTTTTTATGCTCTGTATGTACAGTTTTCGTTTCGCACGCTCTTTATGGGACACCCTGTATAAAACAAAGTCGGGTTAGTTACACCATTTATAAATCAAAAACGCCTGGACCGATTTTTATGATCTTTGATTTGTTGGATTTGTCTTCGCCCCGAATAGCAGAAAAACTAATAAAATAACACAAAATTTAAAAAAAAAAATTGTTAGGAACGAATATTTTGTGAATTCTGAGGCGATACGAAGTTCGCCGGGACAGCTAGTTTTTTATAAATAATTATTTAAAAGTTTATAAAACCTTAGTTATTATAATTACTAGGAATCAAAACCGAAATACTACTTACTTTTAGGTTAGTATACATACCTACATCAAAAGCTTTTTGAAATGTTTTCTCAATAAAATCTATATTATAAGTACGTATATAAAAATGAGTAACTATTTCCCTTGGTCACGCCATAACTTGAGAACGACTTCACCGATTTCATCTATCTTTTGCAAAAGTTTTCAAATACTTTGAATAAGAATAAGAATAAGAATGTTTATTGACAATGGATATCACGACAACAACAGCTACACAGTCAGCACATACACAAAAAATAACAACTGTAAACAGACAGAGATTAACACAGACAATTTATAGGATACGTAATAAATGGTAGACTAAACAAAATTAAAAACACAAATAGTTCAGCTGACCCAATGATATATAATAATGTATATATAATAATGATATATATTTTATATATATTTGTAGAAGGTTCATAATACGGAAAAAAAAAAAGAAAGTTGCACAAAATCCTTTATGAATAAATTAAAGACCACGCAAACGAAGTCGCGGGCAACAGCTAGTGTTATATAAATATGTTTCCTTTCAGTCTTCTACATTTCGCTACTGCAAGTCACTTTCGACGTCCAGAAGCAAAAGTAGGCTGCCAAATTATTATCATAAATAACAGTAACGGTACTGAATACCGGTAACTGTTATCAAATGCAGTGGCAACGGTTGATATAATCTGTGGTTGTACGTCAGTGCCCACTGACATTTTATGTCAGTGTCAGCGCCAACTAGCGCATAAAAAATTTACAGTAGTAGGTAGGTACCAGTGGGGCGAAACTTCATACAATAAATTTATTTGACATTACTTCAAGGCGGAATGTAGACATGTGTGTATGAATATTTGACCAACTTAATAATATGTTTATTCCATTAGAACCAACATACACGGGGGAAAAAAAATTGCCAGTGTATACGAATGTTCGTTGTAGAAGTAATAACTAATTCATGTTTAGTTTACAATACATAATTGAAATAATGTAAGTTTAATTGTAGTAATTCTATTTTTCTCAATAAGTGTGTAGATTATGTATTAGATGGAAAAAAATACATGAACAGGCCACTGGAGAAACGATGGTAGGATTAAATTTTATTTGCATGGTGTTATAACTACAAATGTCAAAAAAGAAAAAAGAAATTGATCACGTTGACGTTTACCGCGCAAAATGTTATATATATTTTATATATATAAAATTATCTATCATATATTTTTTCAATAACTTAACTAGAATGTCTTTTAAAAGCTATGTAGAAAGAATTTGCGAGGTCTGCGGAATCCGTAAAGCACAGATACACAAATACATCTTTATTTATTGCTAATCTTCCACTGGATGAAAACCGGTAAGTGTCTGATTATTAAATAAAAAACGTACCCATAACTTATTAACGCATTAATATTACTATTGATTCGTTTGTGAAATAAAAACGGTGTGCTAATTTCCGCAAAGTCACAGAGCTCAATAACCAGAAAATAAAATTAATGATGTTCCAAAAATTATTGCAATTTAGTAGGTATAATAATTTTACAAAATCATGCTGTATTTAGTGTATAAACCAGTTTTCTCACTTGTAAATCACATATTATCTGAATCGAATAATGCATACAATAGATCTAAACTAATAACACTTGGAAACTTAAGGAAGTTTGATGGTATTACTTGAAGGGTATTACTTAATTAGAATGGTATGATGTCACACAGAAACAAATTGTACTTATATTCATACCAGTATACAGTTCCTGAAAACAATAATGCATAAACTTGATATTTTTTTTGTTTATAACAATTTGATTCATGGTTTCAGATACTTTGACAACAGTTGTTACCTAAACAAATATCGAGCACAACTTTGATACATACAGGCTATGACGTATCTGAGTGTAGCAGTATACAGGTAAATAAAACTAAATGTATAAACTGAATAAGCCTCTTGCATTTATAAAAAATAATACCTAGTTATTTATTATGTGTATTGGAGGCGATTGCCAACACTCACCACGCTTGGCAGGCGAGTTGGTGAGCTCAGTTTTTTATAACATTTCGCACGCAGACGCTGCTGCCTGTCTTGTGCTACAGGAGTTAGTCGCCTCTTACAACACGCCTTCTGTTAGCGTCAGATTGGAAGTCATCTGATGGCAGCCAATAAATTTCTAACAATGAATTCCTACTCACTTCATAATTAATTTTGTCAAAGCAACACATCTACATTTCAATAATTTAATTTATTAAATTAATTTTAATAATATTTGATAGACCCGACTGACTGGGCTTAGCCCGGGAGCATTCTAACTTTTCTGTGTAACTAGCAGTGCGACTAAACGCCGTATGTAAGTTTCATAAAATAATCTCTTTGCATAAAACCATCGAAAAATAAACGTCAATTTGTATTATTGTAGTATATAGTATAGTATATAGTATTATTTTTCGGTCGATTTATATGTGAAGTGATTATTTTTTCAAACGTACTAGGCCCAGGCCCACTAGTCAGTTTTTTTTTAGAGCTATCTGAGGAAAAAGAAATTGGACGAGCGATTTAGTAAAACATAACATAATATAAGTTCCCTCATAAAAAGCGCCATTTAATAGATAAAATTACATTCGCAGGTACTAATGGAGCTCGTCTTAAATACTTGCAAAACCTAATAAACACCTACCAAAAAACCTACTTGTAATAAAAAGAGTAGAATTTGTATTTTTTGAAATAGTTTAGTTTATTTTTAATTAACTTAAAAATTATCATAGGAGTTTTTAAATTTTACTTTTGATACTATGCAGGTATTTTAACGAGCATTGAAACAAAAAAACTATCTGTTAACGTACTTTTAAAACAGCTACTTGATGTTAATTCGAACTTTACTATGGATGAAAATAATATTACACAAAATGAGATAAGTTCTAAAGAAATCAAGGTGAAGCCTGATGAAAATGTTACCAAAAATATAGCCAATGCAGACGAAATCAACTTACAAGTACTGAGCAGCGAAAACCAGAATATACAAGTTACTTTGAACGATGTTGATAGTACCAGGAGCAGAAGTAATAACATATTAACGTTAAAAACAAGTGAGCTGCTTAAAATCGTCCAAGAAAATAATTCACTTCATACTGAAAACAGTGCTCTGAAAGAAGAACTTCTACGCTCAGTTGATTGTAAGTTTTAAATTAAAACCGCACTCAGAGACATCACTTAACTTTAATAGCTACTTAAGAAAATTATTTGATACCAAAGTCGATACGAATAAAGACTTTATTTAATAAACAATTTTTTTATAAACAACTGTTAATTGGCGTCTCTGAGTGCGGCAGTTAGTGTTCAAAAATAATTAGAATTTGGATTGTTGATTGATTTCATCGTCTAACTTTTCTATACATGCCGAAGATTAAGTATACTTACTTATTTTTTTATCTGAAGACATACTGCTATTTTTTCACACTGTTATTTTTGTTTTAGTTAAAAATGAAACAAAGAAAAATTTTGCAATTATGCAGACTAAGTTGGATAAAATCATGGAACTACTTCAAAATAAAAATCAAGCCAGTAGTTCAATTATTTCAAACGATGGCCCCAGTACTGGCGAAGATGGCATTGATAAAATAAATATAGGCAATATTAAGTTCCCCATCGAGACCAAAGAACAATTAGATGCACTCGAATATAAACTCCTGGAGAAGGATGTGATGTCTTATTTGGTTCGTATTTTTTTCCGTTATGCTATGAAATATTTTACGATTATAATGTATTTGTTTTAATCATTGTTTTCTTTGTGTAGGTAAGAAAGTTTTCTAAAACTTGTGGCACAAGTGAGATTGCAAAAATTTCAGAGGTTGGATTACCTTTAATGAAACTTTTAATTAAAGATGAACTACTTAATCAGTTCACTTGGAAGGGCATAAAGGGGACCACAAAATGGCATTTGTTCACTATGTGAAAATAAGAGAGCTATTTTTTAAGGTTGCAAATCTTGCTGACAAGTTATATTCCCTCAGTGACTCTGACTCATTTATACAAAACAGTGCAATTAAACACAGTGGTCAGCGTATGAAAAGACAACATTTGTAAGTATAGTTTTAACAATATTCAATAAAAGTGCTGTAAACTAGTAGTGAACCACAGCATGCAATATATTTCATCATTTAAATTTCAGGTGTTCTGAATGGAAAATGGATGGGAAGAGAACAAAAAAAGAAGTAAATGTAATTGAACAAGACAGCAGTAAAAATATGATACTAGATGCACAAACAATTAATGAGATTGAGATGCTCGAAGAAATGTTTGATAGTGAAGAATATTGTGGATTAAAAAATAACGAAAGAACAGGTGAAAACTGTAGAGATGTTGATAAGAAAAAATATAGATTAAAGACTGAGAAAGATGAATACTGTGAAGATGTAAATGATGAGAACAAATATAATTCAAAAACTGAGAAACTTCAAGGATTAAATATAAAAAAGGAAGCAGGTGTGAATGATGCATGAAACAAATGTATATGTATAGAACTTTCCGTGCCTGTAGGTCGATGTCGGCAGAAATATCTTCCAAAACGTTACGTCAACAACTATGGTTGTCATCTTCAGTGGCTGCGTATTTGCTTTGATCGCTTAAGAGCAAATGATTCTTATGAATGGGCACTGAAGATGTGAACCGCAGATGTCGATGAAAGGTTCTTAGCAGTGCATTGTTCGTTTACCTACACACAAATATTATGCAAATCCGAAACTGACAGGTATTTATGATTACTGTTGATTCTATCTTTTCAAAAGTTGTAAAATAGATTGATCGTAGCTTCTAGTCGCTAGTCATCATGATCAGCGTCTAAAGTCTCTAAGATGTGGATTTTTTGTTTATTATTTTTAAAATGATTTCCAATAAATGCTTTATTTGTAAACGAGATCAATCGGAGCTACAAATTGTTGAAAATCATGTTTGACAAAAGCAAAATTTTATCAGCAAATATATACTTAGTACTAGTATACTTAGGCATTAAAAATTTAGTATTTCTAATAAATGTATAAATTAAAGCATTTTTTTAATCATCATCATCATCATCATTCAGCCTATTGCAGTCCAATGCTGGACGTAAACCTCCCCTATAGAGCGCCAATAAGCACGATCTCCTGCTTTTTTTATCCAGCCACTGCCTGCCTTCTTCCTAAAGTCGTCGGTCCATCGAGTCGGGGGAGTGTCGATCGAGTGTTTTTAAATAATTATGTTTTAATGTATTAAAATTTACTCTTCGTCGTTTTTACCGTATAATCAACTAAATATTAATCACAAAACTAATCAGCATTTCTGTCAAACAGATCGTTGAACTCAAATAATTGTAAAAAACGAAAAGGTGATCATAATTTATTACCTTTAAGTACTAGTATTTATCCTTTAGAGTGGAGATGCCATAGAAGGGCTTATAACCCATCTTTCAAAACACATGACCCTAAGCCATTTTTTATTTTAAAAAAAACTAGTAGACGCGCAATTGTCATATTTCGTGTCGACATTTGTCACTAGATTGTGCTCGTAGAAAAATTGGGAATGTTTGATTGTTTGTGTTCAATTTTATTTTGCCTAAGTCGCTCTGCTACCTCAAACTTTCGTGATCATAATATTACCTATCACATGTATGTATTATAGTTAATTACCTACCACGTACGTAATTTCATAAGTTTGTGTTTTTTTACTATATCGAAAATAAGTCAGACAAATAACCGATAGAAAAATAACATGGTACGGAGGTAGATTTTACAAAGTACTAGCTATGGCTTGTATGCCACCATTCATTCACAATGTCCCCATTGTAAATGAATGATGAGTAATTTCTTTTTTTTTTCTTAAAACATACCGTGGACACAAAAGACTTGCGACTTTTTGCGAAAATGACTTTTTTATATTTTTTTCTTTATGGCAACAAACGTGTGTTTCACCACAGTGTGTACACTGTCCCGCCAACGTCTAGTGAGTAGCATATACACGGAATAACTGACGTTCCGCGTCAAAACCAGGAATTATTATTATTATAAAAATTATACTTTGTCCAGAATGTAGCCAGTTTAATTTTTAATATAAAAGAATATCTTAACCACTCGTTTTGAGTCATGGCTTTACAGTTAGCTGTGCTGTATGGAAGAGGGGTGAAGCCAGCCTATTGAAACAACGCTATACTTATATAGAAATAATCCAGCTGTTCAAGTACAATAACAATGACAAAGAAACCAAAATCGAAATATTAAAAAAAACATAATTTGTTACGACTTGAATACCAAAAAAATGACCCGAAGCAGTGCAATGGTAAGGTGAAAAACTGCACCTGTAAAAGTGCAATTTATGGCGTAAATGCAAACTAAATTGATTTTCGGTTCGGAGTTTTGTGGTTCTCTCACTCACCTTATTATCCGGATTGTCGATGATGACGTAAACAAGGAATATCCCCAACTGCCTTGCCCTTCGCACCGCTTGCACCACCTTCGTTTCTCCTTCCGAGAATATCCCTCTTCCGTCACTCACGATGACCAACAATTTCGCATTCATTGCGTCACTGCGGATCGTCTGTTCTTGGAATAGGACGGTGCAGAAGTCTAGCAACTGGGCCACTTTGGTCTTTGTCTGCTCAAAGCGGAGCTGCTCAAGGATCTTTGAGCCGGAATGTTCGGAAAACTGTTCAGTGAATGGGTGGAGAAGGTTCGGCTTCTCGCCAAAACTGAGGACCGCGAGGTCACCAGACTCCAGAAGATTTAAAGCCTGTAACAAAAATGAGTTTTTTTACTCAATTGTCAGTATTTATACAATGTTGCTACAATATACGTACCGATATTATAGAAACATTAATCTATTGACCAAAAAATTTAATTTTCATTACTGATACTCGGATAGTAGGTCTGAAGTTGCCTGAGGCCCTAGGGAAAATCGTTTTCAACTGACAGCTGTCAAATTATAAAAAGAAGAAACTAGTTCTATCAAAAGCTTTTTTTACATTTCTATTGAACCATGTTGCAACTTTCTATACAGCCACTCAATAACAGCGCGATGTAAAATTGAATTGAGTAACATAAAGATATGTAATAATTAAAGATTTTTTTATTGACCTTATTATAAGTTTACTTTCAACTATTTCTTTAAAAGATTTGGGCAAAATATTTACCATTTTTTCAATGACAAAAATAAAAAATAATGGCTGAAAAGAATAGCTGGCCGGCCACAGAAAAATAGGCGGGAAAGCAGCAATCCGATCTTCATTTGTTTTTTCGAGTTCTAGAACATAGTGATTCTTTGGTACGGTTTTGTTAAAATTCACATTTTTTTTTGTCAGCTAATTCATGTTTTTATTTTTACTTTCGTTGTATTCATAATGAAAAGCACAGTGTTTACCACGGGTTAAATACTTATTTATTGTCCCTCGAACTATTAGCGCCCGAGCGCAGCGAGGGCGCCAAACCCCGTCTCGGGACTAAATAAGTAACTTTCACCCCTAGGTTAACAATGTACTATTAAAGTGACATTTTGGCTAATAGCAAAAGTTTCAGTTTTCATCTCATAATCACGGGTCTGTGACATAGACTATCAAGCCTATCCCACTTTTACTTACTCTAGTAGAAAAGGAGAGAATATGTGTTTTCCACGGAGGTAAAACAGCAATCACGAATTGCGACAGCTAATTAAATTAAGCGGCTTATCTTTAAATATAAAAGTGAATCTCTATTTCCCTTGGCCATCGCATCACACGTGAACGGATGGAACAATTTCACTTATTCTTTCTTTGTTGTGTTATGTATTGTCCGGAGAAGGTTAAAAGAAAATTAAGAAAGTTGTGCAGATTGTTTTTAAATAATAACTAAAGACTACGCGAACGAAGTCGCGGGCAACAGCTAGTAAGTAACTTAACTTAACTTCATAATTTATAGAAACGAGCGAAGTGGAATAGAACCTCGGAGATAGCGACACCAAGTCCGGTATGCTCGCCTCTCTGCTACGGAAGTCGTCGAATATGTATGGAAAAGCGACAAACTGCATAAGGCTCGCTTACAGTAAGCGACTGATACGTTTTATGTAAACATTGTCGTATGTCTAAACTTACTTGAGACACAAGCGCAAGACTCTCAAAGGCGAGTTCCTTGCTCCTATTGTCGCTCATGGAACTGGAGTCATCCACAGCTATGGCGATCTTGTACTCTCGCTTGGCGGGCTTGGTACGCCGCAACCAGATGCGGTCCTTGCGGAAGTGCGACGCGATGTACGGGATGACGCGACGCATGTTTATAGCACGCCCGGTCCGGAAGTCACCTGAGATAACATTTTATATTAGTTATGTACTTGAGTTGTGCTACTCATTATTATAATCTCATACTACATTTACTACATTAACTCTAATGAACACAAAATACACACTTATTTGGAGTTGTGCTACTCTTTATCCAGGTATCCTCATCGTCATAATCAGCCTCTATAAGGTCTAACAAAATCAACTACATTCCTTTTAATGGGGGTATCTGTACGTTTAGCTGAGCAGACTCACCAAATTTGAGCTAAAAATTCAGACTAATTACGGAGATATTGATGACAACAATCTCATTCCGTAATTACGAAAATCTACACCCTTTACTGTTTACTACTACATTGACACACTACGCAAGCACACAAGCGAACGTGACCCAACGTGCACACACTCAAGAGAACAACGCGGTGCGGCGAAAGCGGCTCAGAAATACCAACATGAAAGAATTATCCTGATTTAAGGGTAAAATAAAGTTTGTGGGTTTTCTTTGCAATACATTATTAGGATTTTTTTCACTACGGATTGGAGTAGAATTGTGTGAGCGTATCGGTTGTTGATTTTTGCGGTCACGTAACGTAAAAAAGTTGACGGAATATCATAATCGATCAAGATAACACGAACTGACCGCAGAGTGCGTTGTTCAAGAACTGACCGGAGTGTCGTGACCTAATTTACGTAACAAAACGTCAACGACTTACTAGTTTTCGTAGTAACTAAAGCCGTATTCACATATCATTTTGTAAGAACTAAGATTTTAAAATTTAGGAACTGAAACACATTTTGCTTATTATCAAAGTTTCAACATTTGAGATATTATTATTTTTTATGAGTAAAATTGTTGGAATAAAAACGTTTTGTTATTTTGTAATTCATTCTTGACTAGTCGTCTAGATAATGAAATCGACATCATCAAAGTTGATATTAACTTGACATAGGTACTACGGGACAAACTAATTTTAAAATATTATTCAAAACTTACCTAGAATTTAACTCTTAGTAATATTTCGCAATATTTCAATGAGAAAAGTATTAAAATGTAATATTTCGTTCAATTAAACACGATTATAATTGTTTTTCTTAGAATAATTAAATAAAAAATGACATGGATTGTTTTAATAAACCTACTCAAACATTCGTGTAAAATCGTAATCCTAGAGTCCTAGATATTTATTTATAGTGGAAGCCCTAACTTATAGTTCAAATTACCAGATATTTATTTATAGTGGAAGCCCTAACTTATAGTTCAAATTACCAGCTCTCCTAGAGCGTCCCGTGGGCTCCAGCACCAGCCGCAGCCGCTCGCACAGCGCGCGCGCCGCGGCCGCCGAGTCCCGCCACAGGCCGCGCCACACGCCAGCCGGCGCGTGCGCGTGCATCGGCCCGCTCGCCAGCCACGAGCGGATGCTCATGTACTGCTCAACCGACATGTCTTCTGAACGCTTTTGGAACTCATCTAGCCTGTTAAATGTTTGTTTTCGAATAAGAACAATACAAGTATGTTGTGTAATAAAGGGTTTCTGCAATTTTGAACATGTGCTACCATAGATAAATTATTATCATCATCATCATCATCTTTTCAGCCATAGGACGTCTACTGCTGAACATAGGCCTCCCCCATTGACTTCCAGATTGGCCGGTTGGAAGCGGCCTATAAATTATTATAACAATTGACAATTGAAAAAACAAAAATTGATAAAATTTGTCAAGTGTTTCTTGCTTTTAAAGTCGTTTAAAAAAAGGAAATACTCCATTTTAGACGGGTACGTATTACAATGCCGAATTTGAAAATACTGAATTTCATAAGCCCTACGGAAGGCCGAATATTAAAATGCCGAATGTTTATATGATCGAAAGTTTTAAATCCTGAAAATTCAAAATACAGAATCTTATAAGGCCTATAATCGGAACACCGAATACTAAAATGCCGAATATTAAAATACCGACTGTTTATATGACCGAAAGTTAAATATACCGAAAGTTTTAAAACCCGATAATTAAAAATACCGAATTTTATAAGACCTATGAGCGAAACGCCAAACAAATTGTATACCATTAATTATGATTGAGGTTCATTAAGAAAAACAAATTTTAGTTGACCCCGACTCGCCGTGGTCCTTCGCCGTGGTACTAGTCTGCCCGATACTAGAGTGTAATTCAAAAGCCGGAGGCGCGGAGGGATAGCAGCCCTCGCCCGCTGTGGCGAATCTCAGGCTCCCGTGCAAGCTGCGAGCGTGGGCCAAAGGCGACCAGCAAGCCGAAGCTGCTGAGGCGAGCGTTTGCTGCATGCCCGCTTGCTGCATGCATTGAGACTTAGGTTCATTAAGAAAAACAAATGTTAGATTAGAACACAAATATTCACTCATTGTACAATTACTACTTTTCACTGCAACACAATTACCTAATTACCTTCTCGAAGCTAACAATGATTACGAATGAACTAGCGTGAATGAAGTGAAAAGATGAATCTACCCACATTGTAAAAAAATAATCTTACTTTCGGGATTTTGAACTTCGGTTATTTGAAACTAGACATATTGAGCTTCGGTATATCGGGTATAGGTATTTTATACGTTCGGTATTTTGATTTACGACGTTTTAAGCGTAGGTATTTCAGTTGTAGGTATTAAGAAGTTTCGGTATTATAATACGTACCCGTTTTAGACAGCTGCTATCGTTTTGCGTCTTCCAAAGTAGAGACGCTGGGACCCTGGGGCCATGAGGAAAAAAATATATTTGCAGAACTATCTACCCGCTTAGTCAACGCTTCTGGTGGCCAGAGGGCTGGTAGCTACTTTGGCCAACCGATAAGCTTGGCTATTCAGCGAGGTAATGCAGCCAGCCTTTTGTGCGCATTTAACTTTTCTGTGAGAATGGGTGATGTTGGGCTTTTATAAACTTTTATTTTATATTATTTATGAACATTTTGTAATTAATATTTTGTTATTTTATTATTAGTTTTAAAATAAAAATTTAATTGATTTCTAAATTACTTGAATTCAATCAATATTTTGTTTTAGGCTAATTAGAAGTAGTGTCATAACTATGTACTGTATGTACTACACACAATCTATGGATATATCGAGTTTCGACAGCTCAGTTTTATTAAAATGGGGTTGTTAATTTCGTTACACTTGAAAGTTTGTATGATATACCGTGCAACGTTAACGCTTCTAATGATGATATAATACTTAATTGTTTTATTACCTAGTGTGGAATGTAGTGTCATTTCCTCTCGGCACACGCGTAGTGAGCACAGTGTCGCCCTCTACTTCTATACCAGTCTCGCCAGTCGTCTCCTCACCTCCATCCTTTTTGTTACCAGATTTGTCTTTTTCTTTATCAGTACCTTCGACTTTTTCAGGCTTCAATTCTTCTGATTTCTCTACCTATAGGGAAATAAACGTTTAAAAAGTATAGGGTCTAACTTTTATATTGTTTTTAACTTTGATGTCGCCAAAAACACAATTATATACTTAGTAACCAATTAGCTATTATGAGTTGTATATATATGTAATTTACATTGTCAGAATTTAAATCCATGCGGAATATAGAAATTCGTGATAATAATATTCGGGATTAAGTTTTTCGTATAATAAAGATCAGTCAGCCAGCAGTACGTTTACACACTTACCAAGCTTTCAAGCGCAGACTTTAGCTATAAGAAATGATATTTTCTCAATGCTGTAACTCACCTGCAACTCATCATCGTCAACGTCCATCGGGATCTCGTCGTCCTCTGTCGTTTCTTCGGTTTCCTCGTCATCCTGTTGCAGGGTTGGCTGCTGCTCCGCCTGCTCTTTGGTGGCCGCGTCTATGGCCTTAGGAATTACAAATAATTATTGCTTCCAACCATAGATGTAATGAAAACTATAATTTTTTTCATGAAAAATTAAGATTAGCGTATACTGTGTCGTGACATACGGTCCAACGGAACTCCTCAGGCATGGAAAATTTACTCGGTTTCTATATTCAACGAATAGAATATTTTTATTTTTAAAAAAAAGTAGGAGTGAATTTTTTTCCAGAAATGTTTTACTAATAGTATCTTTAAAGTTATAAGCTATTCATTAAAAAAAGAATCATCAAAATCGGTCCACATTTGGCAAAGATATTAGGTAAGATAGATACTAAAATCAGATGGCGTGGTACGGTGTTCATGCAATGTTTGATGATTTGCTTATAGATCCCATCATCAGAATTTAACCAAATTTATATGGGACCATTCTAAAAGTATTATCTTTCAAACAAAAAAATAAATATTGAAATCGGTCAACGTAGTAACGAATGATCGCTGAACATACATAATTTTTTTTTTTAGGATTACGACGAATTGAGAACCTCCTCCTTTTTTGAAGTCGGTTAAAAAGCCATTTGTCTAACGATCCGGCGTAACTCGACCATGTTGAGGGAACTTTGTTTCATCAATGTTTCCGCAACATACAAGAACTGGGTTACACCGTAACAAGCACTCGACGACAAAATTATTAATGCCTTCTGTAGTTCTGTTGGATGAGCAGTCACCCAGATAGCGAAAGGACGTAGGTCCGATTTCCAATTCAGGCAGTATTTTTTTTTCATGTGTAATATGTTTGATATTACTCGTACTAGCACTATAAATGCAATTAAAAGTTTATTATTATAGCCTTTACACGTCAGGACGTACCTGTAAATCGTCCTTCTTAGCTTGTTTTACGTGCTGATATGCATCGGCATCCGTATCTTCGTCTTCTTGACCTTCGCCACCATCTTCCGTCTCCTCGTCTCGCTCTACGTTGAGCGTGTGCGTTTGCTTGTGTTTCTTTTCGTTCACGTTACCTGAATAAAACAAATATTACTTAGTGTTTTCATGCACCAATCTCTTGTAAACGAAACAAGGTGTGAAGATAAAGTATCGAATAGGAAATACAGACGACAAGTTTAAAACCTTTGTCGACGGTCACACTACTCATACTTTGTGCGAGCGTAGCGCAAAATCTCGCTTTGGGATGTCAGTTCTAGTACAAAGTTACTTAATGGTGACGTGCCTGTCATTGTTACCGGCGTTTTTGACAATGTGAAATACCGACAAAAATATAACATTTGAAAATGATTTTTTACAGTAATCATTTATTATTTTTAATAACTATTGATATGTTGCGGTTCCATATGGTGCAAACTATTAAACTAAATTATTATAATAAATTTTGTAAATTTTGGTACAAGGCAAATAGCCTATTGATTTCTTGAACAAAAGACGCGTTACACACGGGGCTGGTTACTAAAACCAATTAATGTCTGCAAATAGGCACTTGACATGTTTTTTTAGCCTACTACTTCGGGATGATGTAGGCTAGCACCGAAAAGAAGCAGCGTAAGAAACTCGGTCACTGTTGTCAGTCTTTAGTATGATCTACCCGTCTAGGTCTAGCATTCTATTCGACTGTTTTATGAGTACAAATTATTTACCTAGAGTGCGTTCTTGGTCAGTCCTCCCAGGCTTGTTCTCGTGCTTCTTGCGCTTATCTTGCGCACGGTCTGCCCGGCTGGCGGCTTGCTTCTCGCCGCGATGCCCTCTGTCGCTCTGGTCTAGCTCGGAACGACCCATCGACTGCTTCTCTTCGCCGACTTGCTCCTGAACTTGTTCCTGTACAATTTTTTTTTGGATAATAACGAAAAATTGTTAACCTAACTAGAAGTTATCGTTCGGTTTTGTTGAGACTCGCTTTTTATGTGTAGTTCAAATTGAATAGTTTTTTCAAAACACACAGTATGCAGAAAACACATTACACTTACAATTTATGTAGGTACATCTGATAAATATGCTTACAGATGTGCAACTATAAAAAAAATATAACATACTTTTACTAGTTTCTCTTGTAACTAACCAGCTATCTAAATATGTAATCAAACAAATCTCAGAAGTAGTTTTTATTTAACCTACTTCTAACTGACGTATCTATTTAAAATTCTGATATTACTACTTTTTACGCTTCTTATGAAAACGCGATTTTATTGTATTGTATTAGGATTCCTAAAAGAAAATCAAATGAGTCCGAACTTGAAGGTTTTACAAGTAGCTTTTGAAAAGATGCACTATCCACCTCCTGGTTCCATCATCAGATTAGCTCAATAGTATTAAATTATTGTATTATCATCCGAATGTCACATACTTCATCAATTAGCCATAGGACGTCCACTGCTGAACATAGGCCTCCCCCATTGACTTCCAGATTGGCGGGTTGGAAGCGGCCTGCATCCAGCGTCTTCCTGCGACCTTACCTGGTCGTCGGTTTACCTTGTGGATAGGCGTTATATGCTGCGCTTACCGGTACGTGGCCTCCATTACACATACTTACATAGTTTCAAATTGATACGACCAGTTAGTAGATTATTAACGACTTCAAGATTTGATTGCATATTACAAGTATAAGCAAGCTACTAGGCCTAGGGAGACAATAACTTACAAATGGCGCAGACTCCTCATCCTTGTTCTGTTTTGCATTTGTTTCCACATTATCGTCGGTTCCTCTATCCATTTGCGCGTTCTCTGCTCTATCGTCTGCAGACGGATCATCATTTGACGGAATTGCTTGAGGGTTCGCTTGCCGATTCTGCTGTTCCACTTCATCTTTATCATCAATCTTATCCGGGTTTTTTTGCATGTCTTGTTCGGTGCTGTCCGGTTCAGGCATTTCTTCGTCAGGATTTTGTGTGCTGGAATCTTCGTCAGCCGCTGCCATGTCATCTTGAGTTGTTTCTGTGTCTGTATCGGCCTGTTCAGTTTGGGTGGTATCTTCTTCGTTATCCTGTGACTGTAAAATGTTTTGTTATTAAAAATAAATTGGGAGCGAACCAAAAGTTCATTCGCTACGCTTATGTCGCCAAACTATAAACTGCTATTATAGTAGTAGTTAAGCTTTATGAGTTGCGGTGTGAACCCAAGTAAGAAAACGAACCTATCTTCGTTTCACTTTCCTCTCGACGCGATCTATGGTACATCAAAAATGTTACGTTATTATACCTGTTGATCTCTGCTTTCGTCATCGTCATCTCCTTCTTCGTCACTGGAAACTTCAGTGCCGTGCTTGTCATCTTTACCCTCGTCATTTCTGTCGTCATCTTGAGATTCTTCCTGATCCTTTGGAATGTCATCTTTAGTTATATCTACTTCAAACGGATTTTCCGTTTCTGTTTCCCCTTCCTATAAAAATAAAACGTTTTCGTAATAACAGTTTTATCTAGCAAAGAGAATACAATATTTTTTTAAATTTAAAGTAACCTTATCTTCCCCTTCCTCGCCGTCTAAGTTTATATTGTCTGGCATTTCAAAGTCCTCTGGTTCGGGAATCTGTTGCTGGTTGCCGTGGTAAGGGTCCACCTGTTATTTAAGAAAAAACACGTTACAAATCAATTTATTAATCTATTTATCATACATTCTTCAAATATGATAAAAATTGTTTTCAAAACCATTTTTTTCAAAGTGAAAATATAGTTTGAAAAAGGCTTAAATTAGCAAAGGAAAATAAAAAAAATGTCTGCCGTTACTGACAAACCATAGACATACATGATCATCATCAATCTCCGGTTCTTCCATCTGATTGATATCCTTTTTTTTCTTCTTGTCTTTCCCTTCAGTTCCATCGTCTGTGCCTTGCTCCTCCTCTTTAGCACCCATTTCTTTCTCACCAGTGCTTTCGCCTTTGCCTTTTTCCTCCGACTCTTTTTCACCTTGGTCTTCGTTTTCGTCCTCTTCGTCTTCAGAGCCCCATATTTGTTGGTCTAATCTGGTTTTGAGAAAAGTTACATATGATTTTGTATTTAGTAAATAATTATGTCATCAACATAATTTGTCAAATCGGAACTCCCAAAGATATTATAGTTGCATAAAGTTTATGACAAAAATGTATACAGCAGTAAAATGAAATAGCATACTTTTCAGCAGCATTGTCAGTGTCCCCCATCTGTTTATCAGCGTCATCTTCATCGTCTTCTTCATCCGAATCCTCGCCTTCTAAAAATAAAAACAATATTCTTTAAAAATAAATTATTGATGTCGTCAATTAGATATCATTATAAAAGAGTAACTTTATACCTTTCTTTTCAACATCTTGGAGATGAGAATCGAAATCATCCGTCATGTTCACGCCTTTCTCTTCCTCTTTGCAATCTCTGTCTTCATCTTGCTTTTCTTCGCCAGGGCGATGAGCATCTTCTAATTGATCCTGTTGTTTTTTTTTAATTATGTGAATATTAAGTCAAGTACGTATATTATTAAAAGAAATCAGATGTTTAGAAGAACATTGTTATTCCTTTTATAGAAATTTGGTTATTTTTCGTCCAAACTTTCACTATGGAGTAAAACAGTTGTTCTATATTAACAGCTGATTACATACTTTTAAGCATCGAAATAGAACGCACAGAACGATAGTTTCCTACAAAGCCGACTGTCAAAAGTGAGGCAAGAATGACATCTTTGTATGCGTAAGTAAGTCGTGTTTACGCTCGACGATACGCACACAAGTAAAAAATAATGTTGCCTTTATATTAAATTTTACCCAAAAGTTGCGCTATGGAGCACGACACTTAGAATTTTTTTTACTGATTTTAAATGGAACATTGACTGCCGAATTTCTAAAGTATATCCAACCGGCCAAACTGGAAGTCACTGGGGGAGGCCTATTTTTAGCAGTGGACGTCTTATGGCTGAAATGATGATGATGATGATGATGATTAGTATGCAGCTGGGACTTGTAAAATAGACTAGTCAAAACTTGTCAAGGTTTAGGTTACTTACTTGTTAGGTTACTTTACTTGTTAGGTTATGTTATGTTAAAATCAGTTACCACATAAAGCGCGTATCCGAGCGAGCGGAGCAAACGTGCCGCGGCAGCGGCCGGCGAGCGCTAGATTATAATTCTGGTTCTAAAATTTTGACAATATCCCCGTATAAAATCTGCAAATATCTCAGTAACGGTGCGTCGGATCGAAAAAATAATGAAATTTTGACCCCTTTAAAAACCCCAGATTGTACCCGGGCCCATAATATTTTGACCTCTAAAAATGGTCAAGTGCTCCATACAAAAAACGATCGAAAATTCGGCTGTCAATTATATTCCATATAAAATCTGTTAATTTTTGTTTGTGTCGCCATAGCGCCCCGTTACCTATACTCTGACCGATAGGACCGAGAATCGAACCCGGGACCTAAATAATTCAAAGTCATCTTAATTATTTCGATTACAAAACAAAATATAAATTGAGACGTTGCTCTTTAAAAAACAACAAAATGTGGGAGATATTTTTCCCCATACAGGCAACTTTTCATAAATGTCAAGACTAATTTATTGTGATAAATTTTTATTTTTTGATTAATGTTTTACGTAAAAATATAAGTTTGAACGCAATTCTTACACGTGAAATGTAATGTTACAATCTTTCTTGTGTTTTTCTGATGTACTGTGACATCCGTTCACTTCGCAAACCGTCATGTTTTTTTAATATTTCGGGAGCTGTTTGTCACGCGACACGATCTTGAACACTAACGGGCCGAGTAATAAACTAAGCCATTATGGCTTAGTTTGTATTGCCTCACTTTACGGATGCGGACTTGGCTTCTGGGCGTTCTATTGCGATGCTTTTAAGCATATGCATAGTCATTTAAATTATGAGGACTACATAATTATTTATCATCAATCAGAATTGAGATATCATAGTCAAGCCAGTTAGAAGGACCTAAATAACATAAAAACTACACAATTATGTTTTTTACCTGATTCTCAATTCTATCGGAAACATCTTTCTGTCCCTCTCCCTCCCCGAGGCCAGTTCCACCTGACAGCTTGCCTGGCCCTCCTTCACCCTCGCCTTCTTCAGTGTCTAGATCCGATGGCTTGCAGAACCTATAACAAGTGTCGTCTTGACATAAGATTTGATCATCTTAAGTATGACTATATGATACTTCACCATATTGCCACATGAGTACAGAAAGGAACAGAGACAAAGCTACATACTACTACATACAATCACGCTGTGATAAGTACACTACAACAAGCGTGCGTGAGCACTGGTTGCTTGTCACGTACGCTCCGCGATATTTAATAACCGGTTTGCGCCGGCTTGGCCCGTACACAAACTAAGGGTTGTGGAACGCAAGTGTTTGGTTTCGCTTGGCATTAATAAATTTATCAAATTGAAATATAAAACCAAAATAATAATTACTAATTACTCTTTCCGGTAAAAATAAATAAAAGAATGTCATTAGAATGTTTTCCCTTTTTTTTAGAACATCTTATGTAATGGAAAAATAATTTAACTGAACATCAATAACAAAAATGACATAAAAATTAGAAACTAATTTAACTTGTGACAACTCTACTAAAACAGGTATCAATTTTGAACGCTTTTTAGAAGCTTGGCCTCTGTTATTTTCTTTACTCATGGATAGATATTGTAGAAAATTTTATTTACTTTAAATTTAATAACACTAGCTCAGAGTGTCACAATTATTATTTTGTTTTGTCAATGTCATAAAAAAGTAAGTGATAAAAGTGTATTTATTACATTTGAATAGGCTATTTTACCGATTTTAGAAATTAAAATTTTTGGTAATTTCATAATGATTCCCCAGAATTTTATTTGTAATTTTTAAAGCTGTCTAAAAACAATAATTTTGTTGTAGAATAATATTACTCATTTGCAAATCTAACTTCTACAGTAATTTTTCGTTATTTTTAATAAATACCAATTTGTTTCGGTTTCATAAGCTATAAGTAAAATAGCCTATTCTGAAATCGACAAAGTCAAGGAATTCATGCTTCAATTCAATTCATACTTATGGCTTCACTACATGTCATAGATTTATACTTATTTGCTGTCAAGAAAATGCGTATCTTACCCTTTACTAGCCAAGTCCGAGAATATCTTCAGCAGAACAGATAGCATCTTGCAAGTCACTCTGTGGACTGCTACCTTTTGCGTCACGAAGTATTGCACAAACAGAACAGTCTGTTCCAATATTGGGACCATTCTCATTACTACATTCCTTCCTTTCTCCACATTTTCTGTTGTTGCCAGATACCGAACGTAATTGTTTAACAAGTCTTGACATTTGTGTATAAGAGTTGGAATTTGCAGAATCTTTGTGTCGTTCGACAATTTATCGTGCAAAAGCTCCTTCAAATGTTTGTCTTCTAACAAATCTTTTGACTCTTTATTTTCGTCATCTTCTTGAATTATTTCGTCTATAGCATTTAAAACCTCATTACTATTTTTGCCTTGAGGCAAATGCTTCTTGTATATCGTTTGTATAATTAATAACATATCTGTAAGCATGTCTTCAGTCTGATTAATCAATTCGTTGGTAGAGTCTTCTTCCATTGCAACTTCATTAGGTTGGTCTAATTTGTCAATCTTATTGATAGTGTCTTTCAAGTAAGCTGCCATTTCCAACATGCTTATTAACAGTGGATGCCAAGGTGCTGTGTCCAATTTGAAAGCAGATTTATATTTTAATGTAAATCTATAGTTCCGTAACAAATTGTTTACATCGTCTAATATACTTTCCAGAGCATCTCTTGCGTCTTCGGCCGTATCGATGTGTAACTGAGATATGGCAGAAATATGTTCACTGTTATGTGAGAATTCCTTAGGAACCGATTGCAACTTTAGGAGAGCTGTCTTTTGTTTGGTCACTATAGCAACGATAGCTTTAACTTTGTTGTACAGTTCTTTCCATTCCTCGCTGTTTTTGAAGCAACGAACGATTGGTGAATCAGACAAAACCAAATCGAATTCGGTTTCGGTATATGCTTTATCTGGGCACGATTTTAGCAAGACACTAAACTGTTCGAGAATGATGCTGCAGTGTGCGTAGAATTCAATAAGAATCTGTACTTTTAGTCGTATCGTTTTTATGTTAACATCGGGAGCCTCTATCTCTAAAGCATTCTGTAGGTCTGTAGTAATAGTACGCAGGTCGTAGAGGTATCGCGCATATTTGGATATTGACTTCTTTTGTGAATGTGTTATTGCCTGCAATCGTAAATTATATACGTGTTAAGTGTAAAAAAGTAAAGTATGCCTATATACGTCCCCCTTCAGAACAAAAGCATCACCTCAACTATGAGGTGGTTTGAGCCATTTGAGCCATGAGCGAATTGATGAAGGGGTGTCGTAAGGCCAGTGATTTAACCTGAAAGGCTTCACGACTAGTTTCAAGGAACATTAGCAGAGACCAACTTTTAATGTGCCTTGCTAAGCAGAGATGCTTGTAAATATGGTTGGAATGGTTACCCATTTAATCACAACCACGGCGTAGGTGGCTTAAACGAAATGACTAACTTTGGTAATAACTACCAAAGCGCTGCCACCACTGAGCTACAAGTGTTTACTAACACTACTGTGTTAGGTTTAAAATGTTACTAAATATTTAAGTAGGTATAACTTACGACTAGCTGCACAGCGAATCCTTTACACCTCTCAATATTGGGCAAGCCGAGATCTTTGTGCGGTGTTTGTAAAGCTGAAGACAGCAATCGATGACGTGCGATGTTTCTTTGGAAGTACGTCTCGCAGCCAGACCACAGTAGACTCAGAGTCGCATCACAACGTCTAAAACCGAATGAATTTAGTGTCATAAAAACTTCAAACGTAGCGTTAGTGAGATTGTTTCTCAACTGAACAAAACAAAAAACGTAAAAAAAAATGATGCTCTTCAAGAAAACAATACATTTTTTACCAAACATTATTTGTATCTTTCAATTTAAACCGTTTCATTGGACAATATCAGTACGTATCTCAATTTTACAATGACATATTCCCTTTAAAGTGAGTTTAGTACTTGTAGGCTTTACATTTATATTTTTTGTCATTTAAGCAATAATGACATTAATCCTTAGGATCACTTGTGTGCTTTGCAATATTCAACCGGGTGGTAAGCAACTTTTTTGGCCTGCTGTACACGAAACATATCACGAGATTCTTTATTATCATCATTTCAGCAATAGGACGTCCACTGCTGAATATAGGTCTCCCCCATTGACTTCCAGATTGGCCGGTTGGAAGAACGGCCAGAAAGGTTCTAGAAAGGATATTCTAGAATTACATTTCAATTATGCTCAATGAGTTGATCCTAGCACTCACCTGCTCTTCAAATATCTCAAAATAGCGTCTAAGTTTACAGGCGTTATGGTGAAGTCGTATATTTCGTCTTCAGTGGCGGACAGTATGACTAGCCCCGAGCGATAATTTAAACCCATTTTGGTGAGGTACTTGAACAGGTCTGCCAGGGACTTGCGCTTCTGTTGAATGATGTTCTTGGCTTGGAATACTTGCTTCTCTTTTGGTAGTGTCGCATCAACCTGAGATAGAAAAGAAACAGTAGCTAGTTTTTAATTATGTAACTAGAGTATTAATTACGACAATTTTAAAGTACATCAACCATTGTTTGCGTTATTGAGGGGCGTACCTGCTAAAAGTTTGTTGGATGGTGGACAAATTACAAAGATAAGATAAGATAAAGATAAATTTTATTTCTGTATAAAACTTAGCCTAGATACATTAAAACTTAAGTTATGAAATATCGGTTAGTACAAAATATTATAATGTTTATAGCTAAACTAAGCAAAATAGTTTGCTTGTATCTTAGGTATTTATATTTACAAAGAAAGAAGCTCGCAAGATATTTGCAGGCGCGACACTATTTTTCCATCGACGCCTGCTAACACTACTCTTGCACTAGCAAACAAACATTTCATCAAATTGCTGGTAGTCCGCTTGTCACGACATATTACAAAAAAAAAAAAAAACTAGCTGCAGCCTATTATGTTTTTTCTGGATTAAAGGATAACGTAAATAAATATGACATCTTTTAATTATTAGTATTGAATTATACAAACTAACCTAATTCAATCAATGTTATAACATTTTTCAAGTTAGAAAAAATACATACCTCCATAGAGCCAAGATGCGTGCTCGTCTCAATAACGACGGTCACAAAGTCGTCCAGGGCTTGCACTAATGCTGGGTACCCAGTATTGGTGATGGTGTCCTTACATAACGTCTTTGCTTTATTTAGCAGGCTCGGAACTTTGGAGAGCAGAGACCCTTCGGGCACCACATCAGATGGTTGTTCGGCTTGGTCTAAGTATTTCTGTACGGAGAGGAAAAATAAGGTAGGTAATTGACAACAAATGATAAAGTCTAAATTCTACAACGGACTATCCGGCCAGGCGTGCCATTGCGACGTGCCGCGTGACCACATGAGTATAGAAAAGAACAGAGGCAAAGCTTCTAAGGAGCGTTCAAAATCGATACCTATTTGTGTATCTAGGGTTGCCACGACAAGGTAAATTCAGTTACACATTTTTATAACCATTTTGTTTATGATGTTTATTAAAAGAGTTTTTCTTACCATTAGGGAAAAAATAATATTTTGACTATATTTATAGGAAAACGTTATAGTGCTAATAGTGAAAACAAAATTGGTTTTAGATAAAAAAACGTAATACAGTAATTAGAAATTGAGGTATACCTCTCTTTCTAAAATAATTTAACTATTTAAAATGTATGACGGATGTGTACTGTGACGTCACGGTACATATCGGATCTGCTTGTCTAGCACGCGACTGTACGGCATGGTTGTAAGGTAAGTCAGGTTTTTATCAATATTTTTAAAAAATTCTTTAAGTTTTAATTATTATAATTTAAATAAAATACATATTCCCCATTACATAAGAATCTATCCTTTAAAAAAAAATCTAATGGCTAGCTTTTATTTTAAAGAATTCTATAAAGTGTTAGAAATAATTGTAAACTTTAATCTAATCTTCAAAGAACAAATAAATAGTATGCCAAATATCAGCTCTATCAGACGCCAGCAATCAATAGAATTAAATTTTTAACGGAAACACTGACATAAAAACATTGCAAGTTAAATACAAACCTTTTGATAAAATATTCTTTTATTTTTTCGTATTTTATTATAATTTGTTAAATTGCCATAAATGCCAAACGAAAACAAACACTTTGGTCGCGCAACCCTGAGTTTGTGCACTGACCGGGCCGGCGCAAACCGGTTATTAGCTATCGCGGAGCGTTTGTGACAAACAGCCAGTGCTCACGCACACAGGAACCGCGCGTTTGTATTAGTGTACCTGTCACAGCGCGATTGTATGAAGCTTTGTCTCTGTTCTTTTCTTTACTGATGTGGCATGACTGTATTCATATGAAACCGCATTATTCAAACGGATAACCTTGCAGCCAGCTCCCTGCGGGTAATGCATTTTTTGTATCATGCGGTTTCATAAAATATGAAAACAGACATGCGGCCTGCCGCAATTGAGGTTGGGCGGATAGTTCATTGTGTTAATCTCGTTTTTTGTTCATTGTTTGTTTTTATTACGAGCAAAACTAATTTTATTATGTCACTTAACCTTATGTACCTTAACATTACTTATACCTTACGAGTAACATACAATACAGCATAAACAAACATAGTCGCTACAATTTTTACCAGCACCTATGATCTACTTATGCACATATTAATTAGGACATATTATGTACTGTTAATGCTAAACGAATAAACAATAATACTTCAGCGTGCAGCGTAAATATATTCAGTAAACCGACGACCTTAATAGAATTGATACAGAGCTAAGCAAATGACTACTAATTTAAAAATATACAACGTAATTTTTTGGCTACGCAATACAACTTAAGGCTTGATTCTGGTATCCAAATACTAATACTTTAAATATTACTAATAACATCGAAACATTAGAAATAATATAATGATTCCCCTTAATAAATTCATTAGTTATTACGATTAATATGCACATAAAGATACACAAACATTTCCAATGTTCGTTTAAGAGGTACTTATTGCGTAAACAAAAAATACGTTGTATAATAACTAATTATAATTAGTAAAACAAGTGATTGTTACAACACTAAGTATCTAATTTGGATTTTTACCTCCTTGCCCGGCTAAGAGAAAAAAAGAAAATATTTCATATTAATTTATACACACAATTATACGGTGCGAAGAGAGACAACTGTTTAAAACCGGCAAAGTGCGTGTCGGGCCACGCGCAATGTAGGGTACCGTAGTTTTCCGACACAATATGCGGTATTAATTTGGTACCTACATTATAATTAACAAACTTATCTTCTTCTCCAAGTACACTTTAGATGTTAACTCAATAACTAGTAAAGCATATCTCACTGTGATAGTTTTCTTTTTAACTTCGTTAAATACAGTACTGCCATGTTTTTTTTTCACATTTCTTAATGCAACAATTTTGCTGGCAGACGGAGGAGACGATTTGATTCTAACAAAAACGTAAAAGCTTAATTCAGAAATTGGAATCGAAAAATGGTTTTCACACACCCACAAGCTTTTGAAGCGACCTATTCAAGGACACCCCAAACCATACGATAGACGAGAAAAAAATATCATAAAATCACCGATAAAGACCCTAATTTTTATTTAAAGATTTTATTCTACGACTATGTCGGCATGATAACCTTTATATAGCCTTGCGAAATTAAGGCTTTCTAATACTTAATCTCTGAACTAAGCCGCGGACAGACAGACGGACGAATGGACATGGCGAAACTTTAAGGGTTCCGTTTTGACTATGGAACCCTAAAAATTACATATCTTTAGAGCGTTGTCCTCAAAAAAACTGTACTGTTAATATAAGTATCATAGCTCATTTCACAGACGTTAAATTATGTTAGCACGGACACTTGACTGTTATGAAATCTGTGCAGTCAAGGAATTTGGCGATTGTTCTTTCTGTGTCGTCAATCATCTCGCTTTACTCCATGCAAACGCCTCGTCTGCACCTCTCACATTTTTACGCGTCCGCCAATCACGGCCGCTGCATTTATGTGTGCGCGTGTCGCGTGTAAAAAGTGCATCTGTAGTTGTGGACGAAGCATAGGGGCCGCACCGTATTCACATTGTATTCAGCACACGCTGCATAGTGCATTGAAATGATTGAACGTTCATTTTCATTGTTTGCGGATATTTTTTAACGCCATTGAAAAATAATATTCATGATTTAAAGTTTTTCTTTGCATTTACAATAATGTTAGTTTTTTATATCAAGGACAATATTTTTTACTTGAAAGTTTTTTTAAACTGCCTCTGGTGGGATTCATGATTGTTGTAAAGATTTATTTTTTATCTAATCGTAAAAGCATTGGCTAGTTGTTAACGTGGACTGACAGGACTCCGTGGCGTCAAACGATGAGCACAGTTTCTGTGATAGACCCCATTACAAAGAAAACACACCACGCACACACTGCCATAGCGGCCGTGATTGGTGGAAGCATAAACGAGTGCGAGGCGCAGCCGGGGCCGGATTGGTAAACCGCCAACTTCCTCAATTCCTTCCTTCCTCAATAAATTGTTATCTTTGTTATTAAAAATTTTTGACTGACTATTAATCCACTAAGGTTAATTGAGTAAGACGGTTATACAGTGTGTATCGAAAAGGTGAAATAAAACTTTAAGGGGTTATTCTACGGCTAAATTACATTAACTTTTTCTATGGGACCAACATCAAAATCGCAAAAAAAAAACACTTTCCCATACTAAAACGCGACCAGCTGGCATCAGTTTGTATGGAAACGTCACCTTTTCGTTACACCCTGTATAAGCAGTGCAGTCGTCATATGATACAGGTAATATCGAGTAGAAGCTTGTTGATCGAAGGGTAGATGCCTTTATAATATTTTTTTTAATTAATTATTTTTTCTTTTTCATTTGGTATTTTCAGGAGACCGAATTTCTTTCAAATTCTAAATGATAATAACGTAGTTCCTTTTTCGTCACGTTTACTATTTTATAGTCTGCGAGCAAGTGCTAGTCACCTCCTCCTAAGGTATAAGAGCGTCGTTTAGAGGTCGAGCCTAGGCCGCCTCACCCCTGCCGCAACTCAGATAAATATCAAGTAAGCTCTTGCGCGAGAACTATAGGTCTTTTGTAGATAATTCGACATTAGCATGTGTAAAATTACTACGACATTAAAAACTAGGCTTAAATAGTATAATGTGGTTGGCTATAAAATACATACCTTGATATTTCTTGCCAATATCACGAAGTTCTGAGGATCGATCATGTAAGCGCCGCCGGCTAGCGTGGCGGCGCCAGTGGCGCGTTTAGGCCGGTCCCAGATACCCACATGGTCGGACCCCGTCTCAGTATTGTTGTCCACTAGGCATCTGGACACGCTTTCTTTGAGAACGTTCTGTTGGGAAATCAATTTTTAATAAATAGATATTAAACATTCAGACTTGCCAAACAACAAGGAAAAAACATACATTTTGTGTTTAATAAAAAATATTTTATAATCTAAATATGTAGTTCTTTTTTTAAATACGTCTCTAATAGGATAAGTACTAAAATAAAAATATTTTATGCCACACGTAAGCCTGCAAAGCCCTAAAATTACAACACCAATATTATAAAATTAACAAACTAGTGTAGTTTTTTTGATATAATCAACGTAAACGAAATCGTCTTAATTTTGATGACCTTCTCAAAATATGTGTAAGAATTGGAAACCATTTTACCTCGAACTCCTTAGTGTGTTTGTGCAAAGCTTTATGCGCTTTGTCCACAGTGTCCTTGACGCTCCAGTAGCTCAGGTCTCTATCCCAGGTGCAGATCTTGACGAAGTCTCGAAGCTTCTTCTCTATGGGAGCCCGTTTCTCTTTGATGTAGGAAGCGACTTGCGCGTTGAACTGTGCGTAGTAGTTGTATGTATTCCAGAGGATGGAGAGGAGTTCGTCTGGAAATTAGGAGAGTTTGAGAGTTGTTGAAGCTAAGGATATATTTCTTCTAAATAAAATTATCGAAGTGGCCTAATCTTGAGCAGCAGTAGCTCAAGATTAGGTCACTCTAGACTCAGTGGCCGAAGAACCGGAGTATCGCCTTACATCCGTGGGTTTTAAGTTCGCATGGATATATGCACTGTATAAAAAATAAAAACCGACTTCAAAAAATTAAAACGCTAAAAATAATCTTAACACTTAAGTACCTAATCAGTTACTTTTGGAGTCGGTGCAAGCAAACGAAAACATAGAATCTCTCATCGACTGGCACCGACTCCAAAGTAACTGATTAGGTACTTAAGTGTTAAAATTATTTTTAGCGTTTTATTTTTTTAAAGTCGGTTTTTATTTTTTAAATAAAATTTAATTATTTTATCTATTTTAGTGATAAATCCTAATCAAAACAAATCTTACGAGTGCAAACATAATTTAATTGCTGAACACCGATTTCATTTCCTATTTTGCCACCCTTAATGTTGAAATTTTTTCCGCAAATTTTTATTTTAGTATCTTTGAAGTTTAAGCTATTCATTAAAAAAATAATCATCAAAATCGGATCACATTTGGCGAAGATATTAGGTAAGATAGATATGTACTAAAATCAGTTGGCGTTGTACGGAGTTCATGCAATGTTTGATGTTTTTTTATACATCCCATCATCAGAATTTAACCATATTTAAATGGGACCATTCTGAATTCTGAATTCTGATTGTTTTTTTTTATCAGAAATTTGGTAAGCAATTAAAACATGCTAAAGTTTATTGAAATTAATGAACAATATAATGCATGCCAATCTCCAATGTTACGGCCCGACAAAAAGGACACCTATATTGCATCACCAGTTAAAAATGTTTTGCCTAAAACCTTTAACACTTACCTCGCCTCTCACCCGACTTTAAATGTACCAGTTGACAGTGGAACGAGTATATAATATTCAGCCGAACTTCGAACTCGGCCAAACTCGATCGTTCTATGAAATCGCGCAGTACAGAGACGACACGTATAGAAGAGACGGTCTCAGAATCTTCTTCATCGGTAAGGTATGATTCGACCACGTTGAATAGGTAGAACCAGTACTTGTGCCCTTCAGATTGTTTTCTGCGAAAGTAAATTTAAATCTAATGATACCTCATACACCAAAAACGGTCAAGGTGTTATGTCGGTATGATGAAAGAAACTCACACACATATACATGAACCTTAAAAACATTACACTCCTTTTTGGACAGTCGTGTAAAAAATAATGCAATGTGCGTCGTTTACAAAAAAAAATGAATATGAGCATTTCACAATAACGATCCACCCACAAGGTGGACATACGACCTGGTAAAGGTTGCAGGAAGACGTTGGATGCAGGCCGCTTCCAACTGGTCAATCTGGAAGTCAAGGCCTATGTTCAGTAGTGGACGTCCTATGGCTGAAATGATGATGATGATGATGATGACAATAACGATATTTAACGTTTTATGGAATAACGTCCGTATATACACGTACTTCTGATACACATTGTTGAGGCATTCTTTCCAATGTCCCATTTCCAGTTTCCTCCAGTTGACAATCTGTTGCCCTACCGCCAGCGACTGCTCGATCATGTTGTTGCTTTTGTGCGCGTTTTTGTTCCATTCCTCAATTTTGTCCCGGAGTAGTTCTAAGCCGGTGAGGAAGCGGGACACGGGGCTTGTTACCGGGAATCCGAGGATGCGGTTTATTATGACGATTATCTGAAAATATTTTGCAACCAATTAGGTTAAAGTTTTTGTCTGTTATGCATCTTATATGATGTGCAACAAGGGTGTTTATCTATTATTAAAAGAAAAACAAAGTATGCCCATATACGTCCCACTGCAGGGCACAGGCCTCACCTCAACTGTAAGGTGCTTTAGGCCATATGTGTAGTATATGCGTACCCAGTGCGGATTAATGGCAGGGTGTTGTAAGGCCAGTGACTTAACCTTACTCTGACTAGGCTTCACGACTAGTATCAAGCGATATTAGACCAACCAACTTTTAACGTGCCTTCCGAAGCACAGAAATGCTTGTGACGAATTATTTATGAGTAAAAAATTTATGTAGTTAATACTTTTTTAAAGTTTCTTAAATGTAACGTCTTAACAAAGTTACTCTAAACAAAGATGATACTATTATATAAAATTTGGTAGATTGTGCTGAGGCAGAGAAGTCTGAGAATAAAAATTGGTTAGTTGAGTCTGCTACAATAGGAACAATATAAACAATAAGCTGCAAGTACATACTGGATGAAGATGTTTTTTTTAAATAAAAAATAATATGAAATTGACATAATGTCCTTACGTCTTTCAATGTAGGGAAGTCCGGCCATTGGTCCAGCAAATGGTTTGTGGCTGCTTTGACTGTCTGCAGCAACGGATAACATATCCGTGTCTCCGACACCCATGGAGACCGATAAAAGTCTATTTTGCCATTCAATGACTCTGTAAAAGGAATAAAGTATTGATACGTTATGCTGTGGAAGTCTGAAGCTAAGAAGAATGATCAATTTATTATTTTTATCAGAACCTCCAAGCACCTGTGCTGACTTTTACATACAAACAGCTCTACAAAACATTAAGCTCGTATAACGTTATCTTTTCAACCGAAATACCAACACGAAAAGTTTTAGATATCATAAAGTTGCTGCGTTTGCTTATTAAAATTTCACTTACCTCTCCCATCAACCTTCTCTTTTAATTGTGACAACACCACCATCAGACTTGTCGATAGGACGCCTTCTATATCCGCATTGAGAGCATCCCAAGCATTTTCTACCACCTGGCCGAATATAGGATACCTTTGTAACAGAGGGCTGACCACATCATTGCCTACCAACTTTTTCGGGCTGGGTAACCATTCCGCTCTGGTCATATTTCGGACGAAGGTCGAATGCCAGTTGTAAACTATAGATATGTCCTCTGGTGTGATCAGAGGTTTCTGTTTCGGCTTGTGATCAATGGCTGAAACGGGTTTCTGTTCTAGGGTTGCAGGTTTGAAGTCTCCAAAATCGATGTCGGAAAATGAGGGAAACAACTCCTTTATTTCTTTTTGGGTTATTGCGTCCTCATCCTCATCTTCGCATTTAGATCTGAGAACACATAAAGGTACAACTCCGTAGCATGATCGATAAAACAATGCATAAAAAAGCTTGTAAATAAAACACGTTTTTAAACCGACACACGTTTGCATGGGTGAATTCACATTTATAAGTCACATACAACCGGACGACTTCCTTAATAAGTTCATTGCCAAAACCTCATCGCGGAGTCAGACGGTACGGCAAGCATACCGGTCTTAGTGACGCTATTTCTGAGGTCCCGGGTTCAATTCCCGGTCGGTCAATGTAGAAAAATAACTTTTCTATATTGTCTCGGGTCTGGGTGTTGCGGTAATTTCATGGTTTCTGATTTCTGTAAAACAAGTGCTTTGGCTACTTACCATAGGATCAAAGCAATGTGCATGATGTTATCCAATATTTCTATTTATTTATTATATTAAATTTATTGTTTTACCACCATTGTGTCCGCTTTTTGGACAGTCTCTGTGTGTAACTAAATAGTTAAAAGATATTCATAATCTTAAAATCACACTCAGACCGGAAGTTTGCAGTTTTGCTACGAAACTTACGAGTATTTCCGTGCAATTTGTATGTTTTTTTGTACAATCTTTGAACGCCGTACCAAGATCAACTAAGAAATATGCGACTTACTTGGTGACGTATAACGCTTCATCGTCCTGCTTTTTCTTCTCAATATCCATTTGTTGCCTGTGCCAGATGACGACTAGCTCATTCAATGTACTCTGGACCGCATCCATCGTCACCCTGTCAGCATTTTCAAACGCAGTGGCGTACATTTTTAGCTCTGATAGATTCATCTTCAGTATCCTGTAGAAATTAAAATAACGACTCGTTTTTAACTATGTTTTGTCGCTCATATGGTCGAACAAAATAGATCCTGTGTGGTGAAATTACTGTGATCTCCCCTTTGTTTTATTTTATTGTATGCTAATCATTTCATAACGATGATGCTAATCTCACGACATTTAACTAATGCCAAAGCCTTACCAACTCAGTACAAGATCGGCAGTGCTGCAGTATGTAAAATACATTAAGAAGTACCTTACATTATTTTTAAACATGAAAGTATACACGTCTTATATATTCAAACACTCCTGTGCAAAATTAACATATACAGCAAAATGATAAAAAAAAACTTACTGAATTATCTCCAAACATCCCTCTGCTGATTCATCCTCAATCGCGCTCCTATTCCTAAAAACATGCCGCAAAAAATTCGGCGCTAAGAATCGCATTAAGTATTTCTCCTTCATGCCAGGTTTAGGTATTTTGTTTGGGAACTGCAACAATTCTAATATCGTGCAGCCAAACTTCGGCCCTAACTCAATCTTCGCCGTCAACTCCCTCGCCAAATCGTTAATAGCCGTTATACTGTTCTCTACTTGCGATATCGACATTAAGTATGGCTTAGCCAAATCAGGAAACGCTTCGGAATACTCCGTTTCTAGTTTCCTGTAAAATGCGTTTACCGAGTGTAGCCAAAGCTTAGATTCTTGCATGTTTTTTGAGGCTTCTTTTAGCGCCTGTACTTTCTCGCTTTCGGGGGGCATACCGTGCAAAATGCGAATCAAATTGTTGGATGTTTTCTGCAAACACCAGGCCACCTGGCTTGTCCTCGGTTGGAGTATGGACTTCGCTACATGTATACAGTCCTGAAATGAATATGACAATAATTGGATAATCAACAGAAAAATGCAGCGTTATAAAAAAAAAAAAAAAACATACCGTAAGAAATTCTTCATACGTCGGCTCTTCAGGCCTAAATGTGTTTCCTTTAGCATACTTGGCTACTCTTTCCAACGATTTTTCTCTAGTGTCGAAAATAACACCACAGTAAGGATGCAATTTCATTAAATTGTCTTTGTTTTCCATTAGTATCTCAGTGGTGAGGTCAGATAATGTGATTTGTCTTTTCTCCAACATATTTCCAAATACTAATCCCTGAATATAATAAGCTCCCAAGAGCCCATCAAAAGTGTTTAAGTCCTCATTTAAGTATTTGAGTTTTAAACGATATTTCTCGACACGGTCGGTAGGTTTCATGTTAGACATAATAGTAACTAAAATGATGCTATTATACAAGGCCACTTGCGCAGTCAATACTTTCTGTATGTTGGTTTTAACATAATCATTGATAAACATCTCAGGATCAGTCTCGCGCAAACTCATACATAGATCATTGGATTCTTTTATCATGCTTAGAATCGGATGACCTTGGATTTCATGCTGTAATTGCTTTAATATCGTAGCATTGTTGAATGCCATCTGGCTATCATTGCTTTGGTTTAAATCTGCTAACGCTTGGCGTACATAGAGCATCAATTGGTCGAATTTTTTAAGTTCGTATGTGATATTTGAGTTCCTGAAATTGAAGTTGAATTAGTATCGATCGACCAAAGAAACCAGAATGCGTAGACATTTTGACAGTTTAGGTATACTGTCACTCGAAATTCACACTCGACGTCACGAAATAAAATCTTTTCAACTATGACGCAACATTACTTTCATTACATTACATTGATTGCGCCTCCGTTGAAAACAAATTTTCGGCAAAGTTTGTGCTAACGCAAACAGCTGTTACATAAAAAACATTCTAGTAAAATTGCTAATTAATTAATTACTTATCAGCACTTCTTGCTCGAGCAACTCACTCGCGGCACTGTTCGATTCAGCTCGTTTATAGATCTATTTGCTGCCATTAATGTATTGAGTGGTCCCTAATTTACTTAAAAATGCATAGGTTATTGTTGGGTTATATTATCTTTATTTATCTGAACTATACCTACACAGATACACACAAATACACACATCCTCACACACGGTGATGAGCATGTTGTTGATAATTTAATTTTGCTATCTAAATTTTAGTTTTATATATGTTTTGTTAAGTAACGGTTACTACCTCCGGGTACTTATACCGCCGGTTATCGGTTACTTTTTCATTTTTAATCTGTGGAAATCTATCAGTAGCTGTATATTATAAAAAAAACTATTAATGTATAGCACGCAATGTATCGCCATTGTTCTAAATAAAATAAAATAGCATCTATTCTGACTACGCTACCTAGTTCCCGTATAATAAATCGAACAAATACGTCGGAATTAAAAATTGATATCATTTTGGTCATTTCGTGTGGCAATGGATCATTACAAAATTCTAAAACGGTATAAAGTTATAGTGAAATACAGAAACGGATAACCAAAAAAGCATGCATGTATCTCAATTATTCATGCCTTTGTGACCAATAATGTATCTTACTCAAGTCGTCACAGAAATAAAAAACATCAACATGTCAGCCTATTGCAGTTCACGGCTGGACGTAAGCCTCTCCCACAGAGCGCTAAAGAGCACGATCTCCCGCTTTTTTGCATCCAGCACCTGCCAGCTATCTTCCTAAGGTGGTCGGTCTATGGAGCTGGGACGCATCCTTCATTCAGTGCTGCGACATATGTAGCCGACCCACTGCCACTTTAGCTTGCTACATTATTGGACTATGTTCATTATTTTGGTGGCTGGATGACTTCGTTTCGGATTTTATAAAAAAAAATGTAAATACATAAACAATAAAAACACGAAAACTATTTTAAAAAACGCGGAACGTACATCGGAGTGATTCGGGTCTATCTCACAAAATGTTTTTTATGACACTGTTTTATAAACCGACTTCCACAAAGGCAATGTTAATTAATAAACAAAGTTACAACTATTCATAATTTGGTACTTACACGGACGATTTTACCGCCATATTTAATGTGGCCATGTTCTTCCATATCATATTGTGTAGAGTAGCCAACTGGCTAGAATAGTTGGCGTGTTCTTGCAATGCCACAGTATCGTAAGCTAGTACGTGTTGGGAGCCTGTAGGAATTTAACAATAAAATTATTAATAATAATCGGTCAAGTGCCAGTCGGACTTGTACACTAAGGGTTTCGTACCAACGTGCAATATTTTTTAAATGGTTTAGTATTACTATTGTGTTCACGCAAAAACAAAGACACATTTCTTGTGACCTTTAATTTAAAACTTTTTATAATTTGTTGTTATAGCGGCTAATAATACACATTCTATGACAATTTTAAGGGTCTACCTATTACGGGATCAAAAGATACAGTCTTGTGACAGATAGGACGGACAGACAGACAGCAGAGCCTTAGTAATACGGGGTCCCCATGACCCCGTTTCCCTAAAGATAATTTTACTAAATATTACTTTTGCCCTTTTTATATTTGTTGCATAAAAAAAACATCAGATGAATTAAAGAATCTATCGGCCTCAAAATAAAAAATATTTATAAAACGTTCTTTCCGTGTGGACTTCAATTAAATCGCTCAGATAAAAAAACAATTTCATCAACTTTTTCAAAGAAAACTTTCCATTAGATATAAGAATGTATACGGAATACATGGTGACTGAGAATTTGACCGTTTCGGGGCAGGTAATGGAAAGGTAAAAAAAATTTTGGGTTTCGTAGTTAGCCTAATAGTAAAACCAGTTAGATTCTTGCTTTTCTGTCACTATCTACACAGAATTGGTCGTATTACCAGGCACCCTGTATGCTTGCCTGATTTACTTGCCTTCAGACTCCTTAGACAAAGTCAAGTTCTGGATGTAATACAGCATTAATGGAAGATTAATAGACATCCTTTTGCTATCTGCTGGAATGGTCTGAGGGGTTGTCCCCCTATTGGGAGTAAGGAATGGCTGAGGATACATTGCAGGAGAGTATGTAAGTGCTTTGTAGAGTTCGTCCCATAGTCTTGCAGGAAGAGCTGATATCCTAAAAGAATACGGTTAAGTATCAAATTAAATCATTTATTTATTTGCTTGCTGCTTTTGCTCATTACGAAAACATTTGCCTCTTGTGGGATTCGAACCCGGAACTGCCGAGCTTTGTAATCCAGAGCGCGAACTACTAGACCAGATGGTCGTCAAAAGTTAAACAATGAGATTAGTAATCGCGGTGGGTGTAGTTTTCTCTTACTCGCTCACTAATCTGTGAGAGCGAGAAGTGATTACAGCTGTCACGATTTTAAATCCTTATGATGATTTGTGCATGTTGTTCTAAACTGCCATTTAACTATTATCATTGCATTCTTGGGTAGTACGAGGTGCGGAGAATTGACAGGGGAAGCGTGATGCCTGATTACGGTCGTGTCTGATTAGCAGGGTCGTCGCCGGACGATCTATTTTGGATCGGCTATTCGGCTATCTTCGACCGTGGAACGTGGCTCCATCAGGTCCGTTTGATTCGTATGCGGAACGTCCACGCTTTTGACGCACGTGATTGCAGCGCAATGTATCCGTACACGTCATTCGGCTACGCATCACGTCATCACTCCCGCACCAAGAACATATTAAGTAAAACGGTACGACTATAATTTAATATTTACCTCGATTTCACATCCTTTATGTCGAAGGCACCATTCGCTAGTTTTGCCAAGTATTCAAGTAAACTCAACAACTCTGGTGCAAGCCCTTTGGAAATCCTTGAAAAGTGCACCAAATTGATTAACACTTCACTGAAATCTTTTCTCAATGTAAATTTCTCCCCATCTCCTATCAACTCGGACACGACTTCGAATATTTGTTCTTTCAACATATTTAATACTCTTTGTATGACGCAGGCATTCAAAGGAAGTACCGTAGTATCTGTTTTATGGAACTGGATAGGATTTTCAGGACTCTTTTCTATATTTTCCATGACACCATCTATCGTCTCCTCGTCCGGCACGTCTAACGCCAGTTTCAAGTCGCTTGCAACATTGTAATTTAATGATAAAATTTGTTTTTGTTTCTCTAAGGGCTGTTTCAAATCGATTGAGGCGCTTTTAAAGATCTTACGTCTCGTCTGACACAACTCGTATTGTTCTTGATTTGCATACAACATCGGCTGGCCAACTAGTTTCTTGAGTTGCTTACTGAATATAGCCGGCTTTTCACTGACCTGATGGTTATTACCAGTCAAAGACAGAACTTTTTTATAAAACAATTTCTTTATTTCGTGCTCTGGTGGCAACATCTTAAAGAGTTCGTCAAAAAAGTGCTTATTTACCCACTTACTATGCAAATACAGCGATTTTACTAGTTTCAGATCCAGAATTCGTCTCTTGGTGTCACCTTGTTTAATAAACATGCATGTAAATGCAATATCCAAAAATCTGTATTTCCAGTTCAAAAGTCGTAGTACATACATAGTAGTTTCATCGTCGAGCTTACTTTGTATACTATTGATCACTTTAGTAGCGCAATCTTCAATGTATTCGATGTAATTTAAACAATTCCTTAGTAGAGGATATTCAGAGAAATCATCTGTCAAGTTTTTCATTTGTACTGCTCTCGAGTAGTCTACAAATTTGATTCCTTCCTCTGAACACTTGATATTCATATAATATGCTGCTACCAATTGCGTATACACAATCAGGGCGCTCGCATTTGATCTTTTTATGTCCTCCTTGCCCAGTGTGTACTGTTCAGGGAAAAATCTTTGATTAGCTTCCAAATTGGAATTAGTCTCATAATGTTTGAAGGCCAAATCGTTTAAACTCTGTCCGTAAGTTTTGTGTTTGACCTCATAATCTTTTCTTTCATTGAAGTTGGTATCTATAACTTTGTGTAAAGCAGGCAGGATTTCTTGTGGGCATCTTTGGTAAGCGACAAATATGTTGTACAGGGTGTGAATCAATGAGGTCTTGTAATACCCAAATCCTTCATCGACTTGAATGACGCTGAAAGCTATTTGGTTGGCGAGTTCATGTGCGAAGTGTGCGCATAGTTCTTTGACCCTTAGGGTGCTGGTTGCGGCAATGACATCTACGACTTCCATATTGCGCAATTCCAGCTCAACAGTCTGCAGCATATCGTGCTTTAACTTGGCGAGAGGGGCTTGGTTGTTGGTTGCAAAGTCGCCGCTGCTGCGTGGTTTGATGTAGACGTCTGAGAAACTGTTCAGTAGAGCAACGTCGTGCGGGACGGCCCTTATCATTTGTTGTCGGGTTAGGTAAGCGGCTTGCATTAAGTGGAATATTGTTGGCCGTTCCAAACCTACAAAATATAAAATTGTTTGTTACAAAGAATTTGCTAAGCATAAAGCACAGTGATACAGATTTGTTGCTCTATTTTATTTCATGCTCGTCAACTACATAATATAAGCCAAAACAAAATACAACATGAAACCAAACAAAAAGACAAAAGCCCTTTTTCCGTAAAATGAAGAAACAAATACCATAAATAAAATGTTTACATCACTCGCACATAGTTACATCACCAAAAAACTTACCCTGAATATAAGAATCCATCAATTCGTGGCACTTTACAAACAGTTTGTGGTACTTCATTGGAAGACCACACGACAGCAGCAGAGCGCTTAAATCCATAAATGGCATAGTGTCCGTTAGACCGGTATTCCAGTCATCAGGTCGAAATAAATAAATCTCCACACCACGATTTCTCATAGCCCTTGAAATCTCTCCATACTTCGGATCCATGGTAAAGAAGATTCTGAATTTAGGGTGAGGCCGAATTTCACACATTTCTCCACGCTCTGGTATACTCAGAACGCCGTTAGACTCTAATAGACCATTCAACCTATCCAACACGGCGGCAGATGTCAAATTGACATTATCCAACAGTAACCAAGAACCTTCGATCATAGTTTTTACTAAAAGTGAATCTACCCACTCGAATTTTCCACCGGCATTCACAGATGACGCTTTAGCTGCTTTGGAATGCAAACGCTTCAAGCTGCCTGTCAATTCTTTAAGTTTAATCGACATGGCTTCAGAGTTATTTGTGTGGCGAACTAAGTGTTCACAATGTCTCAATAGAAACTTAATTTTCTCATTGAACCTGGTCATCTCATCCATTGCGTTACTATCGTAGTTTAGTAAGTTGTTATACTCGTATAGATGTGAGAGTAACTTATTCGATTTCCAATTCTCATCTTGTTTCAGCCAGATATTTCTTAAAACCTGGATAGTGAGAGTTTCTATTTTATCAAACAGATTTTCAAGGTTTCTGTTTAGGTCTACTTGTTCAAACCCTCCTAAAAGATCAGAAACGTCCATTGCTGACGTAACTGGAACTATGTGGAGGTCATTTGCCGTCAAATCGGCGAGTATCTGAACAATCGTACTCTTTCCCGTTGCGGTAGGTCCCACAATGATTGAAAGCCAGTTCATTTTCACGCTCTGAGCTAGCGCCTTCAATGTCAACATCTGACTTCGAAGTAAAACCGAACTAGTCTGCATTGCCCTTCGATTTTTAAAGCATTTCTCAACATTCCTCTCTAACGAAACATCTCCTATATTGATTTCCTTATCATTGATGCTGAATTGCGGTTTAGAGTTGCTTCGCGGATATCTGGGGCAGAAGAATTGGTCGTATATCTTCGTCATTCTCTCTTTGTCTTCGGATGTCCTCAAGCGGTTGATATAAAGCATGTCTACAAATTTTCCGGGACACACCTTGTTGCCTTTTTTTTGATCATCAATCATGCCCTCGCACCATCTCTGAATGTCTCTCAAGTTCATCTCCCAAGGTCCACCTCGGTGACCCCAGGATTGCAGTTCCGTTATTTCATGCGCAACATCGCAGTTAAAGTTAACGATTCTGCGTAGTATGCCTTTTTCCAAGGTAGGGTATTGCGACTCTACTATGTAAATGAGATCGTCTTTTGTCAAGGTATCGATGTACACTTGGGTAAATCTGTTTAAGAAAGAGACGGGTAGGCCTCTACGGGCGCCTCCTTGTTTTAAGGGGTTTTGACAAGCGAAGAGTTTTGTCTGTGTTTTCACTTTAAAAGTCTTGCCTAACTCTGGTATGAACACCTCGCCTCTATGGTCTAAGCAGGCGTTTAGACCTTCCAGAACTGGCTGAGGTGCCAAATTCAATTCATCTAATAGAATCCAATCGCCATTTTGAAGGGCACTAAGGAATGCCCCTTCTTTAAAAGTGAAAGATCCGTCTTCGGTTGGTAAATCAGTTCCAAACAAGTCGGTGATATCCTGAAAATACACAATACAATATAAAAACCGTATTTATAAATTTTTAACTATTCATGTTATCCAAGTATATTTTTTTAAATATGTACTTACAGTTTGGTCGCTTAAATTTATGCGCACAACTTTGTGTCCTGAAGATTTGGCCAACGCTGAGACCAAACTAGTTTTTCCTACTCCTGGATTTCCTTCGAGAAGGATCGCTTTATTGAGTTGAAGACCTCGAAGCAATCGCAATGTATTCGATTCAGTTGTTGGAGCATTAAATGTGAACTTATCAGAGTCTTTTGAAAACTCAATTTTTGGCCCCACTTCAATATAGAAGGGCTTTATTCCAAACTGTGAACCATCATATTCTGCTTTGAATTGCGAATGTTTGCCGCTGAGTGTGTCACTCAATGATTCTGTATATTCATTTCCAATCTGATTTAGTAAGAATTTAATAGCGGTTTTGCGTAGCAAAATCAAAGTCCCCGGGTCAACATGTCCAGTAAGTGCAGTGCCGAAACAATCCAAAAATGTCATACACGCACCATGTACATAAGCTTCGGAAGGATCAAGAAGATCTTTTGCAACCGTGATATTTATAAAATGAACCCACGAAAGAAGATCACGAATGCTGAATGGGAATTTGTTTGTCACTTCCGAACTTTTTAACCAATCTGTGAATTCTAGAATAGCACTGCCAATCCCTGAGCTAGCGTCCTCTTGGTTTCCAAGGGAAATACCCTTATTTACACTTTTTTCGAGAACTCGCAACAAGTCATCTTTAGACGAAGCACTGTCGCACCAGATTTCAGTAAATCTATTCCGAAGAGCTGGCGAAAGTTCCTTCTTTCCAAAATCTCCTCCAGGGTTCATTGTACCAATAAAGTGAAAATTCTCTTGGGCTGCAATTATTACAATATCTGAACTTTCTTCCATGCCTCGCTCGGATAATACCAACTGCCTTTCAGGCTCCAGTAAAGAATTCATTCTTTCTAGAACACTGTCATCTGCTAGTGAAATTTCGTCAGCTAAAAACATATGGCCATTTTCCATGGCTTTTATAAGGGGCCCATCAACCCACTCAAATAGTCTGCCGTCATTTTTGTACTGTCTTACTGGTCGAAGACCTCCAAGGAAGTCCGAGCTCTCTGTGTGCATATGACAATTTACGGATAGGAGTTGCCTCTTACATAACGCTGCGAGTACTTGGCAGATAGTCGTTTTTCCGCACCCAGTCTCCCCCACTAACAACACGGGCTCATCGAATGTGAAAGCTTTAGCAATAAGAACGCCTAACCTCCTCATATTGTACGTCCAAACAACATGCGTAAACTCTTTAAGCTTGTTATTGAGAATCGCCTCTAAAATAGCTTTGGTTACAGGAGACGTAGCTTGGTGAAGGCTGAACAAATTGTCTGGGCAGACTTTCCTTTTTATGTGTTTTTCTATCACCTCCTCAATAATTTTCCTTTCATCAGTTTGTCTAACTTTTCCTGCCAATACTAAATATCCTTCGTCGGCTATGTGCTGGTCCCAGTCATAGAATTTATCTTCAGTTAGTACCTCTTTAGACGCTTGCTTGTAACGCTGTCCCCACCTAAACAAGTCCCTCAATGTTATAAAACTGTCTTTGCCTTGTACAGCAGCAGACCCACGCCGTCGAATTTGCAATTCAGCCATCACTGCAATCATTTTTTTGGAATAAGTAGGAGGCACGTGACATCTTTGGTGTAGAATGATTTCGAGTTCTTTTCGTGGTATCTCGTCAAAGTGCAATTCTACGAATCTGTTCCTAAACGCTCTTGAAAGCATCTTCCGGCCACCATATAAACCAGGAGGATTTTGAGTTGCAAACAGCATGAAATTGGGATCAGCTTTAACGACTTGTTGCGTTTCTGGTATGAACAACTCACGGTTATCATCTAAAACACGATTAAGAGCTTCCAGCACGTCACTCGGCGCTAAATTTAGCTCATCAAGAATAATCCAATAACCCTTTCTCATTGCTTCTACGAGTACGCCTTCTTTGAAGACAAGACGACCATTTGCATCTGTTGCATAGGATCCTATGTATTCCTGCAGGTCCGTGTGTTCGTGGTTATTTATTCTGACGCAATAATTTCCTGACGCTTTTGCAATGTACGTAATAAGAGAAGTTTTGCCAACAGAGGTGTCTCCTTGAAGCAAAACTGGAAGTCGCCCCAGTGATATGATGCGTGCGATGTCACGAAGATTCTTCCTCACAGTTGCTGTCAAGATGTAACCTTCTGGTATATCTATTTCCAATTTTCCCTGTGAGATCCAATGACCTTCGAAGAGCAAGAAATTTTGGCCAGGAACTTGCGGTTCGGGGATCAACTGGTTCATAATGGACTTGAGTGGTTTCTTACCTAAAACGGCTCTGTAAAAATAAATGTAAAAATTTAGTATGCAGCCATAAACCCAATAATTTTAGTAGTAAAGAAGACTTAGTCAAATGTAACTTACTTTGCTATCATAGCTTCCACTTTGGGGTGTGAAGAACTGTCTAGCTGAGTGAGAAATGACAAGCAGAAAGCTTCGTACAAGGATCTGGAGACTGTACCACATTTTGCTTTAGCTGCGGCGGTCAGAGCCCTGCAGAGGGTTCTCAGAGAGTAGTGGGGTGCAATTCCTGAAAACCATATAAGTATTAGGCAAGACATAGTGCTTGGTAGTATATTTTTTTTAACCTGTGCAACAAAGTGTAAATAAATAGTTGATAGCTCAAGAAAGAAAAAGTACTAAGCAAGACATAGTTCAACTAGATCATTTTACCTGCACCATCCACCAAGTTCAACTTAGCTTCTTTTCGGATGCTGGAGTAGAAATTGAAAATAGACTCTAATGTTGCTCCACTCAAATTCATATGGTACAAGTAGTCCCCAATGAGGAGCATTAAATCATTTCTCTCTGTCAACTCGTCAATGAAGAACTCCGTAAAACGATTTCTCAAACCAACTGGCAAGTCCTTCTTCCCGACATCAGTAGCCGGGTTCATGCAAGCAAAGAGGGTGAAATCAGGATGCCGCTTTATAGGGACTTTATCCCCCTTTTCTATTAGATGTACGCTTTCACTTTTATCCTCCAACAAGCCGGCCAGGCATTCCAATATTTCTGCAGACGCCAAGTTTATTTCATCAAGCAACACCCAGTGTCCTTCTTGCATAGCCTTAACTAGAGAACCTTCGATAAATGCAAATGTCAATTTTGAGGCTGCTTTTACTTGGAGTTCAAGCTTATTAATTTTAATACCGAACGCTTGCCATACTGTAAGCCTTTCCTCTTTTTTCTCATTAGTTAGCCTGGCAACAGCTGCTTTGTAGCTCTGCTTTATCAAAGTCATTAGAGCCGTCCAATTTTCAGCCTCATAACAAGTTTCGATATGGCCGAGGAACTTTTTATTCTTCTCAACATTGTAGAAGCTGCGAAAGAGTCCGTCAAATTCGTTTATGATCGGTCTGATAACGTATTTCATATCAACTGGTTTGTAACCACCAAGCAAGTCAGCAGAGTCCGATTGCTGATTCATGTTAATGACTACGAGCTTGTGTCCTGTTTGTCGAGCGAGATATTGGACAGATGATGTCTTGCCGGTCCCTGTTTCTCCGACAAGTAGCACAGGTTCATTAGACGTAACGCAACAAGCTATTCTCTCAAGTAAACAAGCAGACTGTCTAGTAAAAGAAAACACAGCTTGCTTGCTGTCCAAATCTATTGTTTCTAAGCTCTTTTCAACTCTTGGTACTTTAGCTCGCCCAACTTCGAGCGCCTGTGAACTGAGAGACACATTTGGCTTGTGATGTTTGCAGTAAAACTCCGATTTAGTCTCAACGATCCCTAAACATGTACCGATCTTTTTGGCCAGTTCAAACCTGTGCTCTGGTGAAGAGACTGAACAGGTAAATATGTCAAAAGCATCTTGCAGAGCTTTCAAAGCGGATTCCGGACTTGAGACATCAAAACCTTGTACTGATCTTGAACACCATTTTATCAAGTCTCTTGTGGAGATAAGTCGCGATCCTCTCATGACTGTGACACTGGTTTCTTTTTCATGGTTTTCTAGTCTAGTCGTATGAACAGATGTATCATGACTGCCAACAGAGAACATCATGAACACTTCTATAATCCTGGGGCTAATAGTAGACAGACTGGGGTAGAGTGTTTGGATGATTTCTCCTAGCTCAGACCTTGACAGTGGTTCAACATTTATTTGGGTTACATGTTTTTGGAGCAATGTGCTTGAACTGGACATTTTCTTTTGGAATCCAGCGTGGGTGACGAGAGTCCTAAAAAATAAATTTACATCCTTTATTCATGCTTTTAAAATTACGTTAAACACATTCAAAAAATTTCATCTTTAAGATTGCACTTACCTTTGTGTTACAAATAATTGGAACCCAGGAGAAACTGGTAGCGCGTCCCTGTACCCGGGAACACAGAGTGAGTTCTGTTCAAGAAGAGAACTTAATGTGGATGCCACGTCCAGCGCGGCACAGTCAATATCTTCGAGCAGCAACCAATGACCATTTTGAACCGCCTAAAATATGTATAGTAAAGTATACCAACAAGTGGAAAAGATAAATTTTAATGTCGGAAATATTTCTGCACCTGTGATATGTCTGCGCGAGTAAGCGATCATGTCTTAATAAATGAGAGAGACAGGTAACGCGCAAAAGGTGTACAAATATTTCCAAAATAGTAATAGATCTCTTCATATCTACCTCAGTTAACACTCCAGGCCGCCAAATGAATTCTCCTGGAATATCAGTGCACTGATGAGACCCCAGCAGCATCCTCGAATCGGTTTGGTCTCCTAGCTGCACTTTTTTGAATGCAAGCTTTTTGCGCCCAGTGATAGCCGCCAAGTGTTCTACCAACGAGGTCTTTCCCGAACCCACGGGACCCAAAAGGGATACTGGTTTACCTGTAACATATCAAGGGATCTAAGGGGAAGTTTAAGAGGCTCCGGCAATAGGTAGCATCTGTGTAGATTATTTTACAAACCTTAATTTATGTTTTAAGTACATAAGAATCTTAATTGAAATATGGTATGTTATACCTGATGCAACAGCAAGGGCCAAGCTCCTTAAATTGCTGACTGTTGATTTGACAGCTACAAGGTTACTTTTCTGGACTTGTTCATTATCATAGAGAGGTATCATAATCCCATCGATGTTAACAACACAATTTAAATTTTGCTCTTTGACAGGCTCATCTACCGGTCTGAGTTGACATTCGTCAACACTTGAAATGCATTTAAGCTCAGCTTCTTTGGTTATGCTAAGTTGTTTACACAGTAATGCTGACTGAGCTTCAGTCATGTTGGTAACTATAACCATACACTCTTTGACCATCCTAAAAAAAACGGAGTTTGAATATTAAATGTATATTTGTTTTCTACACACCTATATTCTTAACGTAATAAACAGGGTGTCCCATTCTAGTAAAAATAAAGAAAAAGTACTTTAATTCTTTGCTGAGTTCCTCCAGATTCCATTGAAATAATACACCTATATAAATGCCATCTGCCATACCTTCGAATTTCGACATCAAAGTGGCGACTAAACCGGTGAATGAAAACAGACCAATCCCATTTGATTGAAAACTCATTTGGGAGTTTTGTTAGCAATTTATAACAGCAAGTAACAATCTGTTTGTCACTTAAGTCCCGATTGTCAAACATGTATCTCCTTTTCTTGGGAGCACAAGCCTTTTCCCTTTCTGACTCATGTACAGAAAACGGAGGTGCTGAGTTGATTGCAAAATATTTAAGGGCATATCTGAAAAATACATAATAAAATACATTATAAGGCCTTGAAGAAACCCTTATCGAACTATTGTAATTTGAATTATTTGTAAATACTTGCTGTACATTTAGCAAACTTGGACTTACTGCAATATATCTGGATGATCACTCAATATCGACAAAACATATGAATTTTCGAGATGTTTGCGTCTTTCCCCGATGTCAGTATCTGTATCGCTTGAGAACACTGATTTGAGTGGAATCTTTACTGACACCAAAGCCAACAGTAGGTTTGACAGGTATTTTTTTAATACCTCAGCATTGGAAGCATTTACTAGATGTTCTGATAAACTGTTTATAGCATCTTGAAGCTCGATTTTGTTGAGACATAATGAGTTCTGAAACAACCAAATCAAATAAATAAAAAACAAAGATGTAAACAGTTCCAACAATCACACCAAGTTATCTAACCCCAAACTAAGCAAAGCTTGTACTATGGCAACTAGATACTATACATGACCTGGTACAAAAAAGACAAGATAAGTACAAGATCAGAAAACAAGTAACATAAGACTAGACGGTAGTCAGTCAATCTGTAAAACGACTATGTAATTCAATCATTTATTACATGTATACAAATGTAGCATGCAATAAATGATTGAATTGATTTGAATTGAATCGTCATCAACATCGAACTGAATCGACTAATTGAATCGTTATTAACATAAATTTAAACCTAAATATCAATAACTTAACTCTTTGTGATGTCTGTGCAAAATACCCGTTGGCCTGTTTGGCGCGGTAATTCACATTGTACGTAAAGGGTCCTAGTTCGATTTCCAGTTAGGTAAATTCAGGAAATGACTTTTTTTTATTGGCCTGAGTCAGGGTGTGCGAAGAGACGCCCCTGGCAAAATACATTGTCATCACAAGGATGTTAATTCCTTACTTCGAGATCATGGCATTGTCTGTTTATTTATACCCTTAACACAGCAACTCTGTTTATTGCAATAGTGAACAAATATTATTTTAGAAAAAAATACTAAATAATTTTAGTCTAATTGTAAGAACTACAAAGTTTTAAGAATTCTAAAAGCCAAAAACCAAAAGAGTTATACAGGGTGTACCAAGAAATAGTGTCAAGTGGAAGCCTAGAGATACACTGGGGTCTGGGGGACCCGAATCACCCTACGACTATGTTCCGCGATTTATTGTAGTTTTCGAGTTTCAAGTTTTTTTTTTTTTTTCATTTCTTAACTTAGTATAAGATACATTATTAGTCACAGAGACAGATCACAGAACTCTTGAGATACATGCTCGTCTTTTTTTTTCGAAATAGGTGAAAGATACAGTTACAGAAGTAACAGTAGGTCAAACTGATTGCGCCATAAAAAACGTTGAATCCCAAATAAAGTTCCAATTAAAAAACTGTTGGTGATTCGAGGAACGGGTCTACCGTTTATCGCAGAACTGTTAATGTCATAATATTATTATGCATATCAGCTAATGGCACAAACTTCATTTCACAGAAAATCAATTGGCACTCACTCATTTATCAGATATTTAAAACTCATAATTTTATAAGCCAGAATCATCTTGAGGCATAAATTAATTATCAAAAATAATAAAAAAACAGAACCATCAAGTTCACAGTTTGAATTGTTTTTTGGCACACATTTAATATCTATAATCATTAAAAGGCAGAAGTATCATATTTTAGAAAGTTTACATCCAGTATCATATTTTTGCATACATTTTATATCCATAATAATTTCATCTATTATTACTAAATAAAACAGTTAATCGTGAACATATATATATTTTTATAGTATGAGGGCGTTCAAGTATTACATAACGCAATGTTTGACGATTTTTGACCTTTCCTTGCTGTAACGCGCGGTAAGTTTTTCTGTTGAATTACACTGTAGGGGTAGGGCAGACTCTTGTCTCTTGTCTGTGGAGCCGGTTTTGAACCGATTCGTTTCTATCACTGATTTTTGTAACACAACATATTAACTTTTTAAGACAATAATATCTTAATTCAATTTAAAGTTAAAATACTATTTTATAGAAATAGCAAAATGCCTAATAAAATTTATTTAAATAAAATTCTGCCATCTTCATAGCATGCCGAGTAAAATTGGACCAAATATCGTCGCACTAAATAAACATTATGCTTAACGAAATTATGCCTAGAAAAATTCTGCCATCTTAAAAGTATGCATTATGAATTCGGACAAATAAACATTTAAGTAAACAATTATTATATTTAAATATATATATGCCTTACAAATATTTGTTTAAAGAAGATTATGCCAAGTGTATTATGCCAAATGAATTTCAGAGCAACAACATTCTGCCAGATAGAGGGAAGCCTAGACGAACACTAAAATATTCCGAAATATTTAATACCGATTTTCTTTAATCTTCAATTTATAATACAGAATAAATAAAATTTCGATTATAAACAACACAAATCTTATTTACCGAATGATTCGTTCATTCCGTAAATAAGATTTCGGCAAGCGGCATCTACCGCGCGTTGCTCTTTTCTAGAGATGCGCCGAGTAGGACTTTTGCCGAGTAACGAGTACCGAGTTTCACTCAGTTTTTTTTTCCAACCGAGTACTCGGCGAGTAACTCGGTTCAATCAAATTCCTGTTTCAGGCACGTAAACAAGTACAAGATTGTGTGTGTAGTACCTGGTGATTCTTGACATAATGAGTTCACGTAAAAGATCACGAATGTGGACATTTTACGACAAGATTGAATAAGATAAAACCGAAGTGAAATGTACCTTATACAATTCTCTGATCTCACATAGTGGTGTTGGACGAAAGGCTTCTACGACGGCAATGTTAAACAATGTTAAAATAAAACACACAATAGAATAACACTGTTGTTTTAATTATATCTACCAAAATATATTGTTTTACTTAAACCGAGTATACTCGGCATTAAAACTGAGTTATTCGGCCGAGTACGAGTAATAAAAAACCCGCCGAGTACGCCGAGTACCGAGTATTAACCGAGTACTCGGACCATTTCTACTTTTTTCTGACATTTTATCTAAGTTTTGTAACTAACAAAATCATTTACATCTCATTTTCTTCTGTTTTAGTTTATTTTATTGCGGTCTGATTTTTTTAAAGGCATAAATTGATCATTGAAATATATATTTTTGGGAAAATATTTTATTTTATAAAACCCGCCGAGTACGCCGAGTACCGAGTATTAACCGAGTACTCGGACCATTTCTACTTTTTTCTGACATTTTATCTAAGTTTTGTAACTAACAAAATCATTTACATCTCATTTTCTTCTGTTTTAGTTTATTTTATTGCGGTCTGATTTTTTTAAAGGCATAAATTGATCATTGAAATATATTTTTTTGGGAAAATATTTTATTTTATTTTACATCTTCAGTCTGAAATATTTCAGAAAGTATATCATTTACCACATTTTAGTAAGTTAGTTAGTTTAGCTGGGCTTTCTCCGCACTTAGCCTCATGATTGGGCCATTGTGCGTGCTACTTAGTCTTTCTTACTCCTACCATCCTAGGTCGTCCTACCGTCGTTACCACATTTTATCAGAGTATTTGTTGATTGTAATTATTTTGTCTGTCGATTGGCATATGTTTCATAGGTGTACACCAAAATATGTTATTTAGGTACAGACCGCTGTGGTCTGTACCTACACGTCAACCTACCACAAAATGTAAAATTTTCTAAATTTATATTGATCTCTACTCGTCAGACAAAGTTGAAAATCAATTCAATGACCTTTAACTTTATGGGTAGGTTGACCTGCCGTTGTCTGTACTTGCAACTTTAGGTATGCCAGGCTCCACATAAAAAAGTTCAGTCTTTTTGCACCGTAGTGTTGTTAACCCGAAAAAATAATTATTGGATTATCAATATTACGAATATACTTGAAATTAAAATTTTAAAATTTTATTTGGTGTAGTTAGGTCGATAAAATTAGGCAAATAAATAATAGCCTTAAATTATTGCTAGCTCATGACATTTGATCACACAGTACATAGGTTTTATGATTTCATAATACAGACAGGGAATCAATGCATAATATAAGTGTAAAATGTTACTGAAATTCTATTTGAAATAATCATATAATGTAACTGATATACTGTCTGGATAAAGGCTTTCTTTTTTTAGTATCTCTCCTACAGGAAATCACGGCACAGAGGCCGGTCCCTTTGGAAGGCGTTTGTGGGGATATAGATACAACACAAAGAGGCCCCTTTGAGATAAGATAATTAATTGGAATATGTACACCCAGAATTTACCATCTCTGCCTGCACTATTGAGAAGATACAGCCAAAACAGCACCCGCTAGGTGCAAGAACTATTGCAGATAAACTATTCCGGTTGCTGTTAGAACTGGAATGCTTGATGATGTTGCGGTGGAAACTATTCCGGGTCTATGGAAAGGAACTTGATGGACTGGATGCCAGGATATTGATGTGACAACGGGACACCTGCCTTATCAAATAACTCATCTTGAAAATCAGGGAAGACGGTGACTTGATTATTAAAAGCTTACAGTTTATTATTATTATTATTATTATGTTATTGGCAGGCAAGCAGTTGAAACAACTGATAACAGCCTGCATCTCGTTGTCATAGTTTAAGTTATCTTTTCCTCCAGATACTTATCTAATCTGTTCTTAAACTGGTTAGTAGTTTGTGCTGACACCACTTCTGGTGGCAATTTGTTCCATGCCTCGATCACTCTGTTATTAAAAAAGTGCTTGTGGGGTTTTTTAAATGAACGGGTCTTTGATAACTTGAGATGGTTTCGTAGTATCAATAACATTATTATCTTTTATGAAGTGTGTATATGACAAAACTTGGGCATGAAATCTAATTGTTATTGACTGACAGTAAAATACTTTGTTTTATCCCACATAACCTTCTCCTTTTGTTTTAAAGCAATCTACTTTAATTGATCAAGCATACGCAAACGAGACACAATAGAAATTCTATTGTTATGCGGTCTCATGAGACCGCTTTGATATGAACGGGTTAAAACCTTATTAGTATAGGATAAAAAATATTTCGCAGTGTCATTATTTATAAGTTAAAAAAATATATTCATGCATGATTTTGCATAGCCAATGTAACACAAGTTACATACTTATTACTTTCTTTCGCTTATTACTTTCTAATAGACGTCCTATAATAATAATAAAAAAACAAAGACAATACGAAAGGCATTGTTAAATCAGAATTGAAATTGCAAGGGAAATATAATTTTAATCTCAAACAACTATTTATTAAGTAATGATATAATGATAAAATAATGTTTATCAATTTTGTTGCCTATGCAACAAAATTGATAAACATTATTTTAAAGATTTATGGCCTTTATATGGACAAGCCACGATATCCATAGCGTCCATATAGTTACTATACTATATGAGTGATGCACTTATGTTTGTGTGACAAATATGGAATGCCTTTATTGATTTTTTAATGATAATACACAGTCTGCAAGTATTTAAACAATGTAAATCAAGACTAACCAAAACTTCCTCCACCTCTGTTGTTGTCTCCTGTGAGCTGTGCTTACACACATCTTTGAGTGCGACGAATATATTAACAAACGACATCCTTTACACCATTACATTAATTTTAAATCAAACTAAAACTTGTAGTCGGGCACTGCAACAAGTGAGCCGCACGCATGTGCATTGCACATGCGCAAATGACACTGACAGTTGTTTTATTTTTTGACATTGACAGATGTCTGCGTTTCGTTCCATAATTTATTCCTCTATTTAGATCTTAAGTACCTATTCTGATAGCCACCCATATTCTTCCAAGTGACCAACCAATCGAACTTAGTTTGGTATGCTCGCTCAAGGCTAGTTTCCTGGGTCTAAAAAAGATTATTCTAATTAGTCCGTCAGTTAGATTTATCAACAAATATTGGACCCATATTTTGTCTTTTGTTAATCAACCAAAAAATTACAAAGATAAAGCGCATCAAAGTGAGCACTTGGCCTTGATAAAAAGTGTCGCAAGCAAGGCGTGGCATTACGCGGAACTTTAATGGGCTATATCTTCATAATTTTATGTCTGATTGAGAAAATAAAAAATACGGGTCCAATAATTTCTGTTAATCCAACAGACAGACTAATTAGATTTTTTTAGGAAACTAGCCCATTATTTTTAGGGAGGTGCATACGTATGACAGAGCTTAATTATATACCTAATATTAGGTTTAAAAATAGGTATAGACAACAGCACGTCAACCTACCACAAAACGTCTTTTCTCAATTGCTGATAATCTCTCAATGTTGGACATAAAGATGAACATCAATTCAATGAACTTTAACTTTTTAGGTCGGTTGACCTCCCGCAGTCTGTACAAATTAGGTTGGGTAAATAATACCTTCAAATAGATGGTATTTCTACTTATCATCTTCACGTATAGCATTCTTCCTGGATGGATGTTGATATCCAGGTTTCTCAGCCAGCTGGCGGTGGATGGTGTGTATTTATGGACTTTCGACATTCCACCAGGAAAAACAGTGAAGCGAGCACTCTTTTACCAGATGGAAAAGGCTCGGTAGGCAGGCTAACACATGTTTACGCAGGGCCGTCTTTAGCCTATTGGAGGCCCAGTCCTCCTAGCATGACCACCAAAACAAGATATGTGTAAGTAGCCATATATCGACACGAATAAACCAATAGAACCAATTTATTTCTGTAAATAGGCCTAAATTAAGCTCTTTTACACGTCCCAATATATTTTTTTACCCTACCACTGCTTCGGGACAATATTGTGGGCTAGTGCCGAGAAGAAGCAGCGCAAGAAACTCGGTCACTATTGTCACTATTGTCACGAACTCTAAAAATATGATAAGTATAACCGCCATGTTGAATCGCCATGCTGATGCCGGTGACGCCACATGTTATGATCGCTGTTTCGATCAAAATTCAACATGGCGGCTATACCAATCAAATTTAAAAAAAAGACTGTTAGTGTCGATAAATCGCTATATCTTATCGTGTTTTGGTGGTCATGCTAGAGGTCAGGGCACATTAGGATAATGGGGTCCGTATGACTTACAATGAACGTCATCAACAGCTATATCTTCCAAACAACCCTAAATAGTAATCCTTAACGAATATTGGTTTTCGGTTGGTGATCTGGCAGGAACTAGGGGTAGTCTAGGGCTAGTCTGGCAGAATCTGGCAGGAACCCCCACAGATCGCGGGGCCCTGGTCACTTGCCCACAGTGCCCAACCAGTAGGAAAGATGGGCCCAGCCAGTGGAACTAGAGCCAGCCAGCCCAGGTAGACGCAATTTTGTGTAATATTTGATGTAATATTTAATGTGTTTTTTTATCTATTTATTTATTTATTTGATGTATGTGAAACGCTCACTTCTCAGATTATAATTTATTGATAACACAATACTCGTTAAAAACTATTAAATCGTATTTTATTCACAGAAACACTACACGAACACGTACTTCACTTCTACACATACTATTCACTACTTCTGCGTCGTCTCTCAGGTGGTAGCACAATACCAGTATCTTTGCTCCAAGAGCAATTTTTACTGAGCTACCTCCCTTTCGTAATGCAGCGGTACCTACTCGGTTTAATTTAAGAAGTTTTGGCAATGTTTGTTTTTATTTTCGTGTTTTAGTTGTTGTGAATCTATATTTTATTATTTTCTGTCTTGTTTTTGTTTGTATTTGTCTGTTTTACAGAATAAAATTTCTATCTATCTATCTAATAGTACTATGGGGGCATAGTTGTTAGATTCCTAGTCAGAGCCCACTCTCCTTTTTCAAAGCTAGTGCTAGATAGGCTAATGCTAGCGTCGTTAGCGTAAACGAATTTGCTGAATCTCATGGTTGGCATGTCGCAGATGTACGAGTAGAAATTGAACAGAAAGAAACAGAAGAATAGAAAGCGCCAGAACTGAACCCTGGGGTAGTCAATTTTTCAAGGGCCTGCAGCGATTGCTTGTTTCGCCTAGATGTACCTTAATATAGCGGGGGCTGAGGAGAGCATTATGGTCTAGCATTTTGTGACAGGGGACGACATCGCTGACTTTACTTAACAAGCCATCCACTTAACATCGTAGGCTGCTCTAAGATCAACAAAGGCTACTGAGGTTTTTAGGCCGCGTTGATACCCAGCTTCGATGTACGACGATAAGGCCAACCTTAAAGCCGGTGACAGATGCGGCTCTGGACTCGTCTTGACATTGTGAGGTCAAACGCTGCCATTGGTCTATCCTTCAGTTAACTTCCGCCAGCCCAAGGACCGGCTAATGGCAGCGTTTGACCTTACAATGTCAAGACGAGTCCGGAGCCGCGTCCGTCGCTCTCTGTCACCGGCTTTACTTACCAACCACAGACTACTAAAAGAAGGGGAGTTACCAAGCAAGACTCCACCCCTTCCTGTTCCGAAACTGGCGTCCGGCTGCCGTGTGTCACCGGTATAATGGAGGAGCAGGGTCAATATGTGCACTCTTTGTCCTTAGTATGTTGCCTCCCACAGACAAACGCACTTTTACTTTTATTAATTAATTATTATTCGGATTTTTGTAAGCCATCCATTATTTACTAACGTCTTTAATTTGCACTTTCTATTGATACAAAAGTACGCTGTGGTGCGCACTTTTGATAGTGATTTTCACAGTAGGCTTTCAAAATATATTCAGTTTCTAAACGAAATTATCAATGAAGAAAAACCATCCATAGACAAATATCGATTGTGTCACTTCCGGTTCTACCGCAACGAGTCGCGAGCGGAGAACTACACGGGCCTTTCTGACTGCCATAGAAATAAGAATTTGTGAAAAATGTCGCTAATCTCCGCTCGTTTGGCCTCTTCCGTGGCCAGGCGTATACCAAATGCTGCTTCACAGGTATTGTATCAAGATTAGTTTATTTAAAAGTGCTTTTATCGTTTCTATTGTACAATTTATGCGCCCGGTAATCAAGTCATATTGAACATCATAGAACATTACAGGAACCATTAATAAATTATCTATCGTTTTATCGTGTTCCTGCTATCTTGGTACTGTAAAGGGCCTACATTTTCACGTCTAGAAGAAAGTTTAGCACAAAATTGAATAAATTGAAGTATAATCTCAATCATACGTGTTATGTAATAAGTGGGTGTTCAGTCTTCTTTTGAGTTTTAGGATTGCCGATAGCACTGTATTAATTGTGCAGTTAATAAGACAAGGAAGATTGGTGAAATTAAGTTTCGTTATGTGATGAGATGTGATTTTGCAATTATGACTGGTTATGTTGGGTGCAGGTGTCGAAGGTCGCCGTGCCCGCAGTTGCGGTAGCATCCCGCAAGATCCATGTCTCGTGCAGTCAGAGAGCTGCCGAGATCTCTACGATCCTCGAAGAGCGAATTCTCGGAGCCGCGCCCAAGGTCAGTGATATATTACATAAACACATCCCTGTCAGTGAGGTTATATAGTATCACTTCATTGATGTGTGATGAAAATTACTAACGTTACGTAGGTACATGCCTGTTATCCTGCTTTATCAGTCAATTAGATTACAAAAACTAAAATATAAACTTTATTTTAATTTAATGTTAATTTAATATTAACACCTCTATTTTGGTGAAACAAGCAATAGGAATGCTATCTATTTTTAGAACAGACTTCGAATTATTTTTGTAATCTTTTTTTGTGAGAATCGGATTTTTTTGTCGAAATAATAAGTGGGTCATTTTCTAATTTTGTACACAAATCTGTATTGTTTGAGGCTACAAATCAATTCAATTGGCACACAATAATACGAAAATGATATTAAAATAAACACTGGATATTTTTCTCAGTTTCGATACTCAAAAATGTACAAAAGAAAATTCTATACAATAAACAAGTTTTTGGACATTGATAAGTTTACTAGTGACAACTTTGAAATACTTGTAATGAGGTGGGGTGATGCTTACACTACAAAAAAATTTATCCTAGTAAGTCCTGTGTTTTATAAACAGGTAAAAATACACCCTAATGTACTACATAAAGTACATACTAAGAATAGTATTTTTACTTTTGCTATACAATTAAAATGTCAGGTCTGAACTGCTACTATTAGTTTGTACTTTATAAAGTAAACTAAGATTTAAGAGGATTAGAATTACCTACCATTTATTTATTCCTTTGGGTGCCACTTACACAATATAGACCAGGAATCCCTAAAAAAAAAGCAGCATAGAAGTGGATTGATCTTTAGTTAGATTAATAATTTTATTTTCTAGGCTGATTTGGAAGAGACTGGCCGTGTGTTGAGCATTGGTGATGGTATCGCCCGTGTATATGGTCTCAAGAACATCCAGGCCGAGGAGATGGTGGAGTTCTCCTCTGGTCTTAAGGTAAGGAGACTACCTAATATATTTAGGGTTACATTAATAATAAAACGAGAACTGTAAGTTGATTGTATAGTATAATATGTTTGAAGAGGGTAAAAAGTATACAAAATGGTATCAACATCTATTCATAAAATAAAAGATCAGAATTTCATGTTAGTAAAAATTTACAACCACATACCAAACTATATAAAAAACTATGACAGCGGTTTATCAAAACACTAAAATCATTACTATTACAATATGCATGAGTTTTTTAGTGACAAAAATAATATATAAATTAAGATACTTCAACATCTTTCATAGAGCAAGACTTTTGAAGAAGTATTATTGTTAATAATTGTTAGTTGATTAAGTAATGTTTGCTTTTGTGATACTTTTTGAACTCAAATTTTTTTGTATGAATTGTTAAATAATTCTTCTCTGTGATATTAAATTGGCAAGCACTTAGCTAGCCCTCACAAATTGCCATGCCCTTACAGGGCGTCACATGTATCCTATTCTGTACCTACCATCTAAACGAATTATTTAATGTGACATGCAATAAATTATTTGAATTTGAATCTCTATCTTGGTGTATTTTGGTAAATAAAAATCACAAGAGACAGTCAAAAACACATTTAGGTTGTGCCATCTCTGAAAACTACCAGGGGTCATATCTATGGTCTGTTCACTTTCTCCGTTTCTTCTTAGTGACTGCTGGAAGGTTTGGTTAGTCAGGTCAACTTGTCTTTAAGCAGGAGGTTTTTTTTTTAATTTGGGAAAAAGCCTTTAATGCAACTGAAGAATGTTCAGTTAACTATATTCCTACTTATAATGTTTTTCCTAGGGAATGGCCCTCAACTTGGAGCCCGACAACGTGGGTGTGGTGGTGTTCGGTAACGACAAGCTGATCAAGGAGGGTGACATTGTGAAGCGTACCGGTGCCATCGTGGACGTGCCAGTGGGCGAGCAGCTGCTCGGTCGCGTAGTCGACGCCCTGGGTAACGCCATCGACGGCAAAGGGCCCCTCGACACCAAGTCGCGTATGCGAGTCGGTGTGAAGGCCCCCGGTATCATCCCCCGTGTGTCTGTGCGCGAACCTATGCAGACCGGTACGTATACTTATTCGAAACATATTTTTAAAAAATGAGAGTAATGTTTACTGGTTTTTATAATGCGTGTGGATTTTCAGCAATTTTTAGGTTATAATGAGATATTAGTTTGGTTACCCGTTTTCACAAACTCTAAAAATATGTATGTCGTAGCCAGATCGTAAAATTGACCAATTCATGATGTGACCGATCATTTCATAAAATGGTGGTATTTCATGATATGGCAAACTAAATCTGACCACATCGTTTAAACGGCAACATACGATGAAATGTCAATCCACGTTTGGATCATTAAAATAAAAAGATGTTTACAAGTTACGTGAATTTGTTTAATAATTGTAATCTTGGTCGCTAGATAAATTTGAACATTTTAAATAGTTATTATTTTTAAACAAAATTAATAAATAAAAACACTTGAATAGCTAAATAACCTAACTAACCTCTCAAATTACATTCCGATCTCCTTGATTTTTTGACGTTGTGCTCGTTTTTTGAGTGACTTTCATAAAAATCGCCTAGCTTGGTGTCGTAACGATATTTCACTGCTCTTTCACCTTCAATTTACACATTATTATTCACTTTTAGAATAAAATATTTGTCCGCCGCCACTACTCATCACAAAAGCAAAGCAACATTAGCGCCTCTACCGGTGGTTAATGTAACGATTTTACGATATGATCACTAATGTTTGACCATTTCATGAAGTATTCGTGCGTTTAGCTGTTTATATCGTCAAACGCTGAGTATTCATTGATCTGGTCAGACCACATCATGATAAAGGCAGCGTGTTCTGTTCTATATCATGAAATACCACCATTTTATGAAATATTCGGTCACATCATGAAATAATCAATTTTACGATCTGGCCTCAACATATATTACATAAATGTTACAAGATCAAAATCAAAATCATTTATTTTTGCAAATATATAATATAATAGGCCATTAAAAGCACTTTTACGTCCCAATATTTTTTTGCCCTACCACTGCTTCGGGACAATTTATGGGTTAGTGCCGAGAAGAAGCAGCGCAAGAAACTCTGTCACTGTTGTCAGCCTCTTTTAAAATTAATATTTTTACAAGTTTTGGTGCAAGCTAAGCAGTTTTAAATCCACACATTTTTATCATTTAAATAATCACAAACGGTGTAATAACCCTTTTTCATTAAAATCATCTTAACATTTAATTTAAGTTCAAATACTGGCAGTTCAGCAAGGGATTGTGGTAATTTATTAAAAACACGAATAGTTTTTCCCATGAATGAAATTTGGAACGACAAGTTTATCTTTATGCCGCGTATTATACTTATGTATGTAATTTTTCTTGGAAAATAAGTGCACATTTTTGCGAACATACATAATATTTTCATAAATATATTGAGAAGCAACTGTAAGTATGTTAATTTCTTCAAATAGTTCTCTTAGAGTCTCGTGGTCTAAGGCTATAAATAGCCCGAACAGCTCTCTTTTGCAGTACAAAGATGGTTTCAATATTTGCAGCTGAGCCCCATAACAGTATTCCATATGACATTATACTGTGAAAATAGCTAAAATACACTAATCTTGCCGTTTCAACATCAGTCAATTGTCTTATCTTTGTCACAGCATATGCACTAAGTCTCCCTGACAAAGCCTCAATATTAGCACCCCATTGTAAACGGGAATCTAAAGTTATTCCTAAGAACGTAGTGGAATTTGTCGTATCTTGTTGTTCATCTTTTACAATAATATGCGTTGAGACTTCCCTTATATTAGGCATTGTAAATTTTATGCATTTTGTTTTGTTTGCATTGAGCATAAGATTGTTAGTACTAAACCAATGCAATACAAGCGAGGGGGCATTATTGACATCGTCAAAGGATTCTTGACCCCTTTTAATTTTAAAAATTAACGATGTATCATCCGCAAATAACACCATTTCACATAGGTCTTTTGTAAAGTAAGGAAGGTCATTTATAAATATAAGAAACAGTAGCGGTCCTAATATTGATCCCTGAGGTACACCCATAGTTAGAGGCGATCCTGAAGACTTAGCTCCATTAATACATACTTTTTGCGTTCTACCTGTGAGATAAGAGTTTATTAAATCTAAAGACTCGTTCGATACACCATAATAATGTCTCAGTTTCTTTAGTAAAATTTGATGAACTACACAATCGAAAGCTTTAGAGAGATCACAAAGGACACCTAAAGCATCTGCTTCTTGCTTGGGAGAAGCATCAAAGAAATTCAAATTTTAAAAATCTGAACAATAATTAATGAATTTACTTACAAATTGAGTAGTATGATTTGTAGAATACTATAAAATATATAATATGTAAATGGAAAAATATACGCAAATTTTCACTTTACATCTCTCTTGCTCACCTAGGAGAATAGGTAAGACTGCAATCCAGCGTCAAGCAAATTAGTATGTGACCGAGCAGTCACCACCCTAATTGTACTCTCAAATAAAGAACAGGTTATAACCCAAAATCAGTTGCCACACAAAATCACAACTAAACTATCATCTTTAGGTATCAAGGCCGTAGACTCCCTCGTGCCCATCGGTCGTGGTCAGCGTGAGTTGATCATTGGTGACCGTCAGACCGGCAAGACTGCCCTGGCCATCGACACCATCATCAACCAGCAGCGTTTCAACAAGGGCGAGGACGAGAAGAAGAAGCTGTACTGCATCTACGTCGCCATCGGACAGAAGAGGTCCACCGTCGCCCAGATCGTGAAGAGGCTGACTGATGCTGGTAAGTTCAAGTATACTACTGTACTGTACTATATTAACTCATCAAGCAAACGTAAACGAGACAATACAAATTCCATTGTTATGCGGTCTTATGAGACCACTTGGATGTTGATGGGTTAAATCCGTTCTAATTTTAGTATCACAATTTTAGATTGGATGCGCATTATTCATCAAAATAAGTTCTCAGTACTTTCTCCCTTATTGGGGCACTTCTACATATCCAAAAAATATTGATTTGCCCTGCTACATATGGTTGTGGTAGGAATAAATGGTGCAAGAAACTCGGCTGCAATGGCACTTGACTGTTACCACTTCAAATGAAGACACCGGATTAGCTCATTGTTTATTGGAAACAGATCGCCTTGTTACAGATTAAAAAAAGGCATTTGACCACTTACAACATATAAAAGTATAATATAAAAATGTATCATTAAATGATGTCAACTATAGATTTTTCCATAAACTAGGTCACAGTTTGTAGGCAGAATAGAAATAGGTCAACCAACAATGTTGCACATTGGCCTATTCCTTAAGCTGCAACACTTATTTTCTATGTCAAGCTCTTATCATTCTTATTGATTTATCTGGAACTTATAGATAGAAATGATGTGATGATAAATAACTAGCAAATTGGATTTATAATCTTTTATAATAAATATGTTTTATAGTTATGTTTGGTTTAATAACTTGGTACAAGTGAACAACTAAATTAATAAAATCTTAAGTCTTTAAGCACTGGACAATTGCAATAGTTTTTTTTTTCATTGTTAAAATAGCTGGAGGCACCATCAGCTTTTTAACAGTACTGCCCTAACCTTGAATGGTTAGATTTAATTGAAAATTAGCTTATACATTCTGACTATACACAGGAGAACAGGAGCTGTAGTGGTAGAAATGCCGAAACTGTGGCATTTATGTCATAATCCGATAAAGCCGTTAATTGATAAGTGTTATAACAATTAACCCAGGTGCCATCAACTACACCATCATCGTGTCCGCCACTGCCTCTGACGCCGCGCCCCTGCAGTACCTGGCGCCATACTCCGGCTGTGCCATGGGAGAGTTCTTCCGCGACAACGGCAAGCACGCATTGATCATCTTCGACGACTTGTCCAAGCAGGCCGTGGCCTACCGTCAGGTATGTGCAATATCCCTTTAGGTCTAGTTCAGCCATGAAGCAGATACACTACAGAGTAACATTAGCATTTATGTTGTTTCACAAAAATTCTAACATTATTTAATCTGTAACTGTACTTAGTATGGGCGAGAGATGTCAGGACTTGTCAGTTCATACTAAATATAAGTAAAAAATCACTAATATGTTTCGGAGAACGATAGTCTGTATTGCTGCTCTAAAGGGTATCTGTTCAATGAGTTCAGCCTTTCCCAACCTTTTCTAAAGGCGGATCCTTTACGTCAAATAACTGTAATCTGCGGACCCCTAAATACGCTTGGCAATATTAATAAGCTCTTCTATTAATCTTATCGTTTTTGCGTGTAGTTAACGGAGACGCAGGGCCTGTGCCCTAAGGCTGATATAAATCGGCCTTGGTCGAGTATCTCAATAAAGCATCTACTACATCAGCAATAGACTAAGGATACTGACAGCTAGTTTTGGAATATAAATAATTGTAGTTCTGGCGATGAGAACATCATAATGACACTCCGTCGCGGGTATCGCTGCGTGCTACGCTAAACGCCGATATGAACGCTCGTAACATGGCCATACGTTTGAATTAATATCCATGAACGCGTGTAGGTTTTATGAAGTCTTGTAGACTGATGCCGCCATCAGTGACGATTGTCATCTGAAAAAAAGGTAAAATAATTACGTCATTCGAATTGCTTGGTTTTTTCAAGAAAAGATGTCTACTGGTTACAAGAAACTTTTTGGAAACTCGCATTTTATTATTATTACAAGTTATTGGCAATCAAAGCAGTCATAGTAATTTACCTTGAGTTGTACAATTAAAATCCATGATTGAATTGTTATAGTGTTAGGATAAGTATAAGCAAGCAATGTGTGATTTACCAAATATTGTAAACAGTAAATAATAGATTGATTTGATGCCAACAGATGTCTCTGCTGCTGCGTCGTCCCCCGGGTCGTGAGGCCTACCCCGGTGATGTGTTCTACCTCCACTCACGTCTGCTCGAGCGTGCCGCTAAGATGTAAGGAATATATTCTTTATTTTACCACTTATTCTTTACGACTGTCCTGTCTGGTCTAGTAGTGCGCGCTTTGGACTGTAGAGCCAGGCGGCTGAAGGTTCGAATTCCGCGAGGGGCAAATGTTTGTGCGTTGAGTACGATTATTTGTACATGTGTGTATTGTCATGGATGTTTATGAAGATATTATCGATTGATCGATTGTCACTACAAAGTAAAACTGGTGTGTTTGATTTACAATACTTCTTAATTGGCACCCGGATGGGTGTGCTGGGAGAGAGCCCCTGAAGATAAAAAATCGTTTGGTTTTTCATGAGGTCTCATTTGGTGAGACCATGACAATGGTGTTGCATTTTTGTATTTTGATGAGACAAGTAATCAATGCCTGGTTCTTAAATAATAGATACTCTTTATTGGACACCATAAACCAAATCAAGACCAGGAAATACATTTAGATCTCTTTCAGAAAACCTTGAGATGATGATGATGATGTCCTCCCAGACGTATCCGTCGACGGCGACACCCCAAAAAAAGATTGCATTAGACATTCCTAGCATGCGCACGCACGTGACTCATTAAACCAAATTCAGATAGTGGACAGTTTAATAGGATTAAAAGTCGTTAAAGATTTCTAAATGTCATGTCAGCCTATTGCAGTCTACTGCTGGACGTAAGCCTCCCCCAAAAGAGCCCCAAAAAACACGATCTCTCGCTTTTTTTATCCATCCACTGCCAGCCATCTTCCTAAGGTCGTCGGTCCATCAAGCTGGGGGTTCCAAATGATTAGCTTTTTAATGTTCTCATTCTCGTCAGGTCCGACAAACTGGGCGGTGGATCCCTGACTGCCCTGCCCGTCATCGAGACGCAGGCCGGCGACGTGTCCGCTTACATTCCCACCAACGTGATCTCCATCACTGACGGACAGATCTTCTTGGAGACTGAGCTGTTCTACAAGGGTATCCGACCGGCCATTAACGTCGGTCTGTCTGTGTCCCGTGTCGGGTCCGCTGCCCAGACCAAGGCTATGAAGCAGGTGGGTACTTTTATAATCATGTTGTTAGAGTATCGATTTGTTTCTTTCCCTTGTTAATAGGAATAGGATGCCTATTTTGTTAATTGCTGTCTTGTGAAAGTTCTTTTAACTAACGAAATGTAAGGTATCGCCAACATTTTACTGATTGAATACAAAAGATAGATAATAATAATTTACTCAGTATATTAGTATTTAGTATAGAATTTCGAAAGGGCACTACATGTCTCGAAAATATAGCTTAGCCCTATCACTGCTCCGGGACTACATATCGGCTGGTGATTAAAAAAATGGTGCAACAAACAAAATCATAATCGGTCAAAAACAAGTAATAAAAGGCAAAGGCACTTCCTTTGAGTGAAATTAGGAAGGAGTATCTAGTGAGATAACAGTTCTTTGCCCTTCAACAAATTGGTTATAAATGATTCTGTTCTTCTCTCTCTACTCTTTTTTTTTCAAGATAATTGATTGGCAAATAAAGCTACCCATTCGGGAAGTGTATTAGTTTCTGGAAGAGTTCCTGGAAGAGGACCTATATAATGAAGTAACTGTCTCTTTAAATCAATCCAAAAACGTTTCTACTCATATCAGATCTTGTTCAGAATTTCATGGGTTTTAGTTTCTTAAATATTCTATGCCAGTAAAATATCCGTCAAAATCGTTCCAGTCTTTTTAATTGTATAAATGAGTAATATTGAGTGTCATTAAGTTTACGAAACTATAACAGAATGTCCCGTGAAACAGGTGGCCGGTTCCATGAAGCTGGAGTTGGCACAGTACCGCGAGGTGGCCGCGTTCGCCCAGTTCGGGTCGGACTTGGACGCCGCCACGCAGCAGCTGCTCAACCGCGGCATGCGTCTCACCGAACTGCTCAAGCAGGGCCAGTACGTGCCTATGGCCATCGAAGAGCAGGTACGTTATGTTACTACATCGACCACAAATAGAATAGAAATTACATTTATTTTGGTCGACAAAAATTCCGAAAATTTTCTGTGACTCGATAACGAGTGATCGGTTTACATAAAAAAGAAAGACACTGCGGCCCCAGAGGCCTAATTCCCAGTAACATTAGGATCACAAACGGTATTATCTTTAAATTTTAATTTGACGTATAATTATCAAAACTATCCCAATACGACTAAAAAGAGCAAAAATAAATCTAATTTTGGTTTCTTCTATTTCCATTCGCATTACGAACTATAATTATTGCATTTTTTAGTTGATAGCCCCTTTTCAATTGTAAAAAATATGAAAAAAGTGCGTTTTGACAGCTAATAAAAAGTATGAGTTTATTGTTGGTGTTTCTATTTCTTGCATCCAATAGCGGAGGCGCGATGGATCGTAACGAAATATTAACTTATTGGAGAGATCTGCTCTACTAAAAAAGACGATACAAGTAAAAGTAACTAAAATGACAAACTATCCAAATATCACGAAAGTAGGGTGAACGTACCAATCCCAAACAATCCCAATTTTAGACTTTGAAACACTGTCATATACAGGTTAACTGAAATAGGGCAATATATGAACTGTGTTTACTTGCGTTGTTTATCGGCAAATCAAGATAAAAAATATTATGCATGTAACCCTTCTAGTGTTTTATTAAATAATTTTTGAATTCTGAAAAGTGGAATTTGCCTAAGTTTGACCAGCAGGTGCTAGTAATTGACCTAATTTGTGCCAGTAATTGACCAACATTATTAATAGGAAAGTGAAATGAAACAATTGTAAATTAATGTCAAAATCAACTGTTTATTATTCACCTTTAGGTAATAGATATAATAGATCATAACAATTATTAATAATATTATTTAAGTAATTGAGATCTGAATCAGACTATCACTGTTACAAGACTATCACTGTCGCTTAAGTTTACGAATTTTTTACAACTAAATATAAGGAAGTTTTCATTACGAAAATATTATAAATCTCTAACAAAAATATATTTTTCTATTATAGTCAGTCAATTTGAGCAGACTTTATAGACGAAAGTCATACTCCTCCAGGTTTAGCAAATAAAATAAAATAAAAAATCTTAAAAGTTGGCAAAATTGAGCAATAATCAAGGAAACTACTAGGTAACTACACCCAAGGCAAATATTTGCTCATCTCTTCGACTTTGTAGGTACCTCTGGTATTTATTGGAGTTGGATTTTTGATTATTTCAATGATATCTTCCTTTCTATACCAAATTATGTCTTCTTTTTCCGGCCATTTGAAAGTATTGGGAGAAGAAAACATCATGGTACTAACTTGCTTCAATCGACATCAGTATTTTTCACAAGTCCTGGATAAAACTCGCCTTCATATTTTATGATCACATAGGTCCCAACTTCGGCGTCATCTACTATTTCTGACAAACTTTTATAAACACTCAAAGGTATTTCGTCTTCTGAATCAGAATCTATTGTAGGTCGTACTCGCTTTTTAATCTATCTTGAGAATGTCGGACAATCCTCTTCGGAATCAGCTTCTTCTTGGGTTGGAACCCGCCTTTTAGCAATTGCAGGTTTAGACTTAGTGCTTGCCTTTTCAATTTTATTTCTCTGCTTACTTAATCTTTTTTCTTCGCGCTCATATTTTTTTTTCCTTTTCTTTTTTCTCATTTTCTTTGTTTTCCCAATAGTCCTATGTTCCACTTAGGTGAATTGATAGCATCTGGAAAAAATTGCCTTCTTTTGCCACCTTTTTTATTGGAGATTCTGTGGGCCAAACTATAGCGCTTGCAAAAGCAGGGCTAATAGGAATCTTTCATGTTTTTTGATTGTGTACTAATGTACCAGATGTCTTCCCAAAGGATGTTTGGTCTGCGTTAGGTCTGGAATGGCGTGTCAATCCCGAATGACCTGGAATCGCAAGGTTGGGTTCAGTTTCGGAACGTGGAGGTGTGATCTCTCTATCAATAACTTGTATATTAAAAAAACTTTGTCTCATTAATTACATGAATGCGATGGTTAACTTAAGGAACACAATGAATGCACCCATAACAAACCACTGGTCAACAATTGGAAAAATGTTGATCTTACTTTACATTTAACATTTATATCCACACAACATTATTAGCAATGCAAAAACAATTAAAATGCATTAATTAGGCAAACGAGTGCAAATCCCGGTAGTTGAGCACTGTGGATAACTGCTGGTACTCCATACAACCGGTGTTCCAATAGTTAACCAGTTTAAAAAATCACCGAAATATTTAATTTTTATTAGTAATATGATTGAATAATACATTATTAACAATGAAATTAATAACATTTCATGAAATTAAAACATTTAGCTACTAAAATACAACGATCAAAGCAGATTTATTCTTACCTTGCATCGCACGCTCTTTACTGCAATGGCGGTCAAATGACCAATGAACGAGACGTGTGTCAAGAAAATATTTAAAAAAGCTGTATGTTCTATCTCATTCACTTGGAATAGTGATTGAATGATTCACTAAAGTATTATCTTGCAACACTATTTAAATCGTCGGCTTCAGTTGGCGGGAATTCTTAAAATAGGAGCTTTTACATGAAATTGGTCAACAACTGGTGACTGGTTTGAGACTGGTACATCCATCCTAATCTTGTTGTTTATTTGACAGGTCGCCATCATCTACTGCGGTGTACGTGGTCACCTCGACAAACTGGACCCCACCAAGATCACCGCTTTCGAAAAGGAGTTCACCCAGCACATCAAGACCAGCCACCAGGGCCTGCTCAGCACCATCGCCAAGGACGGCCAGATCACGCCCGAGTCCGACGCTTCCCTCAAAAAGATCGTCACCGACTTCATCGCAACTTTCACATCCCAGTGAAGCGCCTAGCCTAGACTTCGCAAACAGGCGTCGACATGACATTGTACCTGGCATTTGATTCTTAGTACAATCCCATGTCAACCCAGCAATAAAAAAGTAGCTTACTAGCGGAAATTCTGTTTCTAGTGAACAAAGTCTCCGCTAGTGGTGTAAGTGTAGTTTATCATTCGTATGGACTGTATTGAATGTTGATACAATCATGGAATGTATTTATCTCGAGGCAGCAGGAGTGGTTATACATAATTAAAACTTCTTAAAAACGTTTGTATGTTTTTTCTTTGGAGATTTCACGTATTTTACGTAAACCTTTTTCAGCTATGAATAGCTTAGGTACCTAAAAAAGAAGGTTATTCAAAGATATATATATCAACACTCTTTTGGGAGAGATTTAGAGACGATCGGTATTTCAACAGAATGATTGCATCAAGGAATTTTGTACGAAGTACTTTTCATAAATTCCTTTGATGGGATGGAACACAGAACAGGAATGACACGCTACTACGAACAATACTACGTTTTAGAAGCTACGGCCACGTAGTTTTACTTGATCAGTGGCTACGGCGGTAAAAAAAGAAGATTTAAAGCATGGTAGTCATTATGTAACCACTGATCAAGTAAAACTACGTTAGACATGTAACCAAGGAATTTATAAAAGTATTAATACAACATATTTAACTGACTGTGGGTCAATAGATACAAGTTTTACTTGTTCAGTGGATAGATAGGTTAGTCGGTCGGATATATTAATATGCTCGATGTGTCCAACATAAAAATGGTAATACATATTAACCACAGATTAATTGTCTAAGAGAGCACAGATTAATATATGTCAGAGAGTGCGCGCACGGGAGACTTGTCGCTGCGACGTTTTTGTCACTCATATCAAGTCCTCGTATAGAGATGCGCGCACGTTGCGACGAGACAACTGGGAGACATTTTTGTTCGCCGGCCAGCACGGGCAGTGTTGCCAGATTCATAGGTTAGAATTATCGTAGTTTTGCGGAATAATTATCGTGTTTTTATCGCAACCCCAGTTCGCAAAATTATCGTTTTTGTAACTCCACCGAATCTAGAAAAAAACAGAATATATGACTGAAAAGTTTAAATCTTGTTACTACCCACTTCTTTACTTTTTAAAATAACAAGTTTTTGATTTATCTGAACTGCAGTATTCACTACACAAGTAATAAAGTAAACCGCTTTTTCTCATGATGACTGACACCAAACTGACAGTGATAATTCACCCTTTTCAAAACTGTCAAATTTTACGCTGACAAGAGTCGATCTCGTTCTTGGAGCAAAGAAATTAGATTCACTATCGTGCTGTCAGAGTCAGACTGTCCAAATAAACGTAAAATGTGTTCAAATACACGGATTAAAACAGACTTCAAAAAACTAAAACGCTAAAAATAATCTTAACACTTAAGTACCTAATCAGTTACTTTTGGAGTCGGTGCAAACGAAAACATTGGTCTCTCATTGACTGGCACCGACTCCAAAAGTAACTGATTAGGTACTTAAGTGTTAAGATTATTTTTAGCGTTTTAGTTTTTTGAAGTCGGTTTTTATTTTTTTTATAAAATTAACTTATTTCATCCATTTTAGTGATAAATCCTAATCAAAACAAATCTTACGAGTGCAAACATAATTTAACTGCTGAACACCGATTTCATTTCCTATTTTTCCACCCTTAGGGGTAATTTTTTTTCCAAAAATTTGTATTATAGTATCTTTGAAGTATAAGCTATTCATTAAAAAAAGAATCATCAAAATCGGTCTACATTTGGCAGAGATATAGGTAAGATAGATACTAAAATAAAATCAGTTGGCGTGGTACGGAGTTTATGCAATGTTTGATGATTTTCTTATAGATCCCATCATCAGAATTTAACCAAATTTATATGGGACCATTCTGAAAGTATTACCTTTCAAACAAAAAAATAACTATCGAAATCGGTCAACGCAGTAACGAATGATCGCTGAACATACATAAAAAAAAAAAAAAAAAAAAAAAAGATACCGACGAATTGAGAACCTCCTCCTTTTTTGAAGTCGGTTGAAAATGATTTCCTTAAGTTATCTCCAACTGAGCAAAATATCGTGACTTGTTACTTGTTTACTTTTTAAAATTACAAGTCTTTGTTAACTAAATTACTGCAGTACTTACTGCACAAGCATCGAGCACATACTCTAAAGACGAACCATCTTTCTCCGAAACTAGTAAGTGATTTTTTACTTACATTTAGTATGAAATGACAACTCTTATTAACTCTCGCATAAATAAAAAAGTATAGATATAGATTTAAAAATGGCAGAAAATTTTACGCTAACAGTTTATTATCCCTTTCGTAGTGCAAAGAATTATATTTATTATCCTGCTGTCAGAGTCAGTTGTCCAATTATAGGTAAAATGTATTCAAATACACAGATTAAAATTATTTCATAAAATTATCTTTTATTTAACTGAGCAAAATGTCACGGATTGTCGTAGATTTATCGTGCGATACATTATTATTTTTTCTATTGCACATTACACTTAAAAATATCGTGAATCTAGTTTATTTATCCCACGTCTGTCAGCACTGCTCTACATGTATTCTACATTCAGACGAATGACGCTTCGAATTTTAAATAAGTTTCGTCACTGTCTCCTTTGTGCGCGCACTCTCTTAGTCGTCTTCAGATAGATCATTGCTATTTTTTTTATTTGGGCAAATTTGAACAGTTTAGAGATAGATCGATCCAGCATACTCTCTAAAGAGGCGCGACTAGAGGACTCAAGTTTGATTTGCGTGAAACATGTTCTCGTAGATGTTAAAAATTTCTTCAAAGAAAAAGCAAAGACTACAATTGCACCACAACAATTCAAATTCAAGAAACATATAATTTTCTAAAAAAAAGGAAGCGGAGCGAAAATATCTCATAATTTATTTACTGTCTATTTTAGGTTTTAAATCTAACGGCATAGCAGTGCCCCCCCAAGTCGAGAAAAAAGCGGCACGGCCGTATAGTCCTTTCGATAAATATTTTCAATATAAATGTGTTCGTATTAATATTTTTTCTACCTATATTGGTAGCTATATTTGGCAACTCCGAGTGTACGGCCTCTAACGTAGTGTTTTACTTGATCAGTGTCGCCTCGCTCGCCAGACACACAGTTTTACCTGATCAGTGAGACACACGATCACTTTATGTACTGTGAAACAGGTGATTGGGCGAATGATGAATTGAAACCCCATGGACCCCATAGCTCGATTTGAAACCCTAAATAAAGCCGGTGACAGATGGCGGCGGACGCGGCTTCGGACTCGTCTTGACATTGTAAGGTCAAACGCTGCCATTGGTCGATCCTTTCGTTAACTTCGCCAGCCCTTCAGCAAGACTCCGCCCCTTCCTGTTCCGAAACTGGCGTCCGGCTGCCGTGTGTCACCGGTATAAGAGCCCATTGCTAAAGCCGGTGACAGATGGCGACAGACGCGGCTGCGGATTCGTCTTGACATTGTCAGGTCAAACGCTGCCATTGGTCGATCCTTGGGCTGGTGGAAGTTGACTGAAGGATAGACAAATGGCAGCGCTTGACCTGACAATGTCAAGACGAGTCCGCAGCCGCGTCCGTCGCAGTTTGTCACCAGTTTATACGAACTCCTATTTACAAGCGCTGCCATTAGACGATCGTTCTGTTCAGCCGCCCGTCAGCCCTCCAGGCAGACCCTGCCCTCATCCAGCTCCGAAAATGGCCATAATCGATATTAGTGTTTTCAAACTTGGTCAGATTTTATATTCGCCTACCACCTTTCGAGTTTCAGTAAGCTAAAATCGATGTATGCTCAATCCGGAACAAGAAGCGAAGAGAACGGTCAAGCAATTTCAAGAGAATTCCGGTCCAGCTTCCATTTATAAGACCCATAAAGCCCTTGTTAAACGAACAGAGGACGGACACCTCTTGACATTGTGGGGACAAATACTGCCATTGGGCGGTCCTTTCGTCCACTTCGTTCCGGAACAAAAAGCGAATCCACGGTCACTGTATTGGTATTATACAGATGCCTCATCTCAAACAAAAAATCGTGACGTAACTTGGGCCACTGATTTGGTATCCACGGTCAAGCAATGCCAAGAAGAGAGGAGCCATCTTCCATTTGTCAGACCCTCTCCTTTGCAATAGCCACTGATCAGGTAAAACTACGTGCATTATCATTCAGTCAAAGAGGAAATTAATACATTCAGCTTTCTTACACTATAGTGGTTTTCTAGAGTGGTCGACGATACATATTTCATGGGTCAACCAATGCAAAATGAAAATAAAAAACTCAATGTGTCAAATTGACATACGTCAAAGATAGCGTGGTCGGTTGGTTGTAAGTTGTATTTTTTTTTTCCAAAATAAATACCAAAAATGCGTTTTAGACCATGAAAAGTTTCTGAAATTTTGCATTAAATGGTAGTGTGTGTTGATTTATTATAATAATCTTATTTCAGAGCCTTAAGAGCAACATTATCATTAAAAATCTTAAAAAATGGACTTCTTCGAAAAAGCTCACGTTGTTAAGAGAAATTCCTCAAGAAAAGACCATAAATCAGAAGTAGCAGTTAAGAAACAGTTAAAACAAATAATGAATGGCTACAAAAAAAGCGATAGTAACTTAATTAAGAGTTGTGAGGACACGATTGACCCCAACAGATTTAACGACGACTCGAGTTCAGTAAGTGGCTTCTCGGACCTGAACCTCACGAACTCCAGCAATGAAATGGATGATACTAAAGAGACATTAGGTTCTGACATTGAGGAAGACAATACTAAGAGGTCTAGGGCCAGTAAACCATCAGATTCTGCTAAAAAGGAAAATGAAAATACACTTAGTTTCGAGTCTATTTCTGAGTATGAAGATGATATTCAAACAATTTCCGACAATGTTTCCTTAGAAGTGACATTAGATTCATCCTCTATTGCTAGTGATATGTGGTCGTTTGACACCAGTCTGGCTGAAAGTACAACAGAAAATGATTTTGACAAATCTGAGATATTTGATGTAGATGGGTCTTTAGCAAATAAGATATTAGAAAATTTGGAGAAGAAAGGTGTTGTAAAAAAGAAAGGTAAAAAAAGAAAATCGGAAAATCAGCAAAATGTAATTGCAAATACTCAAGATTTACCAGATGTTCATATAAAAGACAGCTCAAGTGATATAAGTAATCATGAAAGTATACACGAAGAAGCAGAGGAGTTATCTCATAACAATAGTATGAGTGACACTATTTCCTCAGATTTTGTGTCAGTATCAGCAACTGATATGGCTGCACAAAGTCTTAGTGATATTCTTGGTGAATACAGATATCCTACCACAAAGAATCTTCCTTCAGAGAGTCAAAATCAATATTCCACAAATAACTCTGGTATATTTTCTGTAGAGGACATGAATGTTGAAGATGTACAGGTGCAGGAAGATGAGAACACAGACTCTCAGTTAGATTTTAGTTCTGATAATGAAATGTCAATGGATGAAGATATCAATATTTCTGTTAATGATACAAGTATCCTTCCACTTTCTCAAAGTAGTAGTGTTTATGATAACACTTTACAGTCTGAAGATACATCAGAGAAAGAAATGTCCATAAAATCCATCGATTTTAGTTTCGTAAGCTCAGTCAAAGTGTACTATGGACAAACCAGTTGTATTTTAGTATTGAAACATCCAGCAGAATTGTATATTCATGGTAAAGTTACAGTTAAAGCAATAGGAGGAACAATGGAAATATTTGGGTACGCTTTGAAAGACAAATCATGTAATGTGTATGCACCTAACTATAACTATGCTCATTGTTTGAAGACAGTAGAAAATGAGAATAACTCAAGTGGTTTGTTCAGGAAATTGGCTTCTGAAGGTGCATCTGTTGCTGATGCTGAAGAAATAGTCACTGGAATTGGGCAATATGATGGTGTTGTCAGTTTAAAAAAACTGACAAGCCCTAAAATGGATTTTGTAGAAAATAACTTCATGGCATCAGATTTGTTTACTAAAATAGGCAAGAATGTAGATAGTAGTTTGAGGAAGGCCTCCCAACTTCTTGGATGTTCCTTATACTTGACAAGACCCTGGACAGTATTTGAAGAACTGCCATGTTGGAAACAAGCAGTCAAATGTGGTTCAGGTGAGGATAATAGTAGTCCCTAAATAATTTTGTTAATATATATATTTCTATAATTATGTTATGAAACACAATAGGTGCATTAAAATTTTCCTTTTAATAAAAAATATATATTTACAACCTTGGAAATTTAATAGTAATCCTAAATCCTAAGCAATGATGTAAAAAAAAGGTGAGAGAAGGAATACAACAAATTACACCTTGCCTTAGCTGGTTCCTCTTGCCTATCAGGTGTGTTTTTCTGTGGTCCGAAATTATTATTATTACAGCTTTATTTTCCACATAACTGTTTAACAATATATTTTCAGTTATAAATAAATATTTCCTTACCTTTTATTATTTTACAAATGATTAATTCTATCAATGAATAAATAAATATGCACTCGACAGCACACCAATTGTCATGGTCTTAACTCGAAGTAAGGAATTAAGTAACATCCTTGTATTTTTTTATCTTTTTCCTTATTTATTTGTGTTTTCCGGTTGGTGTACTTATTTTACGAGGTACCAGATAATGAATTTTCGCCAGAGGCGTCTAGCACACCTAGACGGACGCCAGCCAATTTAATAAAGCTTGTTTTCTAAATTGACTTGAAGCAGGAATTGAACCTGGAACTCTTTACAGCTTACCAAACACGTCGTCAATTAAGTGAGTGAAATGAGTATTTTTGTAAACCACAACGGGCTTACAAGAGTCCCACAGTGGTAGGGTACAAAACCGGTCAAGTGCGAGTCGGACTCGCCCACCGAAGGTTCCGTTCAAATTTGTGGGTACAGACAACGGCAGGTCAACCTACCCAAAAAGTTAAAGGTCATTGAATTGATTTTCAACTTTAAGTCCAACACGTATTAATCAATATGAATTGAAAAAATTTGACGTTTTGTGGTAGGATGACGTGCTGTTGTCTGTACATATCATAAATAGTTTAGGAATCCGAGACCTTGAGAGTGTAGAATTATACGCTTTTTTGCAGCATAAATGGCCGTATCAATTTTTCTTTACGTTAACTTTAGACGTTTGATTTTTAACAGCTTCAAGGGACTAGACCTGAGTACCAACATAAATATGGTTTTAATCTCAACTCGATACCTCCACGTATTCCCGACTTAAAGGGTCTTCTTGACAGACAGACGATAAAGTGATCCTAACAGAGGCGTCTTTACCTATGGTGCAGGGTGTGCGTTGCACAGGCGCTACATGGGCTGGAGACGCGTCCCTATGATCCTATATGTGTTCCGTTTTATGCCTTCGAGGTCCGGAACCCTAAATATAATTGGGACATGTAATAAAAGCTTAATTTAGGCCTATTTGCAAAAATATTTTTAATGATAAAATCTGATCTTCATTGCAGAGGAGCGAAGTCGTGGTATAATGTGCGGTGGCAAAGGTCTCGGTAAATCCACCTTCCTGCGGTACTGCGTCAACCGACTCCTGCATCTGGGACCAGTACTGGTGATAGACCTGGATCCTGGACAAGCCGAGTTCACTGTCGCCGGGAACGTATCTGCTACAGTCGTCGATAAGCCACTCTTGGGACCCAATTTTACACATTTGAAGACTCCAGTTAAGTAAGTTCGAAGCAGATTAGTTTATAATTTATAAATATGACTGCCTTAAACACAATTTTTTTGGCAAAATAAATTAGTAATAAATAGACATGGTCTCTTTCAGGGTTGTATTTCATGTTACATTACATACAAACATCATCATCATAATTTCAGCCATAGGACTACACTGCTGAACATAGGTCCGCCTAGTGACTTCCAGATCAACCAGTTGGAAACGGCTTGCATCTAAAGGCTTCCTGCCCTGCAAACTTTACCAGGTTGTCTGTCCACCTAATGGGTGGACGTTCTACGCTACGCTTACTAATACTCTTTATCAAATTAATAATCCAATGTAGCCACTACACTACCAATCATGACGACCTCCGTAGCCGAGCATACCGGACTTGGTGACGCTATCTCTGAAGGTACTTATGCTTATGCACAAGTGCTTAAGGTACTTATCATAGATTAGAGCAAGCAATGTGTGTAATGTTGTCCAATATTCATTATTTATTAATCAACAAATCTGTAGTCGAGAAGGCTAAGAAATTACAAAAATAGTTCGTGTTTTCACTATAGCTTGCTTGACAAACGATATCAATTCCGATCCGTGAGACGCGGGCCGCAAAAGGTCAGCCATAAGCAGTATAGCAATAATGATGACATTGCTCGCCCGTCATTGTTCGGGACATGCGGATCCCATCAGTGGAAGAATTTGTTACCAGTTTAGTGTGTCGCATATTCGATCGTGCCGACAACGGCCCCCACCGCCATCTTCACAACATCCCCCCACTACATGCCCGGCCGCCGGACGCTGCTGGACGGCCCCTGCCCCGAGACCTCCTGTCCAACCCCACTGAGACCGAAACAATGGAATCAGTGCCATTACCGCAACGTAGCGGTATCCCTCGACCGAGATTCCGTGTCATCCCAGCCCGGCCGTAGTTCGCGCCAAGCTCGAGCTCCGGGTGACTGATAACACAGATACCAACCCAGAGACGACTGATAGACCGGCCAGACCGTCGCGAGACACTCGTGCCAAGCATCGGTCAGGCCGTAAAATTTTTAACAACCGTGCTACAAACTAGCAGCCGCAATCGCGGCGACCAATCACTAGTAGTGTCAGTGGACACCCTGAGAAGACGCCCGGGTAAAGGGCAATCGCCCGTGTCCCGCACCAGCCAGAGGCTGAAGAAATCCGACGACGATAATGATGACAGTGACCCACAACACGTCTACGGTGGAGACATAGATAGATATAAACAACTAGCTGTGCCCGCGGCTTCGCTCGCTCGCGCAGATATAATAAAATTAATCAAAATTAGTTTAGGCGTGAAAACGTAACAAACAGACAAGAGTTACTTTCACATTTATAATATTAGTATAGATTCATACAGGCCTTATCACCAAAGAGCGATCTCTTCCAGACAACCCTCAACTTCTACAGTTATTTAACCCATAATTTATTTTTGTACTGAAATGATTTGAACTGGAATGCGGGGTGTGAGCGCGGAGTGCAGGAGCGAGCGGGTGAAGAAAAACGAGCAGGAAGGCGCGGCGAGCAAATGTAGCCATTACAGACCAAATTTCGTAGTAATAAAATAATTATGGGTATCAATAATATCTATAAAAAAAAAACATACCGGTATACAGACGCTGGCGTCCCTGGCTACTAATACTTGCTCCCGGGAATCTCTTACGCTTAACTCAGCTAGATAAAACTGCTCAGTTCCGCCTCAATAGTATTACCTATATGCTACATTCTTGTAAACCATTGCTATAAACCTTTTAAGGTTAAATGCATTTTTTTTTTCCAGGATGTTGAACTTGGGCATGATCAACACAATGGACAATCCGAGACGTTATGGCACAGCCATAAGCGACCTAATTAGGCATTGCAACAACGACGAACAATTGAAATCAATGCCCTGGCTCATCAACACGATGGGAATGTGCAATGGTATGGGCTTAAAATTCATGACGCTAGTCATCTTACAAGCGCAACCCACATACCTATTCCAAATAGACCACAATAATCCTAAAAAAAGATTTGATACACATTTGAATTCACATAATGTTATGAAGCTGTATGAAGACAGTTACAGATATGAATTCCTTTTTAAAAATGTTATAAACACAGAAATGAAATATAAATTCTTTGTGGCTAATCATGTAGAAAGTTCTGGAAAGAACAACTCTTCAGTATCACCTAGAGACGAAAGATATCTTAACTTTTTAGCTTATTTTGGAGAATTGTTGAAATCACGACATGACACTAGTTTGTTAGGATTCACACCCTACGAGTAAGTACTTTTAATCTTTTTTTTTTTCATAAGCTACTTTGCCTTTGCGGAATTTTGCCAGAATTATCAATGTATATTTTCTCGTATTAAAAGGTACCTTGAGTTCCATAATCCGATGCTAAAATTAATTTAAATTCGTTAAGCCGTGATGCGTGAACCTGCGTGATATGGTATCCCTTCACATATTTAAAATACATTATGAGACAACAGAACTCTCATTCAACATTATTTCTCCCAACAAACAGACCGTTACTTATCAACGCAGTTATATTGTTCTTCGGCAGTGACTAACAAGATAATGCTGCCTCCCGGAATCGAGCGTGATTCACACTAATTGGCTCAACGCAAATCATTAGTGTCCTGTTTCGATTGAGCTCTCTTATTTGTATTTTCCTAAAATAAATGACTTCATCAACTTAAGGACAAAACAACTGATAGTTGAATAAAGGTACAGCTATAAAGTTATTGCTCATAATGTACTTGAAATAATTTTGTTTTAGAGTGAAATTAAGCAACCTGCACATTGGGTTGAATATAAAAATCAATGATCAAGCCGTGACGAAAATTATTAATGGCAAAATAATAGCGCTATGTCAACTGACGACACTTGATAATGGCGGAAAGGTGTTTACCCTCAGAGATAAACCACTGGTCTGCTACGGACATGGTATGTTCATTATCGCCTTATCTTTGCGTAATGTATTATTCATAATTCTAGTCTAGATAATCTAGATTCTATCGTGTGCTTTATATACTCATTATAGAGCATCTTACCCTTGATAACTGCTATGTATGAACAAGAAAATACATTAGCTAGCAACAACGAGTCAACCCTAATAAAATGATCTTGTCTCTAAATAAAGTTAATTAAAAGTAGATCTTACGCATTGAGAATAAGACTCACATGAGTAAAAAGTATTCTGCCCTTTAGTTCAAATGTAGGTTTTTTAGCACCTGTCAATGAAAAAAACTGTAATCATGATGTGGATCGTACTACTTATAAATACTAGTCCCCTTTTTGAGAATGACATTGAAGTAAAATATTACTATTTGTGTTGTGATGTCACAGATGAATCATACTTGTTTTGCCTACGGAAAAACTACGTAACAGGCTTCCTCTAATGATGTCATCTATTAAAATGCAACAAGTGACCCATAAAAAAGTTAATTTAACTTTTAAAGTTAAAGCAGATTCATACTTTATAAAATTCTGATATCAATGTCAGGGTCAAACAAAAACAATGTTTACATTTGGAGAGTTTGAAGAATTGGATGGATGGCATGGCATATAACATTACTTGTTCATATAAACTGTACTGTACTGTACTTTATAGTAGCTCTACAAAGTCGAGTAAACATTCCGAAAATTTATATCTGAACTGTTAAATTGTGTTGCAATTTGTAATCAATAAAATTGCAGCAATAAATAGCCGATTAAATGCGATAATGGTCATGTGTTACAATAATATTTGAAATTAATATTATACTTTTTTTAGGGCTTATAAGAGGTGTCGACTTGGAGAAGGAAACTCTGTACATACTGACGCCGACTCCTGTGGACAAACTGTCTGCTGTTGATACTCTGGTGTATGCTGACTGGGTACCAGAACTGAGAGGACAGGAGAAACACCTGCCTGATGGGATCACAGTCCCTTACCGCACAGACACCACATTCCAACAGAGACAGCTCATGTTCGCACCAAGGCGGAGATTCAATCCATTACAACTGTTAAAGATGTCAAGGAATTCCTAAATTGAAACTGTCAATAATTAGTTAATAAATTTGTAATTGGAATAGATCCAAAATATCTTAAATTATAAAAGGAAGTCTAATTATTTTATGTTAATCCATGTATATTTGAAAGATAATTTTGTACTTACAATACTAATAAAACATAACATAGATGATCGATTTTAACTTAAATATTTCCCCATCCTAAACACCTTTGATTTATAAATGCTGTATTAAATTTTTATAAAAGTCAAAAAGAGTCTAGTAAAGAATTGTTAAAACATGGGGTTCCTTTATTACTAATAAATTATATTATATCATGCAATATGGGAAGTTAAATTTCACACAAAATAATAGATTACAATAAAACTGCCCTACAGAATCGTGATTAGAATCAGATGGACGTCTCAGAGACGCGTCTAGCTGACAGGCACTTAGCTGAGAATTGGGGCTCGCGCTCCATGTCAAATAAACATCACCTACACAATTTATACATAACTAGTTTATTGAAAAAATTAAAATACAAAATACGAAACTAAACAAGTCTCAGTGAGACGACACTGGTCGAGGAATAATCTATATATTGAAGAAATGCTAATCGGTTATATAACATGATAGTATAGCACGAAAATTCAGGTGGGCCCACGGTTTAGGGGCCCACACTTGCCCCCGACCATATTAATTAAGGCATTTACGCTTACCCTTTATAGATATAATCTATAAAATATACAAGTACCAATTGTGAAAGTGTAACCACACGAATACTGCATTATAGTGGGTGTGCGTGTAACGCGGGCCGCGACGTCACTTCAGCTGTCAGTATCGAAAGGAAGCACTGGCCGACGTCGCGACTGCAGCAGTCCGAGTCGTTACAAACTTAAGTTTTCAGGCAGTATGCGAACGATTCATAAATCAGAGTTCTCCCAACAACAGCACAATTACAGCAGAGAACACCTGGTCTTCTTCTTCTTCTTAACCTGTAACGCGGCGCGAGTCGCCGTTTCGAACACCTCGCGCACGCCCTCCTTGCTCTTGGCGGAGCACTCAAGATACGCGAACGCGTTGATCTTTTCTGCCATGGCTCGCCCCTCCTGGGGTTTCACAGGTTCCTGCTTCATTTTGCGTAGTTCATTGATTGTGGCTGGGTCATTGCGCAAATCCTTTTTGTTCCCAACTAGAATGATGGGTACATTGGGGCAAAAGTGTTTCACCTCGGGCGTCCACTTCTCCGGGATGTTCTCGAGCGAGTCGGGCGAGTCCACCGAGAAGCACATGAGGATGACGTCGGTGTCTGGGTACGAGAGCGGCCGCAGCCGGTCGTAGTCCTCCTGCCCAGCCGTATCCCATAGTGCCAGCTCCACTTGTTTGCCATCCACTTCTATGTCGGCGACGTAATTCTCAAACACTGTCGGCACGTACACTTCCGGAAACTGATCCTTACTAAACACAATCAGGAGGCATGTTTTACCACATGCACCGTCACCGACGATTACTAATTTTTTGCGTATCGCTGCCATCGGTCCTGTGAACAATACAACGCAAATAATTACGATGGTGTCGAGCGTCAACGCCTTTCATGACTTATAAATATGGCCGCCGTATAGGAATATGGGTAGGGAGTAGTCAGACAAGCCCTCAAATGTGAATAAGCACCTGAACTAGCGGAAGAAGAACAGCACCACCACATAGTACCCTCACATGCGAGGGTGTTATTTAATATTTTGTAGATACCTGAAGATTCTGGCTAATTTCTGCGGAATATTGGCCTATCGACACTTTTTTAATCGTCTTTGCTCATCACAAGCACTTTCGTTCATAAAATCAGACAGTGTTGCAGGGTTTAAAAAGTTGACGAAATGGTGACGAATCTAAGATTGTTTTTGAGTAAAATAATTGGGTAAATGAAGTCAAAGGTATGGAATATCCATGTTTTAACCATAAAATTTTAAAAAATCATACTTATTTCACTAAAAAAGGTCAAAGCACTTAAATATAAATTGAACAATGATACCACAGGAAAAAAGTATTTTGACATTAGTCAAACAAACATTCAACTTGTTCGGATACATGTACGTAGACGTTGGAAAGACTAAATGAGTGAAGCCAAGCTTGGCCAAGTTTTAACGCCCGCACTACTTTTATTCTAATGACTTACTCAAATAATTTCAAAATCCAAATGTTTTCATAAAGTTAGTTTTCTGATTATTTTTGTATCTTAATTCTAAGTAAATAAAATAAATGAAAATTGCTGATATCTTAGCACCATCTATTGGTAAGTAGCAAATAGAAAAAAGCACCTCCTGCTTGGAACCAAAAAGGGATTATTTAAAATGTCAAATTTACAACAGATGGCGCTGCACGTTGCGCTTGCCTTTCACATTGCTTACCGAATGACCCAAGATTTGGCCATAAAAGAAGAAAAGAACTTGCCTCTTACTGGCAGTAAGACTGTCAGTAAGTTACATATCATAAGGCTGATTTCCATATAATATAATCAAGGTAAGTCGTATCAGCTCTGCCTAATTTTATTAATCTAAGGTCAATCTTAATGCAATATAAGTTAAGGTTCAAAATCATTTGCCCGACCTCCTTGATGACTATCGAGGATATTATAACATTATGCTCTTTATACAGGTATACAAAAGAATGGGACTCCTTAAAACCACGCGAGCAGCTACTCACTATGTACTACAACTTTTTTAAAGGGAAGAAACATCGAAATCGATAAATAATAATTAGATGCTCCATACAAACTAACGCGCTATCTAGATTAAGATGGTTTATATGCAGCTGATCACGTTTTTTTAAGAAAATGCTATGCTCAAATGTATAGGTACTTTTGTACACTTATGTAATAGTAAAAATCAAAGGTAATTTGTAACTGATTGTGAGTGACTAACGGTATCTGTACCAGTCTGAATAATACAAAACAATTAGTGTGATTTTTTTTAAATAAATCGGGTTTAGGTACTTAAATCAGATATTTTGTAGATGTGAAACTTTAAATAAAGGGCTGTACAGGCTTCTGCTTTTCTACATACATAGGACTAGCGTTACAAAAAGTTATTTCACTTACTTTGTCCAAGCCTACAGCTCTCTGGATAGTAAAATCAGTTATGCCAATTATATTAAGCTGTCCTACTTAATTCTAATTTCAGTTTGTGATTAGCTTATTATTTTCTTTCTTACTACCTAGCTTATAAACCTAGAAATCGTCATAGCCTCTATAAGCCTAGACATCGTAGCAACGTGTAACGAGAACCAGAATCAGCCCCTAAGAATTTTCGCGCATTTCATGCTTTATTACAATTAACGTCTGTTTATTTTCTTGTTTCTTCACATTTCTACAGCTCAAAATCAAACTTTACATTATAATTCTACAATTTTGCAAAAAAAAACCCGGCCCTTGGATTAAAAACCCTTCGGTAGCGAATTGACAAGCCGCCGCCCGCAGACAGACAGACAGTTGCTACTTGTGGCTGCCGCGTGTGGCCCATGTCATGTGCCCATGTGTGTCGAGAGTAAATCATATTTCGCTGTGTCACTCGGGATATTGTATGGCAAAACTGGAGATTTCAGTGCTGGTCCTATAATAAAAGTGATTGTATTAAAACAGTAGAATCATCCCCTATGGAATATTACCTTTTTTCAAATATTAAAAACCTTTATTTTTGAACATTATTAGGTATTTTTTATTTTGGTAAGTACACAAATAAAAACTAACCCTTGGTGCTATTTGATATCGCAAACATTCATTACATTCGACCGTTAGTTTGGTTGATATACACTGGTTTAGGTTAGAATTGACCACAAAATTGCACTTGAATATTTATTATTCATTATTATATTTTATTTATTATTATCACGTAGTAATATTTTAACCAATGACAAATAATGAAGTTTAGGTTATATATTTTATCACTGGGCCCGATTTGACTTGTCATTTCCATAACGCCCGGGTATTATAGATAATGCCCTAATTAATCACATGGTCCATAACATAAATATACTGAGGTATTATCGTGCATGACCTTGAGGGGCTTGAAAAACTATGTAACTCGTGTAATCCGGGCATTTGTCAATTTGTTATCTTCATGTATGTCAGCCATAGGACATTCGCTGATCAACATAGGCCTCCCCCGATGACTTCCAGATTGGCCGGTTGGAAGCTGCCTTATCCAGCGGCTTCCTGCAACCATTACCAGGTCATCTGTCCACCTTGTGAAGGTGGACGACCTACGCCATTGTAATCGGCCATATTATGTATGTATGTTTTTTCGCTTCCTCCTACAATAATACTTTGCCCCAATTTCGCTCTACTACCTAAAAACAATTCAAAATGTATTTATTCAAGTAAACTAAATGAAAAAATATTTATTTTTCATAACTTTATTTTAAATCACTGACTTGTTCCCACAACATAATAATGACATATACGTTTAACAAATAATTATTAATTTTCAAATATTAATATCATCTTATCTAAGTTTTATATCTGATTGTGAACAACTTTTACATCTAGAAAACTCGATCAAAATGTCTCTTTTTTTCGATTTATCTTTATTAAGTATTTTTTGTAAAAGTTATTCATATCATGAGCAGAACACCCTGTATAAGCGTGACCTGTGAACTACTAATTATATTCAAATCATAGATATTATTTCTCTTGAAAAAAAAAAGAACAACTGTCTCTGATGGGATTCGAACCCAGGCCGCTATCCGGGCGACTGCTCTTCCAAGTCAGCGATTTTTTACAAAATGATAATCGCTGTTAGTAAGGCAGCCGTATAGCGTATAGCGAATGGTCCTGGGTTCGAATCCCACTAAAAATATTTTATTTATTTATATTAAAAATTAGAATTATTGTGAACGCAAAAAAAGTCGTTACATTGTATCAACATTTAAAAAAAAGTTATAATATTAAGACCACGAATATTTTTTAAAAATTTGATTTAATTATTCACAAATTAACACTTTAATACTGATTTTTTTATTTGTTGGTAATTTTAGACGGATAAGTTAATGATTTAAATTAAAAACGGGATATTTTTTTACACACAATAATCATATATAGGTGATAGTGGTAAGCATGTACATTAGAAAACTTATGAATTAATTACGGCGTTTTGTTTCACTTAAACTTAGTACAAAAAGTAAAAATACCTTAATAAAAATAAATTACATTATACAGGGTAGAAAAACAAACCTTACATTCACAGGAACTGACTTAAGTATGGTATAGCTAATCTATATACAGTATGTGGCCTGAAACCGGGGATAATATAGATAACAGAGACTCTATAGGTCAATAGTAATCGAATCGTTATGCTCCCAATTAATTAAAATTAACTCAACTCGATCGATTGATTTCATCTGCATCGTACTTATTCGGAGCTACTCGGAACGTTCTCTTTGACACGACATTGACAACGTTAGCGATAATATCGTTTTGCAATACACTGATTATGAATCGTAACTTTAAATTCTTATTGCGTGTAATGCATGGGTTTTGGTTGACTGAAATCTTTACAGAAAAAATACTTATACTCTAGAGAGTCTCGGTTTTAAATATTATCCCCGGTTCTATGCCACACACAGTATATAAAAATGAATCCCTATTTCCTTGGTCATCGCATCACGCGTGAACGGATGGAACAATTTCGCAATTTTATTTAATAAATTTTTCTTTTTTTTTGTTGTTATTATTATTGTCAGGAGAAGGTTCTTTTAAAAGAAAAAATTGAGAAAGTGCGCAGAAAATCCTTTATGAATAAACTAAAGACTACACGAACAAAGTCGCGGGCAACAGCTAGTACTGAATAACTTAAAGTAGTTCTCGTGGATGTATGTAAGATTCTATCGTTTTCCGTATTACTTTAAGCTTCATAGAATGTGCGATACAGATTTTATTAAATGCGTTAAATATGATTATCACCGCCATAGTTAATTATAGATATAGCAACCCTATATACTACTGTTTACAAATAAAGTAAACTAAACGTTACTTAAAATGAAATAAGATTGAAATTCTAGCTGATCTACACTCGACAAAAAACAATAAAAATAAATGCATAGAGAAATGTATTAAAATATAGTTAAATACAAAAAAAGAGCACTATTTGTGAGAGACATAAGTTTGTTCATCATTTTGTTATTACATATAAATAGAACTTAAAGGACTTTGTCACCAACACACTATATTATGTATATTTATTTTAATATATATTTATAAAAATATTAACATTATCACAATTTGAAAGCAAAACAATTTATCCCTGTTTTAAACGATTCTTCACACTTCCTCTGATGCCATCTGTAAAATAAAATTAATTTGTTAAAACAAATTGCATTTATACACCTGTTTTTACCCACGACGGAACGGAGAAGATATGCGTTTAGGATGAAAGGTTGTTTGTTTGTTTGTGCACTGGAATGTTGCCATTTATCTCCGAAACGGTTCGACCGATTCAGAAGGCCTACTATGCAAGTGTTCCGTTCGTTCGGATATAAACCTAAAGAATTAAAATAACATCTATTTGTGTCAAACCTTTGACTATTTATGAACAGTTGAAAACGGTTGAGTTTTTTACCCGGCTAGATTCAGATGTTCAAATTTTTTCAAAGGATTGGCATAAGTGAGTGGTTATTTTAATTTATTAGGTTTATACGTCCGACTGAACGAAACACTTTCGCATTAGGACTGCAGATGCGTTTTTTTTAAAAGAATTGGTTGGTCAACAGTGATGGTTCTTAGTTAAGTGTTAACTTGCCAGGGGGCGCTGAAAATTTTTGTGTGATGTCGAAGATGTGTTGCTAACAGAAGCGACAGCCGCACGATTCCTCGTGCCACAAAGAAATACATTTCTAAAAGATTATTATAATCTTTTATAGTTAATTTTGAACAACAAATTTAAAAATGATGAAATAACCTACGCTGAATGTAAACCTTGTATTACAAAAAAGGATTAAGGCCGGATTGTTCAATAGTCAGATAACTTTTACATGACGAATAAGCATGACATGTTGACAGTTTTCGTATGAAAAATGTATCAAAACGGCAATTTTATTTGTCGATTAAATCTAGCTGGCGATTAAAAAAATCGGCCTTTAATAAAATTTATAAACCTCCGACTAATAGAACGTAAGTAACAAAATCCATCTGGGCTGCCATTCGTTGACTGATTAAAATTAATTACATTGAGTAGGTACCTACGTAAATAATTGTAGTCTTTAATTGATATTCTTCTATTCTTGATTCAGGGTAGAAAATGGCAGCTCCCGTCGGAAAAGAGGGAACTTTTCTCTTTTAAACCACCTGACTAGGACAGTCGGGAGGTTTTAATTATTTTAAATCCTTTTTTACTTCAAGGTTAAGTAAGGTTCGGCGTCGTAGGATGTTTTCAAAATTTTAAATTTAGTTTTTCACCTTTATTGTTAAAGTTAATTCATTCCATGGGAGCTACTATGGTGCATCCATACTGTAGTTACTTTTTGTAGCACAACGTTCTCAAATGTTATGTACTGGGAAATAATGAAAACATGATACGTCCATGTTACCAAATGTAAAACCATGTTTCTCCAAAAAAAGTAACTGCCGTGTGGCCGTAGGTACTATAACATTAACGCAGCAAACGGAACAAAACAGAAGCAGCTAAGAGTCTGTATAACGCAACCCGAGGGTGCTCTATTATGGGACTTCCGCTTGACACATATTTTGCCTGTATTACCAGTTAAAAAATCTCAATTCAAACAGGCATTATATTTTCTTATGTTCCAATATGTTCCTCTATTTAGTTGCGTCACTGTCTCCTATCGATAGCATGTTATGTTAGTAATTAAATTATAGTTTATTAATACTGTTAATTTTCAAAGTTTTCCTGTGTTTTTATATTAACTTAAGAATAAAAATTGCTTCATTTGGCACAAAAAACATCAAACAGAATATATAACATTATTAACAGTGATCGGAGTAGGTAGATTGATTTGGGGTCAATGACCTCAAACATTGATGCTAATATGGACATGCCTCCGGGTTTTTGAATCAGTCAAATCAATCAGTTTTTGAAAAAAAAAGTCATATCCATATTATGCTAGCACTACTAAAGTACATCAAACCAATCTACCTACTCCGATCACTGATTATAAATCAGAGGGCCTAGTTACGAATACTTTAACTGGATTGACGACAAAATTAAAGACCGACGAGCATTATGATCGCTATTTGGGTCGAGCCTGCAGAAGCAGCATATGAAATGTCTTCCAAAGGGTCATTTCGAGTCCAATTCACATTTCGAATTTTAAAAAAAAGTCATTGAAGCGATAGGTTACAACTTTATACTAAACCATACTGCCGTGGTGTTTTTTAACTTTGGGTACTTCTTTTCATATTTCATTTACTAAAACAGTCTTTGTTTACGTTTTAGGCAAACAACCTAATCTATTTCAATGATAAAAATGTATAGAATTAAATACTGCTCTGCTAATTTATATCTTGTATTGTGAAAAATCACAGAGTTACTTGTGCTGCTTCTTCTCGGCGCTAGCCCACAGTATGTGCCCTTGTCCTGTGATGCGAATTTCAGCCCGCATGCGGATCTGGCCCACGATTCAGAACCCTTCCGTAACAAATTGTCGACCGGTAAACCACGTGACACTTGATTCACTGTTTGACAACTCGTTATCGAAACGTTCTGAATCGGGGGCCTGAGCACGGTGTCGGCCTCGGTGATTATACACGCACGCTGCGGGTCGCCCGCAGGATAAAGAATAGAAGAACGCGTGCACGGAGGCAGATGTCACACGCGCCTATTGTGTGACCGCAACCAATTCGCGTTCCGCGTGATAAGAAAAACTTGTATGAAATATTAAAATGCGGACAACCCGCATACAGATTGTGTGTTTGCAGCCAATTCGTGATAGGAAAACTTGTATGACTGTATGTATAGACTAATTAAGATAATTACAATTAATACGCTTGCCCCATGTCAAGCCGTGACTATGAGATTGGCATTGATTGCTGTCACACGTAGTATTTAAATCCTCTTTGCGGCTGCCGTTAGCGCTCGCTGATCAAAATCCAAACACTAACTACAAACATAGTTAAAATAAGTTATTTATGTTAATTATATTCATAAATGTAAACAAACAATTGTCAATGTATTTCGTTTTGACTGTTTAATTATTTTTGTAATATTGGCAACATGGAAAGGACTTAGTAGACATCCATTAGTTAATTATGTAAGATGTTTTTTAAAAGACTTGGTAAGACTAAAATTTTAAACATGATTTTGATGCTAACAGTGCAACATTGTGTAACCTTTGTAAGTTTAGCCAGAGGTATTGGTCTGTGGTTTGTAGGTGAGTTTTATTGTTGTAATCATTTGGTTTAAGTCAAGGTCAAACAAGGTGAACTAGGACTGCTGAAACATTAAATTACATTTTGTATGAATGCAATGTAACGAAAAGAGTTTATACATATGTTTTAAGGAAGAAGGTTCATTTGGAATCGAGTATTTTTTCACTTTATAAGTTTGTATATAAAGTTTCAATTAACCTAGTTTAATTGAGCCGTATCTCGTTTTGCATTTATTTCGGCTGGATTTATTTAAAAAGAGTAGCGAAATGGAAAACTCGACAAACCTGATGGTAAAAAATCGTTCAAATGTGGTTTTAATGAAACAATTTGATAAATTTTTAAATATTATAATTTGGGATTTTAACAAAATTTACAAGGTACTCGTACGTTATCTTATAAAAGATGTGTTAATCATACTTAAATACTAATCAATTGGCTACTGTAAAAATATTGTCATTTTCAAAATGAAAATGCAACTTCCTAACTGGCTAATCAATATAATATACAGTTTGCAATATTTTTTCAACAGAGCATAAAATAAATATTAATTTAGTCATTATATGATGGAACTTATGACAGCATTTAAGCGTTTAGTCAGACCCATTACAAGGAAGATGACAAAACCATGATAAGATCGTAATAAAAGGTTAATTGATGTTGTAATAAAATTGCATTTTAAGGTGAAATCGCAATTTGTCAATCGGATTCCCCCGCATCACTTTATTTTAACTATTGTAGGTCTATTTCAGTCATTTTGGTTTTCAACCAATAGTTATATTTGGAATCTAAACTTTCTGTCTATTTAAAATAATATCTAATTTTACTTCTTTTCCACAACTTCGCATATTTGTGCACATTTTGGTTTAGGCCACTAATGGCACTTATTTTACACGTCCAAATATATATATTTATTTCCCTACCACTGCTTCGAGACAATTTGTGGGCTAGTGCCGAGAAGAAACAGCGCAAGAAGTTTACTAGTGTCCTGTACTATTTATCTCAGCCTACTTTAATCGTAGTGGATATATTTTTGCTTTGGTACATCACTATTGTGCAACCTGGAACAACAATGGACAGCAATTGTTCCTAGACATGCAGCTGTCATTATTTACACAACTTTATTTATGATCGTGCAAACGCGAGTTCAAAAGTGCCATCATAAAATGAGGACTTTATAAATTATTTTTAAACATACAACCAATCAATCTATTAATCATCAAAGTTGGAGTCTGAAGATCTTATATTCTTCTTACTCCAACCATATTCGAAAATAAAGTAACATATTATCTAATGTTAAAAATGCTCCACAGGTATGACATGGTGAATGGTAAATAAGAATTAATGTGAGCGAAAAACTCACCCTGACATCATATATGGTACAACGAGAGGCCCAATCAAGAACCAATACGCAACTAGTTTCTGTCTTAAGTAAATGAATAATGGCCCTACTTTTACATTGTACTTATCTAGGCCTGATATCACGTCGCTGTTCTGTGTCATTTCAAAAATCATACAATGTTTATCACTCGAGAAATTTTAATATATAAAATATTTTTATTGGTAAAACTAGATGCAAAATCAGCACTTTCAAGTGTATTTGCTGGTTGTATAAATAAAATAAACAAGCAACGAATTGCAAAAAATCCCGTTTTCTTAAGTGCTTATGATCGCATAAAAAATATATACAAGAAAAGACAATGGGGTAAGAGGTTCACCCCCCTGCTCTCGACAGATGATATTTAGAGCTATTTGTGATGATGCTGACTGACTACTTACTTAACAATATCAGAATAGACAACAACTTAAACATAGGCAAGTTAGTAGAGCAGAGTTTTATTTTTACACTTTAGCATGGTATTATTTTGATATGGATCGTCTTAAATTAATGAATCTACCATACCAACAAAACGTCAATGTTCCCCATTGATATTGGATTTCATTAGTTCTAATTTTTCTCAATTACACCAATTATCTAGCCCCAAATTAAGCAAAGCTTATACTATAAGGGACTAGATAACGGATAAACATACTTCAATACATTTATAAACATCCATGGCTTAGGTACAAATGCTGAACAATAGCTGGTGAGAGCTCACCTCATTATCGGTTCGTACAAAATTACAACAAGTCGTTTTATTCAATTGACTTGGCGCCGACGCGACCTAGTGTATTTAATAAATTGGGTACTTCTGCACATTATCGTCTCATTTAAATTAATGTCTTCAGCTTAGCTAACGCTTCATGCTAGACTTATCACCAAATCATGTCTTCTTTTACATTAATTCGTGGTAAACGTTGCTGGTGTCAAGTTAAGACTACATTTTGCTTATACTTTGACAATCAACTGTATTTATTGACAAAGTATGAGCAACATATAATACATAAATAGAAAAAATAAATAAATAACTATTGGACAACATCACATACATTGTTCCGATTCTAAAATAAAAGCACTTGTGTTATAGAAATCAGAATCAACGACAGTACCACAACACCCAGATCCGAAATAATATGGAAAAGTTCGTTTTCTATATCGACCAGACCGGGAATCGAATCCGGGACTTTAAAAATGGCAAATCCCTAAAAACACAAAACAAAAAAATGCTTGCGCCTAAGTCATAGATTGTGCGACTTGCTCCTTGCGGGACTCAAACCCTTGGCAGCTGGCTTTGTAGTCCGAAGCGTGAATCACTACACCAGACGGTCGGCAAAACGGTTGAGGAACTTTGACATTTTGTAGTAGATTGATAGGAGAGCCTATATGAGTGCGAGGTTACTTCTTTACCTTCGTCCAATAGAACACCCCGTAGCCCAGGCTGGCGCCCAGCGCGAACGTGAGCAAGTACGGCAGGTACTTGAGCGAGGGCCCGTGCATGGGCCGCATCATGCTCGTTATGAACTTGAGGTTGCCATCCGTGTATGGGGGATACCGCCCTCTGGAATCGCATAATATAAATAACAATTAGACGATACACCAATAGGGAATATGCACGAAAATTATATATTTTTTTTATTTATTTATTGCAATATTGTACATACAATACAGTTGAACAGTACAAAACGCTGTAAGGGTGCAGCAATTACATCAATTAGGTATATCATCTAGGTAATATAATGAAGCATTATAATAATATTTACAAGTCTTTTAAGTAACCAAGTAGTTCTATTAAATATCGCTTACATACTTTCTAGGCAATTTTAGCACTAGATAAATAGGTAATAGATAAAAATTTACACTGGGTACTGCACATAATTTTTTGGACATTACAGTAAGTAATGTAAATGTAATGTAATATTCCAACATATTTTACATATTTCTATGAAAAAATATAAAGTGTAGTGTGGTAATATGTTGGTTCGTACTATATTTACTATATTTATAAGAAATTATAGTGCAGAAAGTTAAAAAAAATTGATATAATTATATGATTTTAGGTAAAAAATAACCGTAATAACTGTATTACGGTTATTTTAGGTAATTACTGAATTAGAAATTGAGATATACCTCTCTATAAAAATCAACTTTAACAATGAAAAATGTATGGCGGACGTGTACTGTCGCGTCACAATACATGTTGGATCTCCTTGTTTAGCACGCGACTTAAATGGGTTGTAAGGCAGGTATTAAAAATGTTTTTTCAAAAAATTTAAAATTAAATTTAAGTACTATTTATTTTAAGGCCAAATAAAAATATATGCATTCCCTACTGTCGTTGTGAAGAAGTAAGCAAGCAGCATTATGTTACGAGATAACAGACGACTAATCTTGGCAAGTGCGTCCCGTAAAAAAAAAAAATTGTCCGGGACTGGAAATCATACCCAAATCAGATCCCAATTGCGGTAAATGCGAATTACTGCGCGACTACGTTAAACGGACGACCAGTTTAAATGTAGTCGCGATATTTCAAATGATATTTATGGCCAGATTATGTCTCTGTTCAATCAGTTACCATATGTAAACATCATCATAAAAATATCATCATCATATCAGCCTATTGCAGTCTACTGCTGGACGTAGCCCCCCCCCCCCCAAAGCGCCAAAGAGTACGATCATAAGATATACATAAAAGTAATTATTATTCATCAAGATAACTTTTATTTGAAGAATAAATTTGACAGTTTTCGTATATAAAATGTGTCAAAGCGTCAATTTTATTCGTTGGATAAAAGTAATCTGGTGTTTGAAAAATCGGCCCTAAATATCGTATCTATTTTGAGTTTTTTATGTAGAGACCACGGCAGCCCAACCTACAAAAAAGTTAAAGGCCATTGAATTGATTTTCAACTTTAAGTCCAACACGTAGAGATCAATATAATTTGAGAAAATTTGTCATTTTGTGGTAGGTTGACGTGCTGTTGTCTGTACTCAAAAGTTTGAGCGTCTGTTTATTGATCGACTATTATTATATTAATTTGGAACGTCAATTAAACTATTATATACTCTGTCCAGAACAAATAAAATTTGATTGTTGAAGTTGAATTGAAGGAGGCTAATTACTATTCCTATTTAGGTATACCGGTCCTTAATTGACTGGTATTTATCTTGCTTGACGGTGGTTTTCCATTATGTCTTACTTTGACTTATTTAATTTGGAATGTTACAGACATTGTTTATTTAGGAGTGACAAATAGAATAGGTAATATGAATAAATATTTATAATGAGAGAGAATATTTTGATTTATTAAAAGTTATAGTATCAAATTTTTACTAATCAACGGTTTTAACTTTTAATATAATTGTGATTTTATATGAGACTCATTCACTGTGTGAATAAACCCTGTCTGATAAATAAATAAAAATATATAACGGTTGATTAGTCAACATACCTACGCATAAGTTTATACTAAAAATATAAGGACAATGCGAATTTAACACATGCTAATTTCATATAGTATTGTAGATAAGGGAAACGCAGTCTAATAATTAGTCTCATGGGTTATCTCATAAGTTGGGAAAAAGGACATTTGGCCTCGTAGCAGTGAGTACCTACGTCAATACTAAAAGGTCATATCCTCAGAACAGGTATGCCACGCTATGCTCTGCTACGTCATATCAGCCAATAAAGAGAGATCGTCATTTATTTTTGTTTTGATAATTTCATCAAAAAAATGACTTTTGTCTGGTGATCAGCCAATTAAGAGAGATCGGCATTTGTTTTAGTTGGGTCGAATTCACCTTTATTTTGGCAAGATAACAAAACAACTTATTTAAACTACTACTACTACCCTTTCTTTTTTTTTGACGGTGGAAAAATGCTTTTCGCATACCAGGACGCCTCGGGGAAGCAACCCAGTTATGTAGGACTCCCTCGTCCGAAGACAGTGAGAAATACTGTCCCCCGATGAGGCCACCCACTAAAAAACTAGCGGTGTACCACGCTAACGTATGTAGGCATACATGGGCACCCGTGGTCTGGAAAGCTATCCATGCATCGCCCACGTACGGCTACTTACTACTACTACCCTACCCTATTTATAGTAAAATTACTCTCCTCTCTGCGAAACGGTTACTAATACTTACGATGCAAGCTTCTCTCCAATGGGACTGAAGTTCTTGATCAAACAACTCTTTTTGTGCGTGAATGTGTCGAAGGTTTTTTTACCGTGGTAAGCACCGATGCCACTGTTGCCCACACCACCAAATGGCAATGTCTCCACTGAAATAATTATAGCATTAATTGTAAACAGAATGTAGGCAAAGCATTCAAATAATGAAATTAAGTATTTTTATACTTTCATTTTAAATTATGATTTTATGTAAATAAAACTTTAATTGAATAAGAGATTCGATTAGGAAATAGATTACATGGTTGTATGATTTTGTATGAAAATAAGTTTTAGAATATGAAAGCAAGTCGATTAATATTCAATGTCGTTTTTTAGAATACTTGCCTAAAACATGCTCCATGTTGATTAAGTTAATATTATATCTAATTGCAATCATGCACATTATACAAAAACTGCTATAAAATGCATTGCAGTAAGCTAGTGCAAAGTTAGCGTAAACATTAGAAGTCTGAAATTGGTTCAATATTATACAGACACAAGCAAAGAAATTGCTAATAAAGTTAATAGGAGTGTATATAAGCTTTAAGAGACGACCCAATCCAACTAGTAGGTAATTATGCGGTGAATTTTCGTTAGTTTTGGGATCAAAATTTAATACCTACAACTTTTAGTATGCGACCGAAATAAAAAAAAAAAACTGATCCATACAAACTGGCTTTTCTCCGCCAGTCGACTATTAGGCTAAAAAAAATGTTTTTTAGGTGCGTGCGGTGAAAAAAACCATAAACTACACACACTATTATAATAATCGTATATTAAATACTATCATAAATAGATAACAGGCAAAATACATACATAAATAAATATGACGACGATCAGAGACTAATACATAAGGGTTCAAGATGATGATTGTAATTATAAAGAAAATGAGGGAGTAAGTTTCTTGAAAGAGTATCTCAGGGGGTTTGTTTGATATTTTCGGCGAGAGAGTTCCAGAGCCGAATGGATTGAAGGAGAAAAGAGTTGAAAATAAAACCAGGTGGTTAAGTGTTTTTTTGCGATTTTCATCTTGGTCCCATAGTAAGTAGTATTAGAGCACAAGATACGACGTTTGCGGTTCAAAAACCAATGGAAATTCACTTCGTACAATAAATCATCTAAGTCTCATGGTCAATCTTACCTTACTGTCGGAATAGTTTGTATTACCTGGCCTGTGAAGTGACAGGCACAGCCGGGCAGTGAGTTAGGCGTTGATTGCTTACATTACACTTGAAAAATAACACTTAATAAAGACCAGTAGATGCAATAAGATTGGGCGCTATACAGTGTGCTAGGCTATGACCCTATGAACCCAAAAAAGGTATGTCCTAAAATATGCAAATAGAAACTACCGTGAAGTCAGATATTTGATATTAGCATTTCGAAAATTTACATTTCCATACAAACCTTGATTACTTAGAAATTTCTGACTTTATCATATCATTATGTTAATGCACATACCTTTTTCGGCTTTAGAGGTGCATAATCTAACGCCCTGTAGGAACCTAAGTCTCCAACTGTAAGTCATTTTAAAATTTGTTGCAGAACCACTCTATTGCTTTTTGTATGAAGCTACAACTCTGATACCGTGCAATATTACAAAAATTAATAATGAATATTGGTATTTCTTCTTATATCTGATAAATCAATAACTATTATTTATTCATGGCTGATTAATTATCAATTAATGTACGAGTGACAAAAATAGAGTATGCGGTTAACAACTTTTTTGGGCACGGACAAGTTTATTTGTAACAGAATTTGAAATGAGACAATTAGACTACACGAAATTAACATTCTAACTGAGTAAGTGTTATTTTTTAAAGTATGTGTGTTATATTTTTCGACGTGGTATAAGTCGTGCTGTACTAAATAATTATTTACTTACGATTACTGCACTCCACCTATATCTTTCGGCTATGGATATTTACCTTCTCGGAGAGAGAGCAGAAGAGTACTTTAAGGTATTACAATTCCTAAGATAGGAATGCGTCCATGATTCTCGCGATTTCGAATGCGAACTGAAATTCTAATGCTTCAAAATTACGTCTTCAGGGACTGAATGAATCAGGGTTAGCACATTTCATTCTATCATCCTAAACAACGTGTAATTAAAATAACGAAAAATCTTTTTTAGGAGGTTAATTCACTGCTCAAATATAACAACTTTTTCCAGGGGATCAGCTGATGCTAAATTTGATAAATCTATAAAAATAACTCCTTTACATGTTATTTTTTTGTGAATTCGATGTTATTGCCTTAGAAAAAGCTGCTGTATTTGAGCACCAACATTAATCACGAAAGATGTGGCGTTATTTCCATTACACCTTATGTAGTGCAAGATGTTCCATGTGTGACTCATGTCAGGATCTTTAGGGTCGGTCCACACGAAAGAGCAAGTATTTTGGCGCGGCGTTGGAGCTTTGAATCAAGGTTATCCGTCAGAAGAGAAAAGTAATGGATATAGTCCTAAAATGTAGCAAGCTAAGTGGCAGTGGGCCGGCCACATCTGCTGTGGAACCAATGAAAGGTGGAGTAAACGGGTTTTCGAATGGAGACCGCGCTATGGTAAACATAGTGTGGGACGCCCCCCAGATTAATGGACCGACGACCTTAGAAAGATGGCTGGCAGTGGCTGGATAAAAAAAAAGCGGGAGATAGTGCTCTGTGGCGCCCTTTGGGGGGAAGCTTACCAGCACTGCAATAGGCTGACATGATGATGATGATGTTAGAGCTTACCGTTTGGCATACCATGTAGGATAACAGCGGAACCGTGCCGGCGGCCCGGGACCGTATTGTAGCTTCTCTATTGCTGTATTTCGGTCCGTAAAATATAAATCGATAGCAAACCTCCCATGTGCATCATGGTGTCGTTGACGCAGACGCCGCCGCTGCTGGTGTGGCCGGTGAGGCTGTTCACCACGCTCATGTTCTTCGCGAACACGTACAGCACTAGCGGCTTCTCTCTACACAGCCGGACAAGCCCACCACCGATTAGTTATACAGACGACGCTATTTACATATGTAAAATATTTGCATAGGATTCAGAATAAGCAAAGCTTTGATTATAATGTCTAAAGGTTGCATTATCAGAATTGACTTTATTAATAGAAGGTATTTATATTATCAATGGATGTCATAAATATAAATTGTTAAAGTTATAATTCATCATCGCTATCTATTTAAGCTGTGCCCTTACCTACATACATCACACTTTGGAGATAATTAGTTAATTTTATGTGATTTCTGCTTTATCTTTAACTATACGAATTTTACTCATTCTATTGAAGGCTCTATTTCAAAGATATATTTTAGGCAAATAATTAAACTAAAGTTGGATAAGTGAAATATTAAACTACCGCAACCGAAACCATAACCTTTAATCCTTCATGCCTATAAACCACCACTAAAAAAGTTAAATCATAGCAATATTAGATGACATTATACTCGTAATAAAGATCGTCAATATTATTGCAAAAAAAAATCAAGAGAGTACCTACATGCGAGTTAAACGAAACAAATAATGAAACCCCTGCACCATGGACCCTTATTACAAAAACATTCAGTCAAAATAAACATTTCATTATTGCACTTTCGTCAATCAATCAAATCAGTTGACTGGGCCATAATATGTACAGACAAACCGCACTTGTAGTTTTAGCATCAGCGATCGGCGATTTCACGCATCTACTTATTTGCAAAACCTTTATGCAAATGCGATGGGTATCAAAATCGCGCGTTTAAGCCGTTATGGTTAATGCACTGTATCGCGTTTTGCCAAATTCCTGTCTTGCGTTCGATCGCAAAACGTTTTAGCTATAATTGATAATTTATCGACTGGTGCTAATCTTATCCTCACATAAATTACTGCGAATAGAGACTAGCCTGAGAGCCTAGAGTGACGAGTGATTTACTTCCTAGAGCGATTACGAAACTATTCTTTTTTTTTTGTTCGTACCTAGCTACTAAATTACTCGCAACTTCGACTAAAATTTTTGCCTAGTCTGAAACTAAGCTTAACAACTGCTCGACGATCGGTGATAGATACCTAGGTGTGCAGAGTGCAGTGTTGATTCGGTACGATCAGTTTCCAAATAGCGACAAAACTAAGTATCTATATAGTATTGATCATAAAACTACGTTATAAAAGCACTTTTAACATGCCGTAATTATATTTAAATTTAATAATCACCTACACATGTATGAAGGGGTAAAACAGTTGCCAATCACCAATGCTAAACAAAGCCAGTGTGTTTTTGGTTTCACTTTTAGAGGCTTTGGAGCCCTACACCTAAAGCAGCAAGTATTTGAGGGGCTCCCGTGGTAGTAAAATAATAATAATAAATAATAATATAGGTACAGTCAACAGCAGGTCAACCTACCCAAAATCATTGAACCGATTTTCAACTTTAAGTCGAAAATGGAGAGATCAATATCAATTGAGTAAATTTGACGTTTTGTGGTAGGTTGACGAGATGTTCTCTGTACTGAATTCGAACGTTGAATGTTTATCTTGACTGAAATGGTTTTGCAAAGGAGTCGGGCATGACGTTGAGAACCTTACCGCCGTAAAACATGATCGTGTCGTTAATTCCGACACTGCCTGACCGCGTTTGTTCGGTAAACAACTTTTGTATGCTGCGTTGTTTGCTGAATACGTATAACACTAATGGTAGTGGCCTGAAATTTCACGTTCACATAAAATGGTATCAACTCGATCATACCCTTTTTTTCCCGTACACTGCAAATGACATACTACATTTGATCACTTATGAGCTTACTATGTGTACACAAACTATTATAAAGTTAAACCAAGTTAAAGAACAACGAGAGTGACAATACACATTAAGGTTATTACATATTCGATCGGCAGAAGTCGCAGTTTCGATAAAAAATCAAAATAGCGTTTATACCTATCATATTTTTACAGTTGGTGTCGATATATTGCTATATCATATCATATCATATCGTGTTTAGGTGGTCATACTAGAGGGCCTGATATCATAGTATGAGCTCATGTAAATAATTAAGGACGCTAATTTACCTTGAGAAATTCAAGAGCTGCAAAAGGTGAATTGTTTCAACTTAAACACTTTATGCTTATTGTATAGCAGCATTGCTTTCATATGGAAATAAAGGTGAAGTTCAATGTATGCAGACATACGATTTACATAACAACCAATTCGTTTTCAAGGATTTTGTTTATTAGTTAAAAATGCATTTTTAACAATCTTTAATGCAGAAAAAAGTGTTTTAATTTTGTAAAGGTTATCCTAATTTTATTTTAAGTTTGTGATCCTAAAATTAATTTTATTTACTAAAATGAGAAGCAAACATTAACAACACAGTGATAAAAAACAAACTAAACATTTTGACCCGATGACTGAACACATCAAAACAAAAAAAGTTGAACATAATTTTAAATATTTTTGAATTATGCTTTTTTATTGTAATCATCACTAAAAATGAATTGTAATAATAATGAAATTTATATAAATTGTAAGAGCAAAATATTTTGATTTTTTACTACAATTTTGACAAATTCTGGTAAATTTTGTATGCTCTTGCTCTTTTGCTTCTTACAAATGTTTCTATTATTATCATGTGAAAATGGTTATTATAAATGTTATGTCCTTTTGTATCAAATGTCTCATTAAACCCCTTTAATTCATGAATGTATGGTCCCCTCAAACAATGTATGGTCGGCAAAGTCACTTTAATACCGATCTCTAAATGTGAAAAGTTGGATGAGCCATAATATGTAAATAAAACCTTTTAGTTGTAATTTTAAAATTAAAAGTCCTAAAAATAAATCGAGATTACAGTGTATCATAAAATTTATCAATGTATTTAACTGTATTTGTGAATAAAGTACTTACTTAGGGCGCCGGGTAAGGAGAATGCACGTAAAAGAGGTGTTTTGTACAAGTTTTCTGGCGAAAATACTGGATATAGGATGTGGAATTTAATATATCATGTAACTTATATGTTGAAGTTTTTCCTGATGTATCTAAAGACTAGTTATTATTTCTTATAAACACTAAAAAAAAATTCAAAGTACCGCAAATATCGTGAGCTTGTACATGGGACACACTAAAAGTTTTGCACTACTAGCTAATCGGAACTATTTGAATTTCGAATGTTATATTTTTTTTAACGTTGCAGCCTTCTTAGTAATTAAAAAAAAAACAATTGGCGGGAAATGATTTGTCAATTGTTTTTTATCACACATCAAAGTTCTACGTACGCAACGAAAATGGAATTAAGTCGAAAATATTTTAGAGCGATGATTTTTTATGATTTTAAAAGTTCTTTCTCTCCGCAAGACTGTGCCGCTCGTCTTTTAAATGCTTTTGGGAGAGAAGCACCTTGTTTGAGCACTGTGAGGCGATGGTTTGCTGAATGTGAGAGAGGTCGAGTTTCTTTACATGACGAATTTCGTGAAGGGCGGCGTTCAACTGCCGTCAACGAAAATAATGTAGCTACTGTTAAGCGGCTAATTGAAGAAAACCCGCGGATTACCTATGAGACAATTCGAGGACTATTGGGGATTGGTATGAGCCAAATTCAGAAAATTTTACACGAAGAGTTGAAAGTTCGCAAACTTTGCTATCGTTGGATCCCTCATGAACTGACAGCGGAGCAGAAGCGGGCTCGCGTGGAATGGTGCACAGATGCTACTGAAGTACGACCACGAAAATTCTAATGCTGTTTATGACATTGTCACAGAAGACGAAACGTGGATTTATTGTTTTGAACTAGAAAAAAAACAGCAATCTTGTGAATGGATGTTTGAAAATAAGAACAGGCCAACAAAAGTGAGGCAGGCGAGAAACGTTGGTAAAAAAATGATCGCATTTTTTTTCTCAGCTACGGGTCCCATTTGTACAATTCCACTTGAAGATCAAAAGAGTGTTAATGCCGAGTGGTATTCTACCATTTGTTTACCCAGGGTGTTAGAAAAAGTTCGCGAAATACGACCCAAAAGCTGCGTTCTACTACATCATGACAACGCTTCTTCACACACGACCAACGAAAAAAAATATGTTTAAAATGTAAAGGAGAGTATTTTGAAAAGCAATAAATATTTTGGTTATAACATGTTGTTTTTTTAAGTTACGCAAAACTTATAGTGTGACCTACGTACACATTTATATTTTAAACAACGTTTTTGTTTAGCTTAGTCAACCAATTGAGAATTATAAGGTTTTTTAATGGATTTTACTCTTAGCGCCTACTTGTCCATGAGCGGATATTTTGCTCGCAATGATAATCTATTTGCACAGGAGCGCAACGCATGGATGTTTAGTCTGCGAAAAGCATTTGTATTATCTGAGGCACGTAATAGAAGTCGCATTAGTAGACGCTTGATGTTCAAGGTCACTTGCCTTACCCGTCGCCTTAATTGAAATAGTTGAGGTTGATTTTTTATTTCAGTTGCAATTTGTTATTGCATTATTGTCAAAGGCTCATCCAACGACGAAAAATGTAACACACATCTATTATACCCAAAATATTACCCCAAACTCAATGATTAAACACGCTGCTGCTGAGGCCAGAAAAAGAAACTACTTACGTTTGCTTTTGATAAAAATCATCAAAAACTAACGAAGGTCCCATTCCTTAGGCCCCACCTCGCACCGACTTCATTTAGCGACCGTAACAATGATCTTACCTTTCGTTGATAAATTTGATTGCTTCATATGCGTCAGCCACGGGGACAATAGGCAAGAGTGGCCCAAATATTTCGTCTTCCATAATCTTGTCTGTGGGCGCAACGTTGGCGAGAATGGTAGGTTCAATGAACTTATCTTTGGGATCGGAGTTGCCTCCGATAACAACTTTGTTTTTGTTGGCATCGAGCACTGCTTGGATACGGCTGAAAAAAATTGATTATTAAATTTTTTAAAGAATACTCTCGACTAATATTTTTTTAGGATGGACATCTATATTTTATCGTGTTAAAATGAGTCACAAGGCGAATCCCACGCAAGCAAAGTCGGTGTTCAAATCAATTCAGAAAGCCTCTATGAGTCCTCAGAGGCCTACCAAAGTTTTTATCATAATTGGATGAATAGTTTAGGAGTGCATAGAGGACAAACATACAAACACTGATTTTTATTTAAACAGATATTTAACTTAACATGTTAAACTCGTTTTATCAGTTCAGTGAATAACTGTATTATACCCATTAAATTAGACTAAAAAGTGTCTTAAATATTAACGACATTCACGCTGCTGGCATGAGTGAAACTTTTAATGGAAATACAAAGTAGTGTGACTAATTTGAAGGCTGAAGCACAGATGGAGTCATTAAGGAAATATAAAACTAGTCAAACATTGGTTTACAACATGTTTACAATGATCTTTGACCAGGAATGTGATAAATATGCGTAGTACCACAAAAACATAACATACTACCGCTATAGGCGCCCGAGATGGTATGGAGTCCGCCGATTGTGTGGAGAAGTATTTTGAATAACCCGCGACAAGCAAGCAATACATCTCCATACAATTCCTAATCTTGTGTAGCGTCCCATTCACACATCTCGGTCTACTGTTTACTTTAATGCAGAAGTACCATCCGGTATTATGAGGGGGGTCGCCTATTGTCAAGATATAGAGAATTACATAATCCTAAAAACACGGTGTTGAATTTAGAAAAAAATATCCGACGCGATAGAAGTAAGCTCCGGGCGCTTGCACGTTGTAGGACTTTGTACCTTGATTCGACAGTATTTTGCATGTAATGATTTGCAGTATTCAACACCGTACTGGATCACATCATCATGGTGCAAAGCCGTCATGTCATGATAGCTCCGCTAGAAGATTGTTCGTTTTTCATACTAAAATAAACTAATCGTACGAATGTAGCATATTCGGACCGTGTAATGCGTTGAAATAAAAGTGGTCTGAATTCTGGACCAATAGCAGTATTTCTCAAATAAACCTTTTTGGAAAATTGGTTAGTATATCAATAGTATTAATATATAATGTTTGGCAATGTTAGCATGATTTGCAACATATCAATCCTATTTAATATGACTATTTACGATAGTGTCCTACTGATCGCCATCCAGGTTTTCCCATCTAGGTCACACTATCGCATCGGACGTTTGTAAATATTATTTATAGAGTAAGCGTCTCCAGACAATCGAACGAGCATGTAAAATATTTAGACTTGAAAAATCTTACCTAAAATGCCTGCTGTTGATGATACGGGATAGATCTGGCGATTTCTGGGGATCCTCTCCATACCAGGACTTTAGCACTTTCTTCGCAACCTGCACGAATTTGTCCTGGATCTCCTTGCTGCAGAGGATATAGTCGGGCGCGATGCACGTCTGACCCGCATTGATGAATTTGCCCCAAATAATACGTTTGGCAGTTACTTCTAAGTCCGCTGAGCTGTCTATAAACACTGGGCTGTAAAAAAGTATTTAAATAATTGATAAATTGCTGTCATTTGTATGTTTTTATTAAATCTGCTACCAAAAAGGAGGCCAAAACTAAGGATAAATATGACTATGAATTCTGTCCATATTTCTAAGAAATATAATTAGCCAGAAACTAAAAATCGTTCACCCATTATTATTATATTAGATAAGTAAACTCAAAAAGAAAAAGGATATTATAAGTTTAAATATACGCATAACCTTAGAGGCCAATGCGTGAATTGTATTAAATATTCTTGGGGGACAAAAGCAATGTATCTTTCCAATACAGAAGAATATGTCTTCTGAACTACAAGTAAGTATACTTAAGAGTACCTATACTTTTTTTGGGATTTAGATGTTGGTTCCATAGCATAAAGAAAGTTATCAGAGTCGAAGATTCAGTTTCTAAGAGCTTAACCTTTATTGAAAATTTATATAAATTTAATAAACAAAGTTTTTGAATTTATAAATGTCCCTGTATTCCTTACATTTATCATACAGAAATAAAGGTACCTTTTCCCTCCCAACTCCAAAGTGACAGGCGTGAGGTGTTTCGTGGCTGCCTCGTATATGATCTTGCCGACCGTGGTGCTGCCGGTATAGAAGATGTAGTCGAACTTCTCTTTCAGAAGCACTGTGGTCTCCTCAGCACCACCTTCCACGACCACTACGGCGTCCTATAGCAATCATAATTTTAGTGATATTTTAATAGTTATGGGATTTTGTGGTTGGAGTTTCATTTAAGTAATCAACATTCAAATAAATTTGAAATGTTTCGCCATGTTTCACAGATAAAATCATAAACAGCCAGTAGTTCTTAAAAATAATACCTTATTCGAAGCTTGCAGGTTTCCGCGGTTAATTTTAGATTTACTACTTACTGCTTTCTTGACTTTGACTTGACTGTTAGTGCGCATTTACAAAACCAGGGGTTACGGGTTCAAATCCCGAAAAGGGCAAAGTTTTTGTGATGTGCACGCGCATTTGTAGATCTCTGGGGAGAATAAATTTAAATAGGATGCGTAGGTAATTTTTGACTGTCTAAGAGGCGATTTTCTACTCGGGGTTTTTGTTTATAACATATCATTAACATATTCACTACAGCTAAGTATTCAGATAGTATTGAAAATAATGCTTGATAAGTTATAAAAATGCTGACATCATAATTTCAACAAATTCGAGTGAATTTTGTATGTTGATATAAAACTGGTCTTGTCTTCATTGATAGTTTGGACTTTGTACCCGTCATTACATTATCATACTTACCGTAATATATTGAGTGTACCTACTTGACATTAAGTAAGGTACCTACGTACGTACGTAATATAATTACTGTATGTATACCGCTTTTTAATTACTCATGAAAACCATATTGTAAAGACCCATGGCATGATTTCGCAGTAAAAAGCAGAAACGTTATACTCGTATTCTGACACGTAGCATTAGTGTGTCTAGAACCAAAATATTTATAGGTACACGCTTTCACTAGATTCTGTTAGAAATACGTGTTTATTTAAAAATACCATTAAATTGGACGTTAAATAATATGTAAGTAATATTCATGGATAAAAATGAACTTGCATGATATCGGTTGCTATCGAATATTATCAGGATTAGTTTAGCTAGAGATACTGATACAGCAAATAATTAAAACAGATTAACAATGATAAATACACTGTTGTGGGAAGAGTAATAAACTACATTTACAACGTTTTAACATCTAAGTTTTTTTTATATAAAGCAACAACAGTTATTGCATATACAAAACAAAGGAGATTTATAAAACGATCGATTAAAAAAAAACCTAGTGACTGATGATGACATACTGTTTTAATAACTTGAGCGGTATGAATTTGAGTTAGCGAAAAATTAACTTAACTAACGACGAATATTGATTAATAGTCAAATCCAGAACGAGCTTACAAAAAGTGCGTTGTGATATTTCCATTTCAGATATTAAAATTCTATCCGTGCGATTACATTACTAAGTGAGCGACTAGAAATACAGAAAGAGCAACTTCAATATTAATATAGATTCGATTCTTCCAATTGAGGTTTTACATAAGGAACTACTAAAAAATTCACTTTAAGCAGTTTTGTTAGCTATAAGATAAGATATGGTATGGGTCAAATTAATACACAATATTTGGACTTTCCTGAAAGGAAAATAGTATTAGTTGATATATTATATTTAGACAGAACGGAAAAATAAAAGACACGCAGTGTTCAAAATTTAGTCAAAACCATCTAGGTTAGGTTAGAACAGTGACCATATACACGCTCTATTCTATTTCTCGCTCAAACTAATCATTATATTATATCAGGGAGAACCAATCATTTATTTAAATTCATGATGATGATGATTCAATTAAAAATTTATGATTGCATGTCTTATAGCTAATCTTGTAGCTTACCTGTAAATAATTTGCCCCATTCAACAAGCATTAGTAATCCGCTCGCACCTCTACCGTAAAATGCCGCTCAGTATAAAAATAGCAGTTGCCGAATATCGAAAAAAATACAGGACGTAACGTTGACACTTAAACAAATATAAGGTCGCTCAAATATTATGAAGCTTCTTATTTTGTATAATAAGTAACTCAAATTAATGTTTGTAAGTTGCTGTTCTGTTGATTTCTCGTCACTCGCAGTCAGTCGCTCACTTAGTATTGATATAACGTAAATTAATTATTTTTGATACTTAAAACTTTAATTTACAGTCACTCGTTATAATACTACCCCAAAACAAATATTTCCAATTTAGAAAAGTTAGTTTTCTAAAATCTAAATTAACCCGACCGGGAATCAGACCCTGGAACCTAGCATGGTAAGCCAATCATCGTGGCTCCACTGCGGCGCCAACTATTCTGAGTGAGACATTGAGCCGATTTGGCGCTAGATGTGGACCCAGCGGTGATGGGAATGAGGTCATCCGCTAGCTGCCTAGCATGGGTTCACCTGTTGAAAGGAATGCATCATAGTTCCCGAGGCTTCATCGTGCCAAATTCCAGTATAAAATCTTTGCAAATTGACTGGTCAGATTGGAACTTGATTTTGATATGTTGTTGATTGCAAAAATTGGGCATTTGGACTTAAGATTTTCACCGTTGGGTGTGGGTTACCGCTGGGGCGACAAAGCGCATATGACAATCATACTCCGTGGCCTTACTAATAGCGGGCTGAAGGAACTCACTAACCTTTAATGGATAAGCTTGATGTCTGGCTTGGCACCCGTTGAGATCTTAGTATTTTGTCGGCAAGGTCTAAATCCGCACGAGTGGCTCCCATTTTCTCACTTATGATTTGATGCGATTTTGTTTACGATTGTTAAATATCACTTACATTGTCGAGGTATTTAGGAAGCATTTCGGCGACGAATTTCGCGCAGGCGACAGCGACCTCGCTCGGCTTGACAACGACAGCGTTGCCAGCTGCGATGGCGCCGGACATTGGCAGCAGCAAAAGCTGCAGGGGGTAGTTCCACGCACCGATCACCAGCGCCACACCATATGGATCGTTGTAGATCACCACCTCGTCTAGTATGTTTACCAGGGGTTTTGATGGCTAAAATGGAATACACTTGAAAATGGAAACTGAACAGAAAAAAATAATTCGAATTGGGATGTTGACACCATTAAACTCTGTATTTAATTAATTATAGTTGTCCACATGAATAATGTTAAAACATTACTATTGTTGTGGGTAAAATTATTCAATTGTTTATTATAAAATTTATTTACTTACATAAAATATTTTAAGGTTTAGTTGGAAAATGTGTAGTAGGAATTGATGTTTCATGTTTAGAGGGTAATAAAACAGCTAATTTCTTACTTTCTCAGGTTTAACCCATTCGTCTAAGTTGTGAAGCGTGTTAGTTAAATCGTTGATAAGATATTCCACTTCTAGTAGTACGGCTTCCATCTTACTCCTCCTCAAGTCCTCGCGGAGGGCATCGATCATGGCCTGCTGGTTCTCCTTGTACATCCTCAAAAGGCTCTGGAGTTGCTTCCGCCTCCATTCTACGGGCCGTGTGACACCTCTGTTGAAGGCGTCGCGGGCGCGCTGGACCGTCTAATAAGAAGTAATTTTTTAAACATTTGATAGCAACATGGATAGCAACAGTATTTATTTATTTACAAAAAATATATATACTAGTCAGAGGCCTTAAGGCAGCTTGATTACATTTACATCTATAACAGTAAGGTTAAGTCACTGGTCTTACAACACCTCTTTACCGATCCACATATGGTCCAATCCGAGTATAAGCCCAAACTACCTCACAGTTGAGGTGAGGCCTGTAGCCTGCAGTAGGACGTTTATAGGCTTATCTTTACTTATAACAATAATATAATAATAATAATTACTATACATTAAATACAATAATAGCATTTTTACATACCTCAGCAACATTTGCTGATTTTCCCTTTGAATCAGAAATATTTCCTGTAACAAAAAACAAAAATATAGTACTGAAATAAGTTACCATACCACTGATACAAGGCCAGACATTGTAGTCAATCAGTATCTTCTCTTTAATAATAGTATACATTAGTTACAAATTCATATTTGATTGATGATTAAGCGAGATGTATATACCTGCCTTAGTCAGATATTGTTGGTGTATATATGGTGTCCCGTAAATCAAAAATAGCCATAGATATTCTCTTAGCAATAGGACAGCCTAAATTGTACATCTTTCTGTAAACATTAACTGTTACTTCTTTGTATTTATTTATTTATTTTATTTTATTCGGAACACCAACAGCATTGATACAATCTATGAATACAGAGTTATCATATTTGGTATGACAAAATGATTTGGTAGTACTTGTTTATTACTACAAATAAATTTCTTCTTTGACCAGTCTTTTTTTCTAGGGCCGGGGTTAGAGCAAAGAATAATTCAATGTACTGTTTATAGTTCTTTGATAAAATAATAGTGTTCTATAATTTTCTAAATGTTGTTTGGCATAGTTTACACTGCAGCTATTTGCAGCAAGCAAAATATTGGTATAGTGATTAAGCTCTAATTTTTTTTTTTGAGATTATTATGGTTAGGCAACAGAATATCAACGTACCACAAAACGTCAAATTTTATTAATTTATGTTAATTTCTCAGTGTTGAGCATAAAGTTGTAAATTAATTCAGTATCCTTTAACTTTTTGGGTAGGTTGACGTGCCGTTGTCTGTACATAACTAATTGGTTTTCAGGACCAAAAATCAAGAATAGTTCAAAAATGTATCACCCTACTTATCATTACATTGTATGAACTGGTCCTACAAATATATTATGCAACTAGAAAACTGGTTATTAAACACATTAAAAAAACTTGTTTACGTATGTACTTTGCACAAAACCTTGATCAAATTGTACCTAGATTGAACAGAAACGAAATGTTTTCTTAAAATATTCAGTATAGTCTGTGCCCTAAATGCCTAATTAGTTTTATTGTTTATTTAAAACTGAGTAACAAGTTAAACTTACCCAAAACCATCGCGATAAACTTTAAGATAGGATGTCAATTTTCTAAATTCTAATGGAAAACTACAGAGAAGTTGTACTACGGAATCGACAAAATACTGTACCCTAAAGATTAATTAACATAGAAAAGGCGCAACAACTGAGTGCTCCACAAATTTAACACGCGGCCTTTAGTTGGAAACAAATACACAATTTTAATTTTATTTTGTGCACACGACCAGCTCTAGCAAATTATCAAAAAGTTTTGCGTCAAACTTTTATTTACGTCACCGTGACAGTTGTAGGATGGTTGTCACCATGACAGTTACTCTAGCTGTTTTTGTTAGTAGCGACTAGCGATGCTGTCAAATTATACTTGTAAATAGAGCTGTGTTGTGCTGTGGCCAAGTCTTAATCGATATTTTTAAAAATACTTTAATAAAATGTACATAATGTAATATAAGTATGTCACCGAAAAATCTGAGTCATTGGGGGAGGTCTATGTTCAGCAATGGACGACCTATGGCTGAAATGCTGATTATGAATCTATGTATGTCGTAGTCTGATCGTAGACTTAGGCAGATTGTAATATGCCCACTGAATAAGCGCCATAATCATGATCCATCTTGCTGTACGTCCCGCTAAGATGCTGGATGCACGATGTACGATAGATACAAAACTACAATGAATAGGCTCGATGTACATTTATATTTATTATTGATATGACGATGGATGACCTCCGTAGCCGAGAGGCGAGCACGCCGGACTTGGCGTCGCTATCTCTGAGGTCTCGGGTTTGATTCTTGGTCGGGTCAATGTTGAAAACAAGTTTTTCTATATTGTCTTTGGTCTAATTGTAGTGGTAACATCGTTGTTTCTCTGACTTAAATAACACAAGTCCTTTAGCTCCTAAACTTAGTATCAGCATTTATTTACTCTGACGTATCAGCAATGTATGTGATGGTGTCCAATATTAATTATTCTTTTTTTTTTAATTTTAAATTGACGTACGTTGAGCCTATTCATTGTCGTTTTGCTACCGTCCAGCACCATCAAAAAGGTCGGCGAGTGATTTGAGTTCAGGATTTCTTGAATCAACTGGCAGCACTAGCACTAAGCAGAATGCAGCAAATGTAGACCTTTTTGATAACCTTTACTAAATTGTACTTTTCGGCATGGCTCCATGTGCGAATTGCCCTTTACTGTAGTGTTTAGACTTCGAACTTTTTTGTATGAAGCCTGGCATAGGTACCTACCTAAAGTTAAAAGTACCTAAATGACGTATTTTCGTGTACACCTATAAAGCATATACCAATCGACAGAGAAAATAATTACAAACAACAAATACTCTTGGATAAAATGTGGTAAATGATATACTTTCTTCAGAATTTTTATTTGAAAATGTAAAATTAAATTTAATATTTTCTCCATTTTAGTAGCAATCAGGAAGAATATGATTAGGTATAAAACATTAATACTTCTTGTCGTAAATTATCTTGTAGTATTAGACCTACTTGCCAAGAAATTCGTAATTTTTTGCAATTTTTGAATAAATGACGTCTAATTTGTACCACTTTTGACTTTATAAATGGCTTAAGAATTTACATTATAAATACATACCTCAGTGCCTAAAGACGAAAGTCAACTAGTGTGAAGTATAGAACTGAAACGTGGCCTCCTACTAAGAGCCTCTTAAGAAAGCTCAAGGTTGAACAGCGTCCTATAGAAAGAGCTATGCTCGGTGCTCCTTTGTGAGATCGAATCAGAAATGAGGAGATCCGTAAACGAACAAAAGTCGCAGACATGACTGAAGTGGAAGTGGGCACGTATTAGCACGTAAGTATCCAGCTCTTCATGGCGCTAAGTAGAGCAGCCTGAGCAATTGCATTTAGCGACTCAGAGAGTAGTTCCAACTCAACTTACAGACGTACAACACAACACTCCGACTTGCATTTCACGTCCTAATGGAAAATTCAGAACCTCCTCCTTTTGTCGGATAAGGTTCGATGACGTTTGTCTGCCATTTGTTGATGATACACTAAAAAAAAAACTCCAAAAAAACTATTTTAGTAGAATTGGAATGAAAAATATTTGCCGTCTTTTTCATTCAATTCAACCAAGTTTTTACTGAAAGTATTGATATCTGTTTCAATCAACCTTGTTTCTATGTTTTTATTATGTTTTTACTATGACCTCCATGATCGTGATTAAGAATTAAATAGTCTTGCTAGGTAGGTACTAGCAATCACGAATGTATTTTTACAGTCTTAACAGAGATGGCGCTATGTGCTAGTTATATTTGATAAAACCAAAGAAAATTAATAAAAAGAAATCTTTGATAAAACTAAGAAAAAGAAATGATTAATGACTGTACCACTGATTTGGTATTATATTTCATTCGTGTTGGTAAAATCATAGAAAATTATCGTGCAAAATAAACATCAGAATAATAAAATAAAATAAAAAGTATTTTTACAGTATTAAGAAGTTTTGACTTAAGTTTATATCAGCATTGGTCCGATAAGAGGGTTCCGTTGTCAATCCCTAAGCGCAACACACATAATAGCACAGAATAAATATAATAGTGTGTTGCGCTTAACTAAAGTTTTGCCAAGTGCGTCAGTCGGTCTTTCTGTCGCGGCTTAGCTTGTAGTACCTTCTACAGAAGTCTAATATGGCATGAGTATACATTTATTAACACGCCGACATAGTGGTAATAATAAAATGTTGATAAAAAATATACTAAACATCATTTTCATTTATATAAAGAAGGGTGTTTCTTTAAATATTCGTATAACCCATTGTGTAGGAACTGTGGGGTGTGGGTGGATAGAACTTAAAAAAAATATTATGATTGAAAACCATTTGCGCAATACACACCTAAGCTTTAAGGTGCTAATTTATATTAGAGTCAAGTGTCTGCCCCCTGACAGCTAAATGGTTGTATTTAGTGAAGTTTAATTTTATAACTCCTTGTTCAGTTATCAGATCAAATCAAACAAGAAGGCCCCCCTTCTCCCCCCCCCCCCCTTCTCCGAGTCCGCATATTATTGTGACAAGCAACTTCGGAACCCTACACTGTGCATGACCCGACACGTACTTAGCCGGGTTTTAAGTTTCCGTAGTAAAAACGGTTTTTACCATTTTCATCAATTTACAAAAAAAATAAGCAATAGGTACCTAGGTAGGTACTACATAATATATTCCAATCAGAGGGTAGCTGTCGTTCATGAGACGTGAATTAAACTAACGCGGTATCGAGATATTGTCTGAAAAAAAATTAACAATTCCGATGTTGCTCCCATAGTAAAACTAATCACGTGGTTTTAAGGAGTGTCCTATTATTTGAACATCCTGTATATTATGTAGTTATAATTATACAGGTGCTAGCTACTAGACTAACTTTAAGCCTGACTACTTATGTTTAAATTTTAAGAAAACTTTACCGATCGGAAACAATAATTTTATTATCGTTCCCAACACGTGTAAGTTCACACATAAACTAACGCGAACGTGCTTGCAACTTAGCTATTAGATATTAATTATTCCGAACTTGCAGTTAATGACTGACAAAAGTAAGTTACCTTTTTGTAGCGTTTGATTGGCGTAGGCATAGGGTTTGAAAAACTCACCTATAAAGTACCTAGTTTTTGATTTTCTCGCGTACGCTCTTAAGCTCCGAACTTCAAAGTTAAGGTTAAATAAACTGAAATAAGTGGACCTACATCTCGGATGATGTAATCCTTTGTACACATACAGGTGAGTACAAAATCATGTACTCCTTTAAAGTACATGTGTACTTCTATAAAAAAATATAATACAATATTAATTTTAAGTATGACCGTATTGTTTGTATTTAATCTATGTCCCTAGTACCTATGTTCATTCATCCAGTCCGCGTGATTTTCTCTAATAGCCTTTTTTTTGTACCGCTTGTACCATCTCTGTCTGGCCACATGGTTGACTGATAGCAAAAGCATTTGGCATTAAGTCTGTCATTTGTACCAGGTGGGGACATATTTTATGTGTGCAATAAAGTATAAATAAATAATTCATCTGCTTATATACAATATCCAAACAACTTTTACTACTTCGATATCGTCAGAAAGAAAGCTTGCCGTTAAAAAAATCATCTTCCCTCAAGCATACTATTAGGTATTCTGTGCCTCAAGATAAAAGTAGCGCATTTAAAATATTTTCTAAAGATTTCGATTGTGGTTCTATAGTAAGAAGTATTGTATTTAGTCTTGTATTATGTAGTTTCAAGGAAATTTTACAAATTAATTTTATAGGTAGGTACTTACTTTATTTTTAACTTGAGGTCGAACTAAGTAGACTTTAAATTATTATACCTACTCCCAAAATCTTAATAATTTAGTAGTTAAAGTAAGTAGTTACCAACATTTTGTTTACTAGAGACCTAGTTAAATTCTATTGCAATGTTGTACTATGTTACTAAACATATTCCTATACACATTCCTATACTAATAGGAACGAGCTATCTTTAGAATTAATTTTGATGAAGTGCAGCGATTTTTGATCGAAGAATACTGTGATGTGACACCAAGACATTAAGTATTCACTTTTCTGTCACTCACGACGCTTCTTTGTAATTTATTTTTAAACAGCTACATACATAAAACTCTTTCCGTCAATCAATTGTATGTTTCTAGAACTTCAACAGTTAAGTTTTCATAACCTTTAACTATAGACAGCAGCTCACAACTTTGTATGAGTGGCCTTGTTTAGGTTTTAATAATTTGACAAGATATTGTTCACAGCCTATGATAATTCCTTATAAAATTATCTATTGACCTATAGGTAGGTACGTACGCAAAGGAACGTCATTAAATAGATGTCATCCTTAGCTATGCGTAAACATTTATCTATTTTTGGTATATAGGTACTTATCCCGTACCTAGGTAGGAAAATAATTAGTAGGTAGATCTTCACCAAACATATTATAAGTAAGAAGTCGTTTTCTTTTGTAGGCGTAGGTATTTTGCATCTTTGATTAATGACATAGTGAAAATGATAATGTATGTACCATGACATTGTCGAGTTTAAAGCGTGGGTCAAAGGTATATGCATATACATTTTATTTCAAAAAAATAGTTTATAGTACCTACTAGGTATGCCTTCGATAATACCAAATCAGTGCCTTCGAGAAGATCTTACGTAGATCCTGTGCCAATTCGCTCGTTTGTTAAATCCTGAGGTTTCAGATATTCTTATTCACGAGTAGGTAACATGATTGAGAGAAGAACTAAATTTAGATGGGAAATGACCGGTCAAAGAAGAGGATGTAAGGAACGTGTTTTTTTTTTAACAAGCAAACAATACCATTTTTAAAAATGAGACTAATTATAGATTACTAATTATATTGGACAATAAATTAGTAATATGAACCAAGAAATAAAACAATCTAATACGAATGACCATTACAAATGATCATCAACCCTCACGCTTAAAACCTTATCTAGTTATAAACGAGATTTCTTAGATCGTAAAGTATCGATTTTGTACCTAATTGTAAAAAAATGTTGTGTGTATCTATTAATTCCTGTGACAACAACGCTAATGTTTTGACATGAACATACCGGCAAGTATCGATGTTTGCATTTCATTCGAACACAATGGCACGCTAAGGGTCTCACGTCACTCCAATAACACTTGCACAATTAATTACCTTTATCCATATTCGAGTCGGAATCGATATCTAAATCCAAAACTGTCTCTTTGACACAATCGATCACTGGTTCGATGTTGAGTATGTGGTCCTGCGATGCGTCCGCGCAAGTGTTAACTGCGTGCTGCAGAGCCGGCGGGCTCATGTTTACTGAACACACGCAGTGTCGAGGACGAGGTGTTATTACCAGTAAAATATAATCCCAGGTTCTCATGTCGTTGTTTGTGGATCTATTTTTATTTAGTTCGTTTTATGCTTTTATATGCTGTCTCGTAACATGAAACTAAATCTATGATAGTTACCGGCCGGCGTAAATTATAAACAGTAGGTGGACGGTAGGTGGTAAACGCAACGAAATAATAAAAAGTAACGTCTAACGTTTTTAAACTCTTGTTATTAATCCATGAATGAATGAAGGTCATTGAAAGTACGATGATAACTTAAGTATGTCCTTGGTGCGATGCTATAATAAATTTGGGTTTTAAACTAATAAATAAAGTAAAATAAATATTGGACAACATCACATACATTGCTCTGCTATAAGTAGCCAAAGCACTTGTGTTACAGAAATCAGAAAAAACGACAGTACCACAACACCCAGACCCGAGAAAATATAAAAATATTTCTCTAACAATGACCGACCGGGAATCGAACCCGGGACCTTGGAGATAGCGACACCAAGTCCGGTATGCTCGCCTCTCGGCTACGGATATCGTCAAGTAATAATGTTGTAATGAATATCTAGGCTTCTTTACAGTTAGCTCGCTTTAAAGAAAGCACGCAAGTCCAAACGACTTTTTAAAAAATATGGTAAATAAACTATAAAATCATACTTTTATGAGCATGATTGCTCGTCAAACGAATACAATGAGACCAAACCCGAATGTTTTACTAGTTAGTATAACCACTGATTTGCTATTGATGAATTGTACTATCCAGCTCCTGGCTCTATTATTCAATCAGCTCGATGGTATGAAACTATTGTATTGTCATTTTAATGTTACTTAAAACGTTTTAAGTAGATATAAATGTTAGAGGTAAGTAGGTATATAAGTTAAAAATATTTCCAACATACGAGTAGTTGGTCAGTAGGTACTTACAATTACTTAAGTAAAGCTGATGTGTGATAATACTGATAATAAATTAAAGCTGTTATCTCAATAAAGATGACGACTGGGTAAAGAAAATGAAATTATATTTATTTTAGTACAACTTAACCTGCTACAAATATTTACTTAAGTTTTCTTAATATTTAAGTGTTTGTGACACTTATCAATGTTATTCGATCAATAATATCAATAAAAGGACATCTGAAAATCTTTGTCATTGTGTTATACTAATTATATATTCTATAGTTATACTTCAACGTGAGTCGCATAAAATAATGCCAGAGTCATCGTCATAAAATTTTAAACTTAAAAAGGTAACGAAGGAAGTAGGTTCCTAAAATCTGATTATTATAAATCTTTTTTGGATGTAAGTTTTAAGTTTTGCACCGTACTGATTTAAACTTTCATGGTCGCTATCTAATGATCGAAACAGGGTAACTATATTTACCTAAACTTTGTAATAAGGTATAACGAGTTATTAAATTGGGTTGCACAATTTTTTTTAAAAATCTAGTTTATATTTAAGTATTATTATACATTTTGACATTCTTTGGGATCGTGAATTTTATTAAAAGGAATACCCATTTTTTCTAAAACAGAAGTATTATTAGGTGAATAGTTTTTTATTTATGGTTTTTATCATTTGGAATCGCCTGACAAGCGCGTACTTTTCATTGCGCCTAGTCAGTCATTTAAAAAGATCGCTTTTTGCTTGTCGTGTATACAAAGATATGTTGGAAAAAAGATAATAAGTAATATGTACAGAAAGCGGCAGGTTAACCTACCCTAAAAGTTAAAGTTCATTGAATTGATTTTAACTATTTCCAACACTTACACCCGTATTTATAAAAAAGTAATTGCTTGTTGCTAAGTAACAACTTAGCGAAGTCATTACTTCAGTATATAATTCTTATTTTGAAAATGTATTCTGAAGTCAAGATAAGTTAAGTTACGTTACTTAGGGCTGATTTTTCAATCGTCGGATAACTTTTAACTGAAGAATAAGTCTAGCACAATGACAGTCTCAGTATAGAAAATATGTCAAAATGACAAGTTTATTCTTCAGTTAAAAGTTATCTGATCGGCCCTTAGCTAAGTAAATGCTAAAGTAACAGCCAGTGCTTGATGGTTGTTTTCCTCTAGCAAGACTCGATTGCTGTGTTATGTTGCATGAGAAGATATGCCGATGAGATTGATATTTTGTTAGAAATGACAATATCACATTACATTTTATTAAAAATCGTCTTATTCTTTTTTGCATTTTATGACAAAATAATTTTAGAAGCTCTTTTCGCAAGCAGATGTTAACTGAAGAATAAGTCTAGCACAATGACAGTCTCAGTATAGAAAATATGTCAAAATGACAAGTTTATTCTTCAGTTAAAAGTTATCTGATGATTGAAAAATCGGCCCTTAGCTAAGTAAATGCTAAAGTAACAGCCAGTGCTTGATGGTTGTTTTCCTCTAGCAAGACTCGATTGCTGTGTTATGTTGCATGAGAAGATATGCCGATGAGATTGATATTTTGTTAGAAATGACAATATCACATTACATTTTATTAAAAATCGTCTTATTCTTTTTTGCATTTTATGACAAAATAATTTTAGAAGCTCTTTTCGCAAGCAGATGTCAGGGCATTTCAAGGAAGATAGGAGGGGGTCATTCTTTGCAGTCTTTGCAATGCGAAACCAGTAAAACCTTGATTTTGCTTGCAATGGCCTACTTGGCTCTATATTTAAGGACTTCCAAGTCAGCCATGGCAGATAATGTCCAGGCGGGAATTACTCAATGATCGACTAAAAAAAAGAAAAGGATAATATTTTGAGTTATTTTAATTACACCTTATAAGATGAAATTTGCTCGTCTCTTGCTTACGACCTCAGTGGCACTTGCCACTGTCTCACGCATCCATCATTTGCTGCAACTGTAGCCGATTTAAGATTCCTTACGGCAGATATCGTTCAAGGCCGTATCTCCAAATACGTCACCAAATATTCGCGGAGTAGTAGAGGATGGAGGAGGGCAAAACACCAGGTGATTCTTCCCACTTAGTAGAAGTCAGTCGACGTATGACGGTTGTTCTGGGTGTAAACTTTGCTTTTAGCTTTAATCCTGCTAAATAAAAATATATTATCCAAAAAAAAAACTATACCGATTTTATCTATAATAAAAAAAGTCGCTTCGAAACTTTCTATTTTAAATACAATACGTAAACTACCGCTCAAACGTTACAAAAAAAATCGTGTTCTAAGCATGTTCTTAATTCTTAAAGTAAAGGAATTGGCGACTATTACTTGTCTAAGAATTCTAACTTTTGACAGTTCTAACGTCACTCAATTACTTCACTATGAAAACAAAATCGTTGCTTAGTAATTACTTTTACTCAAGTAATTACTTAGAACTGTCTATAAATATGGGTGTTAGAGCTCAATATCAATTAAGAAAATTTGACGTTTTATAGTAGGTTGACGTGCTGTTGTCTGTACATACTTTTCGGTTATAAAGTAAACATAGAAATTCTTCGTATTTTTTAGGTGTAATGGTTTTAACAACTTAATGTTATGTCTCATCACAAAGTTTATGGTAAATATAGTCACTCTATTCCGAGCACTGATTAAGGTTAACCTTAATTTACTAATGAATAACTTCGTGCTTCGAAAAACAGCATCATATAAATTTGCATTTTGCTCAATTTTCCTTTTATTAGATTGGGTTGGATGCGAGGATGCTGACCACAAATGCGAGGCTCGCGCGCTCCTTGCGCAGACTTATTGCGTATACTTTTCTCGGCTCGCGAATCGCGATCGCGCTGTTTGCGAGCGGCGCGCGTGCAGTTCGGGAGACGCTTGCGAGCATTCGCGGCGCATTAGCTAGATATGCACAGACGCTTTCACTTCTGCACCGCAAGATACCCTTTTTTTTAGTTATTAGACAAATTGTTGTCACCATCTTGAATTTTAAAAAGTTTGTTTATTTGTAATCAGAGCCCCAAGAAAATATAGCATACATTTAAAAATAAACATTTTTCCTTTAATTCATTCAAGATTAAAAATAAATGTACTATTAGCTATCGAGACTTTTAAATTAGCTCAAATTACCACCAGATATTCATATTTAGGTCATTCACGTAGGCCTTACATAAACGAAAAATTCAACTCAAAACCTTTTTTAAGTGTTTAAGGCAATCCATGTTATGTTTAAAATATTTAAAACTCGATGAATAGGTATTTAAAGATACCTACTACCACTTCACACGTAGAGATGGTATCTATCACCCCGAAATCAATAATTTTATCTTTTTGTTGATTGGAACTAATTATTTCTCTATAATTTTTCCCAATTTTAGCTTTCTATAATTTATTTTAAAACGTTATGAAAAGACAAACGTAAATGCAAAAAGACGTTTGTTCGTTGTGTCTTTGAAGACCCTAAGAATGAGAATTCACCCATTGAAACTTTCATCCTTTAGTTCATTCTCACAAGGGATGATTTTTCAAAAATGCTAAAAGATGTTCTATTAATAAGTAAATTTTATTAAAAAAAATAAAACCGACTTCAAAACACTAAAATGATAAAAATAATCCTAACACTTATGTACCTAATCAGTTACTTTTGGAGTCGGTGCCAGCCGATGAGAGATTCAATGTTTTTGTTTGCACCGACTCCAAAAGTAACTGATTAGGTACATAAGTGTTAGGATTATTTTTATCATTTTAGTGTTTTGAAGTCGGTTTTATTTTTTTTAATAAAATTTACTTATTTCATCAATTTTTAGTGATAAATCCTAATCTAACTGCTGAACACCGATTTCATCCCCTATTTTCCTACCCTTAGGGGTGATTTTTATTTTGTAAACTTTTAGCATATTATCTTTGAAGTATAAGCTATTCAATAAAATAAAAATCATCAAAATCGGCTCATATTTGACGAAGATAGGTAACAAGAACCACAACCAAAATACTATCTGGGTATATATTTGTTGATTTTCTCAAAAAGTTCTAAATCAATTTCGATAAAATTTATATGGGACCACCTCTGAAGTATGATCTACCAAACAAAAAAAGAATCATTAAAATCGATTCATAATTGGCGGAGTAATCGCGTAACAAATATACAAAAAAAAAAAAAAAAAAAAAAACATACAGTCGAATTGAGAACCTCCTCGTTTTTTGAAGTCGGTTGAAAAGAAAGAGATTCTTCATTAAAGAGTCTTCTATCCATTAAAGCCAAGAATTATTATTCTTTACAAAACTTACAGCTTCAGAAATCGGACTCTATGGAGCATTTTCAGCATGACATATGGAAGAACGAGGTAACAAATTAATAACTGCTTCTCAGCATCACCACTCTCCTGAAACTTGTGTTGACTGGGACATGTATGAGCATCTATAATATATGTATATTAAATATAATTTATAATTGCTACTCGCATGCTAATTAATATATTATTATTAATAGATTAGCAATTCATGACTCGTGTACCCAGGCACCAATTCCCGTAATTTAACAGCAGTCCCAATCCAGTGTCGATCCGGTTCCAGTACTAAATGTTATCGTAGGTAGACCTAAAAAAACAATTATAATTCGTTAATGCTACTGAAAATGGAAGAAACAAAGATTATATTACCTTTTGTTCTATTTTCAGTTGCATTACGAACGTTTTTTAAATTTTACGTCATATTATAAGTTTACGAGAATACCGTTTTCGATCTCAATGTTACTGGAACTGGATCGACTCTGGATTGCGACAGCTGATCTTGTAGAGCTAAATTGTCTTCGTAAAGTTTAGCTTAGGTCATCTTGTGTTTCGTTTTAAGAAGTGGCTTTATGTTATATTTAGCATAACTGATATAAATATGGAAGAATCTTGCCTCGGATCATCTTGGAAGGCTGTGAATTTCTGTTCGGCGAATTTGCCAAAAAACGATCAGCAGCGCAAGTACCAATTTTTTTTTGTGCACCAGTGTAATAGGATAACATAGTAGTGAAATGTTTGGTTAAGGTATAGAGACGCGGCATCACCTCGAAGTCTATACATTCATAAGCGTTTACTTTTCGATTATATTATGTAAAAAAAACAATAATTGGCCCTCTAATCCTCATGTCACGTACGTGCCACACAAGTGCGGATTCATATTGTGTCACTCCCGGTTTATATTAGCCGAGGATTCTTGACCTCATAACGTTGCGAGAATCATCGTTTACGACCTTACGAAGTTTCTTAAAGTGAATGACCCATTGCTGGACAAAGGCTTCTCCAAAACCCTTCCATACTCTTCTGTGCGGTTTATACTCGATCGAGGATGTGAGTTTAGTGGTTTGACCACTTATTTTTAGGGTTCTTTATCTCGAATTTAAATTGTTTGTCTGTCTGTTAAGACCCTTTTCATCAGGCTTTATTACTCTTTTCGGAAGGCTCCTAGTTAAAATTAATACCAAAAACTCGAGTCTGCAATCCTTTGTAGCTGCGAAATCACAATTCTAAGTCAACGCAATTAAAAAATACGGCAGGTTATGCTCCATAATATAAGAGAATCAAAACCTAAAGGGTATTTTCCGTTGACCGGGAATGATATAATTTGGCAAGAAACAATGTCATATAACACAAGTAAAGGAAAAAGTCCAAAATCCGTATATTTTTAGTTGCATCACAAACAAAAAAAGTCTTGAGCAAACTAAGAAAAAGCGGTAAAAATCTTTTACGAACTATTTCTATACCTACAAGTTTGTACGGAACCCTCACTGCGGAGTCCGACTCACTTGGGCAGTTTTTGTTTATTAAAACCAATAAAAGGGCGACCTAGAACTAATTGGAGCATTGGACTTTTACCGGTAATGTTTCGACGTCTTTTTCGATTCCTGTTCAATTTAAATATTTTCAAAGTCACACAAAGTACATTTTAGTGTATTTTTTACAAGGCTGGAATTCCTCATGCATCTTCTAAAACACTTAAAGTGACGCATCGCTAAACAATTAATACCATTTACACCATAAGGTTGTCATACAAATGTATACGTCAAACAAAACGGTTCGTTTCGTTTCAATAAAAACTAATAATAATTTTAAAAATTCAACTGGCATATCGAGTGTTTGTTTTGACTTATCTACTAATACAATTCTTGTATTTAAAATAGTTTGGTTTGTCTGTAAAATGCAAATGTCTGTTTTAAAAGAGATTACTTCGATATTGTTTTCTCTGTTATAAAAGTTTACGAATTGTGTTTCTGCAACTGTCAAAATGAAGTAAATTAATTAAAGAATCTAAACTGATTCATAACAGTTCTTTATTAGCTGAGACAATTCGATATCGCTGCCACCAAAATTTCCAATGCAACCTGATTGGTGTAGCGGCGCAGTAATGCAAAGGATCAAGGTTCAAATCCAGGTTCGGGTCAGTTCAGAAAAACAAATTTTCCAAATTGCCTCGAGTCTGAGTGTATCGGGACTAAGGGGAGATATGGCAAAAATACATTGTTTACCTTGTAACACAAGGTTGTTAATTTCTTACTTCGATACCATGACAATTGGTGTGTTGTCTGGCGCATGATTCATCATCATCATCATCATCAGCCTTTTTCATCCATCCACTACTTAAAGTCGTCGCGGTCCATCGAGCTAGGCCTTGCACTACGTTTGTCAAAGCGCGGTCTCCACTCGAGAACTCGTTTACTCCATCTTTCATCGGTTCTGCGACAGATGAGGGCGGCCCACGTACGGCTACTTTAGCTTGCTACAATTTTTAGAACTATGCTATATTACTTTGGTCTTCTGTCGGAAGACTTATCTTTTAACGAAAACAAGGATCGACCTTTCTATAGCTCGCTGTGTGAAGTGAAGTCGGTGGGCCAGCCTTACTGTCATAATTATTTATTTAATATTTATTATAGCCTGTAGACTTTGTACTGTCTAAAAAGAATTAAAAATTAGGCACACAGAAATTAAAAAAATATATAACTCTTACCATAAACCTACTTACGAGTATTTCAAAGGAGTAAATACAAGAACCATAGATTATTCAATTATATCAAAAGCAAAATTACATTCGGATTTGTTGTTTTTTTAATTATGCTAGCCTATTGTCTTCACAAAACATGATTATTTTATTTAATCAATTGGCAAGCATGAATATTTAAACGAAGAAAAAAAAACATTATTGTTGAGAGGCCTAACGTAAATTTGTTGTAAGTGAGAAAATATGATGTTGCAATTAGTTTTATAATGACAGCAATCTTGTAATAGACTACCTCATGAGTTAAATGGATAAACATAGGCTTTTATTAGGGCTCTTGAAGAAAAGTAAAATCTGCAATCATTCAGGAGAAATAAAGGTGGTCTTTATTAAATTTATCCTAGTTCATACAAGTGCATTTTCAATATTCCATGAATTTCTTTCTTATAACGTTGTTATTTTTCTGACCAGTTATGCGTTAGTTTGACTCACCATGTAAATGTACATAACTAGCTGTTGCCCGCGACTGCGTCTTCATGGACTTAGCAAAACCATAGTTAGTCTAAACTTAGACGCGTGGTACAAAGTCGCAGGAGTTTTTTTTTCATATTAATAAATGTTGGCCACCTCAACAGCGCCATATAACGGTTAGAAGCGCCATCTAAATGACAGTTATCCCGGATCCCTCGGAAACCGTATCAAAATTTTTCCGAGATAAAAAGCAACCTATCTGCTATTCCAGGCTTTTTCTGTACCAAATTTCATGTAGATCCGTTCGGCCGTTTTGGCGTGATTGGGTAATAAATAATATTAGAAGGTACGAGTAAGATTATACATCTAAAGATGTCTAAGCATGGTGACATTTGCCGTGCCCGCACGCAATTTACACAAGAGATGGTGTAAGTAAGCTCTCTTTACCAATATTTAATTTTATAGTCGGTAGAGTCTATTAAGTATTACTGTATCATATTATTATTATCAAGTATCTAGAGTACGAGACATTCGCAGCCCGCATAATACAACTTGGAAATTGTTTCTCGTGTTTTTTTGCGATTAAAAGAAGACAGTCATTAATATATTTTAATCTTTATCGAAATGTTAACACTCATCAAAAAATAATTAAGATAACATACATTTGTCCAACTATGTAGAGCATATCTTGTGCAAGAAATTTCCAATGTAGGTACGTGATACTGGTAGCGTAGTGAGTAATGATTTTTTAATTTACTTTTTTACTTTTTTTTACTTTATTAATTTTTATATAGATCACTCAAACCTACCTAGGTTAGATTTTTGCAAAATTATGTTAGGCTTAGATTAATTTATTTATGTCATCTGTACGAGCTACGATCGTACATTTGTCTGCTGCGCCGTCAGCGACCTACAAACCGGCGTATGACCCATGGACCCGCTGCCAGTCTGGCAGACTCACCAGACTGATCATAGTGACGGCTAAGGTAGTCTTGGCCGCAGCGGAGGGAAATGAGAACCAACACGGACGGTTGATATCTGATTTATTAACTATAATGTCACGTTATATAATAATTACAGAACGTTAACATGTATAGGTTGATCGTTGTGTGCCGTCGGTGTAGAGTGCCGACGGTGCATGTGCAGGGTCCATGGGTCATACGCCGGTTTGTAGGTCGCTGACGGCGCAGCAGACAAATGTACGATCGTAGCTCGTACATATTGGCATCTTCAAAAAGCACGAAGAAGTAGGTGGAAAATGCAGCTCCAGTCTCCAGCGCAATGTGTAGCAGTGGTGCAGCAAACCAATGTACGAGGTTACTCGTACATATTGGCATCCCAAAGACGGTAGAGAAGATGCCCATCTGCTCGCTGACCTGATGTAGTTGCAGTGACCCGTTGGATGACTTGGTGGTTTGTTCATGTTTTATTCTGTCGTGGATGAACTGATGCAGTAATGATGCAGCAGTTGTTGTCCCTTGTCTTCGGACTTGTAGGGTTGATGTCATGTTGTAGTGATGTTCTCTGCAAGGTTCTACTGAACAGCATTTGCGGCTTCTCAGAATACTGGTGAGACCCGCTTCAGTGAGGCCAGTATCCGATCCGTTGCTGTCAGTATGTTGATCCTCCGAGGTGATACTGTACTCGCTGACTAGCTGCTGATATAATCGCCCGTATTGGAGGATGTTGGTTAGGACAAGGGAATAGGACAAATATGATTACTATATGATAAAACTTAAGTCAAATATAATCGAACCTAAGCATAATGTCAATGTAAAAGTCAAATCAGGGCCATGTCAAAACGGGAAGCAGGTGGTTGTAAGGCACCGCTCCCATCAATGCAATGATAATGTCAATGATAGAATATTGATAAATAATGATAATGTCATATCCATGATAAAATGCTAAAGAAAACTTGGCAAACATGTCAATACAAATGCAAAATAATGTCATGTCAATGTAATAGGTTTTTTGCAAATGTATGATGTTGTCAAGTATACGTCACAGCGGGAAGCAGGTGGTTGTAAGGCACCTCTCCCGTCATGCAATGATAATGATAGCAATACTGATAATTAATGATACGTCATGTCAATGATAAAATGCTACAGAAAACTTGACAAACATGTCAATACAAATGCAAAATAATGTCATGTCAATGTCAATGTGATAGGGTTTTTTTTGCAAATGCACGCTGTTGTCAAGTTTATGTAAAAATGTCAAGTAAGTAAATGATAATGATATAAAACTTGAGTAACATGTTAATGCAGCAAGAAACTCAATAAATGTCAATATAAATGCAATAGCATGTCAGTATTATGACGATGAGCTGGTGGTTGTAAGGCACCGCTTCCGCCATTTCAATATAAAATGTCATGATAATATTCAATAATATACGCATTATTTTGTCACGTCAATGATGCGGCGGGATGCAGGTGGTTGTAAGGCACCGCTCCCGACAATTCAATGTCAGTAAAGTTAAACAACGTCAATTTTAATTTCCCTGCCTAGTTGATTACCTACCACTACCCATGTCAAATTACCGTCATATAAAGTGTTGTTACTTTGATAGCACGATCTATAGTAGGTATGTCATTAGTATTATGCAATGAATATTTAAAATCAATTTTGTTAAGTTTAATAAATTGTATTAGGTGTTGTAATGCGAGAGTTGCTGACTTCTCACATTCCACTTGCAATGTAAACAAGCGCAATTGATTCGTTCATTCACCCAAGTTATTTTTAAAAAATGAGTAAAACATTAGTGCAAAATATTATTGAAGTCAAGAGATTGTCAGTCTTAATGGGTAATAGCATTTTCTACCAGTCAACGTTAGTCAAAATGTAAGTCAGCCAACTTGGGAGTTTTTAAAGGATAAAGACTAAACAGCCGGGAAGACTAAGTGGTTGTAAGGCACCCCTTCCCGGTGCAAGATAAGAGTCCCTAATTTAATGAAACAGAATGACCAACTGTAGGGTACATAGGACAATGATAGTTGATCCGGCTCGAATATGAACAGGCGGGAAGCGGGTGTGGCACCGCTCCCGACGTCCAGAATATACGGTCAGACAGGAAACTAACTCCCTAGTGAGCGTAGAGTCCCTTTTACCCCAAGACACTAAGTCCCTAGAGCCCTAGCCCCACCTAACAATAGATACTTAAATATAATAAGGATGTAGAGAGGAAATGATAGAGCTGCTTCCAGGTCGCCCAGGGTAGCAGCGTTAGGACGGTAGGTAGGCGGTGTGGACCCGCTGCCAGTCTGGCAGACTCACCAGACTGATCATAGTGACGGCTAAGGTAGTCTTGGCCGCAGCGGAGGGAAATGAGAACCAACACGGACGGTTGATATCTGATTTATTAACTATAATGTCACGTTATATAATAATTACAGAACGTTAACATGTATAGGTTGATCGTTGTGTGCCGTCGGTGTAGAGTGCCGACGGTGCATGTGCAGGGTCCATGGGTCATACGCCGGTTTGTAGGTCGCTGACGGCGCAGCAGACAAATGTACGATCGTAGCTCGTACATCATCAATAACGACAAGTTGGTAAAATTTTGTGCTAAAACACATTATAGCGATCCACAAAACTCAAGTGTCTAAGTTGCTGAATTTTATTTTAGAGACATAAGTATACACTATTTTTAGAATGTCCTGGCGAAACCATTGTAGTTTTTTTTTTTACCAAATAACTGATAACAAAACAAATCATGGTTGGTACAATATATTAGGTGATAATATACAAGTGATGAAGTCTAAGGTAGAGCACGCTTACTTAGTAAAAATTACCTATCAGCTGAGATAGAAGTATCTAGAACACAGCAAAGCTATAGGCGGTAGTGATTGATTTAGAACAGAGGACTAGTGTGAGTTTTATTAATCGAATTGTATTAATCTACTGAAATGTAAACGTGGATTTGTAAGGAAACCCCGAGGCATAAACTTTGCATTTACTTTTCGATCGATGCGATCAAAAAGCTATAATACGCCCTCTGATATGAAATGAATCTATCTAGTTTTGAAGTGGACGAAAATTATAATTTTAGTAATATATTCACAAAGACTTACCGTTTGCGCTCATGATTGGTGAATTCGTTGGATTTTCAACTCGAACTGTTGGTACATCGTCGTCTTTTGGTAGTGTTGGTACATCTTCGTCATTGATAATGCTATCTATTTCTCCATCGATATCGATAACGTGGACATCACTATTTAGCGCGGGTAGCGACATTTTTGCATGAACTTTTCAAATGGAAGAGAAAAAAGCTGCGTAGTTTGATTATTAATTTAATAATAATAACTTCATATATCGTCTCTACATTATAAGCACATATAAGATGTATTTAACGATCATCTATGTACGAGATACGTGACATAAGTCGAGCTAATTCGTCACAGATAAAATCAATTTCGGTAGCTTTTTAGCGAGAAACTTATAAAATACATGTAAAGTTAATTATTTTTTGAGATATATTTTACTAGGTGTAGGGGGCTAGCCATGAAGTCTTAAAGCAGTAATACTTCAATCTTTTTTTCTGTATAGAGTTTGACATAATAACAACAATGTTAAGGTAATGTTTCGAGTTCATTAGACCCCTGTGTTTGGCTTAGTGCGACCGAATCATATAAATAAATGGTAGGTATATTAAAATAAACACACACAAGTTATTTTAAGATGATGTTTAAACCAGTTAGCTTTTATTTTTTGTCGACGTTGATGGTTATTTCCATAGTAAATGTTTTTGTTTATACATTCAAATGTAGGCTGTTTAAAGATCGTGATCACTTTGCAATCGGTATCATCCGAACAACAGCTGATAACAATACTTATTTACTGATAACAATACTCTCTATTTCAAAGTTATCAAGTTTTCTTATCTTTCGTTATTAACCGACTTTAAGGCTCTTAACTCGACAGTGTATTGTCTGTGTGTATTTTACGCTATCCTAGCCAAAAGTAAAACCGATATTGATGATCGACTTAAGAGAGGTAAGAATTTTAAGAACTCTGCAACACCTTCCCCTTTCTTTAATGGTTGTCCTCTACCTAAAGGTTGTCTGGAAGAGATCGCTATTAGCGATAAGACCGCCTAAATTGTACATCTTTCTGTAAAAATCATGTGTATTTTACTTGTATGGTGTGCAATAAAGAGTATCTATCTATCTATCGATAGATAAATCTGGTTTTCTGTAATAAATTAACAAATGAAAAGTATGATGTTACTATAGGTACGTAATGAATTTGTGTAATCAAATTACCGTTCAATGGCTGATTTAAGCTAACACTGGCCGGCTAGCGGTCTTTACTGTAGGTATTGTGTTTGTAATTCACACTACAGTAAATTTTTTCGCACAAATTAAAAATTATATTGAAAAAAAAAACAAAACACTACAAAAAAGAAAGAAAGAATATCTTAGTATTTGTATTACATTTTCAGCACTAACTACACCACCATCTATCTATTCTTCGAGTTTGCTCTAAAACATACTCCTTAAACTCAAACCCGCGGCCGCTGGTTTTGTGTCCCGTTTTGCAAACAGGGTTCGGAAACCGGTTATTTTACTATGGAACCTTAACCGGAATAATAAAGGTTTTCGCTAAATTTATCATCACATATTCCGACTACCGACTTAAAAGCTATAGCAAATTTAGTTTTATGGTCAAATATTTACAACTACTATCAAATATTACAAAAGAATGTTATACATTCTGAAATAAAAATTAACCGGTTTCGATCCTTGTTGCAAACTACTAGACCTGACAGTCTTATCACTAACTATTTTATTAACCTCAAAGTTTCCGATGTTTATCATTGTAAGGGGTCTATATTTAGAAGGTCCAAGTTATTAGCACTCAGTCATCATCTTTTTTTCTTTTGTTATATGGCCTCTATGGCTCTAATACTTATATATTTTATCAAAAGAATGCCTCGACAATAAAGCAATATTGTGAGGTGTTTCTACCGAACCAAATATTTTTTAGAGAAGAAAGATAAGGTTAATATTTAACATAATATGAGTCATCTGTTTCAGAATAATCTTTATAATTAGGGTAGCTACTTAATACTTACCCTAACTTACATAAGTACCTATATTTTAAATTATATTCTCCTTAATACATTCTAACGTGATTATTGACCATTTTTTTACTGTTTTTTGAACTACAGCTGCTTAATTAAAATGTCTTATTACTTGATAACATTACACATTGCAGATATCTTCCACGCAAGCTAGGTAGTTAAGTTTGGCGTCTCATAATCGGATTGAAAACACGTAATGCTAGTTAATAATCGTAATTCTATACAAGCACTAGTTACACGTAACGTTAACGTTACTGAGCGTGTAATTGAGACGGGAACCAGGAAAACCAGCGTTATGTGGTGTTAAGCCAGTCGTGTCGCTTACGTTACGCCGCTCCTATAAATTGTCAGGTGCCACACACTGCTAATTATTTGACATTAACCACTTACGTAAATGTAGCTTATGGTTTGTCAAATTGCCCGTAGGGAGGAAATGATAAGCAAGAATAACTGTTAAGAATCACGTCGTACAATTTTTTGTAAACAATTCACGGACTTTGTTTTTAACAGCACATTTTTCATTGTTTTAGATTCGTTTTGTAGTATGACATCTTTCAAAGGGTTATTGCTGCTCTGATCAGTTTATTGTTCTGTAATAAATCAAAGTAAGTCTTATTAAGTTTATTTATTATTTATTTATAGTTAGTCTTTCGCTTTTTCTATTAGAAGTTTACTGATGCCTCTACTAAAATGTTATCGAGATTCTGATACACGGGTTAGGTATTATTATGTGACACGGGTAAATCAAGATAAAGGTCTGGTGTGTTTGATGAGTGAGTAAGTTGACTGTCAAAGCTTTAGCAATTTTTTGATAAATTGGTGTGTGTGTTGGTTATTTTATCATCGTATTATTTGGTTTCTCATGATTCATCATTCCAGATAGTAGGTACCAAAATGAAAATGAAAATGAATGAAAATGAAAATCTTTATTATTATCTTTAGAATTCATGTATTAAGGAGAAAACTGGAAAAAATTGGTTCCACAAACAAACCGATATTATATCCGTGAAACAAACCGATGCTGATGGTTTGAATTTTGTTGGATACGATAAAGATCTCACAAAAAAAAAACGTATAACCGACAACTGGTACGGGACGGTAGCCTTATATAATTTATGGTATGATTAAATCTCATCAATGAAAATTTTTAGGCCATTAGCTATTTTGAGCAATAATTTCACCACTTTCACTGGAAGTAAGATTTTGTGTTATATGTAAACGTCGGTTTCAGCTTCAAGTTTTCTCAAATCTATGCAAGTTAAAAAAAAACACATCTACGTAATTTAAAGACTTAAAAAAACGTTCATGATTTTTTTTGACACCAAAGCTACTTCATTTCGTTAGTTTTATTAGATGCTTTTTCTGCTACCAGTATTATTTAAAATTAAATTTTCACGCAGTTTTTTCCAATTTTCGTTATAAAGCGATTGTTTTACATTATTTCAGGCAGGCGGTGCGTGCCGACGCGGCGAGTCTACACTGAAGCACTGAAGTTGGGCGTCTCCAGCCTGTCGCGGTCGACAAAGGCTAACAGCTGTTTTTGATGTTTTTAAAATACAAGGTGTTGTTTGTTTCTGAGAAATGAAAAGAATTACACCTAAATATACCTAATCCTCGGAATCGAATAGAAAAGGCCCTTGATGTTTCCCCTAAGACTTTTTACAAATTTTAAGATGTACAAAGTTGATTGCAATGGTTTGGATCTTTTTTCAATTTGGGTCTAATTAAAGTCTTTATGAAATCCGCACGAATAAACATTTTGAAATAAATATTGGCTTGCTATTATCCGTTTGGCAAAATAGAAAAGGCATCACGCCAACGCAATACTAAGTGTAAAAATAGCGCAAAACCTTTTAGGAGTGATTTACTGTTCAGAAACAGCAACTTTTTCTATGGAGACAACACCGAAATCGCAAAAAAACAACACCTTCCTATACTAAACCGCGTCCACCCGACATAAGTTTGAATAAAATAGTAAAAAATAATTTTGTGAATTCTATGATCGTCCCATAAAAAATGTGTTGTATTTGAGTATTACACGAAGCTTCAAAGAGGTTTTCGTTATTTCAATTACATCTTGTATATTAAAAAAACTTGTGTCTTCTAGAGTTGATGAGGATTCCTCATCCGCTTCCTCATAATAAGGAAGTTACGCATTTTTAAAAACATCCTCAACCGTTACCGCATCCTCATAAATAAAAGTACAAAAATTCCTCTTCCGCTTTCGCTTCCTCTTAGATTAAGAGGAATTTAAGAGGAACTGACATATGGACAGAACTTGGAGCTGCTGTTTCTTTGCTCAGTTTTACAGTTCATGGCGTTAATACTGACTTCCTAGATTCTTTACATACTCAGTGTAGACATTTGTTTGTATCAAATATGAATATGTAGAAATAAAGACTGCATTCTTCATTTGATTTGAATTTCCGACTAAGATTAATTCATTCTCTCTTTCTCTCTCTCATCTCATCCTCTTCCTCATCCGCATCCTCTTCCTCACAAAAATATCCTCATCTTCTTCCGCATCCTCTTACTTTGTGCTTGACACTTCCTCTTCCTCCTCCTCTTTCTCATAAATACTTCTTCATCAACTCTAAAGACACCTCATAATGATCAAAAACCCAGCAATGAGTAAGAAGATTGATGATACACCTATAGATTTATCGTAAAAACGAATCAAATGACCCAAAACACGAAGGTTTTACTAGGAGCCATTGAATAGTTTCACCATTCACCTTCTAGCTCTATCATCAGATCAGCACGATATATCAAATTATTGTCCTCCGAATTTCACATACTTAAGTGCTTAATTTCAAATCGATACGGATATAAAACGATTTCCAAGATTTGATTAAACACAGTTAGCTGTTAGTTACAAGCGAAGCTAATATAAATATGTGGTAAAAACGTGAATATAAGGTACATGGAGAGCATATTAGTTATAAGAATAAGTATTGTAGGTACTTAACTATTGTTTCGTGCGCGATATAATTTAGTATTGTACGTACCTACCGTGTCGTGCGCGATATAGAAAAGTTTTCGTTCTTTCCGTTGATTACAACTAAAAATATAACTGGCTGACCTTGGCAGCCCATTTGCCCTTTTTATAAATTATCGCCGTGTAACTATAGTAATAATAATCCTCATCAGTTTGTTTGTTGCGTTTTTAATATAACCAAGGAAGTAAGAGTTACGAAAAATGACATGTGCTGCAAATATGGCGCGATAATTAGTTGATAAAAGTCATTAGTCATTTGTGCGGTCATGCGTTTCATTACCGAGTTTGAGCAAAACTTAGATTACCTACTTATTTCTATACTTCTCAAAGATGTCGCTGTCTATCGGTCAAGAAAAATATCGTGAGGAAACGTGCACAGTGGTTGGTCGTTGACTGTGAAATGGAGAATGGCAAATCTAATGAGGGAGTCGTAGTACGAAGTCTTGCTAGTCCAAATCAGCAGGTATTTTGTAAAGAGTTTTCAAAACGGTATACAGGATTACATTGCAAAGGGGTGCCATAATTAAAAAAATAAGATCTAAGGAACAATATAAAGAAGCGTCTTAATCGTAATTATTATTAATAACCATATGTAACGAAAAAAAAACTTAAAAATCTGAAAATAAAGTCAAAAGTGAGACTAAGAAAGCCGCGCGGTCATTCATCAGAGGCGTAGGTACGGCAAGCCTACAAGGACCTTACGTAGTGCACATACGGGGCAATTTTTTCATTAATGAGTTGAATTGTGGATAATTACGATTACGCGTATGATTTATAACAGAGGATAGGAATAATTAAATGTGAAACATTTTTATGTTGTTCTTTGCATAGTTCGATTAAGTTACTGATTCTGAGCCACTCCTAAAGATTTGGCATCCCTTTGCAATGTACCTAACCGTTTTGGATACTGTGATCTTATATACTTAAATGTGTCTTAAAAGGGTGCATCGATTTTTTATTGTTTGGATTAATAAATCTTAAATCAACACGGGCGAAGTTGCGGGAATCCGATAGCTTTTTATAATTTTGCAATTAGACAAAATTGTGTCGTCTGATCGTCTCTATTTTGTGCTATTTGTATATTTTATAATTAGGAAATATACGCTGGTGCGTAATTATCGAATTTGTTATGTTTCTGGAAAATTGGATGATTGAAGGTGAATTATAAATTACTCTTTGTGTTATGAAATCTAGCGATAGTTTTAATTAAGCTCACAGTACCTAAAACTTTTAAAGGAAGTTTTTGGTTAAATTGAAGGTAAAAATAATACTTGTTCTTCCGATGCAGACTTGTTTTTTGGATCATTAGCATCATCATTTCATCCATATATGACGTCCACTGCTGAACATAGGCCTCCCCCAATGACTTCCAGATTGGTCGGTTGGAACCGGCCTGCATCCAGCGGCTGCCTAGTGGATATCCTACGCATACGCACGTGTACGTTCGTGTACGTATGTGTTTTTTATGTTTACTTGTTTTTCCGGCAATCACTTGATTTTATAGTTATACATTGTTTATTCTGCTCTCGTTTTCATGATGCTGACTTGTTTTTCCAATATCACTTTTTTCGGCGTTTGATTTTTTTTCCGAGAACTGTGATAGTTTTTACAATAAATAGTATTTACCTCGTTATACAGTGTGTAGCCTAGAACCGGGGATAATATTGAAAACTAAGACTTCCTAGAATATTAGTTTTTTTTTTGAAATGATTACAGTTAACCAAAATCCATGCATTACACACAATAATAATTTTAAGTTACGATTCATAATCAGTGTATTATTGCGAAACGATAATAGGTATTATTGCTAACGTTGTCAATGTCGAGTCAAAGAGACGTTCCGAATAGTTCCGAATAAGTAGGTACGATGCAGAATGAACTCAATCTTGACTTACCCTGACGTAATATTAATTGTTGTATGTAAAAAAAAACACTGTATTGTAAATGAACTTAATAAAACAGTTAATTTTTAGTGCATAATATTTTATCCTAAACCAGATCCATATGATCCGTATTACGTTTGTTATGAAAAATAATGGAATATGCAGTCCAAAATGATAGCAAAAGTAAAAGGTGAAAAATATTATGATTGAAATACGTATTCTGAGTTGTAGAAAATGTAACTTTATTTATTGAATTAAAACGCTCAAAATATCATTGAACCTTGTGAAAATTTCAATCAAATTTGTCAAATCATTTTTCTACTGGAGAGATTACCATAGAGATAATCTCCATTAAAATATTCTAAAAAGGGTTGACCACTTCTTTAGTTCACTGTACCTTATCTACTATGCCAAACAGTGAAATTGTATCTATTGAACTTTCAAGTGACAAACAAACTCGAATTTTATTTGTTTTTGTATGTGTTACGGAAATGTAGTCATATTATAAAGGAAGTGTTACTTGTAGTATAGGCAAGACCTATGACTTCTTGAAGCATACTACCTTGTTGACATTGTTCGCGGACTGTGTAGGTACCTACTTCACCTGTATGGCTGTATGCAGCGTAACTAAAACTGGTCAGGCAAGTTATTTACAAGTGCACAGAGCAGTTATATAACTCGGGTTAAGGTTAACAGCGATCATTTAAAAAGATCGTTATGTACACTTAGTAGTTTAGTTCACCTGAACTTGATCTTTAAAGCCATAATCATAAGGAATGAAATACTAAGATCTATTTGCTTCAGCAAGTACCTACTTCAAGTTAAATTAACCGAATTATCTGTAAATATTGACTGGTTATCCAAACATAAATAATTAACAAGTGTTTAGGGAGACGGTTTTTATTTAAATCTAAAATGTCATGGAGAATTAAACATATGTAAATATTCAATGTCGGACCAGTTATTATTTATTTAGGACATGATATTATGATTCCATACTGAAAAAAATAAAAACCGACTTCAAAAAACTAAAACGCTAAAAATAATCTTAACACTTAAGTACCTAATCAGTTACTTTTGGAGTCGGTGCTAACGAAAACATTGGTCTCTCATTGACTGGCACCGACTCCAAAAGTAACTGATTAGGTACTTAAGTGTTAAGATTATTTTTAGCGTTTTAGTTTTTTGAAGTCGGTTTTTATTTTTTTTATAAAATTAACTTATTTCATCCATTTTAGTGATAAATCCTAATCAAAACAAATCTTACGAGTGCAAACATAATTTAACTGCTGAACACCAATTTCATTTCCTATTTTTCCACCCTTAGGGGTTAAATTTTTTCCAAAAATTTTTGTTATAGTATCTTTGAAGTATAAGCTATTCATTAAAAAAAGAATCATCAAAATCGGTCCACATTTGGCAGAGATATAGGTAAGAAAGATACTAAAATCAGTTGGCGTGGTACGGAGTTTATGCAATGTTTAATGATTTTCTTTTAGATCCCATCATCAGAATTTAACCAAATTTATATGGAACCATTCTGAAAGTAATACCTTTCAAACAAAAAAATAATTATCGAAATCGGTCAACGCAGTAACGAATGATCGCTGAACATACATAAAAAAAAAAAAAAAAAAAAAAAAGATACCGACGAATTGAGAACCTCCTCCTTTTTTGAAGTCGGTTGAAAAGAAGACGCGGTGCCTGCGCATTTTCATTCCCTGTGTCTCTCGGGATGACTTATGTATACTAACAGTGACCTGTAATATTCACTGGCTGTCGCATACAAATTACAGTTAGTTTTGTGTGCCAATGTGCCAATTTTTTAATTGCCAAACGCCACAAGTGAGAGAACCGAGTTATTTAGTTCCATGGTAAGCTCTGTATCTGCATACCAAGTCTGCATAGACCAAAATGTCAGCGCCAAAATGGCGATAATTTAATTTGACAGTAGCATGTCCAGTTTATTACAGGTCAGTGGATTTAACAATGCCTCACTTCCAAATGGGTTCTAGCATCTATAATTAGTTAAGGTAGAATAAAGACACTCACTATCATTACGTGAACCTTGAATACGTAATTATCAAAAAAAAAAATTTTGTTTTTGTTTTGACAGTAGATACTTAGTACAAAACTATAGCTACAAAATCAATTAGCCTTTGTACCCATAGATAAATAAAAGTAAATAGCTCGGATGTAAACAAATTTAGCTTTAACGTCGGTATATCTTAAACCTTATTACTCGTAAGTCTTTTAGCTATTCGTCACGGAAGTAACAAGACTAAAACTTCATTAAAAATCTTCACTAAACTTAACGTGCACACACGCGTAATTTAAAAACAAACAAACACGGTTTAAGGGTTTTATTTTTTGCCATTTCGTTCGTGTGAAATCTCGCATCCAACCATAATTAATGCACGGCAATATATTACATATCAACTAATCAAAAGAAAAACAAAAAAATTGTTCAGTGTGGTTCAGCTGTTACGACTTGTAATTTTCTGAAAGTAAATAAAGAATAAATAACTAGATACTTTGCTAAATATGTATTCACTTACAGAAAATTTTACTACTACTACTACTAGGACTTCTACTGTTAGGTATTATTTGAAAATATTTTTAAGCCCTACCAAACAAAACTATTTTCTACGTTGAGAAATAACTAGATTCTTATCACTATTCCCGTATGGACACCTAATATTTTTTCTTTCTATGAAGTTCTAGTTTTCCGATTCCACTCCAACTCCGAAACCCGTTCCTGCGCGTGTTCCGGCACCAATTATTCCATTTCTTTAGGACTTGGACGTCATTGGAAAACTCTCGGAAAACTGACGATGAAAATTCTACTAACGCCCTCTATAGAGCTTTTGTCAAACAATGTTCTATAGAATGATCATTGCTTAAGCACAGTTTAAGCTTATATTTGAAACGGCGAGTCGTGAAAAGTTATTGTGTGGATTTGGGACAGGTGGCGCTGTAGGTACTGATATAATATGTGTGGATTGTACAGACAACATCTAATAAACCTATCACAAAACGTCAAATTTTCTTAATTGAAATTGATCTCTACGTATCGGATTTAAAGTTGAAAATCGGTTCAAAGACCTTTAACTTTTTCGGTAGGTTGACCTGCCGTTGACTGCACGTTGTGAGGTGGTGTGTAAAGTATTAAACTTCTAAGTCAATTCAATAAAAATACAGATATTCCCAGCATATTTTAACACTCGCAAGGGAATGAAAACCTAATAGGGGGGTAGGTACTTCCAGTTGACCTGGAAATCCTAGAATCACATTACAAAAAAAACAATTTTTAACCTATTCGCAGTTGGTAAACTAATCGCGACTTATGAATTTCTATGAAAGGGGACACAATTTTCTATCGGCAAATTTAAGATTTTTCCTCAATTCAAGATCATCTTTTCGTTAGATTAAAGCTATGTTCGGTGCTTTCATTGTTCATGACAATCATTAATGTTACCTAATTATTTTGTTGAATGTAGCTGGACAATTATCTAACTAATATAAGTAAATGAATTTGTCATCCATTACATCTCATCTCATGTTTTTGAAACTCCTTTTAAGCAAGAGTTTGCTTGTGCTAGGAAATTATACTTTTCCCTAACAAGACAGTTGATAATTAATTAATGTAAGTTGTAGTAATGTTGTAGTGTAAACAAGTGGCAGTAGCGAAGCGTTGTTGTTGTTGGCTAATTTGGTTATCAGATGGTTTGCTTGTATCGTATTTTTCAGCGTTTTGGCTAGACCTTAACAATGGATGTGCTAAACTATTTAATCAATGTAGTGTTAAATAATGTACGGAACTCTTCATATGCGAGTCCGGTTCGCACTTAGTCGGTTTTCGTTTTGGCGGTTGTGCAAAAAGGCGCCTATCTTTCTCGGTTACGAAAACCGACTATGTTTGAGCTTGAATTTGCAACTGGAGTGAGTAGCTTAATTATTCGGGGCAGAAACTATGCTAATACCTGTTGAGTTTGCAACTCCTAACTGGCACTCGTAAAGTATGCATAAACAATGTGTGGTGCATTCGTAATCTCGAAGTAAGCTTAACCGTCGAAGTAAACGTAACCACCTTGATGTAGGCAGGTACCTTATAGTTTTGGAAAAATCGTTGGTTCTCTCAGCCCTTGTATTTGCGCCATAGTCAAGTGATAAGTAATTAAATGATTCATTACAAGCAAGCAAACTTTTGTCAGCAGGATCACCAGCGTGGCAGGTTCTCACAGTACATCAATTATCTCGTATCACTTAGGAACAGTGCCTAAAAATATGTGCTATATCAGAAAAATAAATAACACAGCACACGGGATTTTACGTCACGTTTAATAATATGTCACATTTAAAATGTTAAAATAATTAGTTCCAGTGTCAAAAAAATATAAGTCCTTTTTTGACAAAAAGATAATCCTTTTCGTCAATCATTCAAAAATATAGTTATGTAGGTATTTATAAACATTTTTCAGATAGCACTAAGCATCTAAATTGTGATTGATACGCCCGTGTATGTATGCCTACCCAATATAATTGAAACACGTCATGTTTTCTACGTGACGTGGTTTTTCAGAATTTGTGTTCTAATTATCACCAGAATTAATAATTTGAATTATGTTAACTTACATTATCAGTAATGATTCTTTTGCCTCACGTATACCAAATAAGTGTCGTAAATATATTTATGTAAATCGTACACTGTTTTCCACAGGACACCGAAAGTTTTATAGAAATAAACTTATTCTTATTCAGTATTATCTTATAATAATGGGCCCACAAATGATAAAAATACGTAGTGTAATATTTATACGGTGTAGTGAGATTTTATTATCCACGTTATCTAGGACTTATAGTTCATCTTTGGTGTTGTCAATTTTTTGTGCAACGCCATCCACAGCCATTTGCGAGTATTTATTCAAAGTCGTATCCCAGAATTTTTCTCGTTTGCCCAAAGGATTGACGGCCATTTTCAATGTTTTTTTTATATGCGCATATGCAAGGTCGTTGCTTTGCTTGTCGATTGGCTTCCATTTGAAGTTCTTCAGCACACTATCTTTTGCATTAGGTGTTGGATCCCTGAAATTTATTTCAATATTATTAATAACAATTAGGATTTTAGGCATACTTTAGTATAGGGTAAAATAGTTCTATCGTTTTTTTTACTTTACTACTTCTTAAATTAGAATGTAATACTTCATAAGTAAAAAAATATTTAAAAACTCGAACCTTACCCAGTTTTAGCAAAGTTTGCCCACAGGCGAATCATCTTCTTTACAACTTTTAATTCACTCTGTTCGCTCACTAACTTTTTTATTTCTAAATAGTTGTTTCTGATGCGAGAGCATACATGCAAATAACACAGTTCATCTGTCACGCTAGCGCCCCAGGTTTCTAAACCTCCTCTAGTATGTTTTGAAATATACATCCAATTTTCATTGAAGAGGCCATTAAAATCAAACATGTAGTAAAAAATTGGCGATTCTAGCTCCGATGCTAATTTCCTTACAGCATTATTCAATGCATAATTTTGTAAAATATCACCAACATAAGCCGCATATTCCAAAAGGTTTCCATAGTGTAAGTATCCATCTTTAAAGTAAAACTCTACTACTTCTTCTTTGAACTGCCCAAAAGCAGAATTATTACGGTCAAAGCGAAAACCAGTTCTAATAGGAAAATGAATAAAATAGTCGTTATTATTATCATTGAAAGACCGTGGATCAAATAAGTAACGTGAGGCTAGATCCAAACCTTCCCTAGAGTTAAATCCAATTAAAACTGGCACGTCATTGACAATTTTGCTATTTTCTGGTAAAGTTGCTATAATAGCATTAGGGCCTTTTTCTATAACTGGACCAAAGGGATGTATACTCATTTGATATTTAACAAAAATATCATCATCAATAACTTCTCCTTCATTTTCAAGTATTTTCTCAAAGTCTACATTTTGAAGTTCTTTCAGTAATGTGACACTATCCTCAGTTTCAATATTCATAAGTTTGCCAATTTTAAAAGCAGTTTTTCTTGGATTCTTAGGGAAAAAAATTGCTTCATGAGCTGAACCACTTTGAATTGTAACTGAATTGAAGAGGCCTTTAGCTGATTCAGAATAAAGTAATATATTTGCCAGTACTGCGCCACCCTTACTTCCCATTAAAGTTATTTTATTTGAATCTCCACCAAAACTTTGAATATTTTCTTTAATCCACTTCAACGCAAATATATAGTCTCTTATCCCATTGTTAGGTGGTATGATATCATCTTCAGTGGTCAGATAACCAAGAAGGCCGAGGCGATGACTTACAGTGACGACAACAACGTCTTCTTCTGGGAAAAATTCTGGGGAGTATGTGCTGGTGCCGTTAAATCCTGTGCGAAAGTTATCATGGTAGTCGAAAACTAAAACTGCCGCCGAGCTTTTTAGGTCTGGAGTAAAAATGTTCACGTAAAGGCAGTCCTCTGACCCTGATATTCCGTATTCTTCACCATTGCGGCTCCTTGAACAAAATTGGACGCATGTAGGCTTGCTTGTATAAGCTTGGTACAGTTTATTACCCCAATCTTGACGTGATTTCGGTGGCTGAAATTAAATAATAGATACATTAAGCAACCACGTACATGTAATTGAATAAAAAAAAATTACGAATATGCCAGTGAGGTAATTTAAAAACAAAACGTCGTGTTTTCATTATATTACGAGTAAGTAGGAATTACATACACTAGACAATTAGGATAAATAAATAGTATTACAGAAAGATATCTAGATTAATAAAATGTGTGTTGTGGATATTTTTTTAACGTGGAAGTATTTGAATTATATATGTTTTATTAATGTAATAGCTCTTACCTTAAATCTCAAGTCCCCAATAGGTGGTTCAGCGTAAGGAATTCCCTTGAAGGCATAATAAGGTTTACCGGTAAGGAATGTTTTCTCTAACTGTCCGGACACCAAACCTTGTTTTATTTTGATCTCAACAGTATCTTCACAAGCGCATGATTCTAATAAAGTTGTTCCTATTAATAAAACTAGAAAATATATTTCTGTTTTCAACATTTTCATTTTCTTACATTAAAACAAACTAGGCTCCAACTTAAATAATTTGTCACTAACGATATTGATTTGATAACAGTGGAAGGAGTACTTCACTTTTATCAGCATTCGATATGGTTACTGCTGTATTAATTAATTCATAAGTTAATCATATTTACAAAGGAGATAATAGATAGGTAGGTTATACGCGAATAAATTGAAAAAAAGGAAATGGTTGTCCCGCGTTTTTTTAACACCGATTAATTTTAGTCCACTATTGTAATAGTAGAAGTCGTCAATAAAATCATGCCAATCGTTACATCATAGCTTCACAAACTTATTTCGCCTGTAACTGCCTCACTCAGAGTAAAGTGTTAATTAACATTTTTGTTCATTCAGTAATTGTCTTTATTGATATTGACTTTAGTATCATCACAGTAGTAGTATTAGGCAGTATCACCAATTTTTTTAAAGTAAGCATTACAGTTAAGTGACGTCTCTGGGTGCGGCAGTTAGATAGTAAAAATATGGTGAAACATAAGAGGTATACCACCTCCTAAATTATTTTAGGTTATAGTCCTAATTCTAATTCAACCTTTATTTTATTCCGTCTTTTGTAGGACATGGCCGGTCAGCTACTCGGTAATGGTACACAATACACACTACACTAACTACCAGTATAAATATGTAAACCACCACATTAAATTCACCAAATCAAAAAAAATATTCAATGTGCCTGTATGACCCACCATACAAACTGATTAAAGTGAAGGGTTTATGGAAATATCTAGTAAGCGCTCTTACTCGTATTACTAAAAATCAAAACAGGTTGATTCATACTGCTCAGAATTTTATTGGCCTGGTTGTTTGGCTGCACCTACACTTGTACGTACTCGCCCAAGTCTGTGTTTATTCTTGTATTAGGTAAACTAAAGTAAAGTAAATCTTTATTTGCGTAAAAACATGGTATCAGAAGATCTTACAATTGTACGGGTGCACATATCAGGCTATCTTAAATAGCAATCGAAAATTCTTTTGAGCTATAAGCATAATATTTATATTAATTGATTTATGTTTTAATATACATTTATGGATAGAATTTAATTTTTACACCGTACAAAAAAAATCCTAACAAACTTTTAAATATTAAACATATACCGTCTTATTAATAAACTCGTTTTATACTTGGAATAACTTTACAAAACCTTTTATATTGATACTTTACTTTTTATGATACTTACTTATTACAATTTGAAATGTTTACTTTTACATTCGTCGATACGTGACATACATTATAAATAGGTTGGCTAATCGTTAGGCATAGTTAATATCTAGTTTATATATTCTTAATTATGTGAGGGATAGTGGTTAACGGGTTACACAGGTCTTCGGGAAATGAATATGATTAACGTGTTTTTGATATTTTGAAAGGCGGATATTCAGTGAATAAATAGTTGATGATCTATATTATTTATTTTACAGTTCGTCCTTAACATCTTTGACTACGCCGTTCTTGGCCAGCTTTCTATGGGATTCAATAAAGTGATCCCAGAAGTACACTACATCGTCATGCAGCTTAGTTTTCAAAGATAATTCGTCGGAGATTACCAAGCACTCCTTGTTCTCATTCGTCGCTGGCTTCCATTCCACATTTGCTCCTAACGGAGTTGGGTTGCTGAAAAAGGAATGGTATCATGTAAAATCATTTTCATTTATATAGAGCGGCTGATGATTAGAGTGATTGTACTAATAAAAAGTGTCAACTTTCTAATAGAAACATAGTGTGAAGACTTTCAAGAATAAGATCTATCTCATATTCAAGGTCAGAGTAGCATAACAAGGAAAATATTATTTACCAGTTAGTTAGTCGAATCATAGAATCCCGCTCTAAACTCACTGATCCTTACCCAGTTTTTGCAAAGTTGGACCACAATTTGACCATGTTCTTCATTACTGCAATGTCTTCCGAATCTTCCTCTTCTAATGCCTTCTTGTATGCCTTCTTCAAAGACTTGCACACAAACAAATAACAGAGCTCGTCACCATGGGTCGCACCCCATGTCCCATCAATTGAGGTTGCATCTTCCATGAAGAGTTTTTTCTTTAAATTGAACTCTCCACTATAATCAAACATGAAGTAATAAACAGGATTATTTGTATTATTAGTGTACTGTCTCACGGTATAATCTATACCATAAAACTGAAAAATGTCACCACTATAACTAATGTATTCTGCTGGCTTACTAATTTTAATATAGCCCTCTTTGAAATAAAAGTCTTTGATGCTTTGGAGAGCATCTTCATAAACTTTCGAATGCATATCGAAAGTATAGTTTGTTCTGTATGGGAACAGGAAGACGAAATCTCTGTCGGCCATTGTCAAAAACTGCGGCATTTGGAGATATCGTTCAGAATAAAAGATACCTTCTCTTGAATTGTATCCTATCATGACAGGAACATCGATGTTGATAGGTTTGCTTTCTGGTAACTGAGTGATTATAGCATCCGGGTGATCATGTTCAATAACTGGGCCAAAAGCAATAACCCCTTGTTGAATTTCACGTGCTTCATCCGCGCCTACAGATCTTTCTTCTAATTCTGTTAGAACCATAACATCAAAGTGAGTGAGGCGTTTAAGTAAATACGAACTTGTAGTAGCATGTTCTTCGAGCTCTTTTGTAAATTGAATCGCTCGTTCTCTGGCTTTGCCCCTTAAATACACGGGACTCCAAGAGGTCCCACTATGCAATGCAGCTCTTTGGAATAGTCCTTTTGCTTTAGGGGAATGTAGGAATATGTCAACTATTACAGCACCACCGTCTTGGCCCATCAGAGTTACTCGATTGGGGTCGCCTCCAAAACTCGCTACATTAGCTTGAATCCATTTCAGAGCCATGAGGACGTCTCTTAGGCCATTATTTCCTGGCAGGAGGTCATCTTCGAACGAGAGAAAACCTAGAGAACCCAGCCTATGCTGAAGAGTAACTATGATAACATCTTCTTTCATGAAGAAATCCGGCCCATATTCTTTGGAAGCATTGTAAGCAATTTTGAAATGTTCATTATATAAGAAAACAATAACTGGTAGATTGGGGTTCTCATTATTTGGAAGTTTTGGAGTGTGTATGCTGAGATATAGACAATCTTCACTACCAGCAAACCCATAATTTTGGGTCTGTTTCAGCGGCAAATAATAATGAGCACATGGTTTCTTTTCCTTCTTGGTGGCTAACACATCAGACCAGCCTGAGTGTGGTTTTGGTGGCTGAAATAAGAAAAGGTTATTATTATTATCTTTTGATAACTTAATTAATTACAACAGCTTTACAATTATTAAATATTTTTAAGTTCGGCTAAATTACGTTACGTTTACGTACATTTTTGATTAAATATTTGCCTAAACAAAAAGGTTTTAAAACCCTTACACAGGTAATATCACTTCGAACTTGTTTATTATAATATTTAATAACTTACCATAAACCTTAGATTTTCTACGGGTGGCTCTGCATATGGTATGCTTAAGAACGAGTAAAACTTTTCATTTTTCAAAATTGACGACACTTCCACCCCGGATACTTTGCCGGATTTAGTTTCAACGATCACATCCCCTTTGACCCAATAAATAATACTCAAGAAAATAAATATCGTTTGTTGAAGTCCATTCATTCTTGCAAATTATCTCTGATTAAAATTTGTTTATTAATCACATTATTTCCCAGTTAACAACTGACGTGTCCTTATAATAATCGCAACTAATCTATGTGGGTTTGTGTTCATTGTTATCAATAAGATATTGATATTATCGATATTCGCCGTAAAGTATTAAGTTATTAGTTACGAGTAAGTGTTATCAGTCGCTAACTACTGAATGCTAGTATTTTAAGATAATGTAATTCCTGTAATATTTTTTGTGAAAATATAATTACTATGCATTTCCTACAGTTTAATTTGTCAATAAACTCACTTGTATGTCATCGTACTAATAAGCTTTTCCTTAAAAATGTGGGTTTTGTTTCATTGTTATATTTATAGGAGTAATCACGAGCCTTAGTAATTAGTAGAAGGAAAAAACAATTCTTCTTAAAAAAAGTTTATAAGTTTAGTTTATTCTATCGTCATAATTCATCTTTGTCAATTGAATTAACTGTTCCGTTTGTAGCTCTTCGGTCCCATTTGTCAAGTAGATTGTCCCAAAAGTCAAATCTCTCTTTGTTTAGGTTAGATTTCACTTCAATTATTTTATCTATATTTAAGTATTTTTTACTCTCAATATTATATGTAGGCCACCTCAAGCCGCCCAAGTCCACGCCAGCATCAGGTGTCGGATCTCTGAAACATTAGACAAATTAATTTCTTACCCATAAATCCAATAACTCGATAATTGGAATCAGCTCAAACAATGCTAAAAGTAATTTGTTGAAAGACGAATTAAAATGTTTGCTCTGATTACCGACCCGTATTTCGCGAAGTTAGTCCACATTTTAACCAACTTCCTTTGAATTGTTATTTCTTCGGACATTGATTTATTGTGTTTTATGTACTTCAATCTAAGACTAGGACAGCAAAACAAGTAACATAGCTCGTCACCGGCTGCCGCACCCCAAGTGCCTTCTTCGGTAACAGCATGATTCATCAAATTATTTTTATTCTCATTTAAATCACTGTAATAATCAAAGTGATAGTAATACAGGGAATCTGAGGTTCTTTTTGAATATACTCTTGCTGTATAATCTACAACATATCCAGTTATAACATCACCGATGTACGTTATGTATTCAGGTAAACTTTTTATCGTTACTTTCCCATTTTTAAAATAAAAATCCTTTATTGCGTCAACAGCCTTATAATATATTTCGTTTAGCGGATCGAATTTAAATTTTGTTCGCAATGGGATTAGAAAAGGGAAGTCTTTTTGCACAAAGCTGAGGTAGCGCGGTTCGTTAAGATATGTTAAAGAAGCCTCTAACCCCTCTCGGGAGTTAAATCCAATCATTATAGGAATGTTTATTCTATCCTGTAAATTCTCTGGATATTGAGTTATAAGCCCATTTTTTTGCTTCTCGACGATGGGACCAAAAGTTAACACACCTCTCTGTTGCTCTTTATAGTAATCTACAGGGTTGGCGTGTAGCTCTTTTGAAACTAAATCTGAGGCAGGGAGTTCATTTAACTCTTTTAATAATTTTATATTACTGCTAGAGGCTCTGTCTAGAAGCTCAGCTAGCTTGAATGCACGTTCCCGTACATCCTCCTGCAAATACGTAGATGCCCAAGAAGATCCACTTTGTAGAATAGCTGCATGAAAGAGGTTTTTTGCGCTAGAGTGCAGCAGTAAGTCCACTGCAGCAGCACCTCCTTGGGAACCCATCAGAGTAATTTTGTCAGGGTTACCACCGAATCTGGCGATATTTTTTTTCGTCCACTCCAAAGCTGCAACAATGTCCTTTAATCCGGCATTACCAGGCATAAGTTCGTCTTCTAAAGATAGGAACCCCAGAACGGCTAATCTGTGACTTAAAGTTACAGTTACTATGTCTTCTTCTATAAAAAAATCGTGGGAGTAGTCTTTTGTTTTGTTGTAGGAGCCCGTGAAATGTGAGTTGTAGAGAAAAACGATGACTGGCCGCTTTTCCCCGTCGGTTTTAGGGGTAAATATGTCAAGGAAAAGACAGTTTTCCACCCCGTACCAGCCGATCGGCTGATTCTTGCGGACGTTCATGTTGTATTGTACACATGCCTTTTTCTCTTTTGTGGTAAGAAGTACGTCATCCCATGGCTCGATGGGTTTCGGGGGCTGGAAAATAAATTGCATAATAGTCGGGATTAACAGAAAACAAATAACAAAGGTGAAGGCGCATATTTATTTATTTATTTATTTAAACTTTATTGCACAGGTGGGTACAATTGGCGGACTTAATGCTATACAGCATTCTCTACCAGTCAACCTTAAGGTAGTGCAGATAGTGAAGTTTGTGGCGGAGTATGAAGTAACTGACAAGTTTATTACATGAGAAAATACTCTAATTAAAATAAACATTACATGCTAATACACATAAGTAAATATTTTATAAAAACTAGATATACATATATATTAAATACACATACATAAATAATAATAAGAATACATACATACGGGAAAGTCTAACATTGATGGGTGAAGGTCTAGAGAGAGAAAAAAAGGAGAAGAAAAAAAAGAAAAAAACAGAAAGAAAACAGGAGACACGTGAAAATGATCAGTTCCGGGTGCCAAGATAATATTTTTGATGCCGAAATGTATTTAAATAGATCATGATCCAAATAATTTTTATTACATAGTTTTTTAATTTAATGAATTTTACATGCAATAATATCTGTGTATGTGTAAAGAAAATGTAGGTCTGTTTTGACTTGACTAAGTAGCTGTAGGTATCAGAATTGTATCTTACCAAGAATCTTAAATCTTTTACAGGGGGTGCTGCATATGGTATGCCTATAAAACCATAATATTCCACATTTTTTAGAATCGATTTTAACACTTTCCCTTGGACCATCCCATGCGTTGTTTCCACTACAGGTGTTTCTGCATTTATAAAAGTAAATGCTAATATTACTAAAATTAATTCTTGTATATAAAACATTGTTTATAATTAAATTGTGAGTAATATTCCAAACATATCGTATCAACGACTAACAGATATCAACTGAGCTGTTAAGAGTTATATAAATAGGTAACAGATAGCAATTATCAAAGTTAATCTAAGCAATAGAGCACGTTATTTTATGATTTCGATTTAAGATTCCTAATACACGTTAGTAGAATAATTAATATAGATATCTAGAATAAATAAATATACTTACAAACAATACACTAGTATTTGTCATGGTCTCGAAGACTCGAAGTAAGGAATTAACAACCTTAAGTGACGACGTACTAGACAATAAACTTTGCCAGTACACCTAGACTCGAGTCAATTTAGAAAAGTTTATTTCCTGATTTGACCTTAACCGGGAATCGAACTAGGGACCCTTTGTTTTTAGGGCAAATCAACGCGTCACCACGCCAAACGAGTCGTCGAAAAGAATGTTTAATAACACTCACAGCTGAATTTAAATCCTCACTTAATATTAAGGATCTGTCATTTCATATATTGTGGCATAACATTAAAGTATCGAAATGTTTTCCTATTGTATGTCTATAAAAAATAAGTAAAAACCGGCCAAGTGCGTCTCGAATCACGCACAGTGTAGGGTTCCGTAGTTGCACGTCACAACTTGTACGAAATTTTCCTTTTTACTCTCTCAGTACATTTTCTAAGTATGTAAGTATTTTTGTTTAAAATAAAAACTTATTTCTTATCATTTAACGTAAATTATGACATCCCATTCATTGCGACTACGAATAGTATTAAAAATATTATTTAAAGGAATGAAAAAGGATTCTTGAACCTAAACTGATTTCGACACAGTACTTGATGTTTTAAAAACATCTTCACGGATTTTAGCATCGTTTCTACTGAAGTGTTGCTATTTGACTATTTTTCGCATAAATGTTTTAGTAAGACCATGATCAAACGTTTAGATTGCAGTATTTGTAATTATGAAATATTCTTACTTTCAAATTTTGCTTTTTTTTGCATTTTGTGATTCTCTAAGTGGTGATGATACAATAGTTTTGAATGTGAAAGGTAGTAAAGTGATGGGTACAAAATTACAAACGATTTTGGAGAAAAAACACTTTGGGGTATTTTGGCACATACCGTATGCCGAGCCTCCTTTGCGTGATTTGAGGTTTAAGGTTTAAATATTTTTTATTTCAACAATCTAAAGTAAAAATTGTACTAAATAATGTGGCAGTATATTCTGAACTTACGTAAAAGGCTTTGACTTTGTCCTGAAAGAAAGTATCTTGATAAAACTGTCACACCATTACGTGCAACATAAAAAGTAACTCCCTTTCTAAAATACTGAAAGTTTCTAACTCCGGCATTTGTTAAACTTTATTAAGTTCTTTATTTTAAGAATAGCCCATTTTTTTAAACTTCTTAGGAAAAAATAACCAAGGTATTTCTTAAAAAGTAAAAATAAAGATCGATAGTTGTTTATACTTTCTTTTCAGCCACCAAGAGGAAAAGATTGGCAAAACGGGACACACGATTATCGAAACCCACGCAAAAATACGTGCGCATGTTGCTACGACGAAGATTGCTTATATCTTTCGATCTATATGCCTATTTCCTACAATCAGTCTTGGAACCTTCCTGTGATCGTTTGGCTAGATCACAATTCTAAGTTACACAGTCCAGATTTTATCTTAGAAGAAGAGGTAGTAGTCGTTGTTGTCACTTATAGACAATTTATTTTCGGTTTCCTAAATACAGGAGATGATTTTGCAGAAGGCAATATGGGTGCAAAAGATGTCTTAATGTCTCTAAAATGGGTTAAAAACCACATCAGCTCTTTTAATGGGGACCCAAATAGAATTACAGTAGCTGGTGCCCAATCCGCTGCTACAGTAGTATCCTCACTGATACTAACTCCAGCGGCAGAGGGTTTGTTTACTAGAACTATCATATTTAGTGGCAGTGCTCTATCACCAGCTGATTACAGAAATTACAATTTCGATATTATGAACAAATTGTATTGGAATCTTAATGGTCCCTTTGAAAAGCTAAACCGTACAAATCTTTACAAAATCTTAGCAAATTATACTACTGGTGAAATCATGATAGCGTCAGAAGATATTTTTGATAGTACTGAAGTAAGAGACGGTCAGAGATTAATCAATGCCTTCGGTCTAAGTATTGAAGTGACTAAAAACGCATTTATTAATAAAGCTCCGATGGATGTGTATAACGCTCGTCTGACAAACAATAACGTAGAAGTTATGATTGGATTTACAAGTTTGGAAGCTCTGGCCAAATTAAAAGGTTTTATCCAGAATAAAAAGCTTTTGAAGTATTTAAATTATAACTTCCAATATTTATTGCCGTTCGAAGGAATAAAGGATGAATACGGATCAAAGCGCTATAGAAAGATAAGGGAGAAAATAATGGACTTCTATTTCGTTAATGGTACCATTGGGGAAAGGAGCCTGAGACGATATGCAAAATATGTTTCGGATCAAGTGATTTATCCATTGCTTCGTCAGGCGCGCCTCCAGGGCGATGTGTCTTGTAAAAACGTTTACTTGTACAGGTTTGCGTTCAAAGGAGCCTTGAACGTTGGTTGGGATTCTTCAGCGCGGAATTTAAATTGGTCTGGAGCGACGTCTGGTGACGAAATCTGCTACCTATTCAAATGTAAATCTGTAAACGAGGTGTACAATAGCGCCTTGGCGTCGGATGAAAGGCACTTCATTAAGAAAATTGCGAGGTTATTGGCAAATTTTGCTAAATGCGGGTAAGGATAATGATGCTAAAATTTTTGCGGTGCGCTTAAGTGGCTCTGCTTTGCAAAGCCATGAATTTCAATCGGGATATTGTCTAAGTATCTAAGTTTATTTTATTTATAAGGTACAGACAACGGCAGGTCAACATACACAAAAAGTTAACGGTCATTAAACCGATTTTCAACTTTAAGTTCGGCACGTAGAGATCAATATAAATCGAGAAAATTTTACGTTTTGTGATAGGTTGACGAACTATTGTTTATATACCTACTCTGTCATTTGTGGCAGAGTTTAAAATAAGTAAATCAAAAACTTGATACCGTTGACTTGAAATAATAAAATAAGTGCACTTATTCAGTGGGAATAACAACAACCATAAAAAAATTCGTTGGTTCCTTTTTACTGATTATTTTTATTTGAGAGTAAGAACTCTAAAGAGTAAAATAGTACAACTTAGTTACAATGGCTATAAAACGTAAATAAATACAAATAATTTATTTGCTATTAAATAGTTTAGAAGCCATATTTTAGGTTTCGTATTAGTTCAAACTCTGCTACCCAAGTCGAATCAAATTTTAAGTGACTATTTCTTCTAACATACCTATACGATACTTACTTACTTACTTCGTTGGCTCAGCGACCCGGAAAGGACCTTAGCCTCGGACATAGAAGCTCGCCACTTGTCCCTGTCCCGTGTCAGATCCGTTCAGTTGGGCACTCCAAGTTCACTTAGGTCTTTTGTGACTTCATCGATCCAACGATACCTAGGACAACCAACCGGGCGCCGTCTGGATGGTCGTCTCAAGAATGCTCTTTTTACTGCACGATGCTCTCCTATTCTTTCCACGTGCCCGAGCTAGCGAAGTCGTGATGCTTTTGTCTCGCCTATTATGTTCGGTTCGGCCACTAGTTCGTCGATCTCTTTGTTCTTCCTCACGCTCCAGCTTCCATCTTCTCTTTCTGTTGGGCCCAAGATCCTTCGAAGAACCTTCCTTTCTGCCACCAAGAGTTTGTTTTCCTCTTTTAAGGTTATTGTCCAAGCCTCGCACCCATACATTAAGACATCATCACATTCATAAATATTATCAGAGCAAGCGCTTAAAAAAGCGCATATACATATGCGCTTGCGCGAAGCCAATGGTTTCTTTTAGTACGAACATATGTCATGCCAATATTGTAACAGAAGTAATTCGTGGTCCTTTTTTTCAAACAACAAACAACAAAATTTCGGTTGTTGCAACTGTTTCCTAGAGCAATACAATAGGCTAGTTGACTCATATCAAAATTGGTTAAACAAATGATTATTTAATTTAGTATTTGGCTTTATGAACCGCATTATATTGATAACAACACAAAAAAGTACAAGTTGGCTGAAAAAGAGAAATTAAAAATTATTTTTAAATCTATAATTTGAAAGGCCGAAAGCGCTATCCGCCATGATCGTGACCCGAGTGACGTCATAATTTCGAAAAGACGTTCGTAAATAATTAAGTAAATGTCATTCAATGTCATACGTATGTTTCTCGCGGTCTTTTTCTTAAATATTATCTTCCAAAGTCTACTTAAAAAGTTGTTGTTTATTTGATTTATTAATAATGGACGTCGGATTTGTAAACACAAACCTGCCGCCAGTCGACACACTGATAGTTGGAAATTCTATGTGTTGTTGTAGTTGTATAACGTTATTCAATTTACTTCCAAATAATGATCCAAATCCTACCATTGCCTGTTTTCAGGAGGACCATATTTAAAGTTTTGGTTGAAAATTGCTTTTATGACACTAAAGAGTTTATAAGGTTTTGCCGAGACGGACATTTTAAGATAATAGCAAATGATTTAAATATTACTTGACCTGGTTCTATCGCCTGACATTGTATTGTATTATTGCACAATTGACATTGACGACTAAGTATAATTTTTAGTTGAAGTTTTTTTTTTTTTTTACAATATTCTGACTTTTTTTAGAAATATAACACATCTTTTGACATAATAACTAATATTTTTGAAATCAATGTAATTATAATTTAATTGCTTATTATATAATTTTTGTCTGTATATTAATGTTAAATGCACGACGATAGCGAACATTTGCTTATCGATAGATCGATAAAACATGTATGTGCCATGCCTAAAGATAAAAACTAAATGTACCGTGTTTTATGCAAATAAATAATTACTTACTTACTTACTTACTTACTATGCATTGAACTCAGTTTTCTGCTCTGCCGAGCTAAGGAACGTCAAGACATCTATGTACAGTGCAATTAGTGTTTTATTATATTTAAAATACAAACAAATAAAAGTTCGTAGGTACGTATTGGTTTACAAATGAATGATAGACCAACATGGCCGACAGCGTTTTCGTCTGTTCTTGAAAAGTTTATTTTATGTTTTGTAGTTTTCCAAGTCTTAAAAAATACAATCCTTTTTTTTCGGTCTAATAGAACGATTCTCATTAATTTAAAAACTATTTTTAAATAGTGTCATCAACTATCCTATTAAAAGCAACCTATAAATAGAGCCCTTGTGTTTTCATTTCAGAGATCCAACACCAGTGAAACAAGACGACATTTTAGGAGATTTGAAATGGGAGCCTTTGAATAATAGTGTTTCAATGAGAGCGATGAATATGGGTCGAAAACTGAAAATGGCCGACTTACCCGAACAGATAAGAATGAACTTTTGGGATCAGTTAAAAAGTGAATACTTTCCCGAAAAACTTCCTAAAGAAGAACTTTAAGTGAAATTGTTTTCGGGTAATGTAGTTTTGGGATTCTTTACGACAAAGTTTCAGGATTAATAACGCACAATGTTCGCGTAACAAAGTTTGGCCACCGATACATATACAAAGGTAAATAAATAGGTGTCAGGTAAATTTTTTTAGGAGATGTTCTTATGTAATTTATTGTAACTGTTCTGCTATTGTAAAAATGTACTGCTACTTAGGTACAATTTACTTTGGCTCAGTAACAAAGGCAATGTCATGTTGTGTATTATGATTTTAATGCAATTCCAAGTTAGTGACATATACAAATTGCCTGCGTTTAAATAATACATAGTCAAAAAGTCAAAGTCAAAAATCATTTATTCAATTCAGGACAAAATTGCCACTTATGAACGTCAATAACAACATTATAGGCCCCTAGGGGGCCAGAACATGTCTCCTTATTTTTTGGGCCCTACTAGCGCTTCGAGACAAGACACAGACAATCTGGCAAGTGCTGAGAAGAAACGCCGGAACAAACTCAGTCACCACTAGCTGCCACACAAAAAATATAAATCAAAATAAACAGGTAGGTTCATCAGTTTAGTGCAGGCTGGACTGACCATACATTCTTGTCATCAAGATAGTCTTGAATTTTATAATACCCCTTAGACATCAGTGTAGTTTTGACATGTGACTTAAATTTATTAATAGGAAGTTTGGTAACATTGTGAGGTATATTATTGAAAAATTTAATACAATTTCCCAAGAATGAATTACTTGTTTTGGCCAATCTAAAGTTTGGGACTACAAGTTTGTTTTTGTTTCTGGTGTTATATGAATGAATATCACTTTTCTTTATAAAAAGATCTAAATTTTTGCGTACGTACATGATATTATCAAATATGTATTGAGAGGCCACAGTGAGTATGTTAATTTCTTTAAAGAAATCTCTCAGGGATTCACGCGGACTAAGTTTGTATATAGCACGAATAGCTCTTTTCTGTAAAATAAAGATGGTATCGATGTCCGCAGCAGAACCCCACAAGAGAAGACCATAAGACATAATACTATGAAAGTAACTGAAATACACCAGCCTTGCCGTTACAACGTCAGTTAGATGTCTAATTTTTCTAACCGCAAAGGCAGCTGAAGCAAGTCTCCCAGCCAGAGTGTCAACATGTGGTCCCCATTGCAACTTCGAATCCAATGTAATGCCCAGAAAAACAGTGGAGTTTGATAGATCAAGTTTTTCACCATTTTGTAAAATTACTGTGTTAGCTTGTTTCACGTTAGGCATAGTAAATTTAATACATTTGGTTTTTTTTGTATTAAGAAGTAAGTTGTTACTTGTGAACCAATTTAATACCTTAGAGAGAGCTCCGCTTACATCGTCAAATACCTCTTCGCCTCTTTTTAATTTGAAGATTAAAGAAGTATCATCAGCAAACAGAACTATCTCACAGGAGTCTTTAGAATAGAAAGGGAGATCGTTAATATAGATCAAAAATAGCAACGGTCCCAATATTGAGCCCTGGGGCACTCCCATTTGAAGCGGGGCGCCAGAAGAGTTAGTACCATTAACGTTTACTGTTTGTAATCTGCCTGAGAGGTAAGAATTTAACAATTTTGATGCGTTATTAGATACACCGTAATGTTTTAGCTTCATAATAAGTGTTTGGTGATCGACACAATCAAACGCCTTCGATAAATCACAGAACACACCTATCGCATCATGCTTATCTTCATACGCATCCAAAATGTGTTTGACAAGTGCCACCCCAGCATCTGTTGTATTTCTACCTTTAGAAAAACCAAACTGTTTCTCGTGCAGTAAATTGTTAAGTTTAAAATGGGAGAGTAATTGACTAAATATAACTTTTTCAAAAATTTTACTAAAAGCAGGTAGAATGGAAATTGGCCTGAAATTGCTTGGGTCACTTTTTTCTCCTGATTTGAACAAAGGTATAATCTTACTATATTTCATTAAAGTAGGGAATTGACCTTGATCAATACATTCATTGAATAAATGTGCTAAGTGAGATGCTACGAGAGGTATAATGGGTTTTATTGTGTCAGTTGATATGCCCCACATATCCTCAGTTCTTTTCTGTTTCAATTCCATAAAAGTTTTGACTACCATTACAGGATTAATATGAGTGAAATCAAATAAGGAGTTGCACCCGTCAACACTGGACACAAGCAGTGATTTTGCATGCAGAGCAGATGAATTAAGTTGTTTTGTGGTTTCGACAGGTATATTACAGAAGTAATTTTCGAAAGCGCCTGCTACCTCATCATCGGATTTAATTTGCTTATTATCAATTTTTAGTGTAAATGTGTGATCGCGATGTTGTGTTTTACAAGTTTCTTTGTTTATAATATTCCAAGTCTCTTTAATTTTATTACTCGATTTATTAATTTTTTCACGTATATAATTAGATTTAGCTACCATACAGACCTTTTTAAATAACTTTGAGTATTTTTTAACATATTCTACAAATATTAGGTCATTATTCCTATACACTTTTTGATTATATAGTTCAAACATTTTCCTCCTACTGATATATATACCAGCAGTAGCCCAGTCACTGAATTTCGGTTTGAAATTGTTTATGACTAATTTCTTTTTAGGAAAGTTTTTGTCAAATTCGTTTTTGATTAGTTCAAACAATTCTTCATATAAGTTATTAACATTGTCATCAACAAAAGGTAATAGCGGTATTTTATCACTTAAGTTAGTTTTAAATTTTTCTTTGCGAGTATCAGTGACTGGTCTATATTGAATAACACTTTTAGACGGCACAAAACGGTGTTCAAACGTGACTGACTGACCGCAGTGATCAGATTTTACAAAATTTACGATAGATTTTTTAATCACAACACAGTTACAGAAAACATTATCCAAGCAAGTAGCTGTTGTAGCAGTAATTCTAGTCGGTTCAGCAAATACAGGCTTTAAATTGAAAGATTTAAAAAGACTTAGAAACCTAACCCGCAGACTTATAATATAGATTAGAGATAAAAAAACTAAAGAATCTGTTACATTTTCAATAAAAATCATCACATCTACTACATAATTTAACTGACTTAGGGCCGATTTTTCAATAGCTAAATAACTTTTAATTAGAGAATAACTTTAACATGTTGACAGTTTTCGTATAGAAAATCTATCAAACCGTTAATTTTATTCGTTGAGTAAAAGTTTTCTGGCGATTTAAAAATCGGCCGATTCAATTTGAATTTTATGTTATTTATTATACGAGTATAACATTACAGTTAGATTCTACTTCTTTATATTTTTTGACATTGTCATTTGACTGAAATTTATTAAGATTGTTAGATATCAATGATAACATTATTTCAAGATTTTCATGTAAAAGATCCTCACCACTTTGTAAAACCACTGTAAACCATGTTTATGAATATAAGTAAATATTTATTTTATTTAATTAAGCACCAAAACCAGAGGTATAATTAATACCTACCTCTAATTATGATGGTAAATACCTACGAGCATTTTTTTTTTGTAATTTCTAGACAAAAACTTTCCAGTACACTTTACACAACTCCAAAGCTGAAATAGAAAATATCATTTTGCTTGATCTTTCATGTCAATGGCATTGGTTCAATAGACCCCAATCAGAACCTAGCAATTTAAGTAAATTGCATTGTTTGTCGCCCTATTCAAATCTCTATTCCTGCAGGTGTCGTCTAGTCTAAACTTAGCGAGATATCATGGTGACCAATTTATCTTATAATTAATTCAAAAATCCACTTAAATTTACCTTAATAAGTAATTATTAAGTAATAGTAATACACCAAACACGTTGTAAAGCGATATTGCAAATTTCAATCTGGTCATCAACTTTTGATGCTGACCGTACCACCCATACGATCATTCGAGTGGTAAATAGCGACGCGGTGTTTACGATGGCGTCAGATTCATTGAAAACAGAATATGAAATGTCTATAAACGGATTTGCTACTCCCTTTTCATTACAGATGCCATCAAATCGTTCAGTGAGTCCGTTAAAGGCTCTAACTGAGCCTATAAACTTGCCATTAGCAGATTACTGTCGTCACTAGAGCTGGTCATTAAACCTCGGTAATGACTAATGTCAGTCTTAAGATATATTGCCTGGATTCACGCACGACGTACTAAAGGATGTATACTTAGGTTGATGTCTATAACCTACCTACATCACAAAAAAGTTTTTACTGTTTCCACAGAATCATCCTCCCTTTTCTCAGTGTTTTTAAACGAAACTATGACGATCTCATTTATCCTCCTAGTAGGGTTAAAGTTTAAACATAATATGGTGATATTGTAGTACCGAACAGGACTACTGTTCGCTCGTACCTACTATGCATTAATATGCAAATAAACTAAAGTTTGTAATCATTTCAAACAAAAGACAAATAAAATATAAATCGATAACGGTCTAAAATACAAATTATTGAAACCAATAATGGTCCGGTGTTCTGAATTATAACATTAAATTTGTTTTTTACCTATTTGAATAATATTCTTTAACTTAAGCTGTACCTGAAGGCACTACCCTATTATATATTCTGTGGCACTACACCTAAAGGTAGCAAAACTATTAATTGGATGTCAGTTACATTACACCTTGCGCCGAGTTCCGATTCATCTAAATGGAAATGTATAGTGCGTTCACTGCTATTCAGAATAAAATTTGTTTAATAAGATTCGAACTGAGTTTTGAATGACTGATTGAGGCCATGAAGATACCTAAGAATCTTGTTTAGTAATAAGTTTTAGTTATATACAATTTACTAATCCTACCCGCCTAATAATAATATAAGATATAAGAAGTCTTTTAATATGACCTAGATTTTAGTTTGATTGGTTCATTCGTCTTTTTTTATGTTTTAATCCGCGTCAATATTTCTGGAAAACACCATAATATCGTATTTTGTAAAGTATTTACAGCCTCACTACTTCGTCATCAAGAAATAGCGATCATAAATGTCACGTCACCGGCGCGATTCAACATGGCGCCATTATTTACCGTATTTTAATAATTGGTGTCGATATATATCTATATCATATCGTGTTATGGTGCTCATGCTGGGCTGGAAAAGGAAAAGTATTATATCACTGCTTTAGTTATATGGCATTTTGGCAAAAATGACTTAATAAAAGAATATGGGGGTGTTGAGGGAGGTCTGATGGAGCAACAGTCCTCAATCTGCTCCTATCACAGACAATCTAAGTTAACAGATGCCGCAAGATAGTTAACAGTTCATGAGATCGACCAAGTTTCGTCAGTGATCGTATATTACACGTCGGTGTATCAATAATTTGATTTTGCCCGTGACTTCGTCTGCGTAGCGCAGACTTTAGAATTAAAGCTAAAGAAAAATAAATTTCTTAAGTTGTTGTTACTGGGTCCATTTAAGTAACTGCTAAAATCGTAAGAACTAACTGCTTTTATGGTAAAACAATAAATGATTGAATATTTAGTATTAAATAATTATCCCGCTGGAACACAAGAACGGTATAAAGTTTAACCTTTGTTAGGCTTAATTTATGCTAAATAAAAATATCGAATAATGCGTGTCAAATTTCAGCTAAATATGTTCAGTCGTTAAAGCGTGTTTGAGAAACAAACATTCAACGACTAAGCATACCTACAATCTTTGAGATTTATTAGTAAGTAAGTATCTTTGCAACAATATCTAATCACGAAAGCTATAAATATGTCGTCATGGAAGCCAAGCACCATTCTATAATAAAATTCATACAAAAGTTTTGCAATTGTGTTATGTTGTCTGTAACTCCTATTGATGTTATTTGTAATTTCTCTCTGCAACGTAGCGGGAATAATTTGTCACGAATTATTTTGTTCGATCCAAGTTGGCGGCTTGTTCAGAAGTTCTTGTTTAGGGAAATTAATGTTTGCGGCATTATTGTTTTCTATCAGTGATATAATTTAGCAAAATAACAAGTTCTATTTCCTAAACTAACTTATAATAAACCCCACAAGAGGAACTACACTATAGAGCAATAAAATCTAACGTTCTTCGTATAAATTATCGCGTACAACTATAACGCGATGTAACTTACTACCAGCGCCATCTAGCGTTGAAGATAACTAACTTATTTACTAGGGGCGACTGTTAATGTTTTTGTTTGTGGCGTGCTGATTTCAAGTATTTTATTACAATACTTTTATTAATACAAACTATAATTATTTATTTTGAAACTTTTACGGATAGACTATCTTTTTATTTCTACATGGCAATTTCGTATCCTTGTATTGTGTATCTTATAACTAAGAATAGACTATTTTAGACTATCCTGCATGATCCTAATAAGAAATATACAGGGAAGCCTTTGTGAGCGTATTCCTTTACCGCAGTTTACCCATTTATATTCGATAAATAGGTTCAATGCTCTGGGGTTCGCTCACAGAAGGGATTGAGACATTTATTTACCACGAAATCTCATCTTCAACACTTGTCTTTGGAAAAAATACGAAGAATAAATCATAAAATATATAGTTCACGTACCCATATGAGACTGAGGCGGATCTGAGTGTGAATACGAGAACATGGTATTCCTTTATAGAAACAAATTAACTATTCTGGTTACACGGCACCTTTTGTATTTGTTAAAATTATGTTATAACTATGATAAATATGTATTTTGTAATTATTTAAGTGTGTTTGAGACAAGAAAATAGTTTTTGTTATTATCGTCATTATATTACTTTTTTTTCTCAATTTTTTGGTGTAAATGCTTTGTTGTGTTTTTGGGTGACTTCTGATAAATGATTCACTACATAAAGTTCTCTAAAATACACATACTTCATTTTACTTTATACTTTAATGGGAGTTGGGAGCTTGGGAGTGATCCTATTTACTATTGGTAGTCATATAAAAAAACAGCAAACATGAAACAAACACATCAGTTCATTGCAGTTTTTTAGGGTTCCGTACCTCGAAAAGAAAAAACGGAGCCCTTTCACTTTGTTGTCCGTGCGTCCGTCTGTCCGTCTGTCCGTCTGGCTGTCTGTCCGTCTGGCTGTCTGTCAAGACCCTTTTTGACAGGAACGCGTAAAGGTATCAAGCTAAAATTTATATCACACTCAAGTTTACTGTCTATTGGAGCTATGAAAAAATCAAACTTCTAAGCCAACGCAATCAATAGATAAAGCCGTTTATGCCGCATTAAAATTCAAAGACAAACCTTAATTAGTTAGTCTATAATGTTTATTGGACTTTAAAAATAGCACTCAAATAAACAGACATGAAATACATTCTGATTAAACAATTGCTTTTTACAATACTTATTGCAAAATAGGTAGGTAGATGCGTAGGTTCCCCGGTCTTTCTTTTTCTGAATTGAGTAGCCGGTGGCTGTTGTGAGATGTTTTCCCAAAATATCGGTAGATTAAAAGACACTCCAGAGGTCCTTTGTTTTCCTCCCGGGTGTAGTCTCTCACGCACTCGAGTTGAGACCACCGCAATAGACACTGCAACAACATTTTGTCGTTTAAAAGGTTTCGACATAAAATGTATTCATCTGCCTGCCTAGCATGAGCACTATTATAAAAAAAATAAAAACCGACTTCAAAAAACTAAAACGCTAAAAATAATCTTAACACTTAAGTACCTAATCAGTTACTTTTGGAGTCGGTGCCAGTCAATGAGAGACCAATGTTTTCGTTTGCACCGACTCCAAAAGTAACTGATTAGGTACTTAAGTGTTAAGATTAGTTTTAGCGTTTTAGTTTTTTGAAGTCGGTTTTTATTTTTTTTATAAAATTAACTTATTTCATCCATTTTAGTGATAAATCCTAATCAAAACAAATCTTACGAGTGCAAACATAATTTAACTGCTGAACACCGATTTCATTTCCTATTTTTCCACCCTTAGGGAAGAATTTTTTTCCAAAAATTTTTATTATAGTATCTTTGAAGTATAAGCTATTCATTAAAAAAAGAATCATCAAAATCGGTCTACATTTGGCAGAGATATAGGTATATATACATACTAAAATCAGTTGGCGTGGTACGGAGTTTATGCAATGTTTGATGATTTTCTTATAGATCCCATCATCAGAATTTAACCAAATTTATATGGGACCATTTTGAAAGTATTACCTTTCAAACAAAAAAATAATTATCGAAATCGGTCAACGCAGTAACAAATGATCGCTGAACATACATAAAAAAAAAAAAGACCGACGAATTGAGAACCTCCTCCTTTTTTGAAGTCGGTTGAAAAACACGATATGATATGATATGATATAGCGGAATATCGACACCAACTGTAAAAATATGATAGATATAGCCGCCATGTTGAATCGCCGTCACATATTAAGATCGCTGTTTCGATAAAAAATTAAAATGGCAGCTAAATCTATCATATTTTAAAAGTTTGTGTCGATATTTCGCTATATCATATCATATCGTGTTTTTAGTGCTCATGCTAGGCAGGCAGGGGCCTAACCATGGGTTCTTATAGTAGGTAATTACATCAACCTATACATCATTAACAAGTTGCCCGCTATTTCGTTCGCGTGGTCTTTAGTTTATTCGTAATATAAGTAAAATATACATGTTTTATACATATAAATCTTCTTCTTGAATCATTCTGTCTATTGTTAATAGCCGCATCAAGAAGATCTAAGCGTAGACGGAGGAAGCGATTTTGTTTTATACTATTGTATAGATATTATTGTCGTGAGATTTTTCACATTTTTTAAAGTAACAATTACGCTAGCATAAGGGGGGGGGGGGGGAGCGACATGACTCTGACAAAAAATTGCACCCTTAAAGCTTAATATAACGCAAACTGATCCTTGAATCAAAAATCGGTATTTGCACACCTACAATATTTTTTAACGATTTATTTATAGACTGCGACAGACAAGAAAAGAAACATCCCCTGTACTAAATTATATTAATAAATAATTCTTGATTGTGTAGGAAAAGAATAAATAAAGATTATTATTATTATTACTGTATGTGTAGCATCGAGTACATACCCTATAGAGCAGCAATACGAACCATCTTTCTCCGAAACTAGTAAGTGATTTTCCACTTACATTTAGTATGAAATGACAAGGCCTGTCAACACTCGTCCATACAAAAATGTACAGATACAGATTAAAAAATGGCGGAAAATTTCGTCGAACAAATCATATGACATCTCTACTCTATACATACATACCCTATGTGCTCCATGATGTATAGGTATGGTACCCGGAATTATTATTTATTTATTTATAATCTTTTAATTACAGCTTTTTAATACTAAGGGTATATGAGCTATGCCACGGACGGCCAGACGAACGGACGGACATGGCGAAAAAATTAACGAATACTCGTTAAAAAGTGAATAGTTAATTTACATACCTACTGATTGTTTGTAACAATGAATTAAATCAACTCGGAAAGGTGAACGCGCCCTTTAGTTAACCCTTGTTACAACAAGATTGGACCGTTAAAATTAGACCTTATTATTATGTATGTCGTGTAACTAAATCCTTAGAAACTTTGAGCGACGCCACGCAAGTGAGGATCTTCGGAGGATCTTCCTACCTACGATATAAGTCTTAGAGGCGGTTATCCGTTTACCATGTAATTAACATAGTAAGATATTTGTTAAGGGATAAGTCAAAGTTTAAGTTGACGGGTCTGACTAGTCAGGCGAATGTTTAGGGTCTTCAAGACCAGCAATGTTTGTTTAGTTAGAGGCATGACAGTATAGGAGGAGTAGCTTGATTGATGTCTGGAACATACCTGTAGGTATAATTAATCGATCAATCGAATGTCAGTTAATTCTCAGTGAGTTAGATATTTTTATTTGTAATACTATGTAGGTCCTCTTGTGTGTCGTAAATAGAAATCAATACACCTTAAGCGATCTGACGTTTCGACCGGGTTACAACGACCGTGGTCACAGGCTTAAAAGGTAAAATATGTAGGTACATTAATGATGGCGTTAATTCCCGTATTTATTATGCAATGAGAAAGTTTTTCAATTCGTCATTGTTTGTTTAATTGACAAAAGAAAAAATATGGGTCCAATATTTTTTGATGATCTAACTGACGGACTAAATAGAATAATCTTTTTTTGACCCAGGAAACTAGCCTATTGAGCTGTTTTAGCATCAAATTGAATAACCTTACCGCAACATCCTCTCCGTAGACACAAAGAAAACACGACAAAAGCCTCCGGTACAGCTGGCATGAGCTCAGGGTCCATTGTTCGCTACTTAAGTCCTCTTAATTCTTATCTCACCTCGTCCCCGCTAATGACTTGATAATTTCGTCTTCATACCCTTGAGGTATTAGGGGAAATTTTGTGTACGATATGTGAAGCTGATATAGTGAGAAAATGAGCAATAAGCATACGTTTTTGTATGTAGTTTAAGTTTTAAGACCATAGAAAGCCACTGTAACGATTATAGAATAGAATATACAGTTTTTATTCGTTTCTTTACTGGATATAATGAAACAAACATATCCATCGCCGCGTTTGTGGCCTTGAGTTCGATGTTAGTGTAAGTATAATAGAAGGAATTTGTCGTCACTATACATTACAATTTTTTAATAGTTTGCATTAAAAGGAAATCAAACTTTGTCAAAACCTAATATTATTTTATTGAAATGTGTGTGATGCTTCTATTGAAGTAAAGATGGTGGTCGATTTTCCGAAATATGCTGTAAGATATAAATTTCCTTAATTAATAAGACACGTTTCTATGCCATGTAAACGGAAAACCAAGGAAACATGCAATTTGATACTAAATTAGCGTTCTCGGAGGGTTCTCAGTACCGAACTTTCACGAGTAGAAAGTTCCACGCATTGTAGATTGTAGAGCATAGAGTTACAATTTGTTATTGAACGGTCCTGATCCACGGGCCAATAGAGATCTTCGCTTTGCGATCTCTGTTATTTGCAAATCACATTGTTTTTAGGGTTTCGTACGTACAATCGAAACCATTTGACGAAAGTCTGGTCTAGTGATTCGCGCGCCGGACTACAAAGCTAGGCTGTTGCGGGTTCGAATGCCGCAAGGGGCAAATGTTTGTGTGATGAGCATAAGTCCCTAATTTATGGATATTTATAAATGTATTTGGTTTTGTTTTGTTAGGAAAGGTACCGTATTTATTACCTATTAAATAAAAGTATCACTTACATTGCAGTTTACGTACCATGTTAACGTATCACGTTGCCGTTGCATGCGCTTCGTTTTCCGTACATTGATCAAAGGGGACAACTCTATGTTGAACGTTTAGGGTTGTCAAAGATTTCAAGTGTACGATATAAGTTATTTCACTTGACAGTTATTCTCCGTATTCCATATATACTATCCATTTATCCTTCAAAATACTGTGGGTAACTAGCATTGAATTCTATGAACTTAAACATCCGTTAAATCTTGAGCCTAAAATGTTTGAAAGATGGATTTTTTCTAATAAACCATCATTTATTCAGTTTATTGAAATATGCTTCTAAAATTTAACTTTCTCGTTATTCCCGTAAGGGAGACAAGCCCAAAACGGTTAGCCCGCCCAAAACGAAAAAGCGTTTAATTTTTTTTACCCTTTGCACTCGTTTTAATGTATGCTTTAACGTGTTCAAGTATGAGTGTACGCTCCTGGTATCCGTCTACATGCACACATTGAAACTAATTCCAAAGGCAAGAAATTTAAAACGCTTGCTCGGTTTGGGCTCGTATCCCCGACACTGTTTTGAAGGATATTATAATAAGAAACATAAAAGGAACGACAGATTAAGCAGTTTTAACTGGCATGCTTGCACTTGGCCAGCATTAATATAGTGAAGCAACACAAGTACAACTTTAATTCAAACGAAGCACAGCACAGACAATCATTTCCACACGATGTAGCAAAAAAGTCATAAAAAACGCTTTTAGTTTTTCTCAAATTTTCTAGGATTTTCCCATTTTTTTCCACACAAACTTTATTCGGACTATTACAAAAAGAAACAACATCTGCCCTGCCGTTTTCATGTTTTCTTCAACTTTCTTCAATAAATGTATATTCCTAATACAAAAAAGCAAAAGAGGCCATTTTTGGGCACACCCTTACTCATCCCATGAGAGCCATCAGTGGCCGGCTTCCTCGTACTTTTGGTAATGGCCCCAAAGAGTAATTGAACCCTTACACGCAACCGTGTTACGTTGTTCTTGTTGGTAAGATTTTTAGTTAAGCCCTTTGAGACAAGGTAATTGAACCGTGGAAAGAAATTGATGTCATTCTGATAACATTAGTATAAGTTGAACTTAGACTATTAACTATGAATTTGATTCAATCAGTATACATATAAATCTATACTAATACTATAAAACTGAAGATTTTGTTTGTTTGGTTGAACGCGCTAATCTAAGGAACGCGGTAAACTAAGGGTTAGAAATGAAAAAATAATTTTGTGTTGGATAGTTCATTTATCGAGAAAGGTTTTAGGCTACACATTACGCTACGACCAATAGGAGGGGATCAATGAAAAATTTCCGTTGCGTGCGCTGCGTAAACGGTTAAAGTTACGCAAAAATCATGTATGAAGAAATTGTTTCCCTTTATAAGTTCTAAAAAAAAGTCCATGACAGCATATATCTATATTTTCGGGTTGACTTACTAAAACCTTTTTTTATGGTAATCAAATTTGTTCTAAAATGTAGATAGTCTGTCCTACCGGTTTCTCCCTCTGTCGCTCCGTAGTAAGCGCGCATGAGGTTCGCATTCATAGTTTGATTCCACCTCATGCGCCTTGTACCTCCAGTGGCGGGCACCAATTGCTGGGGCTGGGAAGCCCCTGCTAGTGCCAAGCGCACTGAAGGTGATGATGGCGGTGACCGGGCAGGTGGTCGGCCCAGTCGGGAATTATTATTATTATTTTATCTAAGTAGGTACCTACGGATATTATAACGGGCAACTACGGAACCTACCATCTGTGCGTGTATATGTGTACTAACTCATAAAACAAAATTTATAGATACAGAGTGATTGAATGGAATCGTAAGTAATGGTGTGTGGCGGCAACCCTATTTTGGGCCGCTAAACACAGCCTGATGGCACCCGACACCAACGGGCGGTGCTACGTACCTATAAATCTTGATGTATACACTATATAGGTACACGATGAATTTACATTAGTTTTGGAGCCGCAAAAGACTCATTCTCCTGCTCAAATATGTACAAGTTTTTAATAGGACCAACATCGAAATCACAAAACAAAAACACTTTTTTCATTTTAATCCTAACTGATTGATAATTTTGTATGCGGAAGGGAGCGGTGAACATTTATTTATTTATTTATTTTGGCAATGAAATCATTTTCAGAATCGAACGCTTCATAAAGACTTTACTGCGCATCCTTCAGGAACTGTGTTATTAGTTTTTTGCCAGCTGGTGAAAATATGCAATGATAAAATAATGATCTACAGCAGTGTTTATAAAACGATAGTCAGACCACTAATGGTCTCTGAAAGCACCCTATATTTATATATAACCCTATATAGAATAACCGTATATTAACCGTATTATATATTACCGCGTAATTTTTGATTTATTCATGACTAACTGTCCTGGCGAACTACGTACCGCCTCTTGAGATTTTTTTTGTTAATTCTTCCGTTGTTTTAATATTTTTGCTATTCGGGGCGAAGAAAAATCCAACAAATAAAAAATCATAAAATCGGTCCAGGCGTTCTTGACTTATAAATGGTGTAACTACCCGACTTTGTTTCATATAAGGTCTAACCGAAATAGTATATGTTTCTAAAGGTCAACTAGTAAACCATAAGGATCATGTATATGAGAATAAAACATACACCTAACAACGTATTTTTTCTTAATTACATTACTTAAGTATAAAAAAAAAAGATTTTTTTTACGCATAACGTCATCGCTAAATTAGTTTAGAAAATCTAAGCGTACAGACCCAAAGCGTCTTTGTTTTATTTATGTTTAAATTACTTTATATTACCTTCAAACAGTGTCTATGGCAAGACGTAAATTTTATTGAATGGTCCGTCATGACTAAATGGTTAAGTACCATAATCTACAGAATAATGTGTACATTAAAGCATCCATTGGTACATGTATGCTGCACTAGTTTGCTAAATGTATAGGTCATTCACTTAACATGCGCGATGTAGTTAGCACAAACAAATGGGGCAGTGCTGGTGTACGCTGTACCAACCTACCTACCGTGCAACGAGATTGCGGCCGGGAATCCTATATCCCTCCATCTCTATGCCCACTTACATACTTACAACATACCCACATAAAGACCTACTGAAAAATAGCGATACATAGTTCGTAATTTAAAGGTTTTTACTTACGTAAGTACTTTATGGTCACTAGTAGATATAACTAGTTAAGCGATTGAGGACATTCAGTCTGATTCTGAGATTACTAGCTTAATAACTTAAAGTCATAAGTTACAGAGGGTAAAATTTTGGATTTTGGATTGGTGACAGAGGGTAAAAAACCGATTTCTACCCACATTTTCATGTGAATACTCGGGTATAAATGGGTATCTAATAGGTATTAAACTGGGATCTTACCTTTATTGGGCTAACCAATCTCACAGTTGAGGTGGGGCCTGTTTTTTTTTTATGGACGGACCTATCGCTGAGTGCCTTTGAGGAAGACATTCTTCAGCTTAAACCGGGCAGTTGTGTCGTGCGCTGAAGGCGCACGACACCGCGACCCGGTCACCGCGACCCGGCCGAGTGTGAGGCTTCGCTGTGCGAAGCCTCACACGTGTCGAGCCCTATACTAGCAGGCGTGATCGGGAGGTGGGGCCTGTGCCCTCCAGTGGGACGTTTATAGGCTTACTTTACTTTTATTTACCCGGGGTAAATATGCCTTCCTTCGACAATTGCTAATTTCGTCTATTTCTTTTGAGACATTTAATCTAATTCTGTAAATTTTTCTAACTGTAACTAAAGGTCCATGCGTATTAGCGCTGCACTGCGCGAAGCGGCGCGGCGCTGCAAGTAATTTTGTATGTAGCAGTTACGGCTGCCACGCCGCTTAAGTGCGTCTTGCTCCACACAAACTCATATAAATAGTATTTTGCCGCATCGTGCAGCGCCGCGCAGCGCAGCGCTAATGCGTTTGAACCTCCAAACGAGTACTACGGAATTGATTGAAGTCTGTTTTTATGTACAGTTTAAAATGAAAAACACATTTACAGCTGTCAAATTAAGCCACTGTCAAACCTACACCCGTAGATGTTTTATGACGGCACATCCATCACCGTTAAAATATGACAAAAAGATATGTGTGGCAGTGCATTATTAAATGCCAAATAACTTTTTTCTGACGAATAAAATTTACGTCGTACTGACGAATAAAAAAGAAGAAAGAGATTTAACCTAAATTAAGACAAGAGATCGGGCCAATCAGGTTAGATATTAATAATATATATATATAATAATAATAATATTTAAAAAAATGCAGGGGTAAATGACCTGCACATAAATTCGTCTACTTTATTTAAGGCCTATGTAGGTATCGCGGGAAGGTCGCAGGCGAGCCGTAAATCTCTGCCTCCGTCCACACAACATACTGGCCGTTAGCGGATCGGAAGCTTGGTTTTTGTTATTTATAACCCCCAAATTGGAGGTGCATTAAGTTTATTGTTTGCTTTTATGTAAGGTTTTGGCAGTGTTTACATTAACACTTTTCAGTTTCGCCATGTCCGTCCGTCCGTTTGTTTGTCTGTCTGCAGTTTAGCTCAGTGATTTTTAGTAGGTACTAGAAAGCCAGAATTTAGCAAGGCATTCATATTGATCACGCCGACAAAATGGTAGTATAAAATTTGGATTAAAAATGTTTTTCAAGGTATGAAACTTTTTACATGACGTTAAAAGGAAAACTATCACAGCTACATAGGCTTATAAAAATTACTTAGATGATGTTAATTATGTAAAACAGGCAGCAAATAGCATATATTGTGACGGGAAAGTACAGAACCCTACATTGAGCATGACCCGACACGCACGTAGCCGGTATTTTTATTAATAATTGGACACTTTGTTTACCGGTATTATTCTGGAAAGCTAGATTAAATCAACTACTTTAACGACCTCCGTAGCTGAGAGGCGAGCATACCGGACTTGGTGGTGCTATCTCTGAGGTCCGCGTTCGATTGCCGGTCGGTCAATGTAGAAAAAAACTTTTCTATGTTTTCTTTAGTCTCGAGTGTTGTGATATTTTCGTTGTTTTCGATTTCTGTAACACAAGTGCTTTGGCTACTTACCATAGGATCAAAGCAACGTTTGTGATGTTATCCAATATATATTTATAAAAAAACTTTATTTAAATCTTTGCGCTGTCTTTTTTTAAATTTCTTCTCAAAGTAGCCGCTACATGATACAAAAGTTGTTTATTAGTACCTGGGTATTAGCTACATTAAAATATTGAAATGAATGAAATATAACATAAGAGCATCGTAATATCTCTAAAGGCTGAATACTTAGAAATTGGACCTCAGCTGGCAATTAGCAGTCCCAAAATAATTGGCCATTGTATGCATTACTCATAACGAGGCGCTAAGTTAAATATAGATAAACGACTTGTTAGTAGCACTTTCAACGATATTTGAGAAGATATAATTAGTACCTACACTTACTTAATTAAATCAATAAATTATTCTAATTTGTAACGAATTTTTTTTGGCTACTTAAATATAATGTTAGAGAATTCAAACATGATTAATTTTATTACAAATAAAACGTGTAAAGCAAAAAAACTTCTGCTTAAATAGGTACAAGAACTTTCCCTTTAGGATCATTTACAGAAATATAAATACATGTATTTTGTTTACTCGTTTTATATCACATTCATAGCAAATCATAACAACTGATACTAGCTAGCTATGGGAAAATAAAATTTGCTACACGTTGAGCTACAGTTGACTTTACCTTTAAAAAGAGTAGGACCGTTCAGCCTCCAACTACTGTCAGAGTATCCGAAATTTTGTGTCTGTGAGCGATGTCTATGTGTGCGTCGCTCGAGTATTGTATGAAGCTTAACTTGTAATACCCAATAACTTTTATTTATTTTGTGATCGGACTGTCAAAGCATGTATTTCTTGGTTGCAAATATTTGATCATGCCTACTAGAGAGGAACTACATCCTATGCTAATGGTGGGTAAGGTATGTGCATAGCTATCTAGCGCGTACTTTGTCTTGGACATTGTTCTGCGTCCATACATTGTTCGCCTAAGAACCAACAGTAATAAAAAGTACCTTTCTAGGTTCGATATGACACGCATTTGTATATAAGAACAATAATTCTTGACGGACACTTCTGAGAACTTATTTATTAGCATTTATCATAGTGATTTTGAGGTTATGTTTGATTGTCATAAAACATTATAATGGCACTTTAGGCACAGAATTTAACAGTTATCATGTCATACTAAGTACTTGTTTTAGTATACCTACTTCTATAATTCACTAGCAATGTTTTATAATATACTTATTATTAATTACTCTACAATTACCTACCTACTTATTTAAATTCCATTTCTTATCTTGGGATTTCTCTGAAGAATGCAGAAGACAATAAGCAATACCTATATACTATACCTATGCACTAGCACTAATTAAGAAAATGAAACTCAGGTTGTGATGACATAGGTATTTATTTTATTTATAATAATAAAAAACAATTAACTACTCTAATTAGGCATTTGATCAACATTTTCGAGCAAAATGTAATCTAAGAATTGTCCAGGGGGGTTTATATTCTCTATCAGGCCCAAGTTATATACCATAATATTGTGGTCATGACATGTGCCCAACAAAACAAATACTACAGTAATTATTAATTGCAATATGGCGGTTGATTTCTGTATGCACATGGTGACTCCGAGCATTTAACAATGAACAACCACATAATATGCAAGTTTTGGTGACCCGCAGTAGGAGTTGAATCTTGTGAGGCTATTGTTGCACTTCTCTCAGATATCAATGTGTGACAAGCATCACAAATGTAGTCAGCCAAAGTAGCCTGTAATATAAAAAAATAATTAAATGAAGAGAAAAATGTTAATTGACTCGATCAACTTTATGCAATAAAATAAAATGTTTACAATTGAAACCAAGCTTAAAACACTTACAATCCTTGGTGTAATCTGTTGTTGTACTTGTAACAGGATAACATTATAATCTTAAATATGTTATCTCACAATAAATTAATGTTACGTTTAATGCTTCTTAAAGGTACTCTTGTGGCTTTAGTACCTTTTGATGGTGATGGCAATAATTACAATTTTGTAGCCCTTTCAGCTCTTTGCCAGCAAGAATGAGAAATGTAATGTGATGCACGAACCTAAAATCATATTAAAATTGACAAATTACTGAATTATAATTTTAAGTGTTAATGATTCCAGTTTTTATTTAAAAAATACATAGCTGCAAAGGTCTTTCTAAGAGGATGTTTTTGATATTGACATGATGTTGCGTTGATATGATAATTGATGTGCTTGTGTGCGGAGTGGTAACACCATATTACAATGCGCACAGTTCCTCCCAATTGAGCTCATGTTTGTAATTGCTTGATTGGCTTCAATCCATCAAGTCGTACATATGAAATCATGAGGCTGCACCTGGAATTTCATATTTTTTAGTGATTTAAATGATAATTATGTAGGTTAAAAATGACTATAACTTATACTTTCCGAAATAAACTATGTTAAAACTTACGGAAAGCCACCCATTATTGTATGCAGTAAATAATCTGTTCATCTTTCATTACCATAAAGCCACTAGCTGAACCACAACATTATGTAGATTCCATCGTTAGTCCGTCATGAATGCAGAGTTCGTAATAAAACAAGCCAGATAGGTCGCTAAAGAGACGTATCGATATCCGTTGTTAGAGCCTTGTAATTTATAAAAACTTATCACAAAACAATCTAACAATTGCACCCCGATTCTGAAAATGTTTTTCAAAGGGCTATTTCAACGTCTTGTCATCTGTCAACGTTACTGACACTTTTATTTTCTTTGCATGGCACAAGGCTGATTTAGCCCAATGAAGTTATAATAAATTGTTTTTATTTTAATGAAAACGTCGATTTCACAGTATTATATTTCCCTAAGACACATAATATTAAATGTTTATTCATTCTTTTTACTATTTACTTACTAAAATAAGTGACTGATGGTATTGTCACATTGGCCAAATCACAGAAGCCCATACGTAGCACAGTAGTTTATAAAAATATTTTGTACAAATGATAGAAATCATAAAAGTCCTTTTTTATTTGATTTCACGATCCTGAAGTGTCCGTTACAAAATAATTAATGATAATTAATGCAAAAAATAAAACAAGAATTATGGTAATAGTCATATGTGTGTTGATTCTTAGGCGAGTTTTAACAATGTCCAAATGTAGTAAATTATATTATCCACATGCGAGGTTTCAATGTAAAACAAATCAACATAAAAATAAAGGAAATACGAAGTGACACATCATATGAGCATACAAATGCCGGTTGAAATGACATGCAATCAGTTTTGCGGCCGAGCGGGACACAGCGGCGGTGTTTTTGTCAGTTGCGGGACAGGCTATCCCGGGTGACGCGGTGGGACATTGTGAGATGATTCCAGAGTTGACGCTGCATGGTCTTGACAATTATAAATGAGCTATTTTGAGTCGGATATTAGATAGAGTGTTGACTTTATCGAAATCTCTACATTTAATAATTGGTTGGGGATTTATAATACAAGTGGATGTCCTGTGAAAATAGTGCAAAATTAAAACCGTAGTTATAGCAAAAAGGCCTCTATCTTCTGTCCAAAATAAAATTAGACTTCGTAAAAACCGCACCATTTTTGCATAAATTGCGATTTTGAATTGTTTTAATAAGCATATTTTTTAGATATTCTCGGTTTTCCCAAAAAACGGTGCCATTTTCATGGGAACTATTTTTGGAGAGGAGGTTTTTATGCTCTATCAACAGTTTTAGTTTGGCACGCTTTTTATGGGACACATTGTATAATATCTATTTAATATTTTAAAAAACCTTTAACTTTGAAATCGTCATTTAATACAATACACTGACAATGTGCTGTTTATCTTAAAAAGTTTAGTTAAGTGAATCAGTTTAAGACATGTGTTATTGTAAAATACCGAGTAACCAAACGCTGGTGAACCTAAGTAAACAAATGAAAATCGATACTGACCTGACATCATGCCATACCTATTACATTGTAAAAAAGGTTTATATATTATCATTTTTACTATAATTACCTTCATTGAAGAAACATACAGCTATGTTTGAAAATTTGAAATGAAGCGTATCCAATATGTATCATGTTTAATTAATCTAACAAAACAAAAACAACACGAGTAAATAAAATTTCTGTAGAAAAAAGTGTCAGAATGGTTTTCAAAGACTAAAATACAATTTTTTCGTTGAACAGATCGATGTGTTCATATTGACCGCATTGATGACTTTGTAGGCAGCTTTATATAAGTATTTAATTTCAGGACAGTATTGTAGAATACTCTATGGCCCCGCATTTGTTATTAGGCAATTTTTAAATAATTTTTTCGGCCGTAAGCCGTAATATAACCTTTCTGCCCCATCGGCCGTCAGTTCTACGTGCTATGTGCCCCACCCACTGCCACTTCAGCTTGCTAATCCGTTGGGCTATGTCAGCGACTTTTGTTCGTTTACGGATCTCTACATTTCTGATTCGATCTCGCAATGAAACACGCGTGCGATCTTTAGCTTTCTTATGAGGCCCATAGTGAGAGGCCACATTTCAGTTCCATATCACTGGTAACACACACTGGTTGTAGACTTTCGTCTTGAGGCACTAAGGTATTTTGGACGAGAAGACGTGGTAGAGGCCGCGTACCGGCAAACGCAGCGTAGGACGTCCACTCACAAGGTGGTCAGACGACCTGGTAAGGGTCGCAGGAAGACGCTGGATGCAGGCCGCTTCCAACTGGCAAATCTGGAAGTCAATGGGGGAGGCCTATGTTCAGCAGTGGACGTCCTATGGCTGAAATGATGATGATGATGAAGCCGTAATAGTGGGGCGCTTTCCTCGAGACAGTATCTTTAAATCCGGTTTTCGCTGGAATTATGCACGGATTTAAACCGGGCCGACGTCATACCAGCTTTTTTGTATTTTTTTGTATGAGGTTTAGTAAATACAGTGCTCGTGAACAAGCTATCTCGTTAGCAAATGTCGTGCGTACAGTTTGCGCGAGAACCCGCAAAACGTGCTTTTGCTGCGCGGAAAAATTACTCTAAAGCATAGTTCGCACTGTATTTGTAGTTTAATCGAATTACGAACTATTTACTTACTAAATTAGACTATAAAATGTCTACTAAATTAGGAATTAGGGCTTCACTAACCTACTCACTAAAATGTATCTTAGTAAATGTAAGTAATGGTTTTAGGGTATGTATCTATGTATGTAATGTGTGTGATTTACTTTATTCTACCATAACGACGTATCCTAATAAAAACAATATGGCGAATAATTATTAAATTTAAAAAAAACATATTTTTAGTCAACTAACATAGTTTTCAGTAAAGCCTAATTTGCCTGAAGTAAAAAAAAAATATATTTATACTAGTGGCTATATCTATAATATTTTGACAGTTGGTGTCGATATATCGCTAGGGCTGTCTACATAATTTTATAAGTAGGTGTCATTATGCATCTAAATACATTACAATATTGTTCTACTTTATTATTTAACTTCCTTCATGGGGTGATTCTGCTGCTCAGATACAACAACTTTTTCTATTTGACCAAAATCGAATATAAAAAAACCCCTATCCAACCAGTAGACATCAGTTTGTATGAAGAAGTGTTTTTTTAAAATTTCGAATACGGTTCCAAAATTGTAATAAATAAAGATAGTACCGTTTTTAATAAATTAGAAGAGTACCTAACGTTTCAAAGTGTTCTTAGAATTAAACAGTTACTCATTGTTACTCCACGAAAAGTAACTTTGCGGTACTCATAAAGTTTAATTATGCACTGTAAATTATAGTGTATAAACGTTATCTCTTGGAAACTATAAAAACCGTGCTTTTTTTTAAAAAAAAAATGTGGATAAAAACATCATTGTATTTTTTGTGTGTGTGTTTGTGAAAGCACAACTTTTCTTTAGATTTTCGTAAGTGGGTTACTCTCTGCATATTTATCTAAGGCCCGATTCGACCAAACACAAAACTAAACCAGTTTAACTATAACAGGAATAACTTTACTTCTTGAATTTACTTTTTGATAACTTCGTTTGCGTTTTTCCAACTTACTTCAGGAATACACTATACTCAATTTTATTTTATTGTGAATGATGAATGAATGGATAAACCTACTAAAATCCATGTAATCTATTTCTTCTAGGTTGTCATCAAATGTCACAACAATTAAATTTGTAGGATAACAGAATGCCAATGGTAGATTATACAACTTCTAGGTGACAAGAGTGGATTTGACAAGTGACAACATTGACATTTACTTATTCTCAGTTTAATTTATACACTGTCAAAATCGTCGTTTAAATATTTTTCATAGATTAGTGGTTGGTAGAATGAAAAATCAGCTTACTCTAGATTAAGCAGTGGTATACTCTCAAGTTAAAACTTACACCAGCTTGTCGACCAAGCTCTAACCGGTCTAAGTGTAAGTGTAAGGTGTAAGGTAACTGAGTTTTTATTAAAGAAAAGTAGATAAAGAATATAACCCTTACAAATTTATTGTGAATACACCAGTAGGTATCAATATGCCAATACAAGACAATGGGCTTATATACTGATCCCAAGAGTTATATGATTCAGAAAAAGCTTGAGTTCGTGTATCAAGCACTTAACAGATTAGTATCATTGTAAAACTTAGCATTTAAGGCAAATCTTTTAAGTATTAACTGATCAAGCTTTCGTAAACGAGACACAATGAAAATTCCATTGTTATGCAGACTCATGAGACCGGTTGGATGTTAACGGGTTAAATTAATTAATTAGCAATTCTTCTAAAGGATACATAGATAGATACTCTTTATTGTACACCATACAAAGAAGTTACAATTTGTATTCAGGGATATATAAGGATATTTAAATGCTTTAATTAATTTTGTTAGTCCTCAGGGCTAAGCTGAAAGGGGCAGGAGAAAGGATTAGTAGAGGGGAAGGAAATATTAATATGGCATGGTTGCCCTTACCACGGATTTTGAAGACGAGAAAATTAAAATTAAAACATTTGCAATAACAAAAAAAATACGACCTATTACTTGTAATAGGTAAACTACATTACAAACCTTCGATTAATAAGACACTAGATAACCGGTCAGCTATTTAAAAACGGCCGAGTAAGTCACGCCTCACTTAAATATAAATAAATAAATATTGGACATACATTGCTCTGATCCTATGGTAAGTAGCTTAAGCACTTGTGTTACAGAAATCAGAAACAACGACGGTACCACAACACCCAGACCCGGGACAATATAGAAAAGTTATTTTTCTACATTGACCGACCAGAAATCGAACCCGGAACCTCAGAGATAGCGACACCAAGTCCGGTATGCTCGCCTCTCGGCTACGGAGGTCCAGTGTTGCCGCAACTGAGTTCCCAAAAAGTACATAGCAATCGCTAAAAAGGTACATAAGCACAGTGGCTCTAGCTTTCGACTCTGGTCCCCTCCCCTGGACTAGAGGGGGGAGAGTTCGCATTATACTGGTGCTGTCAGGATAGACTCCAAATCGATTACATTAATCATTGTAAAAAATTGCATTCTCTGCCCTATAAATTAAGAATAGGAAAATTAAAATAAAACACTACTATTATTTATTTATGTAACCTATCATAATTGAACTCAGTCACCAAATTGCAATCAGCGCGAGCGTAAATTTTTTTTGCGCTTTTTAAATTTTAAAGAAAACTTTTAGTGGTGAAAAGTACTATTTTAATGTACATCATTATCGCCCATAATATCGTTTTACACAGATATTGTGTAGGTTTAAAAGGTAAGTAAATGTGTAAAATGTACGCTAACGGCAACGCTGCGGAGGTCGTCAAACTTCAATTTGGGTTATTATTTTGTACTTTATTTCTTAGACGTATTTATTATAATTATTTTGTTATAATAATTTGCATGCCATCACATTGGTATAATATGAGGAAATGTAATTAATTTTAACATCATGTACACCATATTTTAAGCAAATAAATATCTTTATCTTTACGAACGCGACCGGATTTTCACGCGTGTGAATATCGACACAAAGAAAACTGGTTAAGGCATGTGTCAATGATATAGAAAGACGGTGCCATATTTGAGTACTGTTTAATAAGCGAGACGTTATCTAGTGTATTCTTGATCGAAGGTACAAACACAGAATTCACATTATAAAAATCTCGTGGTCAATACAATTTATGGTAATCGTTTCCAGCTTTAATTCATATAAAATATTCTCAATGAAGTACAACTTAATAAATATTAAAAGCTTTACTTGAAATAACGCATTCAGAAAAGGAAATGCAAACATTTAATAACAGCTCTTTTGAACTGAAACCGTCCGAAATGCGGTGGTATGACCTCTGTAAGTCGAATTTAATTCTGGGGAATTAATAATAATATAATTTCCAATAACAGTAACAATTTTCTTTTCCTTTTATAACTGAGTGTCGATTTCGATTCGATGTCGATTCATCTCGTTTTAAACTAAAATGTATAGGATAATTTTGTTTTCCAATAATACAGGGTTACATTGCAAAGGGGTGCCACATTTAAAAATAAGATCCAGGTAATAATAGAAAGAAGCGTCTTAATCGTTATTATTTTTAATAATCGTATGTTACGAAATAAAATACTTTAAAATATCCGAAAATAAATTCAATAAAGGCATAGGTACGGGCAGGCTGCAAGGATCTTACGCAGTGCACATATGGTGCATTTTTTAAAATGAATGAGTTAAATTATCCACGCGTACGACTTTCAACAACGTGCTGCGGATAGGAATAATTGAATGTGAAAATAAATTGTTTGTTCTATGCATAGTTTGATTAAGTTACTGATTCTAAGCCACTTCTAAAGATTTATATAAGGACATTTAAGGACACCTGCACCCCTTTGCAATGTAGCCCTGTATAATTACACTAGTCACGTTTTACTTAGGTACTTATTTTTTTACATACGTTCTTTTATAGTAATTACTAACATGTAACAAGTAAATCGCATGTCGCAATATTAAACTAATATTGTTTCTCGTAAATCTTGTATAATTATATCAGCAGATCACGACCGTCTGGTTCGCGTTTCGGACTACAAAGCCAGCGGTTGCGGGTTCGAATCCCGCAAGGGGCAAATGTTTGTGTGATGGGTGTACCTAAGTCATGGATGTTTATAAAAGTATTTAAGTTTGTTTATCCGTTAACAAGTCGCCATATTACAAGCTTTGCTTAGGTTGGGGCTAGATAATTCTCTAGAATAAGTAAAGTTGTCAATGAATTTGGTGAATGTATAGATATATTTTCCGACCCACCTAACAAGCTCCGTCGCACTTTGCGAGACCATTTCTTATAGTGTTCTATTTAAGTTGTTTGTTTGCATCGTAATTGGCATGAATCCTCGAGCACCAATCTTAGAATATTCTCTTTCAATTTATTGGTTTTATGTAATATGAAGTTTATACTTAATTATGTAGGTACCTGTCTTATTGTTATATTGATATTTGCACATTAAGCTGATAATGTTATTTGCATGTGGTATCTGCCTGTTATTATTTGTACATTTTAGTTCTTTTTGTTATTGTAGAATTACAAACATGTAATGAATAATACAAATGTTGGTGGATCAATAAATAAATAAATAAAAATAAATAATTTGTGTGATTGTGAAAACAATTTAAAAATTATTATATTTATTTATTTAGATATTGAATCAATCTTTGTACTATACAAAAAGCTGTACGGGCAATTTACGGCTTTAGACCTCGAGACTAGTTATAAGAATTGTTCCTGAAAATTAATATTCTATCTGAAAATGGCTTCCTAATTCATTTATGAAAATATTAAGTATGTACATTCGAAAAAACTTGCATATTCTGTTCACTTAGAAAAGTGACATTCATAATCTAAATACCATAAAGTTAAACTTGCCGTTTCAAATTTCAGACTGCATGGTAGGTAATTCATTTATAGGTAAATGTATTAGCTTTTTTAATAAATTACTACAGTCTATTGTAGAATATTTAAATTTAAGTCGTATTTTAAGATAATTTTAATGAAAAAATGTTAATATACTCATCATCATCATCATTTCAGACGTAAGACGTCCACTGGTGAATATAGGCTTCCCCGAAAAGGAGGGATTGCCAATACTCGCCACGCTTGGCAGGCGGGTTGGCGAGCGCAGTTTTTTATAATATTTCGCACGCAGACGCTGCTGCCCATCTCGTGCTACAGGAATTAGTCGCCTCTTACGACGTGCCCTCCTGTTGGCGATGGGGAAGTGTATTCTTTATGGCCGTCTCCATACGGCACGTTAATATACTGTAATTGATTATTTAAATGACAATTATTATGAAATCAATTACTTTCTGCTAGCACCAGACGTACATTTATTATGTTAATGTTATCATACTATTTTAAATGAGGCAGATCATAGTGACCGAGTTTCTTGCGATGCTTCTTTTCAGCGCTAACCCTTAATATTGTCCCAAAGCAGTAATAGGGGAAAAAAAAATTGGGCCCTATTTGCGGAAATAAATTAGTTTTATAATATTCCAATTGTACAATTAATATATTTTTTTACTACCACGTACTCGCTACAACAATTATTTCTAAGGAACACTACGAATAGGGGATATAAATATTCGTAGTGTTATTTGCTACGCTAGTGGCTACGATTGCTACGAAGCTACGCCAACTGGCCATTTCATTACGCGCTTTTATTAAATTACGGCTTTCTAAGAGTCTATGAGCTAAGCCGCGAAAAGACAGTCAGACAGACAGACGGATAGACATGGCGAAACTATAAGGTTTTTGCTTTAACTAGAGTTGTTCCTTTTTCTCATCCCCTCGATACATCCCGAAGTGGTGGTAGGGCAAAGCTATAGGACTATTGAGCATAATAAACCATTTTAAATATTCAACTAGTTAATAACATATGGATGCCACAGCGTTTAGGAATTGCAGCATAATTGTCACCTGTATGCATGTAGGAATGCTAAAAGTGCCATGCCGTCCCTCAGTTGGCGGGTTTTAGTGCCTAGCATCTACCATATTCTAATAAATGAAGTTTGAATGTCCAATATTACATTATACTGGCTTATTAAAGGTCCTACCTATCCATTTTGGCCTAATGTATTTAGCTGGTTATTCCGCGTTCTGCTCGGCGAGCCTCGGAAATTATTTACGCATCGCATATTACGCATAGAGCCAGCTAATTATTTTACGCTTGGCCAACGTAGGTGCCTACACTTGAAATGCCAAAGGGCGTATGGTAAATTATTTTGTATATAAAGTAACTGAGATCATAAGGCCTAGCCACCTAAATTTAGCATCAACTTTCACCGAATTCGTGAATGCATTGATGCTAAATTGCGTTTTGGAGACCAAATGCTACGGTATCACAACACCCAGACCTGAGACAACATAGAAAAGTTCGATTTCTATATTGACCGAGAATCGAACCTCGGAGATGGCGACACCAAGTCCGGCGTACTCGCCTCTCGGCTTCGTCATACATATACTGCTAAAATCAGAACCTCTCCTGGTTTGATAGTCTTGTAAAAACGGTTGTCCCTCAATTTCATTTCACCCGGTATAGTATTGGAATTTCAGTATGACAGATTAAACTTGCCAAATCATCCAGAACCGTCGATGTCACTCCATCAATCTTCATTACGCGCATGCTGGCGCTACAAACTCGCGTCCGTGTTCAGAATGAGTACCTGCAAAGTTCTGCTGGCAACATGTGAGGCTTTGTCGTCAGCAATTTGTACTTAATTGCTTAATTAAACGACTATCCATTTCGGCTGGCGATTTTAATATTTTATAAAGGTTCTCGCGAATCGTTGGAACAGTAAGAAAGAAAACACCGACTTAAAAAAAAAACTTAGTCATACCTAATCAGTGTCATGTTCTAAGTGAATTTTTTATTGGTTGTCTTATATAAATAAATAAATCAGTTATTCGGGTGCCAGCCATAGACTTTAAATGTTTTCATTCGCATTATTCTCCTTAGTATTTGAAAAGTTATGTTTATTGTACTAAATTTAAGGTTTAATTGAACTAAAATGAAATAACCTTAAAAACGGTTCGAAAAGAAACGGTTTGAAAGTAAGCCTGCTTTATTCTATGTCACAGCCCGGTGTTTAACCATGGGATAAGGTCTCGTTCAATACCTAAGAAAAATTGAGAAACGAACATTTCTTATTTGGTTCGTCACAGGATGTACTGGGTTTCATTATTTAAAAATGTTAAAAATCAAGTTTGTACTAAAGGGTTATTGATCTAAACATTCATGCCGTGGCAAAATGTAGGCAAAAATGTGTTTGTAATTTTTTTTGTCTTGCTAATTGTAATAAAGAAAAGAGTTTTGCTCGGGCACGGCTGGGCACCACCGTCTTGAATACTTCTGCCCCCAAACAGCTTTGTTATATGCCGGACAGAAGGGCAAATAACAATTACTTGATGTGCAGCGTATAATTAATTACATAGAAGTTGTTTCTAATAGTTATAAATAAATAAATAAATAAAATATTTGCCAGAATATGGTTACAATATGTAGGAAAAATCAAGATACTTTTTCCAACATATTCTATCGCAATGCGACGTGCATGTAATACTTATTATAAAATTAGTAAAATTAGCCCCCCTAGCATGACAACTAAAGCACGATATGATATGACATGATATAGCGATATATTGACACCAACTGTAAAAATATGATAGATAAAGTTGCCATTTACAATTTTTATCTAAACAGCGATAATAATGTGACGTAACCGGCACGGCGATTCAACATGGCGACTATATCTATATATACATCTATCATATTTTATAGTTGGTGTCGATATATCGCTATATCATATCATATCATATCGTGTTTTGGTGCACATATGCTAGGGGCTGGGAATATCATTAGTGTACATTTGTTAATTGGTGTCCAGGATTAACATATTCAAGATCCAAGATCATTGGGTGCTTAGTGTAAAGGGGGATTGCAGGTAAATGTGAGTTTACTAGCCTAGAAATGGCTTTATAAAATAATAAAAGTTAGTCAAACCATATACTTACTTAAAATTTCACTGCCATAAGCCAGAAAGCGCGTTGTCTTATCGGTTTCATGACATTTGCTGAAACTAAACCTTTGGACGCCGTGTTTTACAAGTCAGGGTGAAATAATGGCTGCCTTTGTTTGCATTGTAAAGTGCTATCTCTGGTTTCACTAACATTGAAGCCGTAGAAAAAGATGGAAGATTAAAGTCTTTAGTGTTCTGTCTGTCGGAGTAAAAATAATAATATAATTAATACCAGATGGTATTGTTTCTTGGCTAATGATACACATCATAGATTTATAAAACTGACAGAGGTAAATCTCCCTTCGATTATGTTAATAATGCTCTCTTTCAAGTAGTACGCTAGTACTGTAAGTAAAATATGGCTTTTAACTGATGTCGAGATGGCAAAACTTGTATACTTTCATTACTTTCCTGATTTGTCTTATGATTTGTTGCTATGGAATACAGCTGCTGACTATGAATCATTCTTTGAGTTGCAGAAAACAGAATATTGCAAGTATGAATCTCTACTGTAACATCGCAATACATTGATGAAATTATTATGTGCGTTCGTAAAAACCTATGTCTATTTAGGTTAAAAGGTATTTTTGATCATTTATACATTCGAAATCGAAACAAACTTACTGTTCCGAACTTCAGACTATACAAAGTTGGTAGTTTATTCTTGGATTGCTTGGGAAAAGCTATTACATTTTTCAATAAAGTACCACATACTTTTTGTTCATCTATTATATAAAACAAAGTCGGGTTAGTTACACCATTTATAAGTAGAAAACGGCTTACCGATTTTTATGATCTTTGATTTGCTTAATTTGAATAGCAAAATAACTATAGAAAACAGGAAAAAATTCACATGTTGATTTTATCGAAACAGCGATTATTATGTGACGTCGGCGGCACGGCGTTCTAACATGGCGGCTATATCTATCATATTTTCGCTATATCGCTAATCATATCATATCATATCGTATTTTAGTGGTCATGCTAGGAGGGCTGGACAGCTATAAGTTCATAAAAGTTACTCACATCATAGAAACGTGTAAGAAGAAATATTATTTTAAAGTATACTATACGGAAAGATAGGTTCGGACCTTACCACCTACCTAGATTGCGCTTACAACATTCCTATTTTAGAGAAAATAAAGTTAGCATTTCCTTTTAACACAGACACATGCGTGTGCGTGCCGGCCACGCGCAATGTATGGTTCCGTAGTTGCCAGTTATAAATTACGGACTTGAATTTATATTTACTCGGTACCTGTTTTACACAACTATGTTTATACAAATATTATCGATGGTCTAGAAGACAAACGTGCTAATTACATACCTACTAACTTTATAGGACTGTTTTTATTGTTTCAAACCTTCTAGATACTATAACTTAAAACTGTACATAGAATTGTCTATTACTTAGGTAAAGAAAGTGACGGAATTATGGCATTTGGTTAAGTGCGAACGGTAGTGCATGCTCATTTAATAAATTTGACATTAAAATGTTTCATTATCAAAATTTTGTAATTAGCACATTTATCTTCTAGACCATCGTTTAAACAAATGTTTTTCCTCATCTCAGGTTTACCGATATTAATACATAACAATCCACTATCATGGTTTTAAACATTATTCTGTAGCTATCAATTTATGATGTTGACGACCCGGTAAAGGTTGCAGGAAGACGCTGGATGTAGGCCGCTTCAAACCGGCTATCTGGAAGTCAATGGGAGTCCTATGTTTAGTAGCGGATGTCCTTTAGCTGTAATGATGATGATGATAACAGATTCAGGATACTAAGTTAATCCGATGGTGCGAAAGTTCACCTAAGTGTCTTTGTGCATAAGCCGCGGACAGATGTGCGGAAATGACGAAACCATAAGGGTTCCTTGTTGACTATGTATCCCTAAAAAGGCTGCCAAAGGTGACTGATTTCTGCGCCGTCTATTCCCTGAGTCCCTGAAGCAGTGGTAGGGCAAAGTTATATTTTTTGATCGTGTGTGAAAATTTTATGAGTATTATTATTAGTATTATGGTTTTACAATTATCCCCGTGTATAATTGCTTCTTACATATTCTTAATTCTTGTTTAAGTGACTTTACACACGAAATCAATTGTTTGGCAAATGTATTACATTTGCCAAACAATTTGAACAGTGTTTGTTGTGTTTGTCTTGAAGCGCTTGGTATGGGCCAGAAAATCAAAAATGTAAATGTAAAGGCTCTTTCAGGAAAACTTTCTTAGTAAGTATTTTATTTCTCTTAATTTTATTTATTTATTTTTTAATTATATTATTGGCAACTATGTCCAAAATCTAAAAAATTACTTTTAAGTTTAAAATGAATAAATAGGTGGTGGTTGGTATACAATGTATAGCTTTTTTGACACACAGATATCCTTCATTGTTTTATTGTTATGTATTTTTTATTCGTGTGTGTCAAATAAATGTTTTCTATTCTATTCTATTCTAGTCTATATAGAGAATTAGTAAATAGTTTGATTTATTTGGCACCAAACGAATAAGTTACATGGTCAAAGGTAAATTTAAAAATTTGTCGTGGCAGCTAAAAATAGCTGCCGCTACACTTGTATTATGCGGATGCCCTAGACACTTAAAATAATTTCGAAACAGAAGAGTTACTATTTTAAATTAAATTACTAATTAACATTCATTCAACATATTCAAGTTAAAATAACATTCAGTAATTTCATTCATTAGATAATATTATGCGCGTGGGAGTGTAATGTGTGTAATAAACATGCACTACCTATTAACTTTCTTTATTAATAACTAGGCGTATAATATTATTAAACTAAGTGCCTATACACACTTTCGTTGGCGTAAAGTGATTACGTATGGCAGCACAGTGTGTATGGGTAATTCATTTAGTGGCACACTTTACAAAATACAAAGGCATAGAAGGATCGCTGTTGCATGTTTTAATGAAACGGGTGAAAATTAAACCCAGAACCGAGAAAGTAAAGAAAAGTAATTTTTTACATTAATCTTAATCTTACTGTCAATTTTGTTAGAATTCAGTAGTCTAATAGTTTTAAAAGATTTAGATTCATGTAGCCTTTCGCTTCTGCTGCTGAATGATGAGCTCTAGCTATGTTTATTATAACTCTTTTAATCTTTTAAAATCTATTGTTTGTTAAGACGCTGTGAAAAGATCTTAATTATCGTATGCTGTGTCCTTGCAAACATGGTTTATTGATGAGCAGACCTACTGTTGTACTGTATACATTGTATACAGATGCTCTTTGTCGTGATGACGGCCTTCCGCCCATTACCACTCGTATATATTGGATTGAGTTACATTATCGATAAAAATGGTGCTTTGTAAGTAGTTCATTACGGAAAATTAAGGAAACTTCGAAAGTAAGACAAAATTTGATTTATTAGACGATTTTAGTAAACATGGAAAAAAAGCTTGTAAAAACTAGCCACTTTCTCGGTATTTTTTTTCTATTTACTCCAAGATCATAAGCGAAAGCTCGACGCACACTTGACCTGTTTTTATGATTTATTGTTCACTTACGCTCTGAGACTTTGCTTCATGTTAAATCAAATGATTATTGGTCAATGGTGGTGTGTGGTGTGTGATGAATGAGTTAGCAAGTAAAAAATTGTGGCAAAAATAAGCTGGCTAAGTAGGTTAGAGTAGTTGCTTTCCGCTAAGGAGCTATTTGTATTGAAATGATAGTTTCGAAAATACGAGACAATTTTGATAATCTATCCCGCATTAACTATACACGCATTCTTGTCGTTAAATAGTCTTGGACATTTTCGTTTACCCTTAAGATATAAAAATAACAAATCACCTCTGAATTGCGATAAAGTGAAAATAAGAGAGATAATAAAATGAATGTTAATTTGTTTATTTGTCTACGTTCCTACACTATTAATTTGATTGCGATGAAACTTTTGTGAGTTGTTGCACGCTGGGAAAGGTTTTTGAATTGAATTGAAGACTGCGAAAACGAAGTCGCGGGCAGCAGCTAGTTCTCAATGAGTTTAAAATAAATAGAAGGGGGAAAATAGATTTATCTATAAAATTCTTTTCTGTGTAAACTGGTTGTTGTTTAGCCAATTTACTTACTCTGCAGTAGCAACATCTTAACATCTGCGATGGCCAATGATGACGGTGGTTTGGCTCGAAGCCTTCAATCGTTCTATTGAACCGGTCAGAGTGTCGTTAGTGTGATCAATCAGCCGTATGGCTATATCAAGCCACAACTCTTACAGAACAGCATGTCCTTTAAAAATAGCAAGAAATTATGGTACCTACCAAGATCATGTCCCTATACATGAGACTCACCCAAATACTCGTAGTGTTTTTAGAGAATTCAAGGAAAGAAAGGAGATTTTTTTTAAACTCCTAGTGATAATTAAAATCACCACAGCATTAAATTGTTATGCATAGATTATGAAAAGAAAACAACCTTTCAATCGTAGTGGGTAAAAATTTAAGAGAATAAATGTTATAACGTAATAGCATCAAGACTATTTTCCACTTCACCAAACCTTAGCAGTATTTGTATGATTCTTTTAAGTGCAGCCATGTCTTTAAGTGACTCTGACAACTTCATAGGTGACTATTTTGTTTTGGCTTATGTATTGAAGCTATGCCCGTACCCATCGGTCCGTTCGATCACACTTTGGACATATATCTGTTTATCTCTTGGTCTGTGTTAATTTGCATGTATAACATATCTGAAACCTTCTAGCTAGGTATTGACCTAAGTCGACTGTTTCAGATATTAAGTTAAAGTTAACTGGCAATGATATGAAATCCCAAGCAGCGCGAGGGAAAGAGACGGGCTATGCAACCGGCCGTGTGTTTTATTATTTCTTATGTTTAAAAAAACTTAATTTCCAGCACATTTTAGGACTAATTTTACTAATAATACATTCAATTATCAAACATGGTTGTAATACCTATCAAAAAAAGATCACTTCAACCTTTTTAGAGTAGCTTAAGTTTTTTTTTGCATTTTTTCACGGAGGACTTCGGCATACTGAATTATGGACGGTCCTTAAGCCGAGTTTAAGCACTCCTTTTACTGGACAAGTTTTGAGCGCTGGTGGTGTACTTATCTAGGGTATTTAATATCGTTGTTTACTGGTTAGAAAATATGCAGGACCCAGTGGAACTCCCAAAAAGTGGGTAAGTAGGTAGTTCATAAATCCAAGCAGTAGTCTACTTTATCCACATAAAATAAGAGTCTTCCCCTTGTAATATTACTTCAAAGTTTAAAATATCTATTAGTCAACGGCGTCGACGTGACCTAGCCCTTCTGTTTGATATAACATCGTTAGTTACTGTCTGAAGATATGTAACTATCTACTAGCAAGATATGGTGCTGAGACTTTTCTAAGTTAAACAGACTTTTAAACATTAAAAAATTTAAATAAATTAGTTGATCAATTACAACGTCACATTTATTTCAGTGGAGGTACATAACTAACAAACTTAAAAGCGATTAGTAGTAAGTACTTAATTATTAAAGGTTTTAGATTGAGATGATTATAAGCAAACCATTATTCAGGGAGGGCTGGTAAACATATTTGTTTTGAAAAGGTCTTAGACTGCTTTATTTATCTCCAATGTTGTTTGTTTATGTTGAATACTTGCAAAAGTGCGTGGCGAGCGTGAGTGGGTTTCGTAGTCAATTTTTACTTGCCTTATACGGATAAACTTGCGTTATGATAAAATAAGAGGGAAACTATAGTGTGACATTCCACGCAAGTATTTTTTATTATTTACTTAGTTCTTTTCCTGCTTTGTATGTCATATGTGTTTCAATGTCTAAACGCAGTATAAAAATATATCATTTAGAACTTATCTTCCTTGTATACAAAGTAATAAATTATTTCTTAAATTATTTTTATAAAAATTTTAATACTTACAGGATCATCTGCAAATAAGAAGTTCGTCTTTAAGCACTAGGTTACATGCAAGTCCGGCACTCCGGCAGAGACCACGAACAGAGATCTTGATAAGTATAACTTTACAAACAATTTTCAGGGTATTTGGAGGCAATTTCAATTTTTTTTTTTGATATCCAGAAAGTTTATCAAAATACCAGATTGTGTATAGCTTGTGCCATAGGTAGAAGATAAATTACCGACCTTAACATTCGGATACTCTCTGACAGCATGGCAGTGCTAAAAGCCCTTGACAGCTGCACCAGCAACTCAAAACTCGTATATGAATGCTACCTATCCCTGCAAAAGATTGCTACAGCCAACAAGGTAACACTGCAATGGATGAAAGGTCATAGTAAATCCTTAGGCAACGACGCCGCAGATGAGTTGGCGAGGAGAGGTTCGGACATAGTCACTGAAGGGCCACTCCCGATCCTTCCTCTACCATACTCCAAACTGCGCGCCTGGATCAGAAACCGAACACTATCACAACAAAACAAACATTGGAAACTAAGTACATGCAGGCAATCAAAACTGACTCTTTCAGGGGTCACGCCCAGATTGACCCAACGCATACTCAGCCTGCGAATAATTGTGGGCACAATGACCGGTCACTGTCTCCTAAACAAACACCTCTACACCATAGGAAACACAGATAGCCCTCTCTGCAGGGCATGTCTTAGGTACTACAAATGAAATTGCCAACCACGTAGTCCTGGAATGTGAGGCGGTTGCATCACAACGTAATGAAATCCTTGACGCTCCGCGAAGCCTGTGAAAAACCCAGAAAACTTCTGCGCTTCTGGGCGGAGCTAGGCTGGTTATATCCGTAACCATCACACTCCTACGCACAAAGGACCGAATTTGAGTCTAAGTGCGGAAAAGGGAGTCCAGTCTCATACTCATATTCATACATACCAGCTTGTGTAGAATGTAGAAAAGAAAAATTAGAAGTAAAATACACATACAGCAGAAAATTTATGAATAAAATTTACATTAAAAGGTATCAAGGTTGTGATATTATATAACCATACGAATTAATTACCAGCATGTGCTGTGATGTCACGGTCCCGCACCCCAACATCGCCCTTAAAATTAATTAAGCCTATGCTGCGATGCGAATACGACATGTGCCTAAACTGTTGTTACCACAATAGTTTACATGTTGTATTGGACCATAGAAACGTCCAGCCTATGAAAACGATTGCAGCAAAGAATTCCGTAAAACAACTGTTGGGCTAGTGTTACTAATATTATAAGCTAGCTATACCTGCGGTTTCGCCCGCGTTTATTTTATTAATAAATTCCGATGTTTTAATGGTTGTTCTACTATTCGGGGCGGAGACAAATCCAACAAATCAAAGATCAATCAGTCCAGCAGTTCTTGACTTATACATTTTAATGGTGTAACTTTGTTTTATATATAGAGAAGATGAAAACGTTTCTATGTTGGATGTTTGATTCTCAATCGGCTTTAACGGCTAAACGGTTGTAGCTGATAGGCAGACATTATACAAATTTTACTCAACATTTAAGTATTTTTTTTATCCTGTTTAGTGTGATAATTATTCATGTCTCTTTGGCTTATTGATAAAAGTTAGTCTACGTAGATGAAGTCGCGGGCAAAATATAGTTATTTATAATGTAAAATCAATAGTAGTATTCTGGCTTCGTAACTCAAAGTTACTACTACTAGTTAACTAGTTTTTAAGCTAGATAAAATTAAGGTTTAATGTATGCGCATTTTGTTTTCTAATTCTGAAGATTAAAATTCGATTTCACAAAAAAAAGTATTGCTCTTTATGTTACGACGGCAGTTAATTCTTCATTCCACGCTATTTTATTTTTGAAAGTGTTTGTACGTTAAAATTTTATAGGTATATCCTTGTTCACGTTTTAGATAGATAAATAGGTAGAGATCGATATCAATTGAGAAAATTAGACGTTTTGTGGTAGGTTGACGAGCTATACTTAGTTGGTATCTGAAGCTGGACCGCCTAATAATGTTAGATAAGATAAGATAATTTTTATTTAAGTAAACGTGTGAGATATGCAAAGCATTGGCCGACATATTTAATTGGTGTTAGTGTCATTAGTATCAACATGTCTTACCGATATACGGTGTGTAAAATTTATAGTGTTAGTTCGTTAGTTCTCAGTTAACATTAGCAATGTCCATCAATGTTAGCAATTTAATACAAATTTCCCGACACTCATGCCCCAAATCAGCGGAGCTTGTGCTACAATATCGACTAGAAACGGTTTTTCTGTCAGGAATAGTAGAATTTTAAGATCTTTCCACATCACTTCTCCTTTCTTTTTATCTGTCCTCTACCTGAAGGTTGTCTGGAAGAGATTGCTTTTAGCGATAGGACCGCCTAAATTGTGCATCTTTCTGTAAATACAAATTGTAACTTCTTTGTATGGCGTTACAATAAAGAGTATCTATTTATCTATCTATCTATCTGTTCTGTCCGTTTTCACTCCGATTATTCGAAAATCTACAGTACCTACAAATGTGTTAGTGTCCATAAGCTATTGCAGTGTATCTTTAATGAGTTGTTGCGTTCATGCTGTAAATTACTTCTAAACTAAAAAAAACAAAAAAGTCAAAAAGTAAAAAATTATTTATTCAATTCAGAACAAAATTGACACTTATGAACGTCAATAATAACATTATTGGCCCATATGGGGCTGAACATGTCTCCTTATTTTTTGGGCCCTACTAGCGCTTCGAGACAAGACACAGATAATCTGGCAAGTGCTGAGAAGAAACGCCGGAACAAACTCAGTCACCACTAGCTGCCACACAAAAAATATAAATCAAAATAAACAGGTAGGTACATCAGTTTAGTGCAGGCTGGACTGACTATACATTCTTGTCATCAAGATAGTCTTGAATTTTATAATACCCCTTAGACATCAGTGTAGTTTTGATATGTGACTTAAATTTATTAATAGGAAAGACCAAGCTAACAAAATCGCGGGAAACACCTAAGATTAAATAAAAAAAACGGCTCCCGGTCTGGTTAAAAATCGGACATAGCTCCGACAAAAAACCGACAGTGAATAAGTACCCTTAAAAGTGGGATTTTCTTCGCTAGATTTCTATCCAATTCCGAGACGAATCAAAGCTTGTACGTCATTGTCCAGCGTAATCGACGCCCGCAGAACCATCCCACCTAACTTACGACACTGAGCAAAAAAATCACCTGAAATTTCTCTAGCGATCACTCTTTCGGTCGGAAATCGGACCCCAATGATCGATTTATGAAGAGGGTATTGTGGAAATGGGTGGAGAATTTTGTTTTTTATACTTCCCCGTATGCGTGGATAACTAACCTGAAAATCCTAAATTAACTATTTAATCTTACTTTTAATTTAAATACGATAGAGTTAGAAAACAATAGACAATTGTTTAGATGTTTTTAGGGTTTCGTACATTAAAAGGAAAAAACGGAACTCTGTCCGTATGTCTGTCAACCTTTTTCTCAAGAACGCGTGGAGGTATCGAGTTGAAATTAAACCATTTATATTAATCTATAGTCCCTTGAAGTTGTACAAAAAAACAACTTTTAAGTTAACGTATAAAAAAGATAGACAGAGTCGTGTATGCCGCAAAAGAAATATTTCGACAATTTCAAGGGAATCAAAATGTAAAGGGTACTTTCCGTTGACCTAGAACTATGAAATTTGGCAAGTAATATCGTCTTATACTACAGGTACAGGGTAAAATCTGAAAACTGTACATTTGTAATTAATTAGTAATTAAACTGCCAGACTTAATGCCTAAACTATGTATAATATGTACCTACAAATTTGTACTGAACCCTCGGTGGGCGTCCGACTCGCACTTGTCCGGTTCTATATATGATGTAAGAGGTTCTATATATTCGGCTCAGGAATCAAGTCTCGCAGTTTAATTTAGTTGGTCAGACTCTTTTTAAATAAGATAAATGTACCGGTATAATGTAAATCCACATATTTTTATCGTTTTTCATGAAACCATTTTGTCATTGAGGTCCAATTCCCGTAATTTGACAATAGTCGCAATCCGGTGTCGATCCGCTCTCAGTAACATTACGATCACAAACGGTATTTTTGTAAACTTTTAATTTAACGTAATATAATCAAAACTATCCCAATACGACTGAAAATAGAGCAAAAAAAATCTAATTTTGATTTTTTCCATTTTCAGTCGCATTACGAACTATATTTTAATTTTTTGGGTTTACGAGAATACAGTTTGTGATCGTAATGTTACTGGGAACGGATCGACACCGGATTGCGACTATTGTCAAATTGTGTGAATTGGGCCTCTGTTTGTTAAATTACAAAGACATTTCCCATGAATGAACTTCTTACCTCGTACAATATCTTGAAAGTACTGTATCAGGGCTGTGCTGTGTGGTACACATCCAGTAATTGTGTTCATCAATTAAAATACTTTCGCTTCATTATTTTTACCTATTGTGATTGATTGGAGGTCTTCTTGTCAACGAACAGAAATCGGTGATATACCAATAGATATGATAAAAGTTTATAATATATTTAAGTAACTTTAACAAAGCCGTGTAAACCTCACGAAAATGCATCAGAATTCTTTTCGCTTGTAAAAAAAATCGTAATTTCTTTCACGATCACTCTTCGGGTCGGAAATAGGACCCCAGTGATCGATTGTGAAAGAGGATATTGTGGGAACGGGAAGGGATTTTACTCTGTTGTAATAAACGGCATAATAAGGGATGGAAAGGAATTTTTGAGCTGCGGCTCTTGAAAGTATTTTAATGGATTTTGTTGCTGAGAGATGGGATATTTTAAAAAGCTTATTGGTTACTGTTATTCACGTTTGATTTGACGAATCGTAATCAAGTCGAGTACTTAAAGATTACATGAATACATCATGAAAGATATAAAACCTTATTTGTCCGTACATAACAATTTATTTAATCTGGCTCTCAAATCTTGAATTGGCGCTAGTTAATGATATAACTAAAACTTAACGTTGCGAGGAAAAATAAATACTTTACTTTTTCATACTTAAAAAAGCTAAATGTAAAATCACAAAACAAAGTCTAGACGACAGGAGAGGATAGTACTTAGACTGTCTAAAGTTAAGTGTCTACTGTACAAATAACATTCTACAGACAATTGTCTTATACATTTAAATGTTTTATTGCAATCCTAGCTTGCGCGTAGAATACAAAACGTTAAGGTGTATCCATATTGGAAAAAGCGCTGACAAATTAAATGCTCTTGGTACAAGTAATACTAGGGTACTAATTTAGGGTAATATTAAAACGGTACGAGTTTTACCTTGTTATAACCACCACCAGTGTCAAAGTGCTTTAGGTTTATACGCGCATAGGTTTTGCAATAGATCCTTGTAGCAACTTCAAAATTTGTATTATATTTTACTACGCTAATAATTAATTACTATTATTTGTATTGTAAGGACCAGTAAATATACTATAATATGCTACTAAATATACTTTAAGGACCAGTAAACAAATGTTCATTTTAAATCGTACATGATTACTCAATAATATATGTAAATGAAATTAAATCTTATAAAAAAATGCGCTCGCCAACCCGCCAGTCAAGCGTGGCGAGTATTGGCAATCCCCCAGATAATCATTGGAGGAGGCCTTTGTTCAGCAGTGAATAATGTGAATTCAATGCTTGGTAATTATATGCGAAATACGTTAAGCGTGCGAGTTTCTAATGTGACCCACAACTGATGTGTATTCTCAGTTATACACGGTGTTAGCTTGTGACCATATAAAACCGAAAATGGTATGTGCTAATTAACACATGCATGCATATAAATACGATGACGAAGTCAAAAATTTGTTTTCATCATTTAAAAAAAAAGTTTTTTATACAAAACTGGGTCTAAGTATTTGAGTTCAGTATGGAAATAAAAACTTTTAAAATGATGATATCAAATTTTTGACTTCGTTTTAGCATTTATATGTTATTTGCATGTATATGTTAGCACATACCTTTTTTTGGATTTAATCAATCAATCAATCAATGAAATCATTTATTTTCATGAATTCAAAATATTATAGATGTTATAGTTAAGGTATAAGGTCAGTATTCAGCCTGGTTACAAGCTTGCAAATCTTAATTTCTAGGTTATAAATATTGAAACATTTATACATTGCAACAAGCTACATTATAAAGATGGGTCATACATAACCTAAAGCCCTGTATGACAGTCAGATAGAGCGTTTGCCTGAACGCGTACGTTTCACTTCGAGGTGCGTGAAGCGCCCCCAAGGGTCGGTTGTGATCGCACCCTAAGCGTGCAAATACTACGTGACAACTTACGATTTTCACGGACTAGGTCGTATAAAAATATCGGGTCGTAACTCACAATGACTTACCTTTTTTGTACCTATTTTGTCATGCGAATAATAAAATAAATAAAATAATGCAATGACCTCGAAGTAGGTAGGTAAGTACCTACGTGAATTACTTACACAAGGTCTTCTCGTCCAAAATACCTTAGTACCTAAAGACGAAAGTCTACAACCAGTGATTACGTATGGTACGAAATGTGGCCTCTCACTATGTATGGGCCATAAGAAAGTTTGAGGTTACACAGCGTGCTATGGAAAGGGCTTTGGTCAGTATTTGCAAGATCGAATCAGAAATGAGGAGATCTGTAAACGAACATAGTCCAACTTTTGCTAATCTGCAAATCAAAGTGGGAGTGGGCGGGGCACATACCACGTAGACCTGACGGCGATGGGTAGAAAGGATCTAGAATGGAGGCCACTTACTGGCAAGCGTAGCATAGGACGTCCGCCAACAAGATGAACAGATGGCCTGGTTCACCTGGTAAAGGTTGCAGGAAATTATGCTACTCACATCCAGGGGTATTTAAATTTTCAGCCGTAGACCTTAGCGACTTTATTTATACTTATGTATAAAAAAAGTCGTGGCATTTTTTAGCGATATATTTTTTAACACCTTATCCTTGCAAATAGATATTGTATGTACGTATCAGATTATTCAATACTGTAAATAAAAATAATACTAACAAAACTAAATTCGTTCGACCAAGTCAGAGTAAAAAATTCCAATTTAGGCTGAAATCAATCTCAAAAAATTTCTAACAATTTTATCGGGACCCCAAATTTCCATTAAGCCAACAAATAGTATGAGGATGTTTCAAACTACTAGTAGGTACCTATTATTTGGTGAAATCGTTCCTTGAAAGATGAAGGTGGAATTTCAGTGTCATTTCTAAGGCTAATTAATAAAGGAAACAGTCAGTGATATATTGATTGAATTAATGAAAAACTCAATTTTTATTTAGCTTGTTATAAAATCCGTTCTAGTTACCAAACAACAAGGACTGTTTAATTTAGGGCAACAAAATGGTTGGAGGCAGTCACGAAACTATTCTAAATATTTAAACTTTTTAATTTTTTGCAGTCACAATAATGCTAGTTTATTATAATTCAAAAAAATTCGCTTGTAAGTACTAAGTATAGGTGAAAGTATAATAATAATTGAGTATAGGTGTTAGTATTATTTGTATTAACCTACATACAAATCTTAAATTCCAACAATGATGTCCAAAATGCTTTATAAATGGAGAAATCTCCCAATGAAATCAGTCTCTACTTTTCAAGACTATTTGTCAAGTGGATTGCACAAATCCGGCGGATTGAGTACTCCGACGTTGCGAAATGTGCGCTGAGGAAATTAGCGGCGACCGAGCCACTTCAGCTATTTCGGTACTTTTAAAGCTATTTTTATAGCAGACTCAAACCGTTAATGTTCTCTGTTAATTTTGAACAGTCTATATATAGTATAATAGGAGAAAGGAGTAATATTTTCCTAACAATGACACTGTCACTGACATTCATGGCACTTAAACGAAATCTTCGTCTCTGGAATATCGTCATCGAACATCTAAACTAATTATTACTTAATGTGACATGCAATAAACGATTTCAATTTGAATTTTGAATTTGAATCATTTTTTTCAATTTGTCAAGTGAAAATGAAATCTATATCTAATCTATCCTGAAATCCTATCCTAATAATATTATAAATGCGAAATTTTGTAAGGATATATGATTATTTTTTACACTTTTACGCAAAAACTACTAAATAGATTTTAATAAAATTTGGCATACTGATAGACCATAGCCTGGATTAACACTGGACTGACCTGTCTTTGACAATAAGCAATGGGCAGGTCAGTAAAAACATTCTTTGGGTTGTCAATAATTTTAGTCGAAGAGTAAATTAATATATTTTAGTTTTATGATGTTTCTGATTCTATCCTATCCTTAAGTCGAGTTCATCTTCACAAAATGCGATGGTGTTCTTTTATTATTTTTAATTTTCTTTATTGAACAGATAAAAACCTTTCTATTGTTTTCAAATTTTATATACATTAGAAATAATTGTGTATTATCATCATTCAGCTATAGGGCGTCCACTGCTGAACCGGCCAATTGTGAATACCTGTGTTTAATTTAACTGCCTGTGAAAATATCATTTTTGTTATGTAATATTGACAATTAGAGCATATAGTGGGTATGTAATACCTATCAGTCTGCTCGGATAGCGAATGCGCAGATCCCTTGTTTCATTATCTCGAAAGAGAGTTTGTAGGGAGTTTAGATTTTGGTAAAACTTTGAACAAGTTTACGTATCCCGCGAAGTTTCCGACTAGCGAATTCAATTTAAAACTCAAAACTGGCTTAAACGACGCTTTGTCAAGGGAAATAATAATTCTGTTACATGCATTATTCAAAGAAAAACGTTCAACAAAATCCCGGCGCGTTTTCTGTTTTATTCTACCCGTACGTTTTTCTCTTCCAACACACGATGTTCCTTAATTGCTTTACTTGTTGCAGTGTGGTTGTTGTCTGAGCACTTGAAAGCTCGTTTGGTCCCAGCCTGAAAGGTATTGCATTTGAGCCAGTTAACGGCGAGCAAGACAACAATGGCCGCCGCAATCAATGTCCACTCTGCACTCAATAAAGTACCGCCTAACAAAAGGATCACTAATAAAATTGTGTTGCATCATAATGAATACGCTTGTATACTTTGTTTGCGTTGTGCACGATGAAACAAAACTAACAAATTTTACCAGACCTTCTTTTCCTAGCTATAAACTATGAGGTCGGGTCAAATGAGTGCAGCTGCTATGGTTCCCAAGGGTCTTTAGTTACTGGTCGTGTCGGATTCGTCTAGTATGCATTGCGTCTAGCCTGGCAATCCTATTTGAACACGTTTGGTGCTCGCGGGGCGCCTAATTAAAATAAATTGTTTGTTCACGACTTGCTACAAGCTAAGCACAAAACGCTCATATAGTAAATTTGAACAAGAAATTTTGCGACAACCTATGGATGTTTAATTGACAGTAAGAAACATATTAAAGTAAGATAACCTGCTCGAATGCTTTTACTGAAGCTAATTTTGTAACTTCTATTACGATACTATTATATTTTTGTAAACCAATAAAACAGTAGATTCAGTGTTTATTCAACGTAGTAAATATGTAAGTAGCTAATAGCATTTCTTGAAAATACCTAGCTACGTAATCAGATACTAATAGCTATACAAATACTTTTACTATACGTCGAAATTGCTCTAACTCGACGATAAAAGTAGGAGCATGTTTGCGCAATTTTGATGTTGGCCTCGTAGTAAGGGTGTTTAATATTATACCAGTTGCTAGACGTAATTACAAAAAAACATGACTTTTAAGGTCCGACAAGGTGGAGCGACGATATACGCAAGGCTGCTGGCAGTAGATGGGAAAGAATAGCTGAGGATCAGGCGTAGTGGCGTGCATTGGGAGAGGCCTCCAGCAGTGAATTAACGTGGGCTGTTTATGATGATGACTTTTTAAATCACATCCCAACCACAGTTTATAAGTAGTACCTACGAGTAGGTACCCTACCTACCTATTAATAACACGAATCTTTTTAAATCCGAATAGACGTAATATTTTATAATATTATCTCTTCGAGGCAAAGAGACTTACCATTCAAGGCTACATCTTTATCTAAGTGAATTCACTCAGAGAACAGTAAAATAACAACGTGATTGCAGACAAATAAACGCTTACAGTATTTTATAAAAACCTAAAGAACCAAACTCTTATTGGAATTTGTTTATACTTTTGATTTATTTCCCTTTCATTGGCTAAGACGAATAACTCCGGCTGGTAGACACGAAGTTTCGTGCGCCGTGAAAATAAATCTTTCAAGAAGATTGATTACGGCATACATGAATAAATTTTTACTAAACATATTATTTGCCCTGCCGATCTGTGCCGAATGCGTGTTTACTAGGTAACTTTCATCTGACATTTACAATTCAACAACTCCGAAAGAAAAATATTTTTGTAAGATTTTTCATGAAGTTACAAAGTTGTATTTGTTTATGTAAGTATTCCATTTTTGTTGACTGTTTATGTATTGGACAACATCACATACACTGTTTTGATCCTAAGGTCTAAAGGGTTTTGATCCTAAGCACTGGTGTTACAGAAATCAGAAGTACCACAACAACCAGACCCGTGACAACCAACATAGAAAAGTTGGTTTTTTACATTGACCCGACCGAGAATCGAACCCGGGACCTCAGAGATGACAACGCCAAGTCAGTCGTTCTCGCCTCTCGGCTATGGAGGTCGTATAAGTGTTAATTATTTTATGATTAAATGAAATAATTTGTTTTTAGCCAAGTTAGGAAGGCTTAACCAATTCAAAGTGATGCCTAAGAGGGAAAACTTAAGCGGTTTTTCTTCTTTTCGGAAGAAAAAGTTATTTAAGTACAAACAACGGCAAGTTAACCTACCCAAAAAGTTAAAGGTCATACAACTGATTTTCAACTTTAAGTCCGACACGTAGAAATCAATTATACACGTAGAAAATTTGACTTTTTGTGGTAGGTTGACGTGCTGTTGTCTGTACCTACCTACTTATTACGTATTACATACGTATTATATTAGTATAACAATAGATTACTATTTTTTGAAGAGGCAACACTTTTTGATATAGAACCGCATCACCAACCCAGTCACCAGGTACTACTTTTGTGGATACAATTAAGATAAAAAAATAAACGTTAAATTAAAAAGTAAGTATCTCTAACAGTTTTATTTACAATTCAATTCAGCCTCATATCTACTACAGATTTTTTTTTTAAGTGTGTAACAAAATAAAAAAAATGTTTTAAGCGCTTTACCGACGCGGACGGAGCGTGGGTGCATAAAACCGTGGAAACGCGTTTTGGAGGCATTGTAGCGATTCATAAGCCTATCAGCGTAGTGTGTTATTTTGCATTTACTTATAAAAAGCTCACAGAGATACTACAAACTGTAATTAAATGAAACAACGCTTAATTTCGTTGTATTGTGTATGAATGTGTAAGAGACATGGTACAACGCTTTACGTGACGTGCGTGACATTGAATAAGATTATGAAATGCTTTATTTGGCACAAACACTAAAAAATAACAAGCAAAAATAAAAATAAACAAAACAAAAGAAACATCATTGCGTATTAACAGTATTACTTTAACCTGCTTTGTTTTGCTATTACTCCTACTCAGCTTAAGTGTTATTTGCCGAGTTCCTAATATCACCAGTAGTATATTTGTCGTTTAAGCTCATATCTGAATTTTAATTAGCGAAATGAAATTGTATGCAGCGAGTGTGGGCGGGAGACTGCGCGGATATAATTTCCTGAGCGAATATTAGTTGTCTGGCACAATGCATCTACGAGCTAGTACACTACGATCGAGGACCTAATTAAAACGGTATTGATATCCTTAAACTGAGTACACTTACGGCTTATTATAGCTGTATCGCTGCAGCTCTGCGGTATTCTCACTATTCAATAATCAAAGGTAAATCAGGCTTTCAATTAGTTTAACTTTATAGGAGGAAGATACTTAGACCCTACTTGAAACATTGTAAGAAAAAGGTTAACAAATTAAAAGCTTTAGACTGGGTAATTTTTTATTAGTTAAAATATTCGTACTTAAGGGTTTGTTAAGACTCATGATAACAAACAACGTTGCCTACCTATCTCAATTAATTTTGGTAAAGGCCCACGACAAATGTAAATTAAGAAAATTAGGTTGAGACAAAAAAAAATGTTTCTTTTAATTTATCATAAGTTTATACAAACCCTGTATTTTAAATTTATAAAAATTCACCATGTAGAACGCGGTCCTTGGAATTTGTCTGTCTGTATTTTAGTAAAGATATATATTTTTTTCTGAGGTGCTTGTAGCTCAGTGGCGGTAGCACTTTGGTAGTAAGTACTAAACTCCACGGTTCTGAGTGAATCACAATCATCTCCGTGCTCCGGAAGACAAGTTGAATGTTGGTCTCGGCTAATATCGCTTGATACTAGTCGTGAAGCCTAGTAGTCACTGGCCTTACAACACCTCTCTACCAATCTGCACTGGGCCCGCGTGGTGAAATATGGCCCACCTCATAGTTTTGGTGAGGCCTGTGCCTTGCAGTGGGACGTATTAGGTATACTTTTTACATATTTCTTCACGATTGTTTTAATGCCCGTGCGATATGGTTCATCATTTCAGCCATAGGACGTCCACTGCTGAACATAGGCCTCCCCCATTAGGGGGGGGGGGGATTGCCGATACTCGCCACGCTTGGCAGGCAGGTTGGCGAGCGCAGTTTTTTATAAGATTTCGCACGAAGGCGCTGCTGCCCGTCTCGTACTACAGGAATTAGTCGCCTTTTACGACACGCCTCCTGTTGGCGGTGGGGAAGTGTATTCTTTACGGCCGTCCCCACACGGTGCGATATTAGAATTATTGACTTTTCATCCCTTAAGTATCGTAATCCATAATCGTACTAACCGATAAAATTAAGGTAATTCCCAGAGTAAAAAAAAACAAGTTTTATACAACAAATAAATATATTTTCCATTAAGTTCCATGTATAAATTTTAAAATTACTTTTTAAATAACATTCATGACAACAATATCTCAATATGTTATTTTACAATATTTTGGAAGTTGAAAACTTGAAATCACAATGTTTCTATATAATTTATATAATTATTATAGTAGGTTACAATTTCCCCTTCTATATAATCAAATTCATTAATATGTATAAGTATATGGTATACAATAATTTCATAATTTGGTATATTTTAATGTAGGTACTTTGACTACACGCTCCTTTAGTACGTTCTAGTTATTATTTACATAAAGATGGTCGGTGCGGCGAGATTCATTTTGTCGTAAAAACTTTCCACTTAATTATAAAGAAAATTCATTTTGTTTATGTTTATAAATATTTTCTATTACTAAAAAAACATCGAATAATGGTCCACATGAAATTTTAACTTACAATAAAGCATTTACAACACCATAACTATGTACCTACAAAAAAAAGTTAAATAATAAAAATAGGAAAGAAAACAACGCCCTTAATTAGTGCACTGTAAGATAGAATTTGTGGCAGTTTAATGACACTGTAGGTAAGGTATTATTTATCTATTCTGTTATGTATTACTGCCAAATAATTTCATAACCACTTCAGAAATAACATTACTCACTTTATTTGTTTGGTCATAAATAAATGAAATGTAAACAAAAACACATATTCTATCTTGCATGCTTTGCGGAATAATTCTCATTTGTCTTTTAACAGTGTACAGTCACAAACACAGTAGCTCCATCAATTAAAATCAATGTTTATAAAACAAACAAAGCCATTTTTTTATGGGCACTGCATGGATATATAAATAAATAAAAGTTTAAATCGACCGCTGGTTTCCTATAATTTTTTTCTAGATACATTTGCCTCCGTGAAAAGCGTACAATATATTAAAAATTACACTATCAAAAGTTTGCAGTCACAGGTGAAGGGAACATCAATGTATTTTGTTTGATATTTATATAAATTTAAGAATTATTTAAACGTAGGTCTGAGAAGGTTGTGCGTTATTATTCGTTAAAATATATATTAAATATTTTATAAATGTATATAGATGAATCTTAATGTTATTCTATGGACTATTAAATTTAGTTCACCTAGAAAAATAAATAGGGGTCAGTTTTGCTTTCGACCTAACGACACTTAAAATAATTAACAATCAGAAACAAAGGTCCTTCTTTGCAGTCGGTTATTTCTTGAATATCTGACATATCCGCAGTTTTGCCGCCCGCGGTTTTTGTATATTGTTACTTGATCACACATGTAGATATAATTAGTTACCTTTTTATATTACGCCACATAATTACACAGTACACACCAAACGCAAAAAAAAAAAGGTCACAAACAAAAAGGTTACATTATCATAATGGAAAATTTGAAATCTTGTAAGTAGATATATTTTTTTAAACTTTCACATGACTACCTCCTGAAACGACAACTTTTTAAAGGAAGAAAGAAAGTACTCGAAAAAGTGAACGTAGTTTCAAATGCTTCAAACAAGGTGAATTGTTAATTTTTGTATTGAAAATCTGTGTTTTTCGTTTGCAATCTTGATGTACAGTCGTTGTATATCAGCAGGTAATTACGTGATTTCGGAGAAGTAGACGATTAAGTATTGCATATATCATCAAACATGACAATTATCATTAGGTATCTATATATATAAATACATATATAAATAAATCTTTGAAACAATTCAGACATTTAAAATGTACACAATGATAGATAAGTAACAACTGCGGTTACGTCAGATCACTCAAAATCTATATACGACTAAGTAACATTTAGTAACATAGAAACACAAAACTTTGTAAATAAAACCTACAATTTTCTATGGAAGGGTAACAAACATAAATATCTATATTGAATACGTCTGCTAAGATAATTAATATTGGAAGTTTCTCTTAATAACCTACTAACCAAGAGCTTCAAGCCCACAATAGAATCATTTTCTATACAATACAAACTTAGGTATAAACTTACTATAACATCTCAAATCATGGAAAACTTGGCACAATTTCAATATAAAACTAGGTTATAATATTTAATTATACATAAATATAGTAGCTTGGTATAAAGTAATATGCTATGTTTTACATTTTAGCAAAATACGAACTACAATAATAATATATCATGACAAGACAAAATGTAAGCTATTAACGTATTGGAATAAACTACAAACATTCAATAACACCAATATAATATGGACACCAAAAAATTAAAACCTATTTTTTTATTTAAATATACATACATAAAAAACTATACGCCGGGTAGGAATATAATAATCTTTTCCCCTCGATTGTACCTAAACTAACCCAGTCCAGAAAAGTAAAGGCTGACAAAATATTTTCGCTAGGTAAGTATTCCGTAAAATAACTTCATTGCACTTTAGTTGGTAATTTAATCATAGCACGTTATAAAATTATGCAAAATACTCAAACAATTTTTCTGTACTACCTATACTTAAGTCCTCGTCAGGTCTTTTCAACAACGGTAATAATTTTTGTCTGCAAATTCTTATCTGAGCATGTTTGCTTACTTCACGTGCACTGATGTTACAAAGATCTGCCGAGGGTCTACATCGCGTGTTATATTTAATAGCGATGATTAAAACTCTCACTGGAGTCAGTCACGTAGGTATTCTACGCACACAAACTTCAATGTGAGACATTTAAATGTATCAATTAGCTAAAATTTGACCCTGTGTCAGTCATGGACTGCGACCGAGGCGCCTTCAGCGATCCTCGGGATCAATTTCTATCTACGAGATTTAGAATCTACGCTCTACGCACGTAGTAGACTAGGCACTGCCTACCTAACGATGCCGAATAGACGGCGCTATGCTATTCCTTACGAGAGTTAAACTTACACGAATTTTTTAGAAATTTGGCAGTTACGGTTCGGTGAACGGGCGAAGACTAGGCTCAGTACTAACTACGAGGGGTGCGACGTCGAATACCCAAGGCCGCTAAACTACGACTACGGGGTAGTATTCAATGCTAGGGCTGCCACATTAAAACACTATCGATAAAAATACTTTCGCATATAGGAAGCCAAAATTAAGTTTCACGAAAATGAGTTTCCTTATCTACTTTTCTAACTTTTTTATAATAATTTACTCTCTAACCATTTACATAGATTAATTAATTACTAACTAATGAAGAGCTACGTACGTCCCGCAATAAAAATACTTTAGCGTAGGTACTTATTTTCAATTCTGTAAAATACACATAGCCAAAATACAGTACAGGTACTTATATTACAGAAGTGGCAACTCTACTAGCGCGAGCATCGAGTTTGACAAGGGGGGACTTATGATGGGGGGGACAGCAGCGCGCGGTGGATGCGCGCGGCCGCTGCGGCCGCGGCGGCGAGAAGGCACGAGGGGGGCGCGGCGGCGGCTGCGGCGCGGCGGGGGGGCCGGCGCCGCCCCCCGCAGTCAGAGCGGGAAGCAGCGCGCCGAGCGGCGGGGGGGCTCGCTCGCCCCTCTCCGACGTCGGGTTACAACTCCTGAACGAACACTGCTAGCGTCTCCTTCACTACCACCACCGCACAACCGCGCCGGCTCGATCGGTTCTAACTTATGCATCGAAGGTCGACTCGACATTCGTGGTTCTGACGGTTCAGTCTTCTCCGACGGCGAGTCGTCCAGATCGATCCTCCCCAGTCTCAAAGCTAATGCATATTCCGCCCGCTCTATCACACTCGGCACTTCCTCCTCGACGACGGTCGTATCCGCAACAGTCGAATCCGCTGCCGCGGAATCGGCTCGGGGGGAATCGATCGGCAACGCGAGACGCCGTGTGTCAGCTGAGGACGGTGATGACGCGTCTGGCTGACACCGCCGCTCAGGCGTCGTGAACACTGAATCTGATGCCCAGCTACGCGATTCTGAATTCTGCCGAATTGTATCATCGACGCTCCGCTGGGAAGTTCGGCGGCTATTTCGTGGGCTCTCGTCGTCTATCGCGCGAAAATCGAGTGCGCTAAGATCAAATTGACCACCCCTTCGGCGCGACCCATCGCGTCGAAATGACGGTCGATGGGATATAAATGCGGCATCGTACAATTCGCAGAGACTCGTGCGGTCCGAGTGAGGTTCTTCGTAAAGTGTGAGATTGCGGGTCTCGGTTGCATCAGAGGGAGTCTCGTCACGATTCGAGGTCACCTCGCTGCGCTCCGAAATGTCGAATGTAAAACGTGCTTCGAAACGATCGGGACTGAGGAGCGGTGCGGACCGCGAACAGTCGTCTGACTGAGGAACTTCCGAGTCCGATGGTAAGGTACGTGGCGCGGACCGCCTAGGCGACGTGTCCTCGGAATCGGTCGATCTATCGGACCGCGGCGCCTGACACGCGTGCCTACGAGTCAATGCCGGCTGCGAGCCACACGGTGTCCGGCGACAGCAAGCGCGCTCGTGTCTGACGTCGGAGCCGCTACTGCCTGTCGATTTCGAGTGCGGCGGACGACGACGACCGTCATCTTCTCGTCCGTACAGCGAAGTAAATTCTTCTGAGCAGAACTTCTCAAAAAGTTCCTGCGAGCTAAGTCTCGTCGAGCCGGTTGCATTGTAAAACGCCTCTGTCGGTGAGCGATCTGTACGTTCGTACAATGCGCTCGAACTCGCTCGTTTCGATTTATCAAGGCCGAATTTGTAAATTCTAGGGAGACGGCGTTCGAAGACGCCTTGAGAGTGAGCGCGAGAGGGAGCACGAAGAGCGAGCGGTCCGTCACGGCGGTCGGCGAGCGCGCGGTCCGAGGAAACGGGCCGCGGGTCCGGCGGGGCCGGCTCGACGGACGGGGGAGAGACGGCGAGCTCCGGTTCGTAGTCAGTATCCTCGGCGGAGGGGCCCGAGCGTTCGAGCGAGAGGCGGACGCACTCGCACTCCTCGTGCTCGTCGCTGGCGTCGCCCTCGTCGAACGAGGGTGCGCGCGGGCCGTGGTGGAAGACGCGGCGGCGTTCCTCGGCGGCCGCCTCGTCATCCTCGAGGCGGATGGAGCGACGCAGCGGAGGGCGGTCGCGGCGCGGGCGGCGCGGGGCCTCCACAGTGGCGGCGTGCGGGATCGGCGGGCGCGAGACAGCCGGCAGCAGGCGGTCGAGCGACAGGCCGCGCCGGGGCCGGACCGGACGGCCGCCAGGGCCCGCTCCCGCGCCCTGCCGGCGCGCGTCTCGCGGCGCCGACGACGGGCTCGTCTCCTCCGGAGTGGTGGGCAGTGCCGCGCCACGGCCGAACTCGATGAACCAGAGCTCGTCCTTCAATTCGCACTCTCACTTCTTTTCGTTCATATCTTTGTTCAAGTAATGCAGCACGTAGTGGAGCACGAGGTCGTAGCAGTATTTGTATTCAGTCTGTGGAACAAATGATCGATTACATTATCCGATCTTATTTAATCGGAACTATTTAAAGCACTGACAGAGAAGAATCATCTGAGAAGAGAACAAAATAGATGAAAATAGAAATACGCATAATATCTGTGGAAAAGGATATTAAAATTGAAATTTTTAGGATGGATTTCAGCGTTTACCATGTTCTCGACGAGCTGTGGCCGGTGTCGCCTGACAGTCTTGACAGCTTGGAAGACGTCTACCTCGCCGTGCTGGATGACTTGCTCGATGCAGGCGTTGGCGGCGCAGTACACCCCGGCGCGGCTGCGCCCGTCCCTGCGACAAACGCTATGTTAAGGACTTCGCGTCGTCTGTGCCTCCGTTTGTAATAGAAAGCCGTAAAAGTGTAATCTGAAACTTTATAGGTTTCTGTACGAGACCAGAGTATATGTAGAGACAATTTTGTCAACATTCACAATATTACGTTATTTACAATGTATGTATATGGCCTTAATTATCGTGAGTTATGTTTTTTTAAATCTGTGTTGTATCCTTATTTTGTTGCTTATGATGTTCCGTGAGAATTGAAGTGTAAGTAGGTATGTAATTTATGTATGTAAGGTATTTGTTATTACGGGCCTCATATTCGTAACAGCTTAGTATGACATAGATTTAGAAAGAAAATAAACGGCTGTTTTACTTTTTTTTTTTTTTTTTTTTTTTTTTTTTTTTTTTTTTTGAACTATGTAACTTTATTGATACATTCATATAAAATACACATATTAAATGATAGAATTAATAAAATAAATACTTTAAATAAACTAACTTAACCTAAACTATAAACTACCTACTCAAAAATAAAGGCGTGTCCGTGAGGCATAGAGGCGAGGATACTGGCAGCGTTTCCTCGCTGAATTGCTAAACTAAGCCTTTGTGCGAGGAACGAACCAGCTTTTTTATTTTCCGAAATAAAAATCAATTTTGGTGCTATTTTGCCAAAAAGTAATTTAGCGTTCGGTCCCCACGGTCCAAACGTCTCTACACCAAATGGCGCAAACACATAGTCACTTGCAAGAGACTCGTATTTGCGCCGCTTGGCATTTTCTGCTGACTCTGCTGCAGCCCCTGCTTTTACAGCTGATTCCCTGAGGTGAGAAGGGGCCAAGGTATCAACACAAGTTGCGTCCCATACTAAAGCCCGACCCCTCTCCCAGGGAATCAGCGTAAGACCATCAGGTCTCTTGCCGTCATCACGGACCAACCCACGAGGTTCCAGCGTGGAAGGAACGTTGATGCTGGCAAGAGCTCTTCTGATGGCGTCATTGAGTGCAGCGTGTCGGGCAAGACGTCCAGCACTTTGCTGACAACAGAGACCATGAAGACCGAATCTGTCTACCTCCTTGCCACAGGGACACGGATGTGGCTCGCAAACTGGAGCCCCGATACGCAAGCCCACACACACCCGAAATGATTCGTTGTCTAGTAGTGTGCCAAGGTTTTTTGATGGGAGTGCATGAAGCCAGTGGCCGGATTCTTTGCAAGAAACTGCTAAGAGCCTAGCGCGATAACAGTCACTGAAGGAATTTTGGACCAGGAATTTATAGGACTCTCTCGCCAGTGGGACATCCCAGAGTTTTTGAATGTGACGTTCCTTTGGGATGTCCTCGTTGGGACAGAGTCCTTGCCAAGCTATCTCAGCATCTCTTACCTCAGTAAGATCGAGTCGATGATTTAATATTTTTTATTTAATATGTTTTACTTAATATTACACATACTTACAAATACAGGTATATTCCAATGTGCATAGAATGTCTAAATAATAGCTTTAGCTTGACAATTGAAGATCGGCATCAGTCCGGCGACGTGAGAACGCAATCAGAATTGCACCGATGCGCCTGGCTGCGCTGACTAAGTGAATGTGCATGTCCTATACCTGCTGCGATGTAAACAGCCGTCGACAAGCCACGTTGAAAATTCTGCACTATTTTCCGAATTTCGGATAGCAATATATCTTTGCGTTGCAATTACACTGTACAAAGGTAGAGTTTTAATTCAACTCACAAAATAAATTTGCCAAAGTTAGTTGACCAACACATTCAAAATACTGTTTAGCAAGTCAAAATGAGAATCTACCTGCCCACTGCAGGATGTCTCATTTAGCGCATGATAAAAGAAACGTACGTCAACTCTCCACATATGCATTTCAAGGAGTAAAAAAGCCAACCTTTCAAGCCCTACACAAGCATGAAATTATAAGTATCTCTATAAGTAAATATTCGGCTGTAGGTACAAGAGCCAGCTTCGTTAGTTTACAGCTCCCACGAATCGATCAAGTTCGTGAGTTGCCTAACGAATTCGTGGGATGAGGTATGTTGTGGTATCTATGGAATAACAATTCACCGTGCGAATTTCTGGCTTCAGTTTTTTAAGGATTAAGTTTGAAGCTGAAACCAGCATGATAGTCTAGATATACTCGCAGGTAGGTATTATATAAATGCTTGTTCGTAATTATGCGTCAGCGAAGTAACTTTAGTGAGTAAAAGGCTCCTTAATTGAAGAACGCGAATAAAGTCACGGGCAACGGCTAGTATGGCTGACCAACCAATATACTAATTTAGGCCTCAGTTATAAGAGGCACGGGTGATGATGTTTTCCCTATTAGCCGATAGTGAAAAAACGGTTTAACCTAGCACAGGCACCATAGTTATTAAGCGAATAGGTATATCTATTTCAATAAAGACGTGAAGTTAACCCATTTTTTCGTTTGCAGAATCTCGATGACTTAACTATCATAACTCAAATACCTAACTAAATAAGTAATACGATGCAAGGAACCTTTATCATACCCCTGTCAGTACTGTCTTACGGTAAGTATACCTACTTATAAGAGGGTTACTTTCTGACCTCTCCAAATCTTGAAGATAATTCTCCTTTACATTACATTAATATCTAATGGAGTAGGTATTATTATAAATATTAGCGAACGAGCCGAAAAAAACTACTTTATTTTCTAAATATAAAATTCTAACTATAATCGAATATGTTTATAAATCTAGAACGTTTAAACCAAAGTTTCACACCATTGGTTTACAAACGAATTACTCACTAAGTACGTACTTACATACGTTGTTATCTTTAGTGTGCTAGGTTAAATCTAGAACGAAATTTAGCGCGTTCTCGTGTTATTTTTATTAGTTAGACCCAGGTCAAAGGCAGGACAGGTCATCTTTTTCTTGCTTTGCCTTTAATTAGGTAGCTAAATAAAATAAAGACTTACGGTGACACGACGCAAACTGGTCCGTAGTCCGTTCTCTGTCGCCATCGCTCCACCATGTTCATGAGTTCTACCAGGGAATTCGTCGATGACGGCACCTTGTGCCCCATGGGCCAGCAGGTTAGTTGGAAGAGCTGCACCGTTTTTGGTGGTGCTTTGACGCCAGCCATAAGTTCCGTGAGTGATACAATCTGGTAACAACATTATTAATAATGTTATGTTTAAACAAATAACAATTGTTATGTGTTAAATGTATTTTTACAAGTTAGGTAAGTAATTTTAGGGTACGAATTAAATGACAGTTAATGGTATGTTTGTGGGTACGTTTTCACCAAAGCGGAGCGGACATTTTAACAGAAATATCATCATTTTTGTTAAAGTACAGGTTCTCTGCTCTCCTTTTTGTAAAGTTAAATAATATTATTTAACTTGCACAATGATTATGAAGAACTCACAACTTAAAGCATAATATAATCAGCTAAGTTGGAAATGCACCCTTATAATAGCATGCCCAAAAAATTTGTTTAGTGGCAAATTCATAATTGACTGTTAGAAGGAGTATAGTAAAGTAAAATAAACCTAAACTCAGTTTTTCTTAGGTTGTCGAATCTATTAAACAATCAAGACATTCCTTTCTAATGAAATTCTTCATTTAAAAATAACAATAACTTAAAAATAATAACCTACCATTGTAATTAAAAATTGAACACAAAATCCTATTTATTCTAAAAGTTTGTTGATAATAATTATTTAAAAAACAGCGTATTAATGATATTTTAAATTATTAATAGAAAAAGACATGCCAAGATTGTTTACAATATTCGACAAGCAAAGAAAAATTTACTTTACTTATGTACGTCTCATTGCAGGGGCACATGCCTCACCTCAACTATGAAGTAAATATCAGTATGTGTATACGGTAGGAGTGGGCGATATGAATCGTATCGGATTTTTGAAACTATATAACGTATCAATATCGTGTATCGTATATTTGTCCAAATCGAAACTACATATTTCCAAAACACGATATTGTACTGTACAAGGCGATTCGGGGTATCGTATCCGAATTCCGATATCGTGTGTGTGAATAGCGTAGCGCCGAGTATCGTATAGACTTCGTACCGATTTTAACCTTAACATCTTACGCTTTCAAATCAAAGTGACTTGAATTATAAGTATATTTGCACACGTTTCCTCTCCTTCTAACCTGATTTGGATTTTGGGAATTGAATCTTATGCCTATGAATTTAGCAATAATAATTATTCTATTAAAAAAGTAAGTAAATCAATGTAATCAGTGCTAGACCAGGTTCATGTATAAACGAAAGTTTATTTGAAAATAATTGGTTAAACTTTAATTGTACCTAGATAAGATTACATGCCCTAGTTAAGTTTGTTACTGTTAATTTAAGAATTCTTAAACTGTTAAGAAATCTTATACAATAAATCATATCATTATCATATCAAATATCGTATCGAATCGTCAAATATCAAAACAGTGCATAGATACGAAAAATATATAGTTTCGGAAATTACATAGTTTCAGAAAATACATAGTTTCAGAAAATATATAGTTTCAGAAAATATATAGTTTCAATATCTGATATTGAATATCGATATATAGTTTCGATTTGATATCCTACAAAACCGATATTACCCACCGCTAGTATAAGGCGCTTTGTGTTACAGGATTACTTAAGCATATTACAAACTTTTTTAAATGTGTAGACATAGACAGAGAAAAAACTATTTGAAATGATCTTGAAACAGTCGTACTTCAAAATAAAATACGCTGCAGTTTCAGAGGTCGAGCTTTTGTGAGCAGTTAAATAGCGGGAGTAACTTTCGATACTTCGGTGAAATGTGAAGTTTTCCTTTCTAGCAAATAATTCAACGAAATCGAACGCCCAAATAATTTTCTGCAATTTTCAATATCTACCGCTAAACTAACACTGTTAGTGTACTTATAATGATTTTGCTGATGCTGTAACATTTTGATGTAGTGGAAAATTGAGTTTGAGTCGAGACTGATATTCGGATAACTAAGTTATCGAAAGGTCTCTAAGATATTTATAGAAACTAGTCCCTTACTTCGCCATTGACTGATAAGATTCCCGACCTTATACATGTTTGATTAGATGGATTGACCGTTTCGCAATAATTTATCTAGGATTCGTCTGATTTCGTAAGACGCGAAATTTATTAACTAGCTTTTGCCCGCGACTACGTTCGCGTGGTCTTTGCAAAACCATAGTTAGTCTAAATTAAAGTAGAAAGCGTATTGTCAACCGTATGTCAAATTCTTACAAAGTTTTAATAAATCAGTTAAAAGTAAGTAAAAACTACTTCCAAGATTTGATTACATGTTAGTTACAAGGAAAGTAAAGAATAAAAGTGTCTTAATTCACACTTATATAGTGGAATTCTTTCTTACCTTTTTGTTGATTCTGAATATCCAAGTCTTGATATTTGTGTAGTGATTGTGAGAGACGTGGTCTATCGTAAATACGGGTCCATACTTCTTCGAATGTCGACCCTCGGGCCAAAACGGTGGAAATTGTTGCTGCACAAAAATTCACATAATTATAAGTATAATTAATGCATAGGGTACGAATCTTCCCTGATTTGAAACATGATCTTAACACTATGAATAAGCTCTATATTTGGCATAAATGGCATATCATAAAGACTTTTACAACGAATTAATCTTTTTTGATAATAAATAAATAATGGACAACATCACATACATAGATCTGATCCCAAGGTTAGTAGCTAGTACAATATAACACAAGTGTGTTATAGAAATCAGAAACAACGACGGTACCACACGACCCAGACTCGAGACAGTATAGAAAAGTTAGTTTTCTACATTGATCCGACCGGGAATCGAACCCAGGACCTCAGAAATAGCGACGTCAAGTCCAGCGTGCTCGCCTCTCGGCTACGGAGGTCGTCTTTCTGTAACTGTAATCTGTATTGGAAAGCATACAAATAGTGGTGAATTTAGAAAAATCTATTAGGTAAATAGATTTAAATTTGCATCAAGCCAAGCCAAGGGTATGCAAAATGCAGCTTCACTACATCATAATGATACAAGCCCAATGTAGTACTTCCTGAAATACAGGGTGACTGGAACTAAACCCGCGCTAGCAAATTCGGTTAAGGAGGAGGTCATTTGATAATTATTGGATGTTCTTCTTCAACCTGTCTCCACCCAATGCTGAGTGTAGGTATCCTTCATAGCACGCCATAACAAATAACCTTGAGCCTTCTGCATTTATCCCCACCTAATTTTTGGACCTTACTTTCCCTAGTTAAAGTTTTATAGTTTCAGAAATATGTCAATTTGTATACTTTACTGTGTTTTTTTCCCATTATTTAGGTATTTTTTTATTATTTGTTGGTAGTCATAAACATTTGTGATTAAAGTGCGTCGGAACTTCCCTCAAACTAGGGTTAAAAAAGACGCTTACTTAAGCTTTAAAAAAAAAGATAAGTTAGGGAAAGTGATGTCCAAAAATTTGTTAATTACCTCCTCTATATGCGAATTTGCTATGGTAGGTTCAATTCGATTCAGTATATCTAATGTATTCTATAATGTTACACAGGTGTTATAAATCTATATATATAAAACAAAGTCGGGCTAGTTACACCATTTATAAGTCAAGAACGGCGGGGATTTTTTTAAATGATTTTTTGGATTTGTCCCGAATAGCAGAATAACTAATAAAACATCGAAAAAAACATAAGGCGGTACGAAGTTCGCCGGCACAGCTAGTGGGTACATAAAACAGATCATTAGGGACCCTGTAGGGCACAAAAATAGGATTCAGTTCCAGTTACCCTATTTAGGTAAATGTAAATGGTATAATTATGTAGTTTTTTGTCCATTACTTCGTCTTGCATAACTTACTGAATTCTTTGGTGGAACGCATAACACCACTACAGCCGCACACTCGTAGTCGTACACTAACGACCAGAACTCGCCCTGCGTCCTCACTAGAGGCCACTCCGTCACTATGTACTCGCGGGGCTTCGTGTAACCCTGAAAACGAAATATTAATTGCAAATTGCAAGAACCGAGTCTAGCCCCACTGTTTACCAATAAGGTAGAGCGATGTAAGTATTCGCAAAGTGGTGGTATTTATGGTAGAATGGTATTATAATGTAATTCATGCGGAGGCTGATTATGATAAAATAAAAATCGGACTGCAACATCGAGAGATGCAAGAATCGCGTCTCGCAGTTGATTTACAAATAAATTACAAAATCTAATCACAAATGTATAGTTTTCAGTTTGTTTCCTGCATTTGTAGAATAAAACGTTATAAGTTGTCAAATTTCATAGTAGCTATACGGAATGTATACGGAAAGTACCTCATAAATTTTGATTCCCTTAAGAGTCGAAATATACGTTTTTGGCGGCATAAACGACCGCATCTTTTAGAATTTTGATTTTTTCACAGCTTCAAGCGACTGAAGACATTGGATTTTTTGGTTTTAATTGCAACTTGATACCTCCACGCATTCCCGAGACAAAGAGTCTTGATTGACAGACAGACGGAGAACAATGTCATCTTGTAAGAGTTTCGTTTCTTCCTTTTGTCACATCACATCACATCTAATTCTAGTCCCAAAACAGATAAAGCTATGGCGACTACTTAACAGGGTAACATTCTTCTATGTATTTAACATAACAAACATCCATGACTTAGATACTAATGCTCGTCTCATTACACAAACATTAGCCACTTGCGGGAGTTAAACCCGCAACCGCCCCCTGTCTTTGTAGTCCAGAATAGCTGTATTAATCTAATGTAGGTCTATTGTATCTTAACCGATAAGCTTGTAATGCTGTCATTATTGTTTATTGTAGCAAATAACAGCCTAAAATAAACAAATAAACCATAATACACGCAATAACGTGAAAATATGGAAAATCGGGCAGTATAAATGAAACAATAAAAGTTAAACGCTAAATTTCTGAACATTATATTGATAATCAAATAAACAAAATCAAGTCATTGGAATTTATAGTATTTAGAAATTAAAAACCTACGCCTACGCCATATACTCGTAGGTACATAGGAGTCATATGTGTGTCATTTACCGTACCTACCTTCTTACATTTTATAAAAAAAACTTAAGGAGTTACTGATATTAAATTTCAATTTTACCTTTAAACAAACTACAAGCACTGTTAGATATAATAAAAATGCTACTGAAACTTAGTCTATAAGAACAATAGTCTAAGTTCTCAAAGTATAGAATCTGCACTTTATTCCTTGAAGTAGGTAATACCTAGTAAAGTAACAACAAAAGGTAAGATAAACGAGTTTTGCTTACGTCCACGAAGACGGCGTTGATGTAGTCCGTAAAACTGTTGCCTTGGAACGATGTGAGGTACGGCCGAAAGTTGTCAGCTAGGAAAACAGAGTACACAGTCGTATAAATAATAAAGACAGCTTGGAAAAGAACTAAAATAGAACCAGTAGAATTTAAAAATTTTAGAAGTGCAGCAAAGAATTGCACTTTTTAACCCACAATACAGAAGCATAGAGAGACTCGGGAGAAACCTTTGGCCGGTAGTAGGAGTAGGCCAGTTAATAGGTAAGCGATAGATGTATTTCTATATAATAAGGGCACATTTACACGGTACGAAAGCGTTGGTATTCCAGTAACGGTGTGATTAATCAACAAGTAGTTTAACAGTGTATAAAAACCCCGTCCAATTAAAATAAGTCTGATCCTGTTTTCTTTTTCCGACACAATTTACGAATCAATGATTACTATTGTTGCTTGTTTTCTAATTAATGACTGTTTTCTTTCTATCTTCACTATTTTGTAACGGAAACTGTTTTTCAAAGATTTTCATGATTGTCTCTTAGATTTTTTTTTGATTAGAGCCTATTTTGCATCGGATAAGTTGACTTTTACACACTGATAATAATGGTTACATTATTATCAATATACTTACGTGGCACAACCAGTACATCTCTGTTCTTCTCCCTATTATCCCCTCTGTGTCCACCCGCACAGTCTCCGATGGTAAACCTGGGAGTCTGCTTGCATATCTGCTGGTATTCCTTCTGGTACTCGTTAAGTTTAGAAACGGGGTCCCTCTGCGATTTCTGCTTCAGTCTTTGAGATAGTTCGGAGACGGGAAACCAGGAGACGCCGCACACGACGTGTTCTTCTAACGTGTCGTACACGAATTTGTATTGTTCCTGTGGTAAGTAATTATGTATTATATTTGTTCCTATGGGAATTTGTACTGTTTCTGTATTAAAGTAGATATAAAGAGAAGGATAGATCTTGGTGCAAGTCACGAAGCTCTAGGCTTTACTTCTGCCAAAATATTATGGAAAAGTATGTGTCAGAACTTGTATGTTCACTTATCCAAATGAATGAGGCTATCTCTTCGATCATTAATTGACCTATTATCTCATATTAATTATGTTAACAAAATATTGATGAAGATCAGCTTGTAAACATAACGATAAAAAATATTTACTAGAATAGAAAGCTAACGAAATACCATATAGCATCTACGTAAATAAGTAAGTAAAAAGAAAAATGCATAAAATTGTTATACTTCATTGAGAACATTTTTCACGGCAAAAAATTCATCTGCTGAGAATTTGCGATAAAATAAATCGCTTTTGATAAATAAGATATGATTTACAATATAGGTACTGGATGCAAAATCGATGATTAATACGCCATAAACGTCCGGGCGAGAGGCCAAATTTGTCACAGACACCGAGTAAACATGTACTGACACTGTCGATTTCTATTAATGTTTAGTCGATGAATAAAGCGTCATCTCGCTGAACGAGCGAGCGATTCTTTATTCATGTAATTTCTACGATTGTTAGAAATCAACTTAACACAAAGTGTGAAATGAAACCAGCGTTTAACGAGCAGTAAATTAAGAGCTCATTGACAAGTGACATGAAAAGTGTTGTCTTTTATAAAAAAATCTAATAAACATTTCGTTTGAACGACTTGTTTTTCATCATTTACCTTCTTATCTCTTATTATGCTAGTTTATTTATGTTACCGGTCAAACGGATTTCAGGCCAAACTGGTTTGTCCTAGGCCAAACCAGTTTATTTAACAAGTGTCAGAATATACAAGCTAGGCCTGGGAAAAACTAGTTTTGCCTAACAAAAATTGATTTTATCTACATTATTTCTTCATTTGTCGAAGAATAGACACACTAGAAAAACTATTTTGTCTACCTTGCAGCCAATTTTTTGGCCGAGAAACCGATATCATAACAATATTTATCAGGGCAGACTTACCTCGTTCTCGATAAGGCCTTTTCTAGATTGTCTCAGTTTCTTCAAAAATCCGAAAACATCAAAGCAGTCTTCTTCTTCAGCTAACTCTAGGTTGGCGTCGATAGCTAAATATACACCTGATCGACCGCCTCCATCACTAAAACAAATATTTACATTTAGTTACAAAGTTAGCGTTACTACTATAAATTTTCAGCAGTTTACTTAGGATTAAGAAAATCTAAAACTTTGTTTCAAACTAGAAGATAAACTATAATTATCGAATGATTCTTATGTATATAGAAGTAAATTTTTTTGGTACCTGACTAGGGATATTTGTGATAATTAGCTAGTCTTGCCATTTATTACTTTTACAGTGTGTTAGTTTAATACATAAATATAAAACAATTTAAAATATAAAAAGCTTATTTGAAGTGGTCTCCATTGGTTGCGATGCAGTCCTACGTTGAGGCCAGTTATCAATAGAAGCACGCACTCTTTCCATGGGCAAATTCTTCACTGCCAATCGTACGGATTGTTTTAGGGAGTCCAAATTATCATGGCGTTTAGTGCAAGCCGTACTCTTTAAAACTGACCATAAGTCATAATTAAGATCGGGTCTAGAGGACGGCCAGTCTTCAGCTCTGATGAAATCCGAAACGTTCGTTTCCAACCAAGACTGCCTAGACCGAGCTTTATGACCCGGCGCCGAGTCTTGCTGGAAGGACCATTCTTGGTTATTGAACATGGTGTTGTTAAGGGGCTTCACTACCTTCTCAAGAATCTTGATACACTTGTGCCGATGTTTTGATACCTTTTACAGAAAAGTATGGCTTAGTCACTTCTTCATAGCTAATACCCCACAAAACAATCACTGAAGTCGGATAGTGCCCACGTTGCACTCTGTCGACTAATTAGGAAGCTTCCTTAGAGCTTTGAGCATAAATACGGTCATTTTGTTTGTTAAAATGTTGCTCAATTGTAAAAAAAATATCATACGTAAACAATTTTTTTCTGTGACCTCCCTTTGCTACTGAAAATTGTACCAATTTTCAGTAGTTGTTTCGATTTTTCCACCCGATTCTTTTTTAAATTATCAGTTAAGAAATGACCAATTCTCTCTTATAGGCTGCAAGTCCTAAGTCATCTTTTAAAATACGCGACATGGTTCTAGATGCTATCTTCATCTCCCGCAATAAAATCTTTTGCTTTCGGACAGGATTCCTTTAAATCATTTCCTTACTGCTTTGACCACCTTTTTCGTACGAACTCTACGTGGACGGCCAGATCTTTTTCAGAAACAGAGGAGGTCTCATTGTACCTATTAATAGCCCGGTAACATTTTACTAATACCAAGCGTATGGAGAGTTTTAAAAATTGCATTTAGCTCCATACTTACTTCGTGTAATGCAATCACAGCGATTCGGTTCTCTTTATCTATTATCTATTTTAATATCGGAAAATATTGTACAATGTATTGGCGCCAAAATGAGAAAACTCAATGAACAATCATATAAAAATGTCAGTTTCCAAATTCAAATGTAATATTTTGTTTATTTTTAATTGTAACAGTATTTATGGCCAGACTGAGTATACCTTGTATCCTCCTAACTCACTTGCACTCGCAAAACGAATTTCTGCAATTGCTGCGTTTCGCAATATTTTTAACCGACTTCAAAAAAAGGAGGAGGTTCTCAATTAGGTTGTGTTTAAATGTTTGTTACCTCAGAAATCCGCCATTAATGAACCGATTTGAAAAAATATTTTCTCTATTGAAAGGGTATACCTCCAGATTGGTCCCATTTATTTGAAAATTCAATTCTGATGATGGGGTCCATGAGGAATTAAGGGAACTCCTAAAATATTATAGCGATTTAGTATATTTAGCAACAAGTCAAGCATTTGCATTCAGAAAGTATCAATTGCTGAGGTGGAACTGATGAAGGAGACCATAGTTGGCCACAATAGTCTTCCACGAGTAAGGTACGCACGCCCCACCCACGCGATAAGATATTTTTATTAAGACAGTTAAGCCTTGCCATAGTCGACAAATCAAATTTTAATAAATGATTCTGGGGAGAATGATACCATCGAACTGATCTGATGAAGAAGGCGGAAGGTAAGCACCGGAACTCTGTCATAAAACAATGTATCATAGGCGTGTTTGGACTTATTTAAATCGTCATTAGAAGTAATTTAGCTATAATTACAATATCACAGATCGCCATTTAGAATGTAAAAAAATACTAAAAAACAGACAAATAAAACAACAACTCCAATATATACTGTTCGGTATGATTCTTTAAAAGTTATTTTTAGCTTTTTAGTGTGAATGAAGTCGGTTATTTTCTTTATAAAAAATTGTTTTCTTATGGATTTTCCGGTCTAATAACTATATGTGTAGAAGAGCTTAATTTAGGCCTATTTACAGATTAAATTGGTTTTATTGGTTTTTATATAAATTTACAGTACAGTTTGACTGATGCAGCAAGTTGTATAAAACTACTTTATTAACGCGCTTTTATTAAAGATTTAAATATAATCAAATTTGATCAAGTGCAGATGCACTTGAATAACTTATTAGTACTTTACACCACTTAACACTAGATTTTGGGAAGTAGGTAAGTAAGATTATTATGCACGTGGAGACAACCTTTGAGTATCTGTTACATTTAGTTCTTATAATCTTTATGCGTCTGTAATAGTATCTTTTGGTCTCTGTTGGTCTAAATAAAACCCTTTTTTTATTGCACATCAATAGTTACAATGACCTTTTTTTAAAATTTTCAATATGCCTCATTATAATAATTATATTAATCATTTTCCAAATTAAATTTAAATTAAATTTAAGAAGCTTTGTACCCTCTGGTATTTTGTTAAATGGTCATCGCATAACTGTTTTAATTGGTAAGGTATTTAGGATAAGCTTGTTCGGATATTTCAAATTTCTGCCTGTTTTATCTTTTATATATAAAATGTCCTATTATATTGGCTAACTTCCTTGTGAGAGCATGTTTATACTGCTCTTAAACAACACTTAAATATAAGGCCAACACCACAATAAATTAAAAAATATGTTGCTGATTATAATAATACCTGATCAGATATAAGTACGGAGAAGTGTTGGTATCGTATGTAAGTTGCTTTTTTGTAATTAACGGTTTTGTAAGTGTGATTTATAGATACATAGCAACATTTGATATGACTATAATTATTATAGAAGGTATGGAAGTAAAAACTGATGTTGCAGGAGTCTAAATTAGGATTATTTTTTTATTGGGAAAGCTTTGTTGCTTATTTTCTTCACTTAAATAATTCAATCAGTCGGTCTTTAAATCAATTAAAATTAATCAATCTTTTTTTATAATACTTAGATATCACGACACGACAGTGAAAATATTGTAAATGATTAAATGATTTTTATTAGGTGAAAACATTTATGTTTGTAGTATGCACTGAAAAAGTCAGAAAATCCATAGAATTTTTCAGATGCGTAGTGTAGGTAATGGTATTGCGATGCGGTCAAGTAACAAATTGAATGTAAAGTCGAGTCTACTGTTGACTTGTTAGTATGTGTAAACTTACTTGCAATGTACTACCATTGGCCCAGCAGCTGGGTTAGTGGCTAGCCTCCTCCCTACCACCGCCCTGACGCGCCTCCTAAACTCCAAGAGAGCGTTGCTGAACGGACACGTGTGGGAGTGCCATTGAGTGTAGTGGAATTGAAGGATGAACCGTTCTTCAATCACCACCTGGATCAAGCAATTTAATGTTATTTTTTTCGAACAAAGCAACTTTGAAACTATATAAATGGTGGCACTTATCTTAAATATTATATTTCTGCTGCTATGTACAGTACGCAGGGGCGTGCATTGGTTTCAGATGGGGGTAGGCTGTGAGTGAAAATTGAGTAAATTTGCGTGAAACAGTAGGCGATCTCGCGGCAGCCTAACATTGGTTAAATTGCACAGTAACTATCTAAGGAATAAGTACAGGTAGACGACAAAATGGTTACAGATTATTTATTGTTTATTGTTGAATACGTAATTAATAATTATGGTTAGCTGTTCTGTCGGTTTTTTATGAAGGGAGGCTCTGCATAATAGCCTATATGGGATGCACGCCCCTGACAGTACGGCTTACCTCATTTGTAATTTCAATTACTTAATTAAGATGAATATTTTCTATTATCTTAAAGTAGTAAAATCAGAAAAACTAAAAACTTAGCTTTAATTTATAAATCCAAGACGGATAGGTTTAGGAAACGCTATACTTACATCTTTTTCTGTCTTGTAAAGTCTAAAAGTTCTTATGTGGAAGTTAGCGAGCTCCTCTTCTTGGACGATCCCTACGCTGATATCACCGTACGTTTCGTCTTTCTCTTTATTTGGTGGCCAATATTGAACACACATTACCTGTTCAAAGAAAAACACTTAAAGTTAATAAATGAACAAGTCTAGAGTCTGAGAGCACTGGAATCCTTCGACTCAAGAGCAAAAGCTACGTCTCTTAACATTAGTTATATCAGCATGTATGTCTATGTAGCATAGGTAGGTAAATAGGTTACGTTTCCACTATCTCTGGTATGACCGTTCTCATTTATGTGTATACTAAATGTATTTATGAGTTATTTTAAATAAAAATCTGTAAAAGGAATGGGGCTTCAAGGGAATTTATTGGACCATAAAAAACTAGAATCTGAGAAACTGCAATCGTAAAATGAAACAGGATTTTTAAATAAAACATATTGTAAATTCAGCATTGAAATCGTTGAATGGAAAATTCAGCGTTGTATTCACAAGTAAATGTAATATCATGACGCATTTAAATATCGCTTAACTCAATCATTCATGAAATGTACGAGAAAATAAGTAAAGAATATTTTCTGCAACACTTTTATCAGTGGTTGGTAGCTTGCGTTATAACCAAAGGAAAATCCAGCCTGTGCGCCGACAAATAGAGCGAAAAATATCTCCCAAATTTTGCCACCTCGACTCACTGAGCTATAAAGTTGGCCCCCATCACACGGGCCCGCAACAAAAGCGAAGAAAGGCAAGGGATTTGACGAGAAGTTACTTAAAATTATACTTTCATTCTTGGGAGGCCAATGGATATTTGAAGGGGATATTGGGGGACTGTATTCATGAGAAGTGGCCCGCCTTAAGTTACCCTTATTCAATTTCACTTTTTATTTTGTAACTCTACATTGTTGAAGAAAATGAGGTCATTCAATTTACGTTGATGCTGGTGTAGTGAGAAAGTTTCGTTATTTTAAACGAGGTTAGTAAGTAGACGTGTTTTTGGATAGTTTTTTTTTTCGAATTACTCTACCAGATCAGTTTACATTTCTAGCTTAGACTCATTTGTTTCGATTACTCGTATTTCGTATTACCGTACAAAAAATTAAAAACAAAGTTGATTTAGATCTATCTATTCGTAAGAAGGTTATATATATTTTTAATGTTGGATTCAAGTTTAAAATCAACTGCATAGATGATGTTTTGTTCTCTTTTAGATATCTTGAGCATTCAATAAAATGGTAAAAAAACTTAGAAAGTGCTCTTATCAAATATTTTAAGCCTACTTGTTCAGGTAATTCAAATACTAATCTGTATTAACAATATAATTAAACTCGATATAAAATTACTGGAGCTATTAAAATTTTATATCTACTTCAAAGCTTCTAATAACATTTAAGGAGTCTAATCTTGAGCTTTCATCTATAAGGATAGACAGATTCGTGACGGATGTAATAAAATTTTTCACAAGCGTCTTCTGAAGGGTCTGTGAAAAAGTTGTAAGGTTAGCGACGTTTATGGAGCAGGAATTTCCCGGATACCTTAGAAACCGAAAGGGTTATTAGGCTATTTGTCAGACAAAGGTCTATCGTATAGTCAATCGCTTAAATTTAATAATGTCATGTAGGTAATGCGATGCGATTCGTGCTCGTATTTATGGCGGCAAAAACTATTTTTTAAAATGTAAATAAGGCTCCTTTACATGTCCCATTTTTTACCATACAACTGACTGACATTATATGTGGGCTAGTTTCGAGAATTGCAGTGTAAGAAAATTGGTTCCTACAAATGAGTTATTTTCTTAAATAAACGATATTAAATAGTAATACAAAGGTTCTTTCCGTGAAACTGCAATATTTTTACATCTCACGACTCTGTCTTATGTTGCTCGGCTCCATTAATTAGCAAAATAATAAATAATAAGCCATTTCATTTATCACAAGCGAACATGTTTTGTACAACAGCAATTATCTTCTTTAGTTACATTCGGTTTAAAAAATCCTAAAAGCTCAATGGCATACCTAGGTCTTATCGCGGTTAAAAAATATGATAAAATGATTTACCTTGATGAAGTCGAAAGTCTTAGTGAGCATGACGATGGCAGCCGCCCGCTCCTGCCATATCATCCGCCAGAAACTAACAACCGTGTCTTCCGTTGGCCCCTGCGTCACTATATACGCGTTCGGCTTTAAAACACTCTGTGGACAATGTTTTGGGTTTTAGAGATTGTTTTAGTTAGGTTCAAGAGCAACATCATCACTTTAAGCTAGTTGAGTATATGTTATGCTACGCCACTTCCTAACATAAGGCACAACACACTTGACGTTTCACTATGTTTATTTTTATAAACGTTTAACTGTATAGCTTAATTATGTACATAGATAATTATATTAAATTACTTATCCTAAAGTGTGGACAGGACAGGGAAAGGTGTTCAAAGAAAAAATTATGTAACTATCCTATTACAAATTTATTAGATGTTCAAACAACAATAAATTACTGTTAGTTATAATTTGTACCGATGGAGGTTTAATTATCTCGGAAGACTAAGTTGTAACTTAATCAATGAAACAACTAATGTCTTGCCCAGCGTGCTCTACCTACATCTCGGCCTGTATCACGCCACAGAAAATGCAGTACATATGTGGCGGAATATTGGTCTGAAAAATGATTATATTTTAACTTGAAAGACCGACACGCAAGGAACTTTAAGAAATAAAAATGTATTGCAATTACCATCTGCTTGTGTGGAAATGTGATGTCTGTCTTGAAAATTGCGAGACTTTTTAGTAGTCATAATTTCTTAATTCTGATTGAAAGGCAAGACAGGCATAGTGAAAGGTTTATCCACCCCAGCCGTCCACCGAAAACTTGATGGCGTCTGTAATATTACTTAGGTACATTACACGCTCGGATGACTGCCACGCAGCCATTAGTACTACATTTAATACTTAGTACTTAGTCCATCAGGGTGAACAGTTTCCTAATACAAAACAAAACCTGCCACTAGTTCTGTTCAACAAAGCGTTAAGTGCTTTCTAATTTGCACCAGTCGTAGTTTGCTCGTTTATTTTTCCGACAAAGGCGTTTGAACATAATGCTCGCCAGAACGGTCCATTTTAACAGAATCGACCTCGTTTGCTTATAATTGGGCCCTTTTGAAACACTTCCGGTGTGCCCTTGCACCCAAGGGCTTTCTTGGATCTTTGACCCTCGTCATTTGGGACACTAGGTTTTTGTAAGTGTTTGTGTATCGAAGTGTATTTGTGGTATATGATATTTCGATATTTTACTAAGAAGCATATAGGTATTAATCTAAGCGCAGTGTTGCGAATCAGTTACTTTTAATAAGATATGAAAAAGTTTGCGTTACGTTTTGTGATTTATGTTTTAATTAGAATTGCTGTTTTTGACGTGACTGATGTAAGACTTAAGTAACGTAATTGTTATGTTTTTTTTTTAAATAGTAAAGTATTTTAAGTTTTATATGAACCTAATAGAAGCACAATGGCTGGTATCTGTTTATTAGGGCACCCCAAGTAATGTTTAGATAAGATCGGCTAATTTTAGCCAGCTTTTATGTCCTCTATAGGACCTTTTAGGGCTTTCACAATAATGCTGAACGGAAAGGTCCTGAGTACTCCCAAGGGGACCGTGTTTATTTTTATGAGCAAACATTTTTTGAGCAATTAGGAAGTGTAAACGCAACTCTGCGCAGAAAATATATTTAAATATTTTCATAAAGCCGACTACATATTCGTACTTGTGACTCAGTTGTGGACCCATACTTTCAGTATTGGTTGCATTAAAAATATTCAGATACTCAATTTAAAAATAGAGTTTAGAAAATCGTGTGTACGCAAATTAAGTTTGCTACTGACTATCCAGTTGATGTTTATTATTCAATTCAAGGCAAGCTATACAATACAATTGAAAGATGAACTTTCTTTGTTATAGGCAGACCTTTGACGACCTCCGTAGCCGAGACTCGAGCATACCGAACTTGGTGTCGCTATCTCTGAAGTTCCGGGTTCGATTCCCGGTCGGTCAACGTAGAAAAAATACTTTTCTATATTGTCTCGGGTCTGGGTGTTGTGGTACCGTCGTTGTTTCTGATTTCTGTAACACAAGTGCTAAAGTACTTATCATAGGATCAGAACAATGTATGTGATGTTGTCCAATATTTATTATTATTAAAGCTTATAAAGGAAATGTACATGCTTGAATTGTAGGCGCAAACAGCCACTTATTTGCGGTTGGCATAGTTATGCCTTTTTAAACTATACACCTAGGTTTTACCGTATGGTCAACCATTTCTAATTATAAAAAAGCCTTCCAAAGGGCCATTACAGACGGTCTACGCTCGAACTGCCAGCTAGCTAAAATAGCACATTTGCCTGCTGTGTATTTATAACTGTAATATTAGTAATATTGTTCTTATATTTTGTTTGATATATTTGGTGTGTAATCAAGAATATCTATGTATCTCAAGTTTTCGGTATTTCCAAATCTGATAAAGATGGACCTATAAAACTATTTATTTTTGCACCAACACTTATAATATTAAAGAACGAACGTTGCGTACTGCTTGGCGTACTCCAGGGGATTTGTATTTATCGTTTGTACCCTTGGATAACAATTCCTGAAATTACTATGGCGCTACGTGGACCGACTGAGAAACAAGCGTCTTTATAATAAAGCTTTAAGGATTGTTCAATGCGAAAACGTTATAGGTGCTACGTTTAATCTTTTCTCTATGTCTTTTGGCTGAAAGATGTCGGAATACTTTCAATATGTTTGAATTTTAATAGCTTCAATGCAGCCTACACGATGGCTGATAAATGCAGTTAATGACTCTAAGTCAGGAATGATTTTTTGCAATCAATATGTCACAGGAAGTAACGCACTTCTGAACGCAGTACTAATTCGAATGCGGGGGTTCCCCCGTTAGTGTTTGACGGCTATGTTCTCTCTCTCGCTAGCTAATTTTGTGTATTTGTTTCGTGGAAAATAAATGTAATTTAAACGTTTTTGTGGTTTTTCTGGGCTTCCGTTCAGCTAAGACGACATGTCGTCCTTGCCAACGTCCGTCGCTTAGCATGAGTGCACAATCTAGACGAGCTAATAGTTAAGTAAATTCTGTATGAATACTTACATCTATATAGGAAGCATTAATATAATCGGAGTCTGGCTCCCGGTCCACTGTTTCTAGCACCACTCTGTTGTAATCGTCTGAAAATAAAATAAATCGTTACACTGACAGCTTTGCAATTTAATAAACATTAATATAAATCCCAGCGAGTAAAGCAAATATTATATTTCGTACAAACACGGCGTATAATTAGTCTCATTCAGTTTACTGAACTTAAAATCAATAATTAAATATTAAATTCCGATAGAGGCGTCGCTAATTAATGTTTGATTGCTTTCTGTGAACTTACTATTATCAGAGTTAAATGATCCCTATTATTATTAATTGACGCAATATAAACGTTTTTTTGAAGTGATTTTAATGATTTATCCTTGGAATCTTAAGTTAAAAAAAACCTTTCCTCATACAAACCATAAGAGCTGTAATTGAGTTTATGGAATTTTTTTTTAACTTTTCCGAGTCCCATAGAAAGAGTTGCTATATTTGAGCACCAGAATCACACCCAATAATGTTTTGTTACGTTCAGTAGGTATTTTGCTGTTCAAAGTTTATTATAACCTCATATTTATTATGTATACTCTACTTCTCTTAAACAAACAACACCGTTAATTTCCAAGCATGTAATTGGCATTAATTTAAGTATTAAAGGAGCAGCCCCAAGACGGTGAAACCGGCGTTTTCATTACAAAAACATCTTAAACTCGACAAGGAGGTAAAATTCAGCCCCTTCCTTACACTCGCGGATAAATTGTGGAGGCATAAAGCCGACAATACGCTCGGTCACTCGAGCCGGTATTGTTCCCTACTAAACTCTACTTCACTGAAAGTTTTGTTACTTTACGTAATTTAGTGGCGCGTGTTTTGAATGTTACTATTACCTTCCTTCTCGTGATGATTATAAGAGTTGCTCGTCATGAAATCGTTCAGGGGCCTAACTATGATAAGCGTATACAGAGTGTGGCGTAAATAATAGACCACCTCGTAACCACATATTCTATACATCACGGTGAACAACTTTTGGTCTATGACTTTTGCAAATTTGCATAAAAAATAATCGACGTCTCAACGACGACAAAATTAACAAACAGCTAATTGACTTTATATAGACAAAAAATAAATATGCGCATTTTTAAAAGCCATAGAACAAACGTCAAAATCTATACAGAAAAACCAAATAAGTAATATGATCTTTATCATGGTTAGCCCATAGCTCATAGTAAGAAAGTAAAAAATATATACGAGCGACCATGCGTCGCATGCGTAGACCCACAGAACAGGAATGACACGCTACGCTCCGCTCCATGTTTTTCAAAGCTCATCATAGAACTCCGTCTTTATTAATAAACACGTTTTATCCTCGGAATAACTTTTGAACCAACATTAGACTATAGAATTCATAATAGGGATGATGACACCACCAATCAACTGACGTACTTTTTTATAGCTGTCAAAACGTAGCGTTGGTATGGGAATACCTAATGTGACGTCACTTTTATATAGCTTAAAACGAACCCAAATGAATAAATACTTATTTAATTTAATTTAATTTAATTAACTTATGTGTGGTTTTGATATTAATAATTTAATGTAATGTAACTATGAGAATCAATTTCGTGAAAAATTTTTTTTTTTTTTTTAATTTTTAATTAATTTCAAAACGATTAAAAATCTTCGCTAATAATTAAGAACTTTATATGAAATAATGTCTTATATAAGGTGTTGCTACTTATTTCAACGACATGGTTTTCGGGGATTTCATTGTGTGAATTAAAGGAATTGTGTCATCATCCTAATTTGAAATGTTGTCAAACCTTACATTTGACTGGAGAATGGAGATAGACCTACATCATAAATTGGTTGGCTAATATTACAAGTTTAAATCTTGTCAATATTTTTTGCAGTAGCAGTAAAATTTGTTTTATCAAGCACTAAATGACAAAGAAATTGAACGCAAGAAAGAGAATAGCAATGTGTAGTAACGAGACTTCATTCCGTTTCACACGAAATCAGGAGGTGTAACTTCCACGAAGTAAATTAGTGGCATGAACCCCGAATGCGATATGAGGTTGAAATTCCCTTGTTGTAGTACAATGAACAAGTAAAGATGCCATTCCAAGTTAACGCACGAAAACGCGCACTTGTGTTAAATTTAGGACCCCTGAGCCAAATATTGAACGAGATTTCACTAGAAAAGGGTAGTGTTACTTCATACACAGAATATCTATTAGTAATACGTTTCTGGGATCGGGATAATTCCTATTCCCACCACTGAATAGAACTGGATCCTGGTACACAGGAGTATTTTTTGTACCCACTCAAGATCTACGCTTCTGAGAGATTACATTCATTAGCTACAAAAACCAATGCAGTCTTTGGAACCTTTTATGATGTTCTTGTTATCAAACAAGGAAAAGTTAGACTTAGCTAGAAATCCAGCCAAAACTTTAGATTGGATAATTAATCTGACTTTATATACTACTAATAAACTTATCATTTAATAGGTAGATACGTATTCTCTCTTGATTTTAGTATTTTTAAGTTACATGACAGGAAGAGTTTCCTGTGAAAGCAATATGTAGCTTTCAGCTTCTATTCAAAGATTTATTACAAGTAATGCTATAATTTTGCGGAAAATAAGTGCAGGTATACTTAATACTCTTATAGCTAGTTAAAAAGAAAAAGTTATAGAGAAGAATGTTCACAACATTATGAGACGGTGAGTTGCTGGCAACAGAAATCTAATTAAGTAGGTAACCTATACGGCTCGCTAAGCCAGGGCTCAGTACAAGAGTGTTTCTTGCCGAACTTGTAGAGGGTTTGTGTAGCCTTGGACTTGGACTTGGAGTTATGTAGGCCACTTAAATACAAGTAAGTAGCTTAGACAGAAGCCCAATTCTCGTAACTAACTAGTGGTGGCTTAGTTTCGATTCGGTCCCAGTAACATTATAATCAAAATAGGTATTCTCGTAAATTTTCAACATAAGAAGGATAGCAAGGTGACGGAAGGTAAAGGCGAGGTAGTGGTGAAAATGGAACAAAAAAAAATTTGGTTTATTCCATTTTCCGTTGCATTATGAACTATTAATTGCATGTTATAAGTTATCTAGAACATCATTTTTGATCTGAATGTCGAAACTGAATTGCAATGACTTTGTAATGACATGAGTTTGAAACGGGCTTCGGTTTGCAGTTCCGTGCATTTAAAAGCTCATAAGAGCGTCGCATTAGATACAGATTGAAATAAGGTAAAGCCTCATACTATGTACGTAACGCTTACGTTTTTATAATAACATTAGGCCAATAGGTAATATATAAATTAGGTGACTAAATAGGATTTCTTTTACGTACATACTAGCTTCTTCAGCCCGGGAGTTTGACTGCGTAGATTTTGAAATATCTATGTGCCAAAACTGCCAAATGTGTATTTCAATTAATTCCGTTCAGAGTAACAAACATCACATCGAACATACAAACTTTACCAAGCAGAATTACTTGAATCAATCAGTTTTGTTTCTATTGAGTTTGACGTTAAAACAACAATGCTTACTACAAACTAAAAGCATAAAATGTTGGTTATAATTATACTTGTTGTCATTTATTACTGTTAATGTTAATAATGTTTAATTAAACTAGGTTTGCAAGCAATTCCATCATTATCTGGAAGCCTACAAGTGTTTTATAAGTAGGTATAACGTTAAATAAATAAAAAATGGTAAAAACTGTGAAATTGTAAGTTGTCACCAGTTTATTTTGAATCAAGTCTATCACGGATTTATAAAAACCTATCTATCGAGGCAATTAAACTGTCAGTCTACATACTACTTTTAAGTACTAATAATTAACCTACAAAATGTATATTAAAGTAAGTATAAAATACGATACGATGGCAGTCTTACATAATGTAAACATTTTGAATCAAGCACAAACGAATACACAGCACAGAAAAATGCATTCTAGTTTTTTTTTTTAAATCGTCTTTCCTTAGGCACCGCCAGACCCACTGTTTCAAAATTTTAAAATCACTCTACGGTAACATCAAATATGAAAATGTTTTAAGAGAAATGCACTTCGGATGCTAGACGAGCCGCGACGAAAGCTAGGATTATGTAGGTTTAGAAGCAAAACAATTTTGCAGGTATTTGCATGATTGTTTGTGTACTAGGTAAACTTTGAACGAAAAGTCCAATCTCGAATATATTTGACTTTTTGGTAAGTCTTTTCCAATTTAATTGTTTCTATACTACATGGTGAAAATAATGTTGTATATTTGCATGAAATTACATACTTAGCTGTTGAAATAGATATAATATATTTTATATATTTATTTAAACTTTATTGTACAAATTAAAATCGTACAAAAAGTGGAATTAATGCAATGTGGCATTCTCTGCCAGTCGACCAAATGCAAATGGCAAATGGAGGAACGCAAGAAAATGAACTTTTTCATTAAAAAGTATTATCTACCAATGTAGTAATGTCTTTACATGATGATGCCTTTGCAACTTATTAATTTGTGATTTTGATGTTGGCCAAATAGCAATTCGTTTTTTATATGAACAGCTGCATAATTAATAACAATCGTTGTATTGATTGTAACGAGTACTCTTCTTATTTAACATTTTACACTTTTAACGCATACAATCTACATGTTGGTGTTATTGAATAAGTTTAATGGGTTACCCAAGGTAAACAAAATATGTTTAGTGTGGTAAATACCTAAATGTTATCATAAAAAAAAACATTAGAAAGGATACTTACAAGGTATAACTTTCTGGTTTTGGTTTTTGTGCAGGTTTGTCTTCTTAGTTGCGTGTCGACATGAATGCGTCTCCACCTTTACCGCCGTCTGTAACAAAGTTATAGTTTGGACTCATGGTATATTTTCAATAATAACAAAAAATATACGCTGCATGGTGGAGCCATCTTCGATTTTATAAGCAGGTACGAGTATGGCAGACAAAATGTACAAAAGACACATACACTCCATAAATCACCCGCTTACTCACACCTCGCTCATACACAATAACTTTTATTATGTTAGCATATCGCAATCGTCAAAATAATGTTCCGTGCTCCATAAATTATTATCATCGAGGTACCGATTAAGTTTTTATGGAGTACCTAAAAAAACGATTTCGATGTTGCTCTCATAGTAAAAGTTGTTTAAGCGCAGCTGATAACATGATATAGTAATGTTTATGATGAAAGCACCCTCCGTCTGCTGTAACACGGCGCAGTCGGCCGTGCGAGCTACAGCGGCTGAGGCTAAAATCATTTACTGCATCTCGAAGCTCGAAGCTCTCGAAGCTGCGAAAGCAAGCTTAGATGGCTGCGACTTAAGAGGCCGTGCACCTTTTTTCAGTGCAAAATTGAAATACAGTTTTATGCTTGTGTGCGTCTATGATGCGAGATAAAGGGTCAACAATGTTGATCCTTTACAAGATACTATTGATAATTTATTAGGCAGTGGACAACTTACCTAGGTTTGAAAAACGATCGGTTATGCGCGCTTGATTTTATAGTTAATTTTGACTTAGGTTTACTACCAAATTTTTTGTTTTTTACACAAGATAAAAATTATATTATTTTAAAAGTAGGTATACCTGAAGATTATTGTGTAGTATTTAAATCTTATAATAGTTGTTCATAACGATAGAAAAATAAATGATTTTTAAAAGGATTTTTAACATTTTTTTTCTGCTATATTTTGTAAGAAAGTAAAAAAAGTATTCAACCTATGTGCCATGTCCATAACTTCAATTAAATGTAAAAATCGAATTGTCAGGATCACTTGTAGAGTCTTGTAAACCGATGTTCAAACGTAACTCGAACGTCATTTTTCTGAAATAAGGGTAGTTCTTTTGGTGATTTACCTTTATTTTTAAAATGATATGAAAAATCCATTCGCGTTACATGCAAGAATAAGAACTAATCTTTTAAAATCACGTTTTATTTTGTTTCAATTATCATTCACGTCTTTACAATCAGAGAACAAAATGTACGGAAATACGACGATTTCGAGGACGGCCTCTTAAGGGCGGAGAGGCTGCACTTCCCGCATCACCGGAATAGAGGAAATCCTGATGCATGCATGCTTAAGTTGCTTATATGCAAGGTTTCTTGCATATCTGCCTACTAGCATGCTTGCATGTATGTATGTAGGTATGCATAGGTAAATGCCAGGTTGCATGATTGCTTGCACGCTACATTTTGACATTAACAACTATTAGTGGGTTTCAGGCGTACAATTTTCGGAATTATAATTGGAACTTTTATACTTGGAAAGCGTATTTTTGATGATATGTTGGATAATCAAAAAGTCGGATATTTAATCAGTTTGATCTTTTAAAACTCGCTATTTTGAAATTCGAAATTATAAACGTTAGATGTACCTATATAGATTTCGAAATATAAAAAATATAATAAATCTATGATAATTATAGGAATTTGCAATTTCAGAATTTGTTTTCATTTAAATTCAGAAATACGCTTTTTGTATTTATGTAGCCTTTAAATTGACATAAACATCATTCAGTAACAAAAAAATACCCAAATAACTGAAAATCGACTTTTAATATCACTTAAACTAAAATTGCACATCCTAAAATTGTATAATTCTGAAGCACGTGGCCCAAGCTATCAATTCTACTGTAATCGTACAACCTTCTAAGGCCATGCTGGCGATTTAATACATTTTATTACGTTAATTTATCAAACTGAGGCCAGCGTAATCCAGGTATGACGCAAAGAAAAATAGCCTGGACCAAATAAAGCCTCACGTTAAGTGGGCCATGTCGCCGAGAGATTAAGTCCAGATAATTTATGTTCCTAAATTGCACGAGAGTGTCCTATAGCGATGCTGGATTTATTTTTATTTTGTTGAGGAAATATGTGACTGTAGCCGGAATGTTATAATGAATGTGGCCAGTATGTTTACTCAGATATCGATATGTTGAGGGTAAATAATGTAATTAAGTAAGTGCTTAATTATAACTAAGTACCTATGAATGAGAATAGATTTCCTGCCTTAAGGTTACCGTAAAAACTTTATAATATGTATGTATGCAGATGGTTTATGCTAACGGCCGTAGATTCAGAACCGTTAATTTATGTAGTCCAAATAAATTAATGTCATGTTCATTTATTGCGTCTTAAGTATAATTACATATGTGAAACCATACTAATGAAACCTTAAAGGTTAGGTATTATCAGAAAAAAGGAAAAAAAACTTATTAAAACTTTTGCAATATGAAGCAAGCTAAATTTTTGTAAAACTTCTTTAATAGGCTGTTAGGAATTGACTTTAATATCTGACCATAAATAACATGTAGTTATAATCTGTCAGTTTCCTGCAACATCGATTCTTTACCAGGTTAACAATATTATCATGATATTCCTCCAATTTGCATATTTCATCGAATATATCCAATTTGCGTATCGAATTGTGGAGCTTTGAATTCGTTTTTCCCATTCCCTTTGAGGATTTCGATTTCTAAAACAGCGTTTGCAAACTAAAATATTCTAAAACGCTAGGTTCAGTTGACGAATTTCTTGGCAGATTGAAATACTCGAAAAATACAATTTTGTATGAAACAAGAGAATAAGAATCTGATTTGAATATTAGTAGGAAAAGTTCAGGAATCCAAAAAAATTTCTATCAACGTAAGAAGATTGAGCAAACAAAATACTGGAAATATTTCTGGTATCAGTATAAAATATTCAAAGTAAATATAAAATGGAGAAATAAGTGTTTTGTTGTTACCTACAAGACGTTAAGTCTTAAGTTCAGGATGCGTGCAATAGATGGTGTTTAGGTGATCTTAAATACAATTTAATCTGCATAGTTCATCTTTTAAATACGTCTAATTAACCATTTAGATTTCTAAAAGATGAAACTTTCACACGCGCATTGTACTTAATTTATATAGTCAGGCATCACTATTGAAAAGTAGAAACTAGTTTTGAATGAAAACAAAAAGGATCAAATCATGATACTATTTTAGTGAAACGAATTATTAGGGTGTTTGAGATGAAAAATGGAAAAAGTTTATACAGGTTTCAATTATTTTGAAAAGCTGCAAATACTACAGTGAAACACTGTGTTATGTGGCTAATATTGTAACTTTTTGACTTCAGACGAGAGCTGTGTGATTAAAATTACAAGATTCATTGAAAGAGCTGTTCAAAGAAATTAATGCGTATGTATTTTAGTTTTTGAACAGCAGAATTATTTTGATGAAGTTTGATATAAAGATAACCCCATTTTAATTACTAGCTACCAAGGTTTGTGGCATGCGCGTCTTTTGTGATTAACAGACTATCAGGCAAAGCCTAGTGAATGTTAATTTATTAAAAATAGAACTGCCTTAAAATTTAAAACTGAACTTCTCATTTTAATAAAGGAGACTGTCCTACGATGTGTTTAGTCCAAAAGGTTGTTACAACAAGCAACACAATCATGGAATGCTTATAGAAGTAAAAAAATAAGTACGTTTACTTTTGTTTTTGCTAAACATTGAAGGCGAGCACTAATTGGCTTATTTGATATTCGTGTACAAAGAGGTGGAAAATCGTAGGTGGAAAATAATTAGCGAGGGTCCTAGAGATGCTGTTTCTTTATGTTTTTGAAGCCAATTTGTTGGGATTATATGAGGTAAGAGGTATTAATAATCAAATAAATATTTGTTTATTTTGACACAATCAATGTTATTACGAGCCATTTTACATTTTCAGCGCGAAAACTAATATTTTCCAGCGCCTAATTTGCGACCTTAGAAAAGATTTTAAGACTTTTATATACATGCAAAACATAGCCCTCTTGTTTCTTCTTTTGTTGATGTTTAATGTTTCACATTTGCATATAATATTTTCCATCTAAAGAATTTTCAATCCCGTCTCCTCGATTCACGAAAGTTTCAAATAACTAAATCTTTCATTTAAATTTATTCTAATTACTGAAAACAAATTAAATATCAGACATAGAAAATATAGTTTCGTCGAAGTTTAATGCACAAAAATATATATTTTTCACAATAACTCTAGAAAAAAATCGGCAATTTGTAAATGAAAAAAATATAATTAAAAATGTAAATTTTTCCGAATGATGGAGCTAGTTTAAAACGGACTTTCATTTTAAAGTAAGCATATTTGGAATAAGTAATTGTATTGACAATCCAATCAGGTAATTACAGCCAAAAACGTTATAAAACCCTCACCCTAAGTCCTAATTTTACGATGCTTAAGCGCGCGCTCCAACGTAACGGCGTGATTTTGAGAAAGGGCTGTTAAGACTCTCGTCAATTAATGGAAATCATACACGTAAAATGAAGTGATCGTTCATGAATTGACGTAACAGTAACGGTCCATAAACCAATGTAAATCTCAGAAAAATAAATCAAATTAAATAAAATACGCAACTACTGTTATGTAACAAAACATTGTCATTTGGTTGCATTCAGATGCAAAATACTTACACATTTTTATTCAAAAGTAGAAGCAAAAAGTTCTAAAAGTGTAGGTAAAATATTTTTTCACCTTACTGAGTCCTAAATTAAAAAAGAGGTCTGAAAATTACTCGGCTCCCTCGCCACATATCTTGCTTTCATTTAATTAAGGCCGCCCTCAGTCGTAGTTTTATTGCCGAAAGCCTGTTTAAATCCTGTCCGCTCATTTTTGAGGTTGACCGCAACGTTATTTTATTTTGAACCACGTTAATTTCATTAGCTAATAAAGATATTTGTAGATAAGGCGTGTAAGAAGAATATTATGTATTCGTAATGTAGCAATAAGTAAATTATTATGAATGGTTTATTAAGTCTCTAGTAAGATTTCAGGGTTTGGAGTTATAAGTAAACTCTTTAAATAAACTCTAACTACTTTTTATTCGATTACTACCTGTTGCCCGCGACTTCGTTCGCGTGGTCGTTAGTTTATTCATAAAGGATTTTCTGCGCAACTTTCTCATTTTTTTCTTTCGTAAGAACCTTCTCCTGATAATTAACACAACAAAAAATAATAATAACGAAATTGTTCCATCCGTTCACGCGTGATGCGATGACCAAGGGAAATAGAGATTCATTTTTATATATACAGATTGATTGATATTATTACCTTGTTGAACAAGATTTTAATATTTTCAATAACTTGTCTCATCATATAGGTACTGATAGTTAAACATTTGCAATAATACTTCTTTTACATGTTTGAGGGTAGGTATAACAACTTAGCCTCTCAGTTAAAATTAAAATTAAGTTTTATCACAATTTTACTAACGTGAATTATAATATCACGGCCTTAAGAGAGAGAGAGAGAGAGCAGAGGTAGGTACTATTCCTGCTAAAAGCTTTATGTCGTGCTTCAACATACATAGTATGTCTCTTTTCTTCATCTCACTGGCTGCCGGGCCGGTTTTGAATATCCTTAAAACATTCACAACTCTCGTTTATTATCGTTATTATTGTTGAATGAGCGTTTTCGTACTTTAAGCCCACACATTTAAACAAACTTTTCTCGTGAATCAGTGAATCTTTTAGCGAAACCCTTATCAAAACCGCTACAATTTTAGTTTATTATTAGCTACATAAACAGACAAATGCGGTGGGGACTTTAGTTTATAAAATGATGTAATAATACTCGTAATTTAGCTGCAGCTACACACCCAGGACACGTCACGATAATGATTATTACAGTGTAGGTAGAAACTTGCACGGTGCGGTTGCCAGTTTGTAGGTGCTTTTACAAATTATTGCGTAGAAGAGAGTGGCTACAGTGAAACTAGGAAAAGGATACATTCAAAAACATGTTTTTTAGGATAGGTATTTAACACATTTTCTTAAAAAGGCGTTCATTGTGCCATTCAAACCAAAAATGAAATTAATGTTATCGTTATAGTCTCAGATTCAGGAATCACATTCATTTGTGTCCAGATGCGTAGAACGTTCATGCATGGTGGGCAGACAACCTGGTAAAGGTTTGAGGAAGCCGCCGGAAACGAGCTGCTTCCAACCTGCCAATTTAGAAGTCATTGGGGGAGGTCTATGTCAAGCAGAACATGTCCTACAGCTGAGATAATCATGTGTTCAGATTGCACATTCAAACCTCACCCGATTCACATAAGTGGTCTGAATTTAACCAATTTGGAATCGAACCCTTAACCCTTAGGCTCAAGGCAAACCGCCGTGGCACTGATCCAATCGGGCCCTTAGATAAGACATAACAGCTGATATAATCTTTAGTATAGGGACGTGTTTTTATTATATTTTGTTGGTCCCTGAGCAGAAGAGTTTATTGCAAAAAAGTACCTTGCAAGAAAGTTTTTTCTTTGATAAATATTAAAATAAAAATTGTTATTGTGGTCAAGAAATATATCTTATATACCAACTTTATAGGTACTAGTCGTTCTGACCAGCTGGCCAGAACCCGCTAGTAATGAGCACGCGGGCACTACCATCGCCGCCTGCAAGTTTTCATGTAATTTCGCTCCAACTGCTCGTTTCTTTTTCAAATTTAATTTGCTCTCGGTAAACGAGAACATAAATGAGATAAACCTCAAAGCTGACTGGCGACAGCACTCGAGTATTGTAGAAATAAAACCAGCAACTTGCTTTTTTTGCTGAGTTTGAAACGTTTTCGGGTTATAATCGGACCTTTCGTTACCCCATTAACTGTTATTATAACGCATGAATTTTGACCCCTCATTATGGATCCCTTTTTTGCTATACATAACCAAGCTTACTATCTAACAAAATTGTTAGGTCACGTATGAACCATTGCAGTGTATAATTTTTTTTCAGCATATAAATAAACTGAAGATACACTAGCTGTCAATATTATTGTTAATTATGTTCGAACATTGTTAATTTTATTGTGTGTGTAGCATATTGCTTGAAACAATATTATTGCTGAGTAAACTCCGATAGGAACATTTAGTGTAGCTTATCTAATGATATTATGATATATTTGGAGACAAAAGGTTTGTGTGAAAATCATGAATATTATTTTCTACGACCACTGCTTGATTTTCTAATTAAAAAAAGTAAAGAGTAATAATACCCAGAATCAGTTATTTCTAATGATGTGGCCACAAATTAGTATACTACTAGCTTCATAATAGTTCTTGAAGCTACCTATAACTTGCTTTTAGCGGTGCAACTCTTGTATAGGCCGGTCTTTTTAAAAAAAAAATATTTTAAAAGGTACACCAACAGTTCCTGTATACAATATTTATAAATAACACCAATCATACATCATAAACTTCTTATAGGCGTACATGTACATGTACCTATTATAGGCGTACACAACATTGACAGGTAAATACGGTCTTGCCGTGTTGTTAGGGTTCCACAACTGAAAGGTGCCCAACGTAACTATAGGTATATCACTACCGCCGTCTGTCCGTCCGTTGGTCTGACCTTTATAGACTATCGTTTGATAACGGAGTTGACTTACATAAAGTACCTACGACTACTTATCTGTTACTATTACGGATAATCTACCTTAAATATGGTAATATTCAGTAAATTATAGTACTAGATCTAAAGTAAAATTTCAAGTAATAAAATCGGCCAATTCCCCAGGCTTGTGATAAGGAATAATTATTTTGTAAGGAATAGATACGAAATTTGCCCTTGGCCTGTTTTTAATATTATTTGACCATCTGAATAAATTTTCTACCGCAGTCCTGCATTGAAATGTTATTGGATTGAATTTGACTGGTCTATTCCATTTTAAAGTTTACTTAGGATAGTAGGCCTTGTTGTGTTAAATTCCCGGTTTGGGGTAATTAAGAAAACTATTTTGTCTATGTTGGTTCGGGTCTGGGTGAGCTGAGCTACACTTTTGCCAAAATTCCTTGTCTTATCCTTGTCTTATCCTTGTTGTTTATTTCAAAGTAGAACCATAACAGTTGGTGTGTCGCGTAGGGTAGCTTGTCATTCCTGTTTTGTGTGGTGTGTCATCTGACGCTATTTATTTTGAACGTACGGATTTTACTAATGATTCGGTTCGAGCGAGACAGAAATCTGTAGAACACCTTTATCTAAGGTATGTTCTTACCAATTACAAAAGGATTCGTTAGAAAAGAACCTAATAGTTTTTACTATCTCTGGAATCCTGAAAGTGTCGCTCTCACAGGTGACGAATATACTAGCTCTTCGAACTGCATCACGAATTAGCTCTTGACCTACATTTTCTCTTGCCAGCGTCTAAGTAACTTTGTAGAACTTCAATTTGACGTTGATACCATCTGAAGTGAATTTAAAAGGAGAAGAATCTAGTAACTCTTATAAAACTTTCTACATCTTCATACCTAAATGGTGCTAATGGATTAAGGACTGTAAAGCTGTGGTATTTTGTAAAGCTATATTCATATATTCATATTTATTAATCACTTCATAATATAACAGCAGTATCAATATATATGCATTGACATTATAGATGGTAAACAGTTACGTTGTAACCTCCATGGCTTGGCAGGTATTCGTGAATTTAAATAATATTAATATAATAATATTATATTTCATCATTCCAATTCTACTTATATATTAGGTATATTCAAATTCGATTGTTATAAGTTATCATATGTCACATGCTTCATTTGATTACATGTCAATTACTTACTATGTTACTTTATTACGTCAGTATTACAGTATTTACTTACAAATGTCAAAATTGTCAAAATAAATGTAGTTACAGTAACGCAACCGGGATTGATCGTATAGATCATGATGATTGTATATCGTTAATACATACAAGCGTTCAACGCTTGTATGTATTAACGATATGTATAATTTAATGCCAACTCTAATAAACTAAAAAGTATCAAGTGTAAGTCAGTCTCCTGAACATCATCATCATCATCATCTTCACGGTAAATCCCAGTTGCGTCCAAAGCCATGATGTACGGTTCCGCTCTGTCTGTTGAGCCGGATTATACATTTTAATACTAGAGAAATAATAATATTAAAGAAAGTAATATTTGTGTTTGATACTATCGATCGGGCACGTAAAATCGTAAAAATTGGTTTGTGTGTCACAAGGTGTTGCGCATCCCATTGCAAGACCTGTGTGTCTTCCCGAAATTCAGGTTACGGTTTATCGGTGTCATTTGGATTCATATTTCAAAATCGTAAACAGACGTCAAGGACTTTAGTAATACGTAGTACTTATAAAATCCTTGGCAAACAGACTTGATAATGTTCAAGTATCATTCAAGTAGTTTTGATTACAATAATAAAGAATTTAAGTTTAAAAAATAATATTCTGTATCGACGGCTTCTATCGCATAGACAGCTATTCTATTTTTTAAGGGGTTTTTGATAGAAAGTGCCTATATCCTTCTCTAGGAATCAAGCCTTCTTCGTACCAAATATCATTAAAGTTGGTTCAGTGGTTTCACTTTCCCTTTTATAAGTTTTAGTTTTAGCATGGATTAAACTAGCTTTTTCTGAAGATGAAAAAAAAAAATCGTGCGTTTGAAATAAATATAAAAACACTTAATTTAAGTTTATTATCTTAAATAAATAAAAAACCAAGTATAGAAAAATGATACGCTTTCCGTGTGAGATTCCAAAATCGATATCTATTATTAGAAAATGAGTTGCAGCTCGTTTAAAGGAGAAAGTAGAATGTTCTTGCTATCGGATCCGGAGCCATTACTGTGAGTTATTAGCTCTGTGTAATGGAGACACTTGGCGAAGGACCAAAGGGGATATAAAACAATGCGGCGGCGATTATCTGTGTCGACCCCACTAATGTCTGGCGTATGGAAATGACGGGATAACTGTTATCATTAGTTTGAGATTACGATTTGCTATTTGCATATCACAATGAGTGAAACTAACTAGTTTTACTTAAAGAGAATAGCCAAAGAGCATGGCTATTCTGCCCCCCGATAGACCCCTTCGACAACGATGGGATAAACGGTAAATCTCACTAAAAAAAATTTGTTGCTTCTGACAAGATTGTGACAGTTGCGACATAGTATAGTGACTCCATACGTCAGGATGTCAGATCGATAGATACATCCAATAAGATGGATTTGATTGCTTTTACTAAGGGCCGGCTTTTTAACAGCTATATAACTTTTATTTGAACAATAAGTTTGAGATGTTGACAGTTTTCGATAGAAAATGTGGCAGAGTGTCACTTTTATTCGTCGGATAAAAGTTATCTGGCGATTTAGTATTATTCATTTAACGTCAACTAAGAGAAAATCGCTCTTAGTTGCCTCACATTTTTATAGTGCACGAGCACGAAACATGTTATATCATATAGTGTCACGTGGTTTATCGGTTTACAATTTGCTCTCAAACGGTTCCAAAACTCTTGGTCTGGTCAAGTATATAACTTAGATATATATACGTTGATCAAAACCAGAATTACAAGTGACAGTAGTAGTGAGCCCTAAAGTCGGTCAAGCCTGTATAGATCCGCAGAGTAAATACAAAAATAAATAATTTAAATATAATAGTTTAAGACACTATGTACACTTTTACACGTCTTGGAATCGTGGAAACAAATGAAATGAGATCAAACACAAAGGTTTTACTAGTAGTCCTTAAAGAGTTCCATTTCCACCTTCAGCTCCATCATTAGATCAGCTTACAAAGTTTCTAATCGATACAACAATTACAAGTAGGTCTAAATCGACTTCCAAGATTTAAATATATGTTGTGTTAATGATGTGTGTAAAGCTATATTAACTATTTTTTAACGAAAACGGTCTCCATTAGTTTAAGGTTAGAATCTATAATTTTCCCCAATCTGGGATTTAGTCCCGATTTGTAGAATACGTCAATGGCTTAACAAAGACTTCTTGGATCCAGAGTGTTTGTGTTTGAATATTAATTAAGCGGGATCAACGTTTGTTGACCGAACACACCATATTAATTAGGAAATATTGATTTAGAAGCCACCGCTTTTGATGTGGTAACGTCAATAACACTGGTGTTTTTAGATTGCGGTCGGTTTTTTGCTTTGATGTGTACGTTGATGTTGGGTGTAAATAGATTTTCTAAAGCAATAAATGAAAACTTCTAAAATGATACGTTAGAATTGAGGGCTACTCCAACAATTAAAACTTTGTTGTCTAATGTAATGATTATGTATGTGTTTATGAACCAATTTTTTTTTCTATTCGATTCTAATATTAGGTGTAACTAGGAAAGTTATTTTACCTGTTTTTAAATTTGAGTTCTCATTTTGACTGTATATTTTTATTGTGTGCTAATGTAAACAGATTTTGTCGATTCTTTAGTAAAAAGAATCAAGGATAGAGTAAGTTTAAAGTAACAAAAATATTTACCTTTTAAGAGTATAAAATTAAGATTGACTGATAAAAACTTTTATTTATCATATCATGAATGAGTAAAAATAGACAAATAAAATATGTTTTATAAAAATTATTAGAAAGCGCATTTTTACTTAGTTTTGGAGTCGGTTCCAGCCACTATGTTTTCGTTAGCTTAGACCTAAAAAATAACGTATATATAATAAGTAATTGAAGCGGAGCCAGGCATGAAAGTAAACAGCAGAAAAGACCATAAAAGCTAAAATAACAAAGGTTTGTTTATTGTTATGTTATTTTAGATTTTTAAGGTTTTGCTGTTACATGACAAAAAATATCGAGTTTTTTAAGAAGCATCCTTAGCTTTAAAAGATTATCAACGGACATCCACAGTCTGTTGTCCTTGTTATGATTTAATTCCAGGCTCTACATTGTAGAAATTCAAGATCTGAGTTAAATGCGAAGCTCTAATTAAAAGTGCAACATAAAGGATGACGGAGATTCCATTTCGCCTTGGAATAATTGGTTTTGTGCTAACTACTTCGTACTTGAGTTCAAAATACAAGCGGAATGTTAGAGACCTGCAAAGCTGAGTCTATTTAGTAAAGTGAATGTTGTCGTCAAACAATATAGAATCGAGTTGTTAATGTTGCAACCGTTTGTCGGGCTGAGCGGTTATACACGCATTAGATGTGTGTTTGTGAAATATATGCATGTGATGTTTTACTACAAATAAAATGATACAATATTGAAGTTGTTTATGAAAAATGCTATTGTCATGCGATCAAACCCTATGTATATAATAAAGTCTAAAAGTTAATAATCAAGTTATTTTACTAGTGGTAAAATATGGGATGGTTCTATTAATAAATTTTTTGATGTATGTGCTGCTTGCTATAATCTGAAAAACTTTATGTTAAATTCAATATTAACAATAAAAAATATTGTATTAATAATAACCGTTGCATTATACTTAAATAGGTAATAATTTTGTTACTAGCATTGTAACTATATAGGCTAGCAACACTTCCCTTCTCATTTTCTTTTCCCTAACTACAGTAATGTGTCTGTGCTATTTAAATAAAAATATATTTCTGCAAGTTTAAGACGCCTATGATTTTATCTAACACTTTATCAACACGGATTAAACTGACACCTTCGGTGCTCTTAGATGTCATTTAAATTGTTTTTCTATTTTTGCTGGGTGAGCTACTTCATCATTAACCACATTTCGCCGTACATCATTTAGGTCTAATTGTGACATCCTATAGTCCTACACCTGTAGGTCTCCTTAGAATAAGAGCAAGAATAATCTAGAATTGAATAGTAGGTCAATAATGGCTACTAACTCTTACCTGGAACTCGAGTTTGTATAGGACTGGGAACTTTCTCCGCTGCTCGCACAGTTTGGGGAAGTTCTTGATCTCCACGGGCCGGTCCGGTATCGTCTCCGATATTGAGCCATTCTCGTCCGCTGTGAATTAATAATAACTATTATTTAGGTGTTAAGGCGAGGTATAAGAGAAGATGGAGCACGAGAAACTTTATAAAGAGGTTACCTGCTGATGCAGAACCACACAATTGGAAAGATACTATGAATATATAACACAAAACCATTAGGGGGTGATTTTATTGCTTAAATACAACAACTTTTTCTATGGAGGCAACATTTCTATGGAGGCAGCATCATAACGCTTTAGCATACTTAACCGCGACCAGCTGTCATCAGTTTGAATGGAAACGTCTTTTTTTTAAAGAATACGATGTTGATCGTTTTAAAGTTGTTGTAACTGAGCACCAGAATCAGGCACAAGTTGTAAATTTGCTAAAATGTTTAATTTGAATGTATTGATTGATAAATTCCTTAAAAATCTTAAGCTTATCGCTTTATCTAAGCGACTATTTATTTGTTTCAGTAAGAGATTTAGATTTATTCTAACAAATATTTAACCAAATGTTACCAGAAAAAATATTAGTGTATTCACTTTTATCAATACAATCATAAATAAAAAGATTATTCATAAAAAAAATTGTGATCCATCAGTATTCATAATATCAATTCCACAAAATGTACATTTAAACATTTAAACCAACCTCTTTGTATATGAATCCGAAGTGCACTAATCAAGGCTGAATTTTAGTCAGTAAATAATGTAGGCTGACAACGGCAGGTTAACCTTCCCAAAAGTTAAAGGTCATTTGACCGATTTTCAACTTTTAAGTCCAAGAAGTAGATCTATATCAATGTCAATTGGGAAAATTTGACGTTTTGTAGTAGGTTGACAGTTTGGTGTACTAAAAAAAATTTTTAGAGTTTACAAAGTCAGCCTTCATTGATGGTGAAAATGATTGAAAAGAAGATCTGCGACAAGTGTGAGAGGGGCAAACACATAAATTTTCATGTTTGATAATGAAGATTATTGAATGTAACACAAATTAATATCATGGAATTTTAGATAAATACAATTTTAAGCATAAAGAAGATAAAATCATCACACATTAATTATATTTAAATGTCAGTATCTATAAAGTCTGATGGTCGTTGTTAAGTAAGTTTTATGGAGGTAGTAAATGCATGATTATGAAAATACTTTGAAGTTATTTTAAACGTAATTATAATCGATAGACGTTAGTTTGGTTTTATGGGAAATCAAAAGGCATCCTTTCACTTTTTTTTTGGTAAGAAAATAAATGAGTTCTACGATGACGCACTTAAATTCACGATTTTTCAAATAAAGAATAAGGATATCACTTTTCAAGAAATATCGCATGGGGGTCAAGGCATTTATCAAAATGTATATGTACATAAAAAAAAACCTATTTCCCTTGGTCACGCCATAACTTGAGAACGAATTTACCAATTTCATTCATCTTTTTTTTAAAGTTTTCTAATACTATAAAGAAGGTTATTATGTTTTTTTTTTAAAGTTGCCCTAAAAAATATAGTCCGAACATAGTCCCGGGCAACAGCTAGATCGTAATAAATTTAAGAAACTTGACTAACAAAAAATTGCACTTATAAGCTTAATATTACGCAAACGGATCCCTGAAACGAAAACTGTGTTTGGTAACATACAATGTTTTAAACGAATTATCCAACGACACCCAACAACATGCGATGGACGAAAAAAAAAACATAACTATTTTAAGTTAAAAAAAAAACACGTTATCGGCTTGTTTAATTTAGATACCCTTGCAAAATTACGGTTTTATAGTACTAAATAAAAGTCTAATGTAAAAGAAGCGCTAGAAGATTTGTAATCGATTGCTCTGTCTCCGAACTCTGGTTAGCTCAGACGGCAGTATTTTGAATGCAACTTGCCAACTACGAGTAATCAACTGGTACTGGGACGTAATCAATTTTGGCGAAACCGAAGATTGGGTAGCTTGTTATGTAGATTATGTATAAACTTTGAAACGTTCGTTTGTGTACTTGTAAAGTTTAATATATATTAGCAATATTGAGACAGCCAAGCAACCTTATGCTGTAATAGCAAGAGACAAGAGATAATTCTTAAAATTTGCGGTGCTAAATAGTATTTAATTATTCTTTTGATTACCGTTTTATTACATAGAAAGAACTAAGTATAAACGGTCAAATTATTTAAGGTTACGGTAGTTAAGCCCAGACAGACAGGACGAATGATAAACATACATGGAGAGGGATTGATAAAACAAAACGAACTGTTGTTACTAAACTTTTCTTTTACAATCGCTTTACATATCAGTTTACTTACTTCGTATTTGAATTATATAGTATCTCCACCAAAACCTAATTTCACAACAATTCTTAACTCCTGCAAACGTAAATGTATAACTTTAAAAAGTAATTCCGTTTCCAATAATTAAAGTCTTATAAAATTTAGCGCGTAATTACAACTGGGATCAATAGTCTTCACTAATGAGTTCCGTTTTCTTTTTACAAAACAGTCGTTGAGTGTTGTTGACCTCAGTATAAGTGCTATCGAGTCAAGGGTTCTTTATTGAAGAGCCGTCACGCTTGCTTCTGTGATAAATGGGCTGTGAAAGTAATAGACAGGTGAAATGTTTTGACCTACCTTTAAAGGGCTGTTGCATACATGTAGGACAAAACATATCATCGCAATGTTAGCAAGACAGTTTCAATTTTTAAATACATATGTGTAATTGAAGCGGAGCCAGGCATGAAAGTGTTTTCTAGGTTTTCACATATTTTCCACTAGGCTAAGAGTAAAATATGTTTACCTAATAATTAAAATTTTTTTCATTTACTTTGTTCACGTAACATTATAGTTAAGTAACACAATAAGTAATAAATATTCGTTCACCACACCACTACGGTATGTTATACCATATCGATTTCGTTTTATCAGGTTCAGCGATTCGATCGAAAGAGTTCCGATACCGCCAAAACGTTCACGGCTGCGTCATTTTGCGACCAAAGATAACGTGGCACTTCCCTTCGTTGATGTCACGTCAACCTTCGCTGTTTTATCTGTGATGATGAAAGTCGGCAAAGCTATTGCTTTTTTATGATAATAAAAAGATAAGTATCGTTCGATATTCCAGAAGTTTTACAAAAATAGGTTACAAAAAAGGAAATAATATGTCAGTTGCATCAAAACTCAAAATATGTAAATTAATATAAAAAAAGTTAAAAGTTAATTATTTAATTGATGGAACCTGCCAAAAAGATGATCTAACAGCCACAAAAATGAGGCTTTCAAGTAAAGAACTAGAAAATGGAATGGTTAGGCATTAACAATAAATAATACCAAAGCGAAGTTGTTTTTACCACAAATTCTATACAGAAAAAAAAAACAAGAGCATAGGGACAGATTGGGGAATCATTGCGCAGCAGCTATTACAAACAAAGTGATTAACTTGGTTGCATTCCTAGTCCTGCAATAATTATAAAATATAATGTTTTTAAATTATTCAAACATTCAGGGGTTAAAAGTCAAAATAGTTCAAAACATTTTACACCAAAATTCTTTTTTGAGTTAGAGTTTGCAAATTTGGCGTTGTATTTTAAAAATGTTTTACAAAGCCTTCTTGTGTAATTTATACTTTTTTGTATACGAAATCCCGCTTTTCACATCCGAAATTCCATAGCGACATTCATACATTTTGTACGTCTGATGTCGAATACTTCTGTTTGAAAATAGGTTGCTTTGGTGTCGGAATTAAGCCGTGAATACAAACTGGGTAGTAGCAGGCTGAAAATTCATAGACAAGTTTTGTAGGTGGGCCTAACATGACACGCTCTGCAGAGTTTAATGAAGTTTTCATTGCTGTTCTACAGGGAATAGATGAAACCGAGTACTCTTTGGAAGTATGTAATATAAAATCTAGATATTACACCAGCCTAAATGGTTAGGTATATAGGAAAAAATATGCCTACCTATAGGTACGTCTAGAATCAGCCCCCCTAGCATGACCACCAAAACGCGATATGATATAGCGATTTATCGATGTCGTAGCCAGATCGTAAAATTAACCCCTTCATGATGTGACCGATCATTTCATAAAATTTCATCGAATGTTGACGTTTAAGCGATATGGTTAGTTTTAGTTGGCCATATCATGATATCGCTTAAACGTCAACATTCGATAAAATGTCAATCCACATTTGGCCATATCATTAAATTATATTATAAATACGTTTACAAGTTACCTAGATTTGTTAGTACGTAGGTCACACTATAATATAAGTTTTGCGTAACTTAAAAAAACAACATGTTATAATCAAAATATTATGTTTATTGTTTTTCAAAATACTCTCCTTCACATTTTAAACATTTTTTCATGCGATCGAACCATTTTTTAAAACAGGAAGACCACGTATCTGAAGGCATGTTTTCTACGTGCTGATTGAACGCTATCACTGCCTCTTCGGAGTTGGTAAAAGTAAAACCTCTGATCAAATCTTTGATTTTGGGGAAAATACAGAAATCACAGGGTGCTAGGTCGGGGCTATGCGCAGGATGGGTGACGAGTTGTACTTTTTCGGAAGCTAAACATGACTTTGTTTTGTTGGCCGTGCGTGAAGAAGCGTTGTCATTCTGTAGGAGAACGCGGCTTTTGGGTCGTCGTTCGCGAACTTTTTCTAACACCCTGGGTAAACAAATGGTAGAATACCACTCGGCATTAACACTTTTTTGATCTTCAAGTGGAATTGTACAGATGAGCTGTACTGCTGTGTACCCGTAGCTGAGAAAAAAAACGCGATCATTTTTTTACCAACAGTCTTGCGGAGAGAGAGAGAGAACTTTTAAAATCATAAAAAATCATCGCTCTAAAATCTTTTCGACTTAATTCCATTTTCGTTGCGTACGTAGAACTTTGATGTGTGATAAATAACAATTGACAAATCATTTCCCGCCAATTGTTTTTTTTAATTACTAAGAAGGTTGCAACGTTTAAAAAAATATAACATTCGAAATTCAAATAGTTCCGATTAGCTAGAAGTGCAAAACTTTTAGTGTGCCCCATGTATATTTGTAATCTTATCGCTAAAAGCTAAAAGTGTATGTCGTCAAAAGCTAAGTATTCATTGATCGGGCCAGACCACATCATGGCATGGTATAGGCAGCAGGTTCTGTTATATATTATGAACCACCACCATTTTATGAAATGATCGGTCAAATCATCAATTGATCAATCAAATCGCATCAAATGATCAATTTTACGATCTGACCACGATATCGACACCGATTGTTTTTTAAAAATATGATAGATAGAGCCGCCATTTTGAATCGCCGGTGACGGTATATGTTATGATCGCTGTTTCGATAAAACATCAATATAGCGGCCATATGTATCATATTTAGAAAAATATTGACAGTTAGTGTTTGTAAAAATTAATTGAAAACTATAAAACAATGCGCATTTCAAGCAGGCCCGTCACAAAACTCAGTCCCGCGCAGCGCGAAACATAATTTCCCGAAATGAATCTCTCCAAACATTAATACTCGCAAACTTACTTCATCTCGTTTCGTAGCATATGTTCCAATTTCCCCTTTGCCGAATTTGGCGGCGATTGCAATATGCATGCGAACGGCATTATGTAGGTCCATTCTTTCATCCGCTCGTCTGTGCCAAATTATTGCCAGTCGGTTGGCGGTTGACCAAATCTCCTATTGACAAAGGTATGATTTATTAAAGGTAAACGGACAGGGATTGAGCATATTACTGGGAATGCTAATATGGCAGTAACAGTGGGACTGGTCTATTTTCATTTTACAATGAATTGTTTTGTCATTGTAAATAGCTGTTTGTAATTTTATCTATGTCTTTTTATTTTTTCAGCTGCATAGAGCCTAGAGTCCAGTTCCAATCAATACAAATTTTAATGACATCTCCAATCACAGGAGATAAAAAAATTTACATCGTAAAGTGACAAAATGTTTTTTTGATATGCATAAGGATAAAAAGACAAAAAAGGAAAAAGAGAAAGCCTCTGCAAAATTAACAAGATACAAAAAATATAGTTAAATTCAAATTTTACAGCTGTTACGAATTTTCCCTTCCATTCTTTCGCCAAAAAATTTATTTATACACTTTGCAACCCTGTATTGTTATGGCTGCATAAATACACGGATTGAGTGGGCAATAATTTTGCCAAATCGCAGTGAGTGTGACACAATACTCCGGTTAATTCAGTAATTACGTACTTCAGAACGGGTGCCATTATACCTGTTACGGGTGATTAAATGTGTTTACTTGGACCCATAAACAAACACCAGTTTATTACATGGAATTAAGGTATTGGAGAGAGAGGTCAAATCAAATTAAACCAAAACCTGGGTATTCTACCATTTGTTTACCCAGGGTGTTAGAAAAAGTTTGCGAAAGACGACCCAAAAGCCGCGTTCTCCTACATCATGACAACGCTTCTTCACACACGGCCAACAAAACAAAGTCATTTTTAGCTTCCGAAAAAGTACAACTCGTCACCCATCCTGCGCATAGCCCCGACCTAGCACCCTGTAATTTCTGTATTTTCCTCAAAATCAAAGATTTGATGAGAGGTTTTACTTTTACCAACTCCGAAGAAGCAGTGATAGCGTTCAATCAGCTCGTAAAAAACATGTCTTCAGATCTGTGGTCCTCCTGTTTTAAAAAATGGTTCGATCGCATGAAAAAATGTTTTAAATGTAAAGGAGAGTATTTTGAAAGCAATAAATATATTATTTTGGTTATAACATGTTGTTTTCTTAAGTTACGCAAAACTTATAGTGTGACCTATGTAGATAACCTGTATACCTAAAAGAATGTGCTTGGCGGAAAACCATGATCGACTCTAATGTCGTCTGCTCTTCAAAAGAATAGTATTTACTTATCTTAAGACTCACGATTATTGTCTTTGTCTTGTTTGTATGTTTGACATTTTTTTATTATTTTGACTATAGATACATAGATAGATACTCTTTATTGTACACCATACAAAGAAGTTACAATTTGTGTTTACAGAAAGATGCACAATTTAGGCGGCCTTATCGCTAAAAGCGATCTCTTCCAGACAACCTTCAGGTAGAGGACAGATAAGAAGAAAGGGGACAGTGGTGCGGAGAGCTTAGTGTAAATTTTAATCAGTGTTGGGCATTAATCAATTAATTTGTCAATTATCTCGTTAATTGACTAAAAAAGTAATTGCAATTAAATTAATTACAATTAAATTAATCACAACTAAACTTTTAATTGCACCTTGCAATTAAATTAATTTGATTAACATATGTCAATTGTAACTCACAATTAAAATAATTGCAATTATATTTTTTAGTTGTTTTATGAAACAATTAAAACTAACAATTAACTTTAAGTATCAAAACGAAATTAGTAAAAGATTTTGGAAAATTAAACTGTAAGACTCGGATATTTCAATCTCAGATAAAAACGGATGCTCCTCCGATGCACCAATGACTAAAGCAGAACTTTTGATGCTGCATTATTTTGCCGAGGAAAGCCAAGATTTGCAACTCCCCAATAGATATCCTGAGATTAAAAGTGTTTGTATTAAATACAACACACCTTTACCATCGTCAGCTGCAGTTGAACGTCTTTTTTCTTTTGCGACAATGACAAATTTGCCAAAGAGTCACAAACTATCAGACAGCATGTTCGAGAAGAGAGTGGTATTAAAATATAATTTAAATTATAATTAATTGTTAATTGTAGTAAATCACAACTAACAATTAATTAATTGTTACTACTACAGTTAACAATTAAATAATTGTTAATTGTATTTTTCCACAATTACAATTGATTAATTGTTAGTTGTTGTGGTTATATTTACCAATTAATCAATTGTTAATCTTTAATTGTTTTTGCAATTAAAATTTGCCCAACACTGATTTTAATATACCTAAAGGATAAATATATAAGTCCAGATAGAAATGAACATAACAATATACTTACATACATAACAATAATAATATATAATATAATATTAAATACATACAATATATATATATATATATATATATATATATATATATATACATAAAATGATATGATACATGCCAGGAAATATCGTGACCAACAATGACCAGTTGACAATATTAAAGAAGGATAGAAAATGGTTTGTATGTCAAGACGCAAGAAAATGTGCTTTAAGCCGACCTTTAAAGATATCAATCGATTCGGATTTCCTTATAGGCTTATGACTATGACTATCATTAAGAGGTACCTAATATGCTGACGCTTCTTATTTATACTCGCGCTCAGGGCAACTAAAATGAACACTAAATATTTTAGAGCCACGCCAACGTAAATATTGCTCACAAAGCTCCTTATAAGCCGAGATTGTTCCAGATGCGAGATAGGGCAGGCCCAATTAGCACGGCCTATTAGTCGGCTGATTAGATGTCGACAAAGAACAAGTGGCCCAGCATAGCGATACTGATTTGGGCAAGCAAACGACTGCGTTTTTACATGACTGCGAAACAAAAATTTGTAGATAAGGAGATAAAATACTTATATTTGAAAGAGAAAAAAAAGGATACGAGCTAGTGCATCCAGACACTTACTAATACTACACTGTTTAAGGAATATATGTGAAAAATTTCAATTCCTTAGGTTAACCCACCATTTTAAATACAGATTATTGTTTTCTTGTTTTTAAGAGATAAATTATAGTGCTTTATTTATAAAATCCTCTTCTTTGCGTGTCGACTCAGGCTTTCCTATATGTGAGGACCAGAACTCAGCCACCGATATAGCATATAAAATAAACGTGACATTAACAGACAATAATAAATCGGATACTGTCACTATAATAATCGTCAAAATGGCCCCAAAGCATTTAATTTTGTTCAATCGATTTACTTAATTCATAAGGTAAGTAAGGTATATAAAAATATACCAAAAAACTTTTCGACAACATCTAGATTCAAAATCTGCAAACTTTTCTGAGCCTAAAGAATTCACAGAACACGATCCACATATTTTACAACACTCAACTCTATATCCCGGTCTATATGACATGAACACGATGTTATTAATAAATGTCAAAATCAATCCAAAACAAGAATGAAAGTTACTGTCAAACGCAAGTCAAACGTTTCACTTAAGCCGTTCGAAAGTAGAAAATGGAACTCGAGATATGTCGCCACACCTCCGAGAAAATGGCGGGCAAACATGGCTGTCGGCAGTAAACCGTCCGACGCATTACATGCACGACATGTCGAAGCTACAACGTCTAGGAATATTGCAAGAACTAGGGCATTCACTGGGGAGGAACAAGCCGAGATAAACACTCTATTATCATGTGCGCGTTGTTATAACACATTGCAAATAAAATGACGTTCCAAAAGAGAATAAACGAAACTATAAGACGCAGGATTATTTGAACTTTACTATGTTATGTTGATGTTCTATCAATAGTCCGATTATTTATTTTTCAGTAAATTTGTTACTCAATTACGCATCAACAGATATTTAAACAGCCTAGCGAAACGTAGCCGTATGTTTTGATTGTCTAGACTTACCATTTGACTTGCCATATTTTTTTAACCTTAAAGGGACCATCGATGTCAATACCAAATTGATCTTATACGTGCCTAAAAAAGAGTCTTGGCGGAAAACAAAGTGTTAGTAATACCGGCTTTAAAAAAAAACAGGTTGTAAATTCTAGACGTTGGAATATAACACTAGGTGATTTGATCACTAAGCGACACATATGCATAATTTAGACCCGCTAGAGAACGTAGGCCTGTTAAATATGAATACGCGCCGAATCTCTTGAGAAATGATAGTTCGCTATAAATGCTGAAAACATTTCGCAAATTAACCCACGATTTACTTCAAAGGAATGTCAAAATCCTGACAGGTATGACAGAAAGGTTTTGTTGACTTTAAAGATTACCACAAGCAGCGTTTCTAAATTTTAAGTGCTCGATTAGGACGGAGAGACAGGTTATTTTAAATAAGGTAGGCATGTATGTAGCATAGATTGAGAGAGGCCTAGATATGATGATAACGGAATTACCACAGAGCTTCTGAATGCGGGTGGAACACCGATACAGAAGAGTCCTTCAGAGACTTTCAAGGAAATAACGCCGGAGACATATAAAATAAGTAGTGGTGCTATTTTTCAAGAAAAGGGATAATACCTTACTTTAGAATTAAAGAACCATCTCGTTTCTGAGCCATGTTTACAAATTCGTTTCGCACTTCGACTTCTAACCTCCCAAACAAGCGGGTTTCCGAAAAGGCTTTAGTACCATAGACCAAAACCATACGCTGCGGCAAGTTATAGAGAAGTCCGAGGAGTATAACTTGCCATTGCCACTTTGCTTGGCATAAGGCTTTTGTTTCGATAGAGACATGGGCAGTGCTGGGATCTCTCTAGCGGTGCCTATCGGTACATACACATACTAAAATGTTTATATAAAAACATCGCTATGTCAGTTCGAGTACAGAAGAGAGCGCGAAGGCGATTCATCTGCAGCTAGGCGTAAGGCAGGGAGTCGTTATACCTATCTCCGAAACTGTTCAGCGCAGCATTGGCAGCCGCTTTTAAGCTGCTAGAACGGAAAGGACTCGGCATCAACATTGACAGCAAGTAAGTATACCTTCGGTTTGCTGACGATATTGTGGTCATGGTAGAAGGCTCGAGGACCTCAGCATAATGCTCGAAGGACTTAGCCGAGTTTCCCAACAGGCAGGCCTTCGGATGAACAAGTACAAAACGAAGTTAATGTCAAATGACCATGTTACGCCCTATACAGTTTTAGTTGGGAGCTCTATTCTTGAAATTATCTACCTGGAACAAGTGATCTAGTTGGGAAGGTCCAATTTTGAGAAGGAGGTCAATCGTCGAATCCAACTCGGCTGGGCAGCGTTTGGGAAACTACACAACTTCGTCTTCTCCTCCAAAATACCTTAGTGCCTAAAGAAGAAAGTCTACAACTCATGTGTGTTATTAGTGATGACTTAAGCCACTCACTATGGGCCTCATAAGATAGCTCAAGGTTGTTAAGACGTCCACCCACAAGGTGAACAGAACACCTGGTAAAAGTTGTAGGAAGCCGCTGGATGCAGGCCACTTTCAACGGGCCAATCTGGGTATACGGGGCAGGTCTATGTTTAACAGTGGACGTCCTATGGTGATGATGATGAGTTATCACATTAGCGTTTTTCAGCAAATAAAAACTTGGAAACTAATCTTTACTATGCTTTAGCAATCTTTTAATGTATTTTTCACGACCGTCTTCAGCCGTGTTTGATAATTAATTTTTAGGTTGTAGGGAATCCTAGGTAGTAAGTAACTGGTATAAACAATAAATAAGAATGTGGAATATTACCTATAAAGATACAAGTAGTTTTTTTTTGTTTTGAAGCCGAAAACGTCGCATTCTTATTTTTTTACAGAATTTTTTTTTTGTTTACCAATTACTGACGCTATAGTTATTGAGTACAACAAATGCTTCTTGTTTTTGAGCAGCTGAATACGAAAGTTTTGACTTAACTTATTGAATGCAAAGAAGTCGCATGCGATCGCGCAAAAAAAATCGTTTCTCGTTTTGCTGGGCTGTGGGTCAAGTGTGTTTACAAGTAAAATTGGGATTCTTCGAACATAGTTTTGTTTGTCATACACAAACAAAACTATGTTCAAAGAATCCCAATTTTATGGGTATTTGAAGCAGCAATATACCGAAACAAGTAACAACGTATTCATATACGCAATGTCATTTGTCATATTACCAAGTTCCTTTTATATGACGGGGAAACTTTGTTTTGGGAATTCTGATTGATGTCGCAATATCATAAATGGAAATTCACGTAAAATGTGAACGCGGTGTGCGTCTAACTCTCGAGTTGAATTATTTATCTTCTTATGGACTGTTATTTTATAAGAATTCTTATGTTATTTTGCATTGCAAGCGGAGATCAAATTAGCTTAAAGAATATAAACTATGGTCTGTTAGTATTTCAGTACTTTTTTATAGTGGAAAGAAAAGTCTTTTTATGCCTTTATAATAATATATTGTACGAGTAGGTTTAATGCCATAGCGATTTTATTTATTCGAGTGTAAACTTTGGTAAATTTGCTAAAAACGAACTCAAATAAAATACCAAATTCAATAAATATGCTTCAGTTAGTAGCATTGAGCCTTTTAATTTATTTTCGTGATTTCGTGAGACCAAATAAAAAAGGCCCTCATTCGAAGTACCTTTTCATGCCACTCATAGGTACTCATTTCGCACGAACGAAAGTATTGGGACATGCCAACCAGTTTTCTGAGGCATTTAATAAAGAAGATTCGCATTTCACATTTTGCGTCCTCAATTCATCGTTAAAGAACTAAGATTTATATTTGAGGGGAGTATAGTCGCTAAATTTAACCTAGCAGGTGGTTTCAAAAGAATTGTCGGAAAAATTTAAAAAGTATGCTAAGAATTGTATAAACCTACACATTTTGAGAATAGCATCTTATTTTTAACCACTTGACCAAGTTAATTTCGTTCGTTTCATTGGGCGATCAGCTGTTTCTATCTCTCAATTTTACTATTCGTCCCTTATTAAAAGTTGTTTCTGTTCGTGAGAAGAACCTCCTAAAGAAGTATACTCCTCCTGCAACAAAACACCATGAATACTTTTTTACACACTTTTGTCACATTGGTAAAAGTGTTATTTATTTGCAATGACAACATAGGAGTGCGTCTGTTAGCTTTTTCCGGGAAGTGTGTCAAGACCCCATCTAGCGGTTTGTTTGTATTGTGAAGGTAAGGATAGAAAATCGATGGCGGGAATCTGACACCCGAGGTCCCTTGGGTAGCGGAAGCGTAGCGTCAGATAACATTGATTACACCGATTTATGGGAAACAGTTTGCTAAAGTATTAAGCAATAAAACGAACGTGAACCTGCATAAAAAGTATATGGTAAAGAAACACAGAGCGAGTATGAAGTCACATGTGATTTAATGAAAGTAGGTACGTCACCAGCAGCTCATTTACAATAATTTTTATTTTATTTTATTTTATTTATTAGGGACAACAAACAATTGCACATGTTGATAGAATAAGAACTTAATTACAAAAATATATATAAATGTGCAACCAGCACTATTATCCACGAAATTAACGAATAACATAAGGTTACTTAGACTGTACACATTCGTTAAATTTATAATAAAAATGCTGACCACTCCCACCATGCAGCAGGCACCAGTCATTGTGAACAAAATATTGAAGTATTGAAGGCGTTCAAAGGCAACAAGGTTTTCGTTCTTATGTGTACACATACACATAAGAACGAAAACAATTATTAAAAATTTTTATTGGACATTTAAAGTGTGTCTAGTAATTCTAAAACATATTTTTGAAATTTACTCTGTGACAAAGCAAACAATTAGTCTATATTAACAACGTACTCATTATAATATGTTTTCATAATCCTTCTCAGAGGAGCACGCTTGCCTGCATGTGTTCTTGCGAATTTGGGCTTAAATAAACGAAACGTTTTCAGGGCAATCGAATTTGTTATGGCAAATATTATACAACACTAATTGATCAGTCTTCTTTTGAAAAGTGAACGAACAGAATACTCGATTAAAATATTATACGAGAGTTTTCTGTGAAAGCATTTATATTCAACTACACGTAGAAACTTACGCTGAACCCGCTCTAAGCGGTCACTGTACTTATTGTAGGAAGGGTTCCATATCGATTTGGCATATTCCAATTCAGATCTAACAATGACTTTAACTTTTATCAAAGAAGCGTATAGCAATGCATATAGAATAGCAAAGTCGCCAAAATTTGACCCTGTACTAAAATATGTTCTATATAATTAGCAGATTACATAAAAATCTTTGTAGTTACCCTGTTTATAGTACACAAATATATTTTTTATTATTTTTTTTTATTTCAATCCAAACTTATAGCTACCATTACAGGCTATAGTGCCTAAATATGTGTGGGCTACCAATTTACGACAAGGAATATATTTCTGCAGTGTTTTTTTTTAAATTAGATAAACAGAAATGTTATTATAGTTCTTGATGGTAAGCCACCATCGTTTTCATTTACGATAGAAATACTCGAACTTAACTAACAACAACAAGTAAAAATTTTAATTAAGTTGTCGATTTTACAAATTGAAAGTTAGCAAAAGAACAATCGTAAACTTCAGGGATTTTATACGTCAATCCAGGAACAGTCGGGCTTCACAATTGTATTGATGACGTGGAATCCGACATGTGAGGTCCATCGGGACTTTGGGAAACCCAGGAAGCGTCAGGTAACTTTCAAGTTTTGGATCCAGGCCAACTGAGCTGAATTATATTATGTCATGGCTTAGTTTCATTAAAAAGTAGGTAGGGCTGCTTTATTGTTTGCACAGATAATTTACATTATTTTAGAATTTTACTTAATTTGAAAATCATTATTACTTGTTTAGGTTTTGTAGAAGATCGCATTTTTTATTTAGTGGAGAAAGAAAATATTTATTAATAGTTAAAAATATCCGGCATTGACTTTAATATTGTGGTAAAAATGACTTTTAGTGAATGATGTTTGGTAATAATAATGGTTTTCCCCCCTATGAATAGAATATCAGATTATGTGCAAATATCTCATGTTTTAAAATTACTTTTTTTTTCTTACTTTTTTTTGGTTTAGCTTTTAAGTTAGTTTATATTTATTATTGATAATATAACAAACAGCAATAAACTCATTTTCATTTGTATCTTTTAGTGAATATATTTTTTATAATGTAGGTAATATAACAGTAGTTGTCAAGAGTGGTGGTAATTAAATATCAAAGTGGATAAAAATAGAATATTCATTGATTTTGGATTGGTTTTTTTTAAGAGGTATGTTAGTAATATAATATATAATTAACTTTATATATAAGTAACGTAGTGTGGGAGAATAAACAAACCACGAGTAACTCCAAATACGCAAAACCTCAGCCACACCAACTGTTTAATATACTAGCAATGTAATTACGTAGGTAGTCATAGTGGAAAACCATTGCAAACTTTTTAATAATAAATACTTTCTGGTTTTCTTCACTGTAGTCGTGCCTCATTTAAAACTTCTGCGTTTTCTTTTTTTAAGTTACTCCTCTGCAGTCATTGAGAGTCGTGATATTTCTTGGAAAGTCACGTATTTTTAATTTCCAGCTTAGGAACAGGAAATCAAAGTAGTTACATTATGTTGTACGAATGTTAAAAGGGCTACTATTTTCATGGCCACTTAGTTTTATAATAATAAAAAATATAGTTGTCTCTATTTAGTTGTTAGGGAGAGAGACAGAGATAACTGAACCTTAATTAACCTCTTAGCCAAGCAAAACAGTACACAATAAAAAAAGTTACCCGGTCTAATATTATATTAATTAATATCTAATTTAAATTAATATCTAAATAAAAAATTAAAAAATATTAAAAAAACTAATTTTATATTAACGTAAGTATTATTTATTATGACGTTGGTGAATTTGGTGATAGCCAATATGCAACGTAATGCTTATAAGCAAACTTTCTTTTTAGGGGGTGAATCATGCTGCAATGCTGACAACTGTAAGTATGGGGGAAATTATCGTAATTTAAATAAAAATCCTTGTATAAACACCCATAACTGATTGGCGAACTAATAGTGGTCATTAATTAAGCATATAGACCCACATCCGGGTTATACACATCCCAAAAATATAGCTTTGTCCTACCTCCGTATCGGAACTACTTATCGCTTGGTGATGAGAAGAAACGGCGCAACAAACTCAGTAACCTTTGTCAGCTTTTTTTTTTTACAGGAAAACTGTATTTTCTGTAAAAACAAACGATGTAGTAAGTGCGAGCTACGCCGGTTAATTAAAAAAAAAATTGATGGAACAAGAGTGCATGGACATAGGGTCCATACTTTAATATAAGTAATATTCCTTTTTTGTGGATTTTCAACTCATTAACTGGTAGTTCTACAAGGCTCAGTACTTATAAAAAATCATTTCTCCAAGAATAAATTACCAACTTTGCATAGTCTGAAGCTCGGATATTTATTTTATGTGATTTCAATAGTGGTTCCTTAGAAACCTTTCGTTTCCATTTGGTTCGTTCTTTAAAATTCTCTTCACTCTTCAGACACAGCATCATTCTTAGCAAAACTTAGTTAATAAAGTATTATAAGTTTCTCGTGATCCGAAACTTGCTAAGAATGCGCCTGGTAACCGTGTCTATACTTATCGGGTTTAAAACTGTATGACACTGAAGTATCGATCAGCGCTGACCTAATATTTTAAAGGCCAAGGGTTATTTAATTGTGTGGTGTGGCTGGTTTAGCACCTAGTGATAGAAATTCGTTTTGTTCGAAAACTAAATTATAGTATAAAAAGTACCTATACAATGATTTATCTCATAAACTATAATGAAATCAATAAATTACTATAGATAAAAATGTTCGCTTTCAATTAATGTAGTAGGTAGGTACCTTAATAAATTAATGAAGTGTCATATGGTTTTGATAAATATATAAATGATTGTCTATCTATACGGCATGTAACTCCAAATCCATAAAATCTGCTCAAATACAACAAGTTTTCATGGGAAATACACCAAAAAATAAAAATATTATCCATACAAAGTAACCAAGAGTTAATTAATATGAGAGATCAATATTTTTTTAGATTATGACGTTTTTCCGAATGGAAAAGTTGTTGTATTTTGCATTATGAGGTTTTGCAATTTGGGATTACGCATTGCTAATCAGCTATAAGTATCAAAATATTAACATAAAATAACTTCTAACTCTATAACAGCAACATCAAAATCACGAGTAAATATTTCCCCATACCAAATTTATAATTATCGTTTATCTCGATGATGGATCACATTCATGTCTGGTCGTATAAACCGGATAAATTTAAAATTATGTATACTTGAGTCAGGGCTTAGACAAATTGTAAACAACTGCAATAAGCCGTCTAAAATAGGCTTATTTTTATTGTTCATAAATTTTCAGAAGCTAAGGTTTAAGGTTATCTTGAAATTAATCATCTTAACCCATAAATAATGATGCTTACTAACAGGCTGATTAGGTAGGTACTTTTAAGACAACATTCGAATTAAATTCTACGCGGAGGATTTAAATAGATGGACAAACAAAAAACGATTGTTAATTACCTACCTAATAAGTACAGTCAACGGCAGGTCAAACCACCCAAAAAGTTAAAGGGCATTGAACTGATTTCCCATTTTAGGTATGACACATAAGATATCAATTGAGAAAATTTTACGTTTTGTAGTAGGTTAACGATCTGTTGTCTGTACATCTTACACTAGTATGTAGGAGTACTTATTACAATTTAAGTCTCGATAACACATTTAATCGTCACTATGGATATCGTAAATCAAACTACAATCCATACAATAGAAATAAAAAATGTCTAATAAAATATTTGATAATGTTAATAAGTTTGTTCTTCTCTATAAACTACACACCAGAAGCAATTGTTAGGTGCGTCATATAAGTATTAAATAATTTATCGATGTATTAATTGTTATTACTATGCAGCGCTCTAGAACAAGTACGACTACTACAAACTAGAGTGTTAGATCTAAAACCAAACTATATAAAAACGTATTAACACAATAAGCGAGGCTTTGCATTTATTTTACTTAATATTTATTTTAAATTCTTTTAGGCATATGATATTTTAACAAATTCTTGGCACAAAATGAACTGTTGGATCTAAATGAAAACAGTAAGATTTAATAGAAGACTTGTCTTCCTTTTGAATAGGTAGACCTGTAAGTTCATACGTAGTTTGTATGTATGTTTAATTATATTAGGTCTGCAAAATGCCTTAACGCATCTGGCCGCAAAGGCAGCGAGAGGTTTAAATAAGCGATCATTTTTGCTACCTTTCCTTTATGTTAACCTTGAATGTAAATGCCGCGAAAAAAAAATAGAAGGTAATAAACCTTTCACTGCTCATAGCTCTATGGTTTAATATTTCACTGCTTGTAATAAAGAAGCCATCAATTATGAAGGCGTAATTTCTTAAGATTAAATTTCATAAAGTTTGCGCAAATGCATTACATATTTTCATAAAGTAAAAATATTTCTTAATTTGTTCTTAAATTCTGAAAACTGAAATTGACGTACTAAAGAATTTTATTTAAAATGTAAAACAATAACCAGGTAAAGTTTGTTAAAATTGAATAGTTCGAAGCTCGTTTGTTACGCAGCGTACTACTAAAAGTCCTTGCAGTTAATGTTGCCTTCGCTTTACAAACAATGATATAATAATATACCTTGTACATATACCTTGATTTTCTTTTAAAATGATAATGTCAAAATTAATAAAACGGACCATAAATTCATTATGAAAAACGTTTATTTCTATAACGTTTGTAGCAATTTAAATAAAATTGTTCACGCAAATAATTCTGGCCGCGCTGTATAAATTGTAGCGTTTAATGAGTTTTATGGTTTTAATTTGTTTATATTGTTACTTGCTGCCAAATATATTATAGAAAACTCATCAATTATTCATTTTCAAGTAATACCTATATACGAAATAAAATGGAGAATTATCATGAACAGAATCGGTAATTTATTTCGAATTAATAATGAAGATACACATTATACATGATACAGATCGAAAACGTTGATGCAGGCAAACTATTTTATTACAAGAAAATACTAGTTATGATAAAATGCTGATTTAGACAAATTTATCAAAGTAATACCTATCTAAATTTTTATCATAGGACTCTCACTTTGCTAATTTGTAATTTTTATGAACTTGGCAACTATTTAACATGGCAATTGCGATTAGTATTTATATGACTATTATCTTCTAAACTAATAACATATAGCGCGTCTAATCTATACGAGTACGAAGGCAACTGATGAAGCATTAGTTTCTATTCTAGCAGTTCAATTAAGCGCGGGCGTATTCTGGGACGACACGATTGTGATCACCTCGTAACCATAACGTGCTCGTAGTAATGTCATTTTGATGTTAACAATTAGAGGATAGTGCAATTTCCCTACTAAATTCCATAGTATACGCTTATTAGAGACACGAATGTGGGAGCATCGTATATCTAATTAATATACGTTTGTACCTACTGAAGGAAAAACCTACTTTAAACGTATACCTTTTTTATTTTTGTTTTTTAGGTTCGCTAGCTACCAGAACATATATAAAAAGCTAAAAATATTGGAACTAGCATTTTTAAAAGCAAGAATGTAAAATGTATAGGCAAAGGAAGAACTATAAAACTTTATGAACAATTTAAACTGTTTTTTCACTTACAGTCAGCTAAAAAAAAATCAGTTATGTTATGTAATAGCTGCTTTAATTATATTAAGATGTAAGTTATGATTTACATTTTAAATTGTTTTGAATATTAGAATTTTAATACACAAAGACATTTATTAACGTTTAACGAATTAATTTAATCAAAATGACATTAATACGATCAAAGGTCCAGAATAAGCTCGGCGATGCTTCTAAACACAAAATGAGCTTCACAAAACCATTGACTTACTCTCGGGCTTAAACGTCACTCGGTCTGAAATAACAAAATTAGACATTAATTTTACGTCTACGGCATTTGCGGCGACGTCGTTAACTACCCTTGACAGTCCATTGACAAAACACGACATAACGATTTATTGGATTTCGTTAATGTCTCTTGGTACCTACAGGTAAGCTGTTTATGAATATATTTTGAAAAGACGATTGCAAATACACATATTCTGCTGTTTCTGTAATAATTATTTCATAGCTTTGTTTAAGAGTAAAATACATTTGAAAAAAATAACCTATAAAGCCTTTTTTTAAATTAATAAAATTAATGTTACTATATTGTGATTTTGTATTAAATATGTAAAAAATTATATATTTAGGTTCTTCTTTATTTAGGTAGTACTACAATAGAAGTAATACCTCGTCAATGGACATACGGCATTATCTATATACAGGATGTTAGGTAAACTAGCCTATGTTAACATATGCATTAAATGCTATAGTGAAGTCAGAATTTTGATATCATATTTTTTTTCATACAAAGCTTAATTCTTAGGATCCAATTTGTACATTAATATGTATTTTTTTAAATGATGATTTCAAATTTCTGACTTTATCATAGTATTTATATGCATATGTTAGTATCGGCCTGATATACCATTTACCTAACACCCTGTATAACTATCATTATGAGCAAGGAAATTATTTTATGCTGCGTATTATACCAACTTTGTTCTGAATTTCTTCTCAGGTAATATGAGTACAAATTAATTTCTTTAGTCAAAGTTACGCAGAACATCTCATATTAAATTCTTCTAATTAATTAGTTAATTTCGTTCTGAGAAATAATTATGGTTAGATAAGGTCTGCCAGTAGGTAGTTTAAACAAAGGAACATCGATGAAATGCTAAAAATATCAATTTCATATTGCTTTTGAAGTAGTAATCAATACATTTTCAGATGTATTTTAGGTATACATACCTTACTAAGTTGTTCCCGAAATTTTAAGCTCACCTGAGTAGATCTAAGCCAAATAAAAAAACCTAACTAACATGACAATTTAAAAAGAAACATGCAGAATGTAAACTAATCTATTAAACATTTTGATCTATTTAAAATCTCGGAGATATAATTATTGTAATGGAAATTGCATTACTTCCATTGTACTTACCTACAATGTTGAAGCAGGATCGTAATGAATACATGAAAAAAAAAGAAAAACCAGGTTAGCTAGTTAAAAATAAATACCACCTTCTTTGTAATAAACATTACAAATAATAATACTTTTTACAATGCTATACTTTTGTAATCCTATTCATATTTTTTATTTAACCAGCAGTTAAGTATGTCTACATATGTCCTATTGTAGGGGAAAGGCCTCACCTACAACAACTAGGTGGTTTGAGCTGTTCTCTATCACGCGGGCCAAGTGCGAATTGGTGAAGGGGTGTTGCAAGGCCACTGACTTAACCTTACTGTCAGATGTTATTAAGCCGCCCTACGGATTCTGACTATATAGGCTCCACGACTAGTATCAAGCGATATTAACTTTTAGCGTGCCTTCCGAAGAACGAGGATGCTTGTGATAAATGACACTAAATATTAGTGGCATGAATGGAATAAATAATAATAAATATAAATAAATATGGACAACATCACATACATGGAATGGTCACCCATCCAATCACAACCGCAGCTTATCAGGCTTATCTTTGGTAATCAATATCAAAGCGCTGCCGCCACTGAGCTACAAGCACCTCTTATTAAACCGCTGTCCTGTCCTGTCTGAAGGACAGTGATGGTAATCTGATATCCAAACCATGAGAGTGATTCCCTACGACACTATTAAAATGATACCACCAATGGGGGTAGTCGGTGGCCCCGTGACGCAGTTGACATAATAAATGTATTTTTTATTCTATCTTTTGAATAAACACTGAGTGCTCTTCGATAAGTGCGAACAAAGTAGGTCAAATATCTTCAAGAGCAAAGTAGGTCATTTTTCTCATTCGTAGAAAAGGTAATAAGTTTTTAATTTAAAACATAAATATTAGTAGACTAGCTGTGCCCGCGGCTCTGCCCGCGTTTAAATGTGTGGCTTGTCACCTTCTATTTTACTCCCTTGGGATGTGAATTAAAAATATTAGCCTTTATATGTCCTCTCAACGGGTTTAAGCATTCCCCGTATAAATTTCATCAAGTTCAGTGATTTTACAGTGAAAGCGTAACAGACCCACTTACAAAATTATTTCGCATTTGTTATACAATGGCAAACTCCATTTCACGAACTTTAAATTAACTCCTTTTAAATACACGGTTCTTGTAGTATACAATTGTTATGCTATCATATAAAAACCGTGCATTTTTCCGGGATAAAGAGTAGCCTATGTTATTTTCTGATGCTAAACTATCACTTTGCAAAATATCATGTTAATCCCATGCTCTGAAAACAAAAACCAATCTATCTCACGGGAACTATAGATTTTTCCAAGATAAAAACCTATGTGTGATTTCAAACTATCTACTATCTGTAGACTTAATCTATATTTGTGCTAAATTATCGAGATCCATTCAGTCGTTCTGGCGTGAGTGAGTAACAAACATCCATCTATCCAAATTTTCGTATTTATAATAGTAAATATTACAAAAGTAAGATGAGTTTGGCTATCAAAGCGGTCGAACAAAAACATTTATTACAAAAATACTGGCCGGCTTAGAAGGGTGCGGCGCTGACAGTCTAAAAAAACAAATGAACAACGTACGAACTTACGCTCTCAGCTCCTAGCTACTCTTGAACCCGATTCAAGGGGATCGACACTGGATTAGAAATGTGTATAACGTCAAAAATGACAGTAGAACCTTTTATCAAGGCATTAGGTAATAAGGTTCGAACAATTCAGACACTCAAATGATATTTTTCCGATGCCAATTCAACCAAATTAGTTTTTTTAATCCTTTGCTTCACAGATTTGTAAATAATATTCACATTAATAATATTATTTAAATACTATTCTATAACTGCGAATAACTTTTATAGAAGAAATCATTTACTGAAATTTTCGAAAATTGACCTCACAGTTTTCAGACCTTATAATATTAGGACTTAAGTTCTATAACAGAGCGAACATAGGTATTATGTGATACATAACCTACTACCTATTGCCTAAAGTAAGTATTATTATATGTCCCGAGATTTTTCCCAAACAGGTGGGATTTTAAGAAAAGTCTCTAAATAACTTGGTCGTAAAGTTGCGATTACCTATTAAGGCTGAATCCCTCGCCTTGTTAAGGCTTGTACTATTATTTATATTGTGGTTCAGGTTTCTACTTTAGAATCCTGCGCCCCTCTGTAGATTCGGATTAAGAAGGTTGCGATCTTGCAGTACCTATCCTAGTATTATCAATTCTGTACCCTCACATTTTTCATAGTAATATCACGAGTGGAGATGTGCTGCTCTCGGGAAGATCCCATGCGAGAATTATTCCCTGTACGATGAATTTTTGGTTTGGGAACGGCACATCTCTAGTCACGAGGCATTGCGATACTCCATCACACCACTTTGCAGTATTATTATTATCTTATCACACTTTCGACGTCGCTCTCTAACGTCATTACTGCGTGACCTATTTTTTGTCGCTGAATATAAAAATACAAACAGAAACATCAATCTACTCGACAATCTTTATTAGACGTAGACATTATGGAGGCCTGTCTGAAACTTTGATGGTGGTGAATGATGGTGTCAGATGGAGCAACCTAAGGGAGTGACAGTATTGTTACAATGTCTTTTAACTAACGGGAGAATGGTCAGCACACTTGAAAAGAAGCATAAAAAATATTTCAATTGGTAAGGCTACATTTGCCCTGCTGGATGCTGCACTAAGTGCCCGGCCCGGCGTCTAACTAAGACGCCAAGAGAAAAGAAACATACAAACATGTGCGACAATGGCCGCATTGCACGTTTAGCGGCCTTACTATAGTCGCCTGGCATTTGTCTGCTTAGATATGTACCGTTCCCGGAAAATTCCCTATGCAAAGAACATCTCTACTGCTGGCATCGGTCGCAGCCTTAGCTTGTTTTAAATTCCTTCTCCTAATAAACATTTTCTTTTTTCTCATAAAACCTTATCCTACTCATCGGAACGTAACCAAGTTCATTCATTATCCACATCCGCTATTGCATCGTGGAGTAATCAGGGCTTCTTCAGCCCGTCGTAATGGTAACGATTATTTTCATTATGTTTGAAATCCCTGAAATTTGATCCTTGTATTTTTTCGTAGTCAGCCGGCGCGCCCCGCCGGCGCCTGGCGCCCCTTCACCCCTCCGCGACGTGTGGTGTAAGACACAAGCTCTATGGTGCAGTCAACAATAGCTGGTCTGGTAACTACCAAAAAATCTAAAATATTATTTACTCTACATGTTCATTTAGAAGTAGAAAATTGGTTAGAGAAAATATGTAATTTTTTGGTAGGTCGATAAACTTTTGTTGTGGTGTGTTAAAAATTAAAGTATGAATGGATTGAAGTTTTTTTACAAATTTCGATGTGTTAAAATGGGTTATCCATGTAGGTTAATAGTAAATAGTATCACAATACGAAGTTAATGTCCCATCCCGTCCGAGTAACTATTCCTACGAGACAAACATCGAAATCTCCAAAAAAATTCTTGACCACGTGGTATCATTTTTATGTTTTTTTTTTTAAATATTTCTATGTTGATCCTACTTTAAAATTTGTTGCATGAATCATCCTGATGTTTTATGAATTTGGAGTTACACGTTGTACATGTTGCAGTGCAATTCTTATTAATTTTATTAAATACAATTAATTATACATTTACCGCCGTATTTAAGAAGACAAGGAACGTCAACATGTAGATTGACGCTCTTTGTAGTTGTTAAATACCATAATAGAAACCAAAACATTAATCTCCTCATACCTACTCCACTAAATTGGTTCCGATATCGTTATAAATCGTATCACGGTGTTTGTGGTCGCACTCCTCAGAAACGGCTCATGCGATTTTAATGATTTTTTAAATGTTAAATTTGGTAGGTATCAGAATAGGTCTTAAAGTATATTTGATACTGCTACGTGATTAGGTTTTTTCTAAACGACCACGAAGTTGTTGCAAGCGCTAGTTTCTTCACCAGACGTTGATGTCCAGCGCATCAATGTCTAAGATTGTATTATCCCAAAATTATAGAATTGCATAACTATTATCGCACCGACTGTGACTCGGGACGTTTTATAACTTAAGAGGAGGTCGGGGCCTCTTTCAAATAAACACTCAGTTTCTATGTAAATTGTGACTTCGTACCAGTATGCTGTGACAAATTCGGGTAGCAAGTTACGATATAAGCTATTAAGTGCTTGTCGAGTTTTATTAGGGTTATGGTAGTAGGCATTGAGTGGGTTGCGTATTATTTTATTGGGTTATTTATATGGAGCGAAACATATTCTCTTTACTCGTTTCCAATAAATGTTATTATCATAAAGTATTTTGGTAAATTTGATGCAATATTTTAAATTTAATCATCGTTTCTAGTTTATTTATTTGCTAATCATTGTTATGTTCTTTGCTAAGCAACTATCTGGAACCAAAAGTTTGTAAATGAATATCTAAATGAACAAAAAAATCTAATCCAAAAGCATAGCAGTAGTACAGTCAGCATCAAAAGTAGCTGATCAAAACCAATTTTCAAACTGCTGACTCTTCTAAACATTAGATTATCTGACTTCTTTATTTGACTTTTGCGTAGTGATTTTGTTGGACTATTGTGCTATGTTTTGCAATGAGATTCTTTTGGAAAATTTAGATACTAAGATACTTTTGATGTTGACTGTACTGATCGGTTGTTAATTGGCATCTTCTAACAGATAAACTATAAACAGATGTGCATAATAGTAAACCTCATAAAAATAATAAATGCCAGGTTTGTACGCTTCATTCAATATTCTCATTTATGTTTTTTTTGCATTACATATATTGCCAAAAGAAAAAGTTCGTTTTCTAAAAAGTGTCGCAAGGCGTGACGTTACGCAGAACTTTAACGGGCTATATCTTCATCATTTTTGTTTGATTCAGTAAAGAAAAAATACGTGTCAAATATTTTCTGTTAATTCACTGACGGACTAATTAGTTTTTTTTAGGAAACTAGCCCATTAGGTATATTAGTAGACAGACCGATCTCAAAGCACTTTCACACACAGGTGCAGAACGAGCGAGAGATTGTGTTAAAACAAAAGCATTCCACTAAAGGAAACATAGTGAATTAAAAATGTTATTATTAAAATTATGTTATGCTTTGAGAATCTTCGTATATACAAACCTTATTTTACCGCATTATTCAATTTAAAACATTTTCAGTTTCAAGCAGGTTTAAATAATTTCAAAATTATTATTATATTTCGTTTTTAAGAGGTGAAAATAAATTAAGAGTTTAACAGGCAAAAGTTAAATTTATTATCAGATAAGTAAGTTTTTTATTTAAAAAATAAAGTTTTAAAATTAATATATATGGCTTCCAAGAATAGGAGTAGATAAGGAAATAAATTGGAAAAGTGGGGTAGGTAGTACCTCAGTAGCTTTAATTTTTTATTCTTTTTTATTTGATTATTTATAGACTCTTACTACGAAGCAAAACATAAGAAATGATACTGATGATAGGTTATGACCATAAGTTCTGTATAAGTCAGAAATTTGATATTACCATTTAATTTTATTTCATAAACTCAATTAATTAGCATAACTAATATTATTATTTTGCACGGCGACTTTGCCAAAACATGTTGACACTTTAAAAAATGTAACAACAACCATAATGCATGATAACTATGTAATATGTTTCACACGTGTTTTAGTAATTAAATTTATCTTTATCTTTATCTTAGTATTGCATAAAAGCATTTTTTTCGAAATAATGATATTTAATTTCTGACTTCACCATAGCATTTTAATGCATATGTTAGCACATACATTCTTTAGCAATAAAGGGTAGCACCCTGTATTAGCCAACGTTCCAAAAATGTTTAAATGAGTAATTTTTTTACCTATCAATATTTTACAAGGCTCATAGAGATTTAACCTGCATTGCACTGGGTTTAACATGTTACCGTCTTATTAATAAACTCGTTTTGTCCTCGCAATAACTTTTGTAACAAGCTTAGTGTATGGAATTTACTATTTGAAATGTTCATCATAAATTGGTTAGATCTTTAGTCACGTTAGTCAGTCAGTTAGTTTTATCTCGTATTTTTTTTGTTAATGAGGCTGACAATGTATAACTGTTACTTTGTTTGAAGTAGACAGAAACATAATGTTTTAGGGAGATCTTAATTTTGATAAGTGTTGCTTCAAGAATTTTACTTATTCTTTAAACGGATTAAAAAGTGAGTATAGGACTCACTTAACATTGGCGAATGTGACAACGCTGATTAGCCATTTTAGTAGAAAAAGAATAAGCAGGAATATAAAATATTGTTTTGGATTAAAACATTCTGTCTCTGTCAAAGTAATGTTTGGGATAAATCTAAATCAATGAAGATACAATTATAAACGTAATTTCAACCTGCGTTTACTTTTCATTAACTAAAATCAATAGTGACGAGTGCGTTTTCAATTAATCACAATGATAAATTACTTCAAGTGGGTGTTGATACGCACAAGTTAACTACTTTGAGTTTCATTTACTTTACGTGCTCATAAAATTTTACGAACATGGTTAACAAACCGCTTAGAATACTTATACAACAAAGAAAATACGAACATTTAGAAACAAACGATAGCAAAATGATAAATAAAACAAAATTTGAAAAATTAACCATAAAGGCGCCCTAAGCGAATGGATTTATATATTTATCTAAACGTTATGGTGCGAATCCAAGAAAAGTATGCATAAAAGATGGACATACTACTATGTAATATTGGTATGGCATGGTAGCGAAAAATAGAACTCCATGTATTATATACGTATTATATATACGTATTATATTATATTTGGAAGTGGGATTCGTGCTCAGAACACGGGCATAATATTCTGTGGAAACTTGTAAAACAAGCAAGTGAACATACTGAATCTCAAATACCTTGATGTAATACTTAGCGAAACGAAATACTTCGATAGGTCCCGCTAGATCTCACCCGGGCGTGTAGATGCTCCGGCATACTAAAAGACTCGACGCTGAGCGCGAGATTTGCATGCATCACAGGCGAAGGATATTTCTTGTTAGTAAACGTGATATTTCACTATGCTCGAATTTCCAACAGCACTGTAAATTATACTGTTGTTTCAGTTTTTCACAGCTATTCGTTTTCTTGTTTGGTATCATTTTTCATGGAATGCTGCTATTGATGTTTTTTCTCGGCAACGGATTTGTATGCTACCTGCAGCTTCTTTTGTTATTCGATTAAGTGTAAGAAATCGTGTTTAAAATGTTTCTGTTTTAGATTCAGGTTAATGTCTTGTTTTTTTAAGTCTGTGTGTGTGTGTGTATGCAGTGAGGTTAATTATTGTGCACCTAGTTCTTAGTATTCATAGTATTATATTAAAAATCTTAGTAATATTAGTTGTGTCTTCATCAGAACCAAAGTCCTTTATGTAATGTATATAGTGTTGCCATATCAATTTCCTAGCTTTCCGTTAACTTGTCAACTATGATACTGGTAAGAGTAAACTTCCCCGCCGTTGTTCAGACTTCTTGTAGCAGTCTTGAGCGTGACTGTACCGGCAACTACAGTCGACCACAAAATAAGTTAGATTAATAAAGTCACGCCCAAAATAAATAAATAAAATTCTAAATATTACTTTTTAATTAGTAAGAAAATAATTAAGCGACGCATATCGTACCTTAGACGTTAAGAAAATATATTTATTATAAATATATAAAAATATTAAATATAGTTATAATACTATAGCACGTTTACTAGTAAACTGTTGTGTAACTTGTAAAGTTAACTGGAACCAAAAGTTTGTAAAGGCATATCAAAGACTATAATTATTAAATTATAAAGTTGTTAGTCAAAAGATTAACAAGTAATTTCAAAATCGGTATGCGCATATTGAACGAATAAATATTTTATGGACGGCATTCAAAGCAAACTCTGTAAATAATGAAGCCAACTTATTTATCCTAGTGTACCGGCTACTCGAAGCAAGTGGTACTAGAATATTTGAGTATCGCCGGGTGAGCACATCCACTGAACTGGTTGATGCATAAAGATTAAAGCTTCGGAAGATATAAATATTAATTGATTATACACAGCTGTCATGTAATGCAAGCTGGAGTAGATAACGTAAAACATAACCCAACAAAATTGAATAAAAATGAAAACTAAAAATTTGTAGTTGAGTTTTCATGTATACTAAATGATATAAGAACTGCCGAACATAGGCCTCCTCCAAGTGCCGGCAAGTATTTTTCATTTAACTAATATTAATATTATAGTTTTATGGGGAGCTAAGTAAACTTTATCTTCTTCCATAATATATAAGCTGAAAAGTTTGTTTGTTTGATTGAACGTGTTAATCTCATGATCTTCTAATTGTGAAAAATATTTTTGTCTTGAACGTTCCTTTTATAAAATATATAAAATCACGCTGCAATCAATAGGAGCGGAATATCAATTAAATTATTGCAAAAACGGGAAAATAGTTTTTTTTGTGATTTTCCGTTGCGAGCGCTGCATGTACATGTAATGTACTCGTAATTACGATATTTGTGTTTGAAAAGTCAAATTTCTACAAATCTTTAGATTTATTTGTTGTCTTACTTATTTGTAATTTATATGATGCATTTTAGGTTACAATTTAGCCAATAAGCCTTAAGTGAAACATATTGTAAAGTTAAGCAAAAATAATGTATGACCAAAATTGTTACTGTTTAAACAGTTCTAAAGAAAAGTTCGTGACGGCATATGTGTATCTATTAAGGATGACTCACTATAACGTCTTTTATGGTAATCAAATTTGTTCTAAAACAATGCATTATTTTGTAGTTGTTAAAGACTATCAGTGACAGATCGAACTCACCGCGGGCGCAGCCGCGCGCTTAAGCTAGTATTATAATAAAGCTCAATAAAAAGATATTAACGACCCATTGTTTTTGACGTTTACTGCTAAAATATTTAATCCTTTGATCTATCTCTACCCACAGTATCGAATGTTTGTTTTGAATCGGCTTACCCTGGACTGACCTATATAATTTTTCAGTGGCAGTATTATTTTTATTTGTATTCTTGATAAATATGATTGAACTCTACATTCCGATCTTTGGTATTTACGCAGTCTATAAGTACTTACTAAAAAGATTTGTTGGTATCCAGTATATTTTAAATTTGTCACCATTTCAAATTGTAATAACTCGTAAATTAAACTTATTAGTGGTTATTCTGAGGATAAAACAAGCTTATTAATATACCGTTAGTGTCCAATGGTCTAAAACTAATTTTCAAATTAGCAACACGTTCTAGCGAGTGAATTGGCGAGTTTTATCAAAACTGAACTAATATGTAAAATGGCCTTTTTTTGTTTACGATTAACTTAGAAGCTTCTTAGTTTGAATTTTGTGCGTGTCTAAAGGACCGTAGATTTCACTATTTGGTACCAATTTCAAGTTTATATCTCCACCCGTTTTATAAGAAGCGTCTTGACAAACATCCGGTCACATAAGGCGGCCTAACAATTGGATTTTATTGAATAAATTGTTTTTCACAATCACACCAATCATCTAGCCCCGAACTTAGCAAAGCTTGTACTATGGCGATTAAATAACGGATAAACATCCTTAAATACTTTTACAAACATTTATGACTTAGGTACAAATTCTCGTGCTCATCACACAAACATTTGCCCCTTACGGGATTCGAAGAAGCAACCGCGTAGTCCGCGCGAAGTGCGAACCACACCAGACAGTCGTCTTTCTATTGTTTTGTTTTTCTGGGATGAGAGGTTAATTATTAAAGGTGGTACCTACACACTTAGTATATCTGGAAAAGGGTCACAAGACTTAGAACATAGCTCTCGGTTTAGTAACGGGCCTAACCGCTAGTGCCCTTAATTATACAGGGCTCTGAGTACATTAATTATGCACCGCAGATAGCCTTGTAATTGATTGTAGGGCAAATGCGGCTGTGTGTACATCCTCTTATCGGTGTAAGACATGTTTAAGGTACACGCCGTTATGCTAAAAGCTTTATGTAAGCTAGGTTAAAGGTAGCACAAATAAATCAACCTATTGTACAATGTGCTAATTTTTTTGAAGGGTAAGTAGCAACCGATCGCCATTTTGATTTACAACATAGCGTAGAATAAAACCTATAAATATTAATTAATGATACATAAACGAATAAAAAATGTTTACCTTCAATTTATTTTATTTATATTCAATTGCGAACTCCTTCAGCTTTTAGCCAAAACGTTGGAGTGTGCCAGTTACAGTTTTATAACTATTTTAACAACTTCATCATCATTATTTCAGCCATGGACGTTCACTGCTGAATATAGGCCTCCCCCAATGACTTTAATTGAGTGGGGGATTGCCAATACTCGCCACGCTTGGCAAGCGGGTTGGCGAGCGCAGTTTTTTATAACATTTCGAACGCAGATGCTTCTGCCCGTCTCGTGCTACAGGAATTAGTCGCCTCTTACGCGACCCGCCTCCTGTTGGCGGTGGGGAAGTGTATTCTTTACGGCCGTCCCCACACGACACACGACAAACTGTAATATACAAATACGTGATAAAAAAGGTTCTATGAGACCATATTTTCCGATACAGCCTGTGATGGGAAGCAGACATAAATCAGTAAAAACTATAGATAGATATTTGTCTAACTTTAACTAGGAACCTAATTTAGTTAGATATAACGATGTTATTCTCAATTTACCAGGGGGGTGTCACTCCGCAGTTTAGGTATATTCGGCCAGCGCGCCGCTCGAAGCGGCGTATGCCAGTGGGCTGTCGCTCGGCTCGCACGCAGTCGCGGTCACGTCGCGCGAGCGCATACTTGATAATGTTTTTTTTGCTTTTGCAAATTGACCCGCAATGTTTTCTACTTAGCCTTAACGTCAATATAATAATGCGTAAAAAAGATGTTGTTGGTTTACCGGTTGTCTGAATAAAACGAATAGTGAATCAGAGCTAACATTTTGTTAAATTTCACACCATATTAAAATATTTATTCTTCTTTAATTCCATGTCCATAATAAGTAGTAATAGTTAAAATAAAAATCCTTAATTAGTTATATTAGCCCAGAAACAATATTAAGAATAGGATAGGATAATGTTTACAAAGGAATACCTACACCCGTAGGAATCGAACACACGACATCTCGATGGAATTTATATGTTTACGGAATCAACGTTTGTAATGCTTAATCTACATATTTTAATCGTAAAACTAATAAATCAACTAGGTACAAAAATTTCTCAAGTGACAACCCCGTGCCGTCGTTCGCAGCTCGGTCATAAAACTGGGGCGCGCAAAAAAAATTCGTGGTTCGCGCGCAGTTTTAAGTTGCAATTTTGCTTGCAGGCGGGTAGCTCTGGCGAGTCTAGGTATATTTTTAAACCTAAACCTGACTTTTGTTAGGAAAAGAGTCTTCTGTACGGTAGTACTAGGTATTAGGTATTCTGTGATATTACATTCCGTTATACACGTTACTACATCGTTGACTACGATTCGTAGCAAAGAATAAATTATATACTGTAGCGGCCGTAGCGTGCTTTGTAGGCAGTTACATTTCGTAGCAGTCAAACATATTATCAAGCAGCTCTGCTCTAACGGTGTACAGGGTTACATTGCAAAGGGGTGCCAAATTTAAAAAGTAAGATCGGAATAATATAAATAAGCGTCTTAGTCGTTATTATTTTTAATAATCGTATGTTAAAAAAATATTACTTCAAAATATCCGAAAATAAAGTCAATAGAGAGGCTACGAAAACCGCGCGGTCATTCATCAGAGGCGTAGGTACGGCGAGCCAACAAGGATCTTACGCAGTGCACATACGGTGCAATTTTTTCATGCATGAGTTAAATTTTCCACTCGTACGATTTTTAGGCCCCCGTTTGTAACCTGTATATTAGGATGTGACTATAATCAGTACTAACTTTATTATTGTTGAAAGTACATTTAGGAACAAATAACGGCTCTCTAATTTTCGTTTACAGAGGTATTATCTCTACAATGACCTCCATCTATCATGCTGTAGTTGATTCAAACAAGTGTACTAGCGAATCTATCAAGCTTGAGTTAGCCTTTGTGACCCTTGCTCTTGACCTCCGGGGCTCTTACTGGCACAAACGCGGTGGTTCAAAGGCGGAAGAAACACACTGAGCTCATTATATCCAACCTTGCGTTGGGCTGCCTACACGCGTAGCAACAAGTGGTCAACATCTGTAAGTAACGACATTATACTCGTACATGTTATGGCGAGTACGCAGCCACGCAATCTTATTGCCAATAGGGTGATACATAATAAATAAATCAATTGTTTTCGCAGTGACACTAATTATCTAGCCCCAAACTAAGTGAAGCTTGTACTATGGCGACTAGATAACGGATAAAATAAATATCCATGACTAATAAACAAGTGCTCGTGCTCATCACACAAACATTTGCCCCTTGCGGGATTCGAACCCGCAACCGCTGCCTTTGTAGTCCGGAGCTTGAACCACTACACTTGACGGTCGTCGCCATAATAACCAGACAATGTATTTGGATGCCCTTACTTTCTCTTTTTTGTCTCGTTGGTAATAGAGCCCTAATGGTGGGCACTGACAGGCGATACGCGGTGTAATGTAACATCGCAGCGAACATGTTCTGTTACGTCTTGTGACAAAATCCGTGTTAAGGCTAGTATAGCCGCCAAATGTAAACTAGCATGTGGTTTTAAAAGCTTATTAGCTACTACTACTAGCTTACTACTTAAGCTTAAATAGACAAAAAAAGAATTTTCAAAACCTACTCAACATTATAAGCATAGCATTTGTTTATAGTACTTATACTACTTACTTCAGAAGTAAAAAAATATAAATTGAAATCACTAAAAACAAACATAAAGATGCTAATTACTGCTTGACTAATTTATTTCGTTTATACGTCGTCTGTTGGACCTTATTTTAATGAGTTTTAGTGCGATATTCGTACACATTCATACACTGCATCTAACCTCAAATTGATTTTGACAAAGTACTTCCTCTATTGTGATATGTTTTGCAATGAGATGTTGACTGTACTTTCATTTGTGACCAAATGCTTAGACTTTAGTTCATCTGTGATCGTGGCGATTGGAACAGTACCGAAATATCAGAGACTGAAAATAAACAAGGTTTAAACTGAATTAGTTATTTCTTAAATTAAGAAGGTTTTTACGTAAAAATAATAGAGTCATTTCAATCAATAGCGCAGATTTCAATAAACAACTCGATAAACCCCGTAATAACCTTACTAGTCTGTGGTTAGAGCGAGGTCATAGAAATAGCTAATTTTATTGCCCTCTTATTTACTTTCTTCAGAGCTTTATTGCTTTTCGTTATTGCGTACAAGAATCCTCAATTTGCGCGATATTACTATGATAATGATATGACAAATAACAGTTCCTTTATAAACATTTATTCAAACGCCTTAGACATGTAAGTTTATTCAAAATAAGATTAACAAAAATACAGTTTTAATATACGAAACGAAACGAGGTTATCCGGCAAAAGACCGAAGTAATGGGCATAGTCCTAAAATGTAACATGCTAAAGTGGCAGTGGGCCGGCCACATTTGTCGCAGAACCGATTAAAGGTGGAGTAAATGGGTTTTCGAGTGGAGACCGCGCCTTAGCAAATGTAGTGTAGGACGCCCCCCAGCTCGATAGACCAACGACCTTAGGCTGGCTGGGTAAAGAAAGTGGGAAATCGTGCTCTGTGGCGCTTTTACGGGGAGGCTTACGTCTAGTAGTGGACTGCAATAGGGTGACATGATGATAATCTGTTTTTTGTCGATAAAGACACTTAAATAAAAAACAAAGGGCCTACGGCCTTTTTGAATTAAATTAAACGTACAAGGCATAAGTAGTTCTATCGAAACTTCTTAAGCTTAGCTCAGTCCTGTTTTTCTACTTTAATCAGTCTTTCAAAAACAATAACCATTCTACAATATCTTTACTTACAAGGTATGCTTTTGTATCAACAATATATTGCTCATATGAATTTTTACCTTTTCCACCGACTTCAAAAAAGGAGGAGGTTCTCAATTCGTCGGGATCTTTTTTTATTATATTTTTATGTATGTTCAGCGATTATTCGTTGCTGCGTTGACCGATTTCAATAATTTTTTTTTGTTCGAAAGATAATACTTTCAGAATGGTCCTTGTAAATTTCGTTAAATTCTGATGTTGGAATCATCAATCATTGCATGAACTCCGTACCACGCCAACTGATTTTAGTATCTATGTTACTCAATATCTTCGACAAATGTAAACCGATTTTGATAATTCTTTTTTTATTAAATAGCTTATACTTTAAAAACACTATTATAAAAATTTGCGGAAAAAAATAAACCCGTAAGGGTGGAAAAATAGGAAATTAAATCGGTGTTCAGCAGTTAAATTTTATTTGCACTCGTAAGATTTATTTTGATTAGGATTTATCACTAAAATAGATGAAATAAGTTAATTTTATTAAAAAAATTAAAACCGACTTCAAAAAACTAAAAAGCTAAAAATAATCTTAACTCTTAAGTACCTAATCAGTTACTTTTGGAGTCGGTGCCAGCCGATGAGAGATTTAATGTTTTCGTTTGCAACTTTTTAGTTTTTTGAAGTCGTTTTTTTTTAAAAGGTACCTTTTATGTTCAAACCTTAGCAAAATAATTGTTAAATTATTTGTCTAAATTACAAAAGCCTTCATCACAGGGTAACAAACGACTTGACACATAATGGAATAGTTGCGATTGTATTGACAAAGCGGCACTTGACATCAAATCAATAGGGAGTTGCTATCAAAGGAGTGAGTTCAGACAATAGCGCTCGGGGTCAGTTTTTGTTCAATACAAACAAAACTCCGGGATCGCAATTAAAATGAAACTTTTCCTTTTCAACGCAAATTAGTTTTCTTTCGCCGCTGTAATAATAATCGGTGGGAATGTCATTCTTTACGTTTTGTACTATCTTGACCATTACCATCTGAAAAGTACTCGTATGCAGATTCCAATTAAGAAATTAAGTTGCTGCACTTGCAGTATAATTTTATATACTGCAATTAGCAGAGGGGAGGACCATACGAAGTTATTATGGATTACAATATTATACCTAAGATATTTACAAAATAATATAAACAATTAACCTAAACTTAAACAACCACAAACAACAAACAAAACAAACAATTTATATACTTAAATTATAAAATTGAAGAGTTTGTTTGTTTGGTTGGTTGAACGCGCTAATCTTAGGAACATCTGTTTCGAATTGAAATAATATTTTTGTGTTGGATAGTCCATTTATCCAGGAAGGTTATAGGCTATATAAAATCACGCTACGACCAAAAGAAATGGAGCATCAATGAAAAATGTTGCAAGAACGGGAAAAATATCCCTTTCGAGTGCTTCCGTGACGTACGTTGCGTAAACGGTTAAAGTTACGTAAAAATCATGTAAGACATAATTGTTCCCCTTTGTTCTAAAAAAATCCGTGACAGCATATTTATTAAGTCTATCTTTAAGGTTGACTTACTTACAATGTTTTTTATGGGATTCAAATTTGTTCTAAAATATTTTGTCGTTGATGAAGACTAAGTGAATTCCACGCGCGCTGGTGAAAGCCAGTCAAGCCCTAAAGGACATTTATCAAGAAGTTTACATATTTTTAATTTTCTTTTGTATCAACAATAATAAGTTGTACTATCCTAATACCAACCATCCTAAAACCAAAAACATACTTAGGAAACACACTGACCCCCGTATCAACAAAAACAATAAAACCATGAATAAAGATAAGCCGATCAATTTGTAAAGCATGCTACTTTAACTCATGTCATATGTCAAATATGATAACATTTTAAAGTAAGTCTGACAATAATACGAGTTTATAATATAAGACTATGAGATTTAGATTTTGTAACTAAGGATGGGTAATTTATAACAGAGAATTTAAAAATTTTTTAAAAAAAAATGTTAATAAAAAGAAAAGATGTCTCTAAAGCTTAGCTAAAAATAATGAAACACACAAACCACAAAACGAGCTAAAAGCCAAATTTGGCGCTGACGTTAATAAATTCACTTTTTCATTCTAGCGAATTTTGCAACTTGGTGAAAATGTTCTAATAAAATCAAGCAAGAGTACCGAGATTTCAATATTCAAATTCAATATAAAACGGCAGACACTTTAGCGGGTTTCGAGAGTCCTAAACGATACTTTAAAGTTCAGAAGTCTTAGAGAAGCGTTTGAGGGTTTGCGGGAAATCTCGTCGGGGTTACTGCCTGAATTGCTGCCAACTAACGACCTTTGTAGTACTTTGTACAGTCATTGGCTTTATAAGAAAGATTTAATGAACTGTATTAGTGTCAGGTTACGTTCCTTAAATGAAATTTTAAAGTAAGAATACATAATGTTCTCAACTTACGAAACGAGACAAAGCGTCAGGAGAAGACCTATGTTCTTAAGTTCTGTGCGCTATTTTAAAGTAATTATTAAATAAATTTTTAAATGTTTTATAAATATTAAAGGTTAAATCGTTTAAGACAACAGTGAATAGACTTCTTCTGTAAGTCTTCGCTCCTCAAATCACTTTTAAGTCCCTTTCGGTGAGATTGTAAAAGAGCAAGTAAAAGCAAAGCCGATTATCTGAAATGAAACTAACTTGGAACAAAAATTACTGCCTAAGCGCGAGCAAGACATAAGTTTTGTTGCAACAGAGGTACATATAGCAGGGTCATACGAGTACCTCTTTAAACGCACTAAGTGTGTCAGGAATACATAAAAATCGCTGTCGTGTACTTTCCTAGGAGAATCCCTGATATAAAATCAACTGACGCGAAGTTGACATCTTGCATACTGATACAGATAATATTATAATAAACATAATATTCGACGTTTAGGTATTACTGTCCAAATAAACATAGTATCAATATCACTATGTATGTTTAGAAACTGAACAGTCATGTCATCATCATTATTGCTTTACCTACACACATGCTCTCTTCACTAATTGAAAATAGATCCCCTAAATACTGTTTCATTTAAAATTGATATGTGTGTTGTGATAGTGATTGTTTTTTTATTTATTTAGCTATATTTTCATTTAGAATATTTGTTTCATTGACAAGTTTTCGGGCAAGGACAATTTTCGTACCACTGTTGCCCGCAAATAAAGCCCAACTAGTAATGATTTGGGTACCGTCCCGGGAAAACGAAACTTTATTGGGACCCACTTTAAAATGAATAAAAAGTAAAAGTTAAGTATGCCTATATAGGTCCCACTGCAGCGCACAGAAACTATGAGGTGGTTTGGGCTATTCTCCATGAAAATAAATAAGAGGAGGTCATAAACTTCCAACCCAATGAAAGTGGAAGATAAGACTTATAAAGGAACTCGTGTAATATTGCAGAAACAGATATGTAGTGTAACAAATAGAAAATAGGAATAATTAAAAAAAGCTCGTGTACTATATACAAGATGGCTACCTAAAAACCCTTTGCTAGGCAAAAGTCTAAAGACAATTGCCTCGTAACAGGAACAATGGCTTAGAGGCTAAACAGGGCTAAATAGGGTTTCTAGATTTATCGTCAAAAATATATAAACTACAGACTAACACAAAACTCTTTTGACGTATCACGTGAGTTGCTAACTACCTGCCAGTAACATTTGCAGTAAAATCGCCGAAAAGTACAGTGCAGAAACGTTAATGATGCTCGCAGACCCTACCCAATCTTTTTCTATTGTAGGTTTGTGCTGGTCCTTCGAGTGTTGTCTTAGAGCTGCAAACATTTGTAATGCCGCAATATAAAGTACGTGCAGAGTTTTTAATTTAAACCCCTTACACTGTTTTAGTAAAACCTGTTTATGCTTATTTCTTTTCCCAGCAGTAGTCAAGTGCAGAGTGCTTTTGAGAAATAGGTTTGTGTATTTAATTTAGAAGTTAGCCATAAAACAATCTTAACGTTGTAGCAGGGAGGAATTTGTTATACGAGTAATAATATAAGTCTAGTAGGTAGTAAATCAATTAACTATATTGGCTAGAAAACAAATGAATAAGGATTTAGAATTATAAATAAAGTCGCCATTATTGAAACCAAAACGTCACAAAATGATTGGTAAAATAAAGCACGATATAATTAATTATTTTAGATATAGTTTCTGGTTTTTTGTTAGATAATTAAGTATTACATAAATCATATTCAATTCTTTTTTTTTTTGTTTTTAGTTAATAAATACCATAAGTCTTATTACTTGGAACCAAGCCACACTAGGTAGACAGACGACCTGGTAAAGGTTGAAGGAAACCGCTGGATGCAGGCCGCTTCCAACCGGCCAATCTGGAAGTCACAAATGGGGGTGGCCTATGTTCAGTGGGGCTGTGTCCTATGGCTGAAATGATGATGAAACCACACATAGAAGCTTTTCTTAATGCTTAGGCTAGGCTAAGTGCTATGGTGATAAATGGACGTGAGTCAGACGGTTGTCTAGAGTAAAATATTACTGTACTGCTATAGGTTTACATTATAAAGTGAATAAATGAATATGAATATGAATATGAATATGAATGATCATAGATTACACCGCCAGAAAACAGCTGAGCGAATGAACTAATAGAAGAACTCAGAACACTAACTAGATGCTAAAATTACACTGCGCTTGAATCAAATTAGGCTGAGTGCTGCGGTCTCTTTGCTGCAATTCCATATCAAACGATCCACAGATCCGCCATAGAGTTGCAAGTAATTGCAAGTGAAGATTTGGTTGACTCATGCCATAAAATAGTGACGTATATCACAAAATAAAATGTGTATATTTAATTTTTATCCGACTTCAAAAAAGGAGGAGGTTCTCAATTCGTCGGGATCTTTTTTTTTTCTTTTTTTTTATGTATGTTCAGCGATCATTCGTTACCACGTTACATAACCGATTTCGACAATATTTTTTTTGTTCGAAAGGGAATACTTTCGAAATGGTCCCATGTAAATGAAAATCATCAAACTTTGCATGAACTCCATACCGAGCCATCTGATTTTTGTATCTATTATTTCTTTATTAAATAGCATATGAACTTCAAAGATAGTACTTAACATTTTCGTTCACCTCTAAGGTCATACAAATGAGGAATGAAATTGGTGTTCAGCAGTTAACTTTTGTTTGCACTCTTATGATTCGTTTTGTTGAGGATGTATCACTAAAAATATGTAAATTAGTAAATTTTATTTAATAAAAATAACCGACAAAAACCAAAAAGCTGAAAATAATATTAACATATAAGTACCTAATCAGTTACTTTTGGAGTCGGTGCCTACCGATGAGAGTTTCAATATTTTCGTTTGCACCGACTCAAAAAGTAACTGATTAGGTACTTAAGTGTTAATATTATTTTCTTAATATTTTAATTGCTGCTGTAGTCTACACTACAGTAAAATGTGGAGTAAATTTTTATTCATTAGCTACCTTGAGAGTACAACATTGAGTTTTGCGACCACAGATCGAACTGTTAAAAAATAGCGCTAACATTAAAAATTAGTTTGTTTTGTTGGGTTGGGTTTCATTCCTAAACTGAACTAGGAAACTTAAAACACCTAAAAAGCTTTTTGTTGCTATCCAATTAATTTGTCAGAGCTGTCTCCCTGATGTAGATAGGTACTCGTCGGAGTAACACAAGCACCTATGAATCGATAAACATCAAAGAGATTACGTTCTATACTTTGATCTCGGCATTGTTCGAAAACCATTTTGTCCCGAGATTGCTTTTTTGTGTTGGAATAAAGAAATTATTTGTTAAGCTTAATCCTATTAGGTGATGGAAATACACTATTCGGACTTTTAATCTTTTATTCATTAAGGTATGTTAGAAAACCGACTTCAAAAAACTGAAAAGCTAAAAATAATATCAACACATAAGTACCTAATCAGTTACTTTTGGAGTCGGTGCCATCCGATGAGAGTTTGAATGTTTTCGAGGGAAGGACTTTTTAAAAATAAAATTTACTTATTTCATCTATTTTTAGTGATACATCCTCAACAAAACGAATCATTTGAGTGCAAACATAAATTAACGGCTGAACACCGATTTCATCCCTTATTTTTCCCACCTTAGAGGTGAAATTTTTCCAAAAAACTTTCAATCCATCTTTAAAGTATAAGATATTCCATAAAGAAATAATAATCAAAATCGGTTCACAAATGCCGAAGAAATTGGGCAACAAAATCAGTTGGTACGGTATGGAGTTCATGCAATGTTTGATGATTTTCTTATAGATACCATCATCAGAAATTGATCAAATTTATATGGGACCATTCCGAAAGTATTCCCTTTCTAACAAAAAAAAAGGCTATCGAAATCGGTTAACCTGGTAACGAATAATCGCTGAACATACATAAAAAAAAACCTCCTCCTTTTTTTAAGTCGGTTAAAAACAGGTCAAATGTGAGTCGGCTTGCGCACCAAGGGTTCCGTAGATACTTTTAGGTAGCTAAATAATTCGTCCATAACGGGAATTGAGTCTCGAAGTTTTTGACCGCTTTTTCCGAGTTTTTTTTCATGTACAAACTCTTCTTTTCTTTTCCGACTTTTTCTTTCACTTTTTAACACATTGCTTTTTGCCCAATTTTTTATTCTAGGTCGTTTCCTTGCTCGTATTAAAGATCGAATATAAACATGTTTTAATTGCGTTGACTTAGAAGCGAAACCTTCACGTGTTCCTGCTGAAAAGGGTCTTGTTATACAGAAAAACGAACAAGAACCCTAAAAAGAAAGGTAAGTTGACAATCGTATCAAAAAGTCACCATTAATAAAAGCACTGCTCGTTTTTTATAGATCGTGGGTTAATGACAACATGCAAAAATATATAATATTGGCAACTTGAAATCGATATTTGCAGGCGTACGACAGTTATTTATTTGCAACATAAATCTCCTTTTTTAACTTAGATCCTTTGTCTTTAGTTTTTGTATCTATTAGGTCTGAAGTTTAAATACTATATCACCACTATAATAGGATTATTATACGGATCTCGGATTTATCGAAATCTTCCTACAAAATACCGATAAGGTAAGACAGATTTAGATAAAAATAGATATACATGATTATAACCGTAAACATTTATTTTTGTTCTCTTGAAAGGTTCTAACTTATAGGGCTAATAATTACAAGACTTAGGTTCGGACTACATGCATCCGGAATTTTTCAGAACCCCATACAAAAAGGATTGAATCCGGGCTTGTCCGGAGACATTTTGTATGCATGTAGTCCGAGCCTAAGGGTCAGTTTCATCACTTGCTTTTAAGTTCCGGATAACCTATCTGGCACTTGTTGTTTTGACAGATAACCCATAAAATTTTACGACTGTCTGGTGTAGTGGTTCGCTCCGGACTACAAAGCCGGCGGTTGCTGGTTCGAATCCTGCAAGGGGCAAATGTTTGTATGATGAGCACGAGCAATTTTGTACCTTAATCATGGATGTATAGTATAAAAGTATTTAAGTATGTTTATCCGTTATCTAGTCGCCATAGTACAAGATCTGCTTAGTTTGGGGCTAGCTTATTGGTGTGATTGTGGAAACAATTTATAATTATATATATTTAATTAGCAAGCGGTGAAACTGGCCCTAAGTATTCATAAAAAAATATTACTACAAATAACAAATAATGAAGCATGATCAGATAACGTAACCAAGTTTAATTTTGTAAGAAATCGAAAACATTCTTACGTTTACTAACCACGGCTGAAATCAATTGAATTTAGACGTACACACGATTACATTCCAGTATCCGTAAAGCTAATATCCGGATACAATGTAATCATAATCCGCTAAACTTATAAACAAAACCCATCTTCCATCCCGAAATCAATCAACTCGCATTTTATTCCGGGGAATAGGAACGAAATCGGAAGAAACGGATTGTGTACCAATTCAATTGACCGAACCCACTCGGTGTGGAGTGTACTTTGATCGATCTGTCAATCTCTACGTTGATCGCGTTTTGTTGCTGAACACATCCATTCGCAAAAAGATATGATGAAACTCGTTTTTAGTGTCATTCGATTAAATGAAAAAAAAAAGGAAACCCCTTAGGATAACTCGTGTCGTGTAACATAAATTAATTCATTTTGAAAATCACTTTTGGGGAGTTTTTTAAAAAAATGTTTTGCGAAGTGTACAGTCAACGGAAGGTCAACCTACTCAAAATGTTAAAGGTCATTAAACTGATTTTTGACTTTAAGTCTGGCCCGTAGAGATCAATATCAATTGCAAAAATTTTACGTTTTGTGGTGGGTTGACGAGCTGCTGTCTGTACAATACGGCTTATTCGAGTCTCAAATATTTTTATTATAAGTCGAAAATAAATTAAACTTTTCCCTCTGATCTTCGAAACTACTAAGCCAAAAAAATTATAAAGTTAAGAAGACGTTTTTGTGTAAAAAAAAATACAGGGTTTGTAAATAGGGTCCGGTTTTCTAATTCAAATGTGCATTAGGTTAATGAACCTGTTAGTTTGGTCCAAGTGTGGTTTAAATTTAACGATTGTCAAAGTCAAAAGTCAAAAATCTTATTCAATTCAGGACAAAATTGCCACTTATGAACGTCAATAATAACATTATAGGCCCTTAGGGGGCCAGAACATGTCTCCTTATTTTTTGGGCCCTACTAGCGCTTCGAGACAAGACACAGACAATCTGGCAAGTGCTGAGAAGAAACGCCGGAACAAACTCAGTCACCACTAGCTGCCACACAAAAAATATAAATCAAAATAAACAGGTAGGTACATCAGTTTAGTGCAGGCTGGACTGACCATACATTCTTGTCATCAAGATAGTCTTGAATTTTATAATACCCCTTAGACATCAGTGTAGTTTTGACATGTGACTTAAATTTATTAATAGGAAGTTTGGTAACATTGTGAGGTATATTATTGAAAAATTTAATACAATTTCCCAAGAATGAATTACTTGTTTTGGCCAATCTAAAGCTTGGGACTACAAGTTTGTTTTTGTTTCTGGTGTTATATGAATGAATATCACTTTTCTTTATAAAAAGATCTAAATTTTTGCGTACGTACATGATATTATCAAATATGTATTGAGAGGCTACAGTGAGTATGTTAATTTCTTTAAAGAAATCTCTCAGGGATTCGCGCGGATTAAGTTTGTATATAGCACGAATGGCTCTTTTCTGTAAAATAAAGATGGTATCGATGTCCGCAGCAGAACCCCACAAGAGAAGACCATAAGACATAATACTATGAAAGTAACTGAAATACACCAGCCTTGCCGTTACAACGTCAGTTAGATGTCTAATTTTTCTAACCGCAAAGGCAGCTGAAGCAAGCCAGAGTGTCAACATGTGGTCCCCATTGCAACTTCGAATCCAATGTAATGCCCAGAAAAACTGTGGAGTTTGATAGATCAAGTTTTTCACCATTTAGTAAAATTACTGTGTTAGCTTGTTTCACGTTAGGCATAGTAAATTTAATACATTTGTTTTTTTTTGTATTAAGAAGTAAGTTGTTACTTGTGAACCAATTTAATACCTTAGAGAGAGCTCCGCTTACATCGTCAAATACCTCTTCGCCTCTTTTTAATTTGAAGATTAAAGAAGTATCATCAGCAAACAGAACTATCTCACAGGAGTCTTTAGAATGGAAAGGGAGATCGTTAATATAGATTAAAAATAGCAACGGTCCCAATATTGAGCCCTGGGGCACTCCCATTTGAAGCGGGGCGCCAGAAGAGTTAGTACCATTAACGTCATAATAGTCATAATAGGTGAGTTTATCTTTAATATTAAAGGTTAAATAATTTTTTTCTTATTAGGTAAGTTAACTCCTTTTGCTACGAGTAAATTTTTTATGTATCTTATACTTACGTAATACTCGACTGGGCACACTTAACGATCACCTACACCTTTTATATTTATCTCTTTTTAAATTATGAACTAGATTCCGTTTGTATAGTCACGCACAAGATAGTTTAGTTTACTCTGTTAACAAGCCCATAGCTTCATATTTCACTCTGGTTTTCATATCCCCACTTTCCTCACAGTTCTAACACTCAACGCAATCTAACCCCATTTCTCAGCAAGTTTGCTTTAAATAAACATAATAACGTGCTTGTAACTGTAACTTACAGCGTGTATAACGACGCTATTTTGTTTTCTCATCGCTTTTTGCATACACAAGCTTAACACGTACGTATCATAATAATATGCTTCACATGTGATGTGTATTTTTAGTTTTTTATACAAAACTGATAAAGTACATTGCATAATAAAGTGAAATATGCAAGAGAACTATGTTTAACTGAAATTAATAACTATTGTATCGATTTCTGTAATAAATTATCCGTAATGTGTCTTTCAAGGTGTAGTGATGACGCAATACGTAATGCGTAAAGGAAAATTATATCGGAGTAGGATCGGGCTGTGTGGCGTGTATTGTAGTTAGGTAAGTTAAATGCACTTTTTCATTTAATAGGTAATAATAATTTATTTAATTTATTAACCTGCTACGTAGCATGATGGTGGTCCACTCCATTGCATTCGTGAAAGAACTGAGATCTTAATTACAATCTGTTTTTAGTAATCAAATTACTTTGCAAGTATTTGTATTTTTCCTTAAACTAATAATAGCTGTGTGGAGTAAGCATTTGGGCTTAATAATGCGTGCAACAACGAATTAGATTAGAATAACATTTTATTTTAAAGGAACTAAACTTCCAGATTGAATAGTAATCTTTACATTTTATGGGCAATACCGTATTTCCAATATGTCTTTCAGTATATTAAGCCAAATGTAAAGCAGGCTCCAAAATATAATATGTACCTATATGTAAGTAAATAGGTATTTAACTTTTGTCAGCCAGGAGTTGGTTGGCCATTTAAATCTGCCTACCTTTTGGGGTACAGTTACATTTAATATCAAAAAGTTAGAACTAACTCGGCATACCCAGGTTGTCTTCGGCTTGTTATCAATGCTTTGTCTCCAGCGATTGAAATGAGAAATGGTTAAATCCCACCTAAAACCGTCCTGTCAATAAAGATTTACGCGTTGCGTACCTGAATATCACGAATGTGTGCGACGGGTCGTCAACGAAACATTGGCGTCCGAATTTTGTTTTCTGTCGGTGTTTGACAATAACACAACTCTTCGTTTGTGGCTCGAAATACGAAAATCCCAAAAAGCGGTTAATTCCTCTCTTTTTGATTTGCGACCCATCAACAATAGGTCGGGCAGAAAAAAAGCATACGAATAAAAACCAATTATTATTTGTATATTTTTAGAAAACATATTTGTTTGTTTATCCTACATGTGATCCTTAACCATTCTTCCGATTGCGATGGAACTTTGAGTTGATTTGAAAACCACGCGATTAAAGTCACAGGCTAGTTATAAAATAAAATAAAATAAAAACTCGCATACTACAAAAACTTCATGAATTTCATTAGTAATTTCTCTTGTTTCTGCTTTGAGAATCGCCTCTTTGTAAAAAGGTTGCTTTCTTAAAATTGTAATATGCTGCATAGACGCTAATTAGTTTTGAATAAAACACAAACGATTCCAAAAATGTATTATTAAATGTTTATAAAATAATCTTTGGACATTAGCAAAACTTCGGTTTTTTTCAACTATTCTAATGCTTTTCGAAATATGTGTAATCGGTTTTTATAGAATTGAATCCTTATAAAATAGTACCGTCTATTCCATCTCCGATACGGTTTTCGTTTTGTATTTTCCTTTATATTTTCTTTGTAATCCCTTTGAGTACTGATCAGTGATCGCTTATTGTTAATCCTTCTAGTTTTCAATAAGCTTTATGTAAAGCTATAAATAATCTTTAGATTAATATTCATTTTGGTTTTGTTTTATTATTTAATCTGCATTGTTGTTGTTGAGTTTTATGAAACGTAGCGATTTACATTTTAAATCTAGGTCGAGGATTTGTCTGTTTCGAGAATAATAATGTTTATTAGCTTGATTGATTTCGTGACTCGTGCCTGATCACGTGATATCTCGTTGTGTACAAGAAAGGCACCTGCAACTCTATCTGCAGCATCTAGGAGGTGTTGGTACGTAAGTACATTCTTTTCTCCTACCAGGCTGTCTTCTTTTTGTACCTACTTCTTATATTTTTACATGCGTGTATACCGACCGTCAATTTGCGTCATTACTTTCGGAATTCTACTCACCGCAGACCAGCCGCGTCTTTTAAATTTCATGGCCCGCCTCGCCATTATTTGGTCGTCGACCGTTCTTCAAAAGAGTCAAACGAACTAATGCACGTAGGTTAATTTTATTACAGGTGATTCTAATGTTCAAACAGAATAAAAATGAGATAGGAAGAGAAGATAGAACTATCAATTACATCTCTTTTTCTTTACCCTAAATTCAATGACACCTTTATGTTCAGAAATAAAAGGAAGTCTTTCTATTAGCTTCATTTTTAACCAACTATGTACTGAGACTATCAGAAGAGTTTTTGACCGTATTTATAAATGACGTATACTTTTGACACTTTGTGAATATCTGACATTCGGATGACAATACAATAATTTGACACCATCGTAATGATCTGATGATCGAGCCAGGAGCTGGATAGTGAAAATTGTCAATGGCTACTATTAAATCTTCTTAGAAAAAAGCTTGTAAGGTTACAGAAAAAATAATAAAACCCAGTGTGTAGGTAATCCGGTGCCGTTACCAGCTACTGTTGCCGGTAGCGCGGCGGCGCGCGGCCTAATTGTCTCCGAATGCGCGCCGGAACAGGCCGCCCCAGCACCTTCCGCCCGCCCAGCTTTTATGCCTTCAAAACTTACATATTTTACGAGTGTCTGAATGATTTGTGTTTATTACAGACAATATAACTTACAATGATGATAGTAAAATATTAAATAACATCAAATACATTGCTCTCATTCTATGGTAAGTAGCCAAAGCACTTGTAGTGATACAGCAATCAGAAACAATGAGAGTACCATGACACCCAGACCTAATATACAAATATTGGGTCCCAGAGACAATATAGAAAAGTTCATTTTCTATATTAACCCGATCGGGGATCGACCCCGGGACCTCCGAGAAGGCGACGCCAAGTCCGGTGTGCTTGCCTTTCGGCTACGGAGGTCGCCAATGTCGTGATTCGATGCAATATTTTTGTACATTGGTAATTTGTGTAGGTAGGTTTGGTAGGCATGATTATGTTAAGTAGTTGTCTTAATTAATTAAGTGATTCTTCCTGGTCTACCACAAACATCTTCAATTGTAAAAACCTAAAAAATCATGTGATGCATTCACAAAACAAACCAAATTATTCTCGAAACCAATGAAGATCGTTTTTTATTCACCTTCAATAAACGTGTTTCTCTATATCATGGGTACACATTTCCGCCAATATCCCATGCCACCTAAAACTTAAAGACAACAAATGAAGATCTCACAAAAGAAAATGATTTGACGTCTAGATGACAATAGATGCGAGATAGACTTAAAAAGACCGAAAGAGAGGCAGTTGCGCACTTAATAGCTGTTGAATGCCGCGTGGAACGGGGCGTTCTGCATTATATTACGTTGCCTTTTGTACCTCGCCGGGTAGGAACATATTTTAAACTCTCACAGACTGGTCTTTTATATTTTACATTAAGTGGTTGAAAAAGCCTCAACTGAATACCTTTCTACCTTGGTAGAAATGGTTCTTAACTTTCAGAATAGCTAGTCAGTAACGCTATAGTTGTGGCTCCGTTATCGTCAATAATAAGGTATAATATTACTTGTGCTTTGTTGGTTTTGTGTAATTAAGAGTATTTATCTAACATTTTAAACTTTATTGATGCATTTTTAATTATTACGGGTATTATGCAACATATCTCTTTTTATTAGCGAACTCAGCTGACTAACTTTTTATTAATTTCAAAGTAATTCCAAATCTTTTACATACGTCTATAATTAAAAATAAATTAGGTGTACAGTGTTAGGTATTTTAAAAAAATATCATAAAAATGGACAACATTCCAAGTCCTAATTGGACAATTGGAAGGACAAAAGGAAGTGGGAAAGACAAAGCATCAACTTTAAGTATTGCTTTTGATTTTCGGGGTAAGTTACAAAAATATGTGATTTCATGTTTTATTTATGTAAACGGGTTTTATGCAACACATACCTTATTTTGCGTTATTGGTTTTCCCGACGTTTCAACCTAGTTGCATAGGCCGTGGTCACGGGATGACTGGCGACGTGCGGCGTCGTCTGCCCGAGCGCGATGACAAATATTCACCCACCCGCACTTCTTTAATATTTGTGTCCGTAGCAGGCCTACGACACTCCGCGTTTCGGTCGAGATAAATACCTACGCGACGCGCACCTTCGAAGAGGCTAAAATCAGTTGAGTGTCACGCGCGCGCGCTGTTACACGTTTTTATTATTAAAATTAGTTTTTTGTACGCGTTACACTTCCAACTTTATTCAGAGTTAATTCACTGTGAATAAGAAAATTAAAAGAAATCGAAAATGTTGCAGCATTTGGGTTATAGATTTCGCCACCGGGTCGCTCGGTAGCATTAGTAGCAGCGACGCGACCGCTCCGTTGTGATTGAAAATACTAACGTCTCGATTTCCAGCAGACCTACCACAATATTATAATAAGTCCATAGACCACTTCTTTACTATTTTAAGTCCTCATTAGGTAGGTACTTACTACGTTACGACATTTTTATACTCTTTGACACTAATATTGCGATCAGGGTGTTTTCATAAATTAATTGTATCGATATACCGAAATGGAAAGTAATATTTTCATTGAAATGATTACTAATTATCTACACGCTATTTCATGCGTAGGTAGGTATCGACCAAATTCACAAACACAAGTCGCAGCCCTTGCGAGAGAGCGGTAGCTGACAGGACAAAGTAAAAAGAGCTCTTACTTGTGGCGTTTTGGTGGATTATCGCTTGCAGTAACGCTTTGTAGGCTATTATAAAATGAGAGTACATTGCCTGGTGCAAGCTAATTTGCTCTTTGTTGCCGCATATTGAGAGTGTCGTTTCTGCCTATATTATTTATTCTGTGTCCGTAGTACAGTCGGTCCGACAAACTACATTAACAGTATCCGGGTTTGTTTTGGACGACGTAACACGCGACTTACACTTCGTAATCACTGTATTCCATGCTGATGATAACTTAAATCCGTCTTCCCGATTGAAATTATTGTACTTTTTTATTTCAATAGCTTCTCGTACTAATCTCGAATGGTAGTGCCGATCAATAGAGAGGATTTTTGGGGCATGTAGTTCCATCCAGTGATTGACACCCGAATTTAAAAAATGCAACAAGAAAGTTTAAAATGTTTTAATTATGTAAAACTTTAAGGAAGAAAAGTTTAAAAAGAAACGTTTGAAATTCATAATATTTGTTATACACACAGGATACTGCATAATGCTCAATATTGCATATTTTGAATATTGCAAGGTTTCAATCAATTCGATTGTGCCGTGTAAAATTAAATTTTCAGATACAGACATACAATTAATTTTAATGCTGCATTTTCGGAGCTTTTGGTCTAAAGTTTATTTAAACTTGTTTTACTTTAAAGCTTCTCAGGTATATGCTTTTAAAATCGTGTAACACTATAACACGTAAATTTTGAATTTGTTGTAATTTCATGTAAGTGATAATGATGGCGATGGTTATTTTAATTTAAATTGTAATCAAATTAAATTATAAAGTCATTTATCACACCATTTTGTCATTGTCTCAATAAACTTTCATAAGTTACGACGGACAGTGAATTTTGCCAAGGGCCCAGCACACTCAGACCCGAGCCGTGTTCTGAATTGAACCGAACCAGGAACCGAACTCGGGAATTCGTTTAAGAAAGGCGATCCGCGTCACTACGCTCATCGGATCGTAACAACAATGAATAAAATAACATTTCGGCGACGCCAAGTCCGGCGTACTCGAGGCGAGTCTCTGGCGAGTACGCCGGACTTGGCGTCGCCATCTCTGAGGTCCCGGGTTTGATTCTCGGTGTCGGGTCTAGGTGGTGTGGTAATGTCGTTGTTTTTGATTTCTTTAACACAAGTGCTTTAGCTGACTTAACTTTAGATCAAAGCAATATATGTGATAATAACCAATATTTATTTAGGTAATTCATTTCTACTGAGGTAAAATCGAATTTTATTACATTACCAAAATATAACTCAATTGTATTCTAGCATACTAAATCTTGACTACTTATTTGTAACAAACGCTAACTAGGTGCCCAGTTAACAATTCTAGAACAGCATCCAAGATGTCAACCATCGACCACTTCCTATATTATTCAATACATCTTATAACAAACCAGCCGAATTCGTAACTAAAAGTTGGCAACTACTGAACTAAGTACTTGGAAACAATCGGCCTGTCGCCGGCAACCGGCCGGAGTTCTAATTGCCGGTCCGGACTGGCACCCACCGGTCCCGGAAATCGTCGCTTCACACGAGTCTCTTTTACCTTTGTTCGTTCGCCTTTACTATATAAATATTGGATTCTTCTTGCCTTTAACTGACTTTTTTAAGGTCTGCAGTGCCTTAAGCGATCATCCGATAACAGGTGTCTCTGCGGAATTAAATATTATTATAAAAAGGTACCTATGTTTTAATTTCAGTCGGTGTTAAAAGTTCCTTTTTTATTTTCTTGAAATATTAAATTTTCTCATATAATTCCTAGTATCATACTGTCATCTAATACGAGTGTTGGCGATGGTTGTTGCCAACATATTTATCTATCAACCTTTATTACATTGTCTTTTATTCTTTATTTTTGAAATTATTGCTGTTTTTATATTTAGTGTTTTGTTTGCATTCAGGTGTGTTTCGCTAGTTGTCAATATGGGAAGAATGTACGTCTAAGCTGAGAGAGTTTATTTAATCGGATTTGCAAGTAAGTACTGCTTCCTTATTAAGCCCTGCCCTGCTCCTATCCTTGCTGACAAGCTTTCGCAATTGCTGTCGTTTTTAACGAGTACCTACTTGTTTCTTGTGATTTACAAAAATACCTATTTTCTGTTGCCCGCGACTTCATTCAGGTGATCTTCAATCAAATTCAGAACTCTCCCCCAGCGTACAACAACTCATGTAAGTGGATCCCAATCGAATGAATGGTTTGTAACCGCATACGGGACTAACAAACAAACATTCATTTACTTTTCATCTTATACTCGTTTTTATATGATGAAAACTAAATGATAAGAACCTGTTTTTTATTTACTGCTAAAGCTTAGCTTTTCGACACTCGATTTACCTACCTATGAGAAAATTATATGTGGTTTAGTTTGATTTTCATCCCATGAAAGCTAAGATCTTTTTACGTTCGTTATATCAAATGACCAGTCATTTAATGAGAAACCAATAGCCGATCCGCTGAACTCTGAGTCCCAATATAAAAGTTTTTATTACTACCCGACGTAACACCTTTACCTGCAGATTACCGCGCGTTTAGTGGGTGTTTCTGAGAATCGCCTAGCGTTATTGCAAGTTAACTAGATTAAGAATCTACTTATTTTACTCGCTAGGTTTCTTTAGGAATTTAATTAAAAAATATTTCGTTTAACAGACCTCAATATTATTTAATTAATTAAAATGTTGGCGTTAACATACTTTCTTAATAATAAACTTACGTGTGAACTTTTTATTCACAATAATGCTGTTTATTACATCAAGGATAAAAAAAAAACTTAAATAAACATTTTAACTGTCTCTAGTGGGATTCGAAGCCACGACCTTTCGCTAACCGGGCGACTGCTTTTACCAACTGAGCTATGAAGCTACGGAAGACATAGTTAATAATTATGTTGAAACAACACTGGCTTATTAACAGCTATAAGCACGCATTGTGCATACCTATATATATATAGACCTATGTTTAGGCTACTACAAATGGATGACGAGAATGTGAAATAAATAATTTTACTGAATTAACCCAATTAAATGTTAGTACATCTTCAATTTTTCAACACCGTCATGCCATATTTGATAACATTTTTTTTTCCAAATTATTGCAGCGCTTTAGAAATAATGACAACCTTCTAAAATCCTCTGTTAGAAGTTTAAAAAAAACTTTACACAATTACCGCTTCAAACAATTCGCGTTCGCGCCTTGTCGACCGAATTGACCCGTCCTCAAAGCCGATTTGAAAGCGATTATACTGAATTCCACTCACTCGCCGAACCAAACTGAAATAACGAGTCTTTCAACGATCGTGTGAATGTGGCGATTAGCGAACTTTTTATTTGAATAAATTAGGCTAATTTTGTTGAATTAAAATCAACTTATCGATGTCATTGAAATTAGAGTTGGTATTGGTTAAAAAGCTTGCCGTAAACATTTTATTTTAATTAAACTTCATGCTCATAAAAATTAAACAGTGAAAGTACAAAGCCTGTCTGGGGCCTAACTATGATCCCTTAAAGCAGTATTACTTCAAATTTGTTTTATTTTTGTGTACAGAAAAAAATATTTGTGTGTAGGTATAAATTGTAACTTCTTTGTATGGTGTACAATAAATAGTATCTACCTATCTATCTATAGAGTTCGACGTGAAATTGACACTGCTTACGTACCTACTGTAACTAGTAATAATTTATTTATGGACCCTGTAAACATTTTGGTAAGTGACGAGGACAGCTATTTTTCTAATAAAGTAATGTTAATTAATAACACAAAATTTTGAAACCCTAATTAGTGACCAAACTTACATTAAAATCATTCGTCCATCACAAACATTAAAATACATTCACTGCGAGTATGCCCTTAATTAATAATAAAGTTGCTGAAGAAAGGCAGCTTCAACAAAAACAAAAACATTTGAGTGAATTTAGTTATATGAAACACAACATTTACTCACAATTGCTTGTAAGTACTACGTAAGTACTACGTAAGATCTACTTTTGTGACACGTTATTTTTCTATAAAATATTTGCTTAACTTACTTTTGATACTGTATTCAAATAAAAATATATTTTATTACTATATTACATACATACATGTAGATAATGGGTAATACCTACATGATTACGAAAGTATAAGGTGCGCCTTTTACAGTGTAAAACTGAATAATTTACCATTTTCGTAGGAGCACAATCTTGTGACAAATGTCGATGTCGTGGCCGGATCGTAAAATTGATCATTTCATGATGTGACCGATCATTTCATAAAATGGTGGTATTTCATGATATAAAACAGAACCCGCTGCCTACATCATGATGTGGTCTGGCAAGATCAATGAATACTCAGCGTTTAACGATATAAACAGCTAAACGCACGACTACTTCATGAAAAGGTCAAACATTAGTAATCATATCATAAAATCGTTACATTTCCCACCTGTAGAGGCGCTCATGTGGCTTTGTTTTTGTGATGAATAATGGCGGCGGACAAATATTTTATTCTACAAGTGAATATTAATGTGTAAATTGAAGGTGAAAGTGCAGTGATATATCGTTACGACATCAAGCTAGGCGATTTTTACGAAAGTCACTCAAAAAACGAGCGCAACGTCAAAAAATCAAGGAGGTTGGAATGTAATTTGAGAGGTTAGTTAGGTTATTTATCTATTCAAGTCTTTTTATTTGTTATTTTTGTTAAAAAATAATGACAATTAAAAATGTTTAGTTTATCTATCGACCAAGATTACAAATGTTAAACAAATTCACGTAACTTGTAAACGTATTTTTATTTTAATGATATGGCCAAACGTGGATTGACATTTTATCGAATGTTGACGTTTAAACGATATGGTCAGTTTTAGTAGGCCATATCATGAAATACCACCATTTTATGAAATGATCGGTCACATCATGATGTGGTCAATTTTACGATCTGGCTACGACATCGACACAAAATAGTAATATTTGCGCGTCAACTTGTTTTTTATATCGAGGCTGGGTTTTGGTCATGTATTTTGAAATAGGGATAATAAGACAGTCCATTAGATAAATGGTCTAGCATAGATATTTAATTAATCATATTTAAGTGAAGGTGATTTTAGTTAGAAGGGCATTTATTGTTGGAAATGATTACATTTCTAACAATAAATACCCTTGTAATAATCACCATCATCATCATTCGCCTGTCATGTTCTCAGGTCCTCAGGTATCTAATACAGGTTTTTATTGTTAGTAATGATTAATTAATTGTCACGAAAGTTATCTAAGTTTGATGGAGGTGTTTAATTAAAGACCCAATAAAAATCTTTTCTTTTCACGTTAGATCAAACACAAAAGCCCAGTCAGCCCGTATTCCTAAAACAAGTATACATACGAGTAATAAGATTCAGTAAATTCAGCCCCTTGTATGAGTATGAGTATGAGATTGGACTCCCTTTTCCGCACTTAGACTCAAATTCGGTCCTTTGTGCGTAGGGGTGTAATGGTTACGGATATAACCAGCCTAGCTCCGCCCAGAAGCGCAGAAGTTTCCTGGGATTTTCACAGGCTTCGCGGAGCGACCTTGGGTTGTCAAGGATTTCATTACGTTTTGATGCAATGTGAGGCACATACCAGCGGACTACGTGGTTGGCAGTTTCGTCTGTAGTAAGACATGCCCTGCGGAGAGGGCGGTCTGTGTTACCTATGGTGTAAAGGTGTTTATTTAGGAGTTAGTCACCGGTCACTGTCCCCATATTTATTCGCAGGTTTTGTCTTTCGAGCCTGAATATACGTTTAGTCAATCTGGGCGTGACCCCTGAAAGTTTTGATTGCCTGCATGCAGTACTCAAGTGTCCATCGTTTGTTTTGTCGTGATAGTGTACGATTTCTGATCCAGGCGCGCAGTTGGGAGTATGGTAGAGGGAGGATCGGGAGTGGTATCACAGTGACCATGTCCGAATGTCTCCTTGCCAACTCATGCGTCGTCGATACGATGCGTCGTCGATACGATGCTCTGCGGCGTCGTAATTCAGCCCCTTAAGATCTAATGAATTACTTTAATCTTATTTAACTAAGTGCGTTCGTGCCAAATAACATATTGCTACAGTGGATATTTCTCTGTACAAAATATAGTAATAGCTTACTAATAACTTTATGCACAAGGATTATAAAAAAACATTCAGCAGACATTGTAGGTACTGTGACAAAAATTGCTTACAAAAACGGGCCAAGTGTCAGGCCACGCGCAATGTTGGGTTCCATAATTACCCGTCACAGTATGCGGTATTTGCTACCTGTTTGACATAAATAACAACTTCATCTTAGTAATATTCTTCTCCAAATACATAAAAAAAATATTTTTAAATATGTTATTGTACCGCTTTGTCGGCTTGTTTAATTATGTAGCCTAATATTTACATATGCCTAATTACAGATTTCTAGTACTGAGAGTCTCTGAGCTTAGACGTAGACTGACAAACAGACGGACGGACATGGCGAAAGTATAATAGTCCGTGTTGACTAGGAAACCTTAAAAAAAATGTAACATATAATCTTGACAATAAATGGAAACATCCAACGATGACATAAATGTATTTATCAGTGTTTGATTATTTTACTTTTTGAGTGTTTGTTTTACGATAAATGGCAATACATTTCCTAATATTGTCTTCATATTGTGTGCGATAAGTAGGGAGTCACGTATGAGTGAGTAGCCTCCCGACCGTGAAGCTCAGTACATTGAAAAATGTACATGCGAGCTTTTGGGGTTCTCGTAACAACCGTGGTATTGGCCGTAATAATATTTATTATTTGTTGAACAACAAGATTTTGATACAACGTTCTATTTATACAGAGTGTCCTGTTACTCAAGGATAACCTTGTAAAATATTATATACAAGCAAGTAAACAACTTTTGTTCTGAATTTTAGAATTATGCATATAATTTTTTAGTTTTTTCTGTACAAATTCATCATTTTGGTCGATTACGAGTATTAAGACTTTAGTATGGAAGTAGTGGGGGGCGCCCTCCGATAAGGAGGAGCGACGATATATTGCCAAGCAAGGCTGCTAGCAGTTGCAGTGGATGGAAAAGAATAGCCGAAGATCGGGCGTAGGCCCTATGCATGCTGCATTGGGAGAGGCCTATGACTGTGGACTGACGAGGGCTGTTTATGATGATGATGATGGAAGTAGTTAATAGAACACAATAAATAAGTTTTTATAGGGTTTTATAATTATATCCTGTATTAAACCCATTTTTGTAGCACCGAGTAAAAATCGTACAAAAAAGTAAAACTATAATTATTTTTTTATTAAAAATGACAAAAGGATTTCTTTGTTTCAAAGAACTCCTCGACCGCATTACAGAACAAGCATTTCGATTCGTAGTTTTGCCACACACTTTTGTTTTGACTACAACCATCCTTTGTCGAGACGCTTGTTAGACCCAGCTTGGGAATAAAGTTTCGGCTACTAAAGTCCCACTTGAAAACCGAGCACGACAAAATGAAAGTTAAATTTGTAATTAATCGTAGTATTAAATATAAATATACACTGTAGTTCATGAAAATGTAGCTTCATAGAATAAGCAAAATTTCAATGGGTCTCGAGCTCGTACAAAACGAATCATTTTGTTCGATCGTTGCAACCGATGACCTTAGGAAGATGGCTGGCAGTGGGTGAATGAAAAAAACGTGAGATCGTGCTCTCTGGCACTTCTTGGCTTAGGTCCAGCAAAGGTAATGATGATGATGATGTTAGAGCTCGCCAACCTGATATAAGAGACAAACAAATTAGGAAATAATATAAGATTAGTTGTATAGGCAATAACTTTATAAAATGACTAATACTATTATTTTAATAATAATAATATTCTCTGATACTACTCACACAGGTGTTATATTCCTATAGTGAATAACAAGCGTCAATAACATAAATAAACTTCAAGACTCAAAACATAACATACATGAAAATTAAACTAAAAACTATGCCTAAATTATACGTAGTAAGTTAAGTACCTATATCTTTCATAACTTTGCCGTTGTGCGTTTATCAAGATCTCGATATCACGGTTCGAGTTCGGCTAGTTGATGCTATAGCTTTAGATTCTAGCTAGTTGATTCTCATTTGCCAGCCCAAAAAAAAGTAAATTTAGGTAGCTTTACCTGTAATTGCGACCTCACAGTTGTAATTATTTGATAGGCACGGAGACCAGTAGTCTACGACTAATTAGAGAACTTAAGGACCTTGTTGGACGTAGTCTGTGATTTAAGGTAATACGAGTAAGGTAATCAAGGAGACGAATTAAGTTTTGGTAGGTACTAAAACTTTTCATTCACTTTTTGCTCTAAAAAACTTACACTCTAAAGTCATATTTTAATGGTAAACTTTATTTTAGGATAATTATGGTTTATTTTTGTTAGATTTCAATGTTGTCGATCCATTAAAGCAAGATATATAACAAATCCTCTAAAATTAGACTTACTACAAGGTTTTCATTTTGGTTAACTGGTATGAATAGTCTTTTGATACAGGGTGAACATGAAATAGTTACCTAGTTTTTAAAATACTGATAGAATCTACTCTCTTCTGGTTAGTCGCCGTCACCATCACTTCAACTATTTGCAATAAAATGGGTAATAGATAAACTTCTAACGCACGTTACCATTTTATTGACACTATACCAATTTATTGATGAAACGAACTTGTTTTTGAATGCTATTGTAGATATTCTAGTAGTTCAGCACGTCGTTTACGGTATCATTGCTTTAGCATAATAGATGTAGGAACAGAAGTTTTACTTCTCACGAGGTGCATGAACTGTGTAATTTGCAACACATGTATAAACACCCCGTACTTTATTGATTAGAGATGATAGGGATGCAACGCTTTTTGTGGCGCGATGGAAATCGTCCAGCTTCTGTCTTTTGCATGAACTTCATGATCTTCGGCTGCCTCAAGCCCTAGCACTTCGAAGGAATGTTGTTTACGTATCGTGAGGATGTTATGAGTTAAGTTTTTCTGCCGAGATGCACGAACTATCCATTAAGCCTACTGCTTTCTACCCCAATTTGGCTGTACACAATACATAAAGCTGCAGCGTTTTATGTGATTGACCTGGCTTTTATTGTGGACGCAAGATTGCTCGTCCGGACGTTTGTATCCGATCCGGTTCGTTATGCTAAGTGGTTTGGGGTAAGTAAATTTATTAAAGTTAGTTGTGTAAGTAACAACGTGAATTGCAAGCACCTGTTTTCTCTTATTTTCCGTTTCTACTTCGTATTTTCATATTATATAAAAAAAATTAAGCTTGAAAATAGGAATGTTCATTTTTAGTTGGATTAATTAGAAATTTATGTAGAAGTATTGTTAAAGAAATCTTTAGTCAAACAGAGACAGAACTGGGTAAAATTAAACTTTATGTACCTAAGTAAGATATCTTATAACTACAATACTTCATTATAACGTATCGCAAATTTTACGGAAGAAACTGGCAAGCTATTAATGAAACCTACAAACTAATAAACTTAAATTCGGTCTTAGATTAAACTATTCAGAGAATCGGGTCTGGGGTTCGTGGTTAACCGAGTTCACGTACAAACAATAGGAGTTCGGCCGCAGACGTCCGCTCATGCCGTCATTTCTCTTGACCTAGACCCGGCCAACAGCCTTTGAGACTATTTTCGTGCAAGACGAGATGTGAGTAGACTGCAATGTTAATGTATGTTTAGCAGTGTTTACTGGGGGCTAGCTATAAGTCTATAAATAGTATTAATTGATGTTTGATTTTGTGTTTGAGGTATCCGAAAGTCCAAATGAAAGAACGGAACCCATATAGGATTAAATTACACTCTATGTATCACACGGACAATTTACTTATAATCAATTGGACAGGCCGAATTTTGATTATGACGATTACTTTTAGGGGAAAAATTTGAAAATAAAAAGAAAATGATTGTGACATTAAATAAAATGGCTTGCTTTTATAATTCTTATTTTAAGAACAGCGGATCCCTTTTAACAGATAAATGGTTGATTTGAGAAATGTGAAAACAAATCACATATGTTTATAGGGTAATAAGAAAACACTTAGCTACTATTTGTTCCTATGAATCAGTATTATCAGTAAAAGAACACAGCAAATAAGTGTTTTTTTATAACCCGGTATAACAAAGTTAAAAGGACAACTAATTACAGCTAAATGTACTTGGAGAAGAAATTTACTTACTATATGATGTTGTTAATTATGAAAAACAGGTAGAAAATTATATTGTGACAGAAACCTACATCGCGCGTGTAAATGTACAGTTTGACGTTAAAAGTTTGCTAAGGTACCTACTATTTTAAACTTAAGCCCATAAACAGACGACTGCGTGTGTTGTATTTTGTTTGATTTAGTTTCTAATATTTTATTATTATTTTAGACTTTTCCAGTCCAGTGTTTTAATTTTGTAAAGCTTTGCAAAGCTTAATTAGAGCTACATCTATAATATGATTGTAAAAATGAGCCTTTTTCGCCTTCGTCGTTTCGCTTGTACTAAAGCCAGCCAATAGCCTTCATGAGATTATTTTCCCGCAACCGTGGTGTGATATAACAGAATATGGGATTAAAACATAAATATTAAAACCACTCTGTTTTCTTTGATAAAATGTATATCCTAGACTCCAGCAGCCATAGATGTATTGTACTTATTGTCTTAAAGGCTGATAAGTTTCTGAAATGGTTGACTCAATCTGACTATAACTCCTTGCTATCCCTCGAAAATAACTCGAAAACTAAAAAATGTCGCAAGATACACATGGGGGTGATACAAGTACATGACAAGGGGCACCAAATTTTTATGTGAGAACGTCAATCTTCCGGCCTCCCTGTATGTATGTAGGTATAGGCTTGTTAAAAAGCTATTGGTCATTCCACCGCCTCCTTAAGCCCGGTTTACATTTCCTTAAGTACAGTAGCGAGTTTACTGGCGTCATCGGCGAGTTAAATCGCTTTTAGTAAAAGCGAGTCAAGTAGTAAGTTGTTGATTAAGTTAAGATGAATATATCGCGATTCTATTTTTCGGCGAGTACAGTCCGAAGTAATATTAAGTGGTTAAGTATTAGTATTAAGTAATTCAACGTCTATTTTCTAGATTAAAACAACTGTTTCGGACTAGTCTTCTTCTCGGAACGGCAACTTATGACTACTCACGCCTACGTTTGGACGCTACTTACAACTTAGGTACCACTTATTACTTAAATGACTGATTTCTTAACTCGCTACTGTACTTAATGTAATGTAAATCGGGCTTTAGTCTAATACGTCTACTCTATGCATCTCAGTGAAATTTGCTTAGAAACAAATTTCGGGGACCTCGAGAAATTTCTATTCATTCTATGGTTGCAAACTTCTTACAGCGGCTTGCAGCTGGCGTTCAGACGTAGTACATAGATACCATTTTACTGTATAATGAGCAATTTTTCTTGATGTTCCGGTTACGCTAAACGGAGTTCCAAAATTCACGAATGTTGAATGCTGAATGATCATACATTGTATCAAAGGAAATTCAAGTAAATTCGATTATGTGTCCATGCTAATAAAATACAATTTAATTAAAAAGGTATTCCGATTAGTGTGACAATTTGATTCGTCAAATACAAACCCTAATAAAATTTTCCCGAACTCAAATCAATAGCCGAACTAGTTGGTGTGGCCGGAGCATGACAGGTGAGTTCAGTAGTACAAAGTGGATGATATACGACGGATTAAGCCGTCAAGACTTTTTTTGTTGTAGGGAAAGCTGAAGGTAGGTATACCTACTTATATTTGCTCTAGTCTTAGAAGATGAATTTTTTGATTTATTACTTCTACCCGGGTGATCAATCATTTCGAGCATTTTGTGATTTTTACAACGGAGGTCTGGCGAGAAAATTATTTTTGGGTGCCGTTCATCTTTACAATCAATCACAGTTTGACATTAAGTGTGATGTAATTTGTGGAGTTTATCTAATTATGATTAATTTTGTGATTTGATTGCCCTTGTTACCTAATTCTTAATGAAGGCAGAGGCTTTTTGCAATCAGTCCTGTTATCTAAACATAATATGACGCATTTTACGGAACACGTGCTTATAGGAAGTGATATTCTTTTTAAAGTTACTACAGTATGATTAAAAAATTTTAGGCCTATAATTCAATTAAGTACTTATCCTGCTAACTTTCAGTTCGACTTAAATGACATCTTGATAGCAGTGCAAACAATTCAGCGCGATGAATATAGATTGATAATTTAAAGAATGGGTTAGAGCTATAAATGAAGAGAATGTTCTTCTAATGTGAACAGAGCCCCAGCAGTTATTATTTCGGTATTCTATCATTATTCGCAAGGATATTATACAAATTTTATAGGGTTCTTAAAATGCTCGCACGCTTGATGTAAACTCGATTTTTCATCATTAATATTGTTCTTACTCTTGCCTAGGTGCTGTGTTTGTTTTGAATAAACCCGCTTTAATATTTTACCTATTCAGTGTAGACTGTATTTTAGCTTTGCAATATTTTTAAGATAAAAATCAAATGACGAATGTTCTATCTGTGTCAATTCCCTTGCGACCAGAAGACGTATTTTTGAATCATGCGAATTCTAATCCGAATACGTAATCGTAAGATTCGCATGTGAATACCTAAAATCACTATTTTAGAAAATTCATTCCGTGAATTTTGCTACAAGACTACTACTACCCACTCGTTTTTCGTTTTCTACTAGTAGAAAGTACAGAAGAATGACATTGACAGGTAAACATTATGGTTGACAAAGATTGACCTAATAACTTTTTTATTTACGTTCCGTTTGAAGCGATTCATAACCGGTTTTTAAAAGTTAATGAGTTTTTCTGGGTGAAATGAAAATAGTTACAAGAATTTCAGTTTAATAGTGAACAGGCGGGAAGCAAGTGTAGCACCGCTCCCGACGTCCAGAATATAAGGTCAAACGGGAACCTAACTCCCTAATGCGCGTAGAGTCCCTTTACCCCAAGACACTAAGTCCCTAGAGCCCTAAGCCCCACCTAACAATAAATACGTAAATATAATAAGGATGTAGAAAGAGGAGTGAAGAGCTGCTCCCAGCTCGCCCAGGATAGCAGCCTTAGGACCCGCTGTCAGTCTGGCAGACTGACCAGACTGATCATAGTACGGCGGCTAAGGTAGTCTTGGCCGCAGTGGAGGGAAATGAAAACCAACACGGACGGTTGATATCTAATTTATTTACTATAATGTCATGTTTATATATAATACTAATTACAGAACGATAACATGTATAGGTTGATCGTTGTGTGCCGTCGATGTAGAGTGCCGACGGTGCATGTGCAGGGTAACTAGTTGGATGTGGATTACGTTTTAGATGAATACGTCCTAGATGGACACTAGGTCGCTGATGGTGCAGCAGACAAATGTACGATCGTAGCTCGTACATATTGGCATCTTCAAAATGCACAAAGAAGTAGATAGAAGATGCAGCCCCAGTCTTTAGCCAAAGTGTGGCGTTTTAGAAGAAACCAAATGCACGAAGTTGCTCGTACAAATAGCAACACTTAATTCAAGTGATTCAAAAACGCGTAAAATCGTGAGCAACAAAAACAAATTTCATACACGAATTGTTTTCGTGTTCGAATTCAATATTCATTTCTAATGTTTCAAAAATACGTCTCCAGTGTGTTATTCCTAGCCGTATATTCAAACTACTCGATATTTCCCGCAGATAAAAAGCGCAACACAGTAAACACGATCTGTTTTGTTCGGCCTTATCTTGTTTATTGCCCCGCTCGATCGGATGCATTGCTGTGGAAAAGTAGCTCCACATCCGTAAACTATTTTTAGGCACGCCCGAACGATGGAATGTGTTGAGTAAATACGCTTGCCTACGTAAGGCCGCTAGTGTAGATCGAATTTAGTTTTTGCAAATCCGGTTAGCGTCAATTGAAAAACTGTTTTATGGGCGGTGGTAAACAATGTTACTGATGTTTTGGCGGAAAGGTTGCAGCGCATTAGGCATAGTTATCTAAATAAACTGCGGAAATACATTTTCTAACTACATTTTCGATAAAGAATAAATTACTTAAACAAGTAATTCATTCTTGGGAAATTGTATTAATTTTTCAATAATATACCTCACAATGTTACCAAACTTCCTATTAATAAATTTAAGTCACATGTCAAAACTACACTGATGTCTAAGGGGTATTATAAAATTCAAGACTATCTTGATGACAAGAATATATGGTCAGTCCAGCCTGCACTAAACTGATGTACCTACCTGTTTATTTTGATTTATATTTTTTGTGTGGCAGCTCGTGGTGACTGAGTTTGTTCCGGCGTTTCTTCTCAGCACTCGCCAGATTGTCTGTGACTTGTCTCGAAGCGCTAGTAGGGCCCAAAAAATAAGGAGACATGTTCTGGCCCCCTAGGGGCCTATAATGTTGTTATTGACGTTCATAAGTGGCAATTTTGTCCTGAATTGAATAAATGATTTTTGACTTTGACTTTGACTTTGACTTATGCTCGAAGTTAATTTAAATTACGAATAAGGTTACCGTTTGCCTTATGTGTACATAAAATAACTTTGTATATATTATAAAACCCAAGTCTTAAAAATCTCAACCCACTATATAAACATCAACAAATGTAAGTACACATTTCCAAAAAAAATTAACAGATAGTACCTACCTACTGCTATTTAAATTATGGGCCTCTCTGTATAATCCTTATACTTCCGATTTGATTTGAGGTTGTTTTGATTATTAGACGAAGTTTCAACGAGTTCGATGATAATTTGCTTAAAATCCAAAACGGTAACCTATTTGGGAACGTAAACGTTCTACTAGTGATAATAATATTATTTTGCATTAGTACAACAAGTTTATAAAACAACACAGCCTATATTCGTGACTTGGTGTCTATAGAGATACCAAGACCTATACCAAGAGATTTTACCCAAATTTCATCATTATTTGCCTCTGCTAAGTCGCCTACGCTGGTACGGCCATGTTTTGCGGAAACCGGCAAGCTACGTAGGAAGCAAATGTTAGGCCATGCCGCCACCGCCACCGGTCCTGGCAAAAGGGGTAGACCAAGAAATGCTGGCTTGACGTCGTGAGGGCTAACATGCGTGCCAATGATCTTACAAATAGAGACGCTCAAGACCGTGCGAAGTGGAGAAGTAAATCAAGGAAAGCGGACCCTGGGCTCTAAAGCAGTGGCTTTGGACGCAACCGGGATTGCCCGTATAGATAAAGAAGAAGAATAATTATGAAATTTCGGTCAAATTTCGTCCAGAGGACGACGCGCACCGTCTGTATTCAAGAGGTGGTCTCTTTCCATGCTCGGTCTATGAATTCAGGCTATCGTTTTTGTACTCCTAAAATAACATGTGTTTCAAAAGCTTACTACTTAAGCCCAAATTGTCAGGAAAATAATTAAAAAATATGATAAGAATTGTCAAAACCTACACAACATTTTAAGCAAAAAATTTGTTTCTAGTACCTATACTTTAAGAGAAAAAAATATTTGCGCGCTGTTATGAACAGTATTTGAATGAGCTTTCATGCGGTACTAACTAACACGCGTCGAGTCGCTAATTTAGGGGTACTTAATATTCCGTATATCCAATTTAGGCGTCACTCCTTTCCACTTTACACTGCCGTACGAACTGAGGATCATTGAAAAGCATACTAAATTATCTTGTGGTATTTCATTGTGTATTTTTCCAACAAAACGATTATAAGTAGTATTAGAAGTTCCTAACAGAAAAACTGTAAGCACTAAAAAAATAATGCATACAGTGAACGTGCGGTGTTTTTCAAATTTCCAAATAAATCTCCCAGCACCTCTAATCTATCTGCGAAGTCAAGTAAATAACTGTACTGCATGAATTCCTATGTTAATATAGTGTTAATAAGATAATAAACTATAAGGAAAACATTTCAGTACCTACTGTTTTTTAATTATTTTTTTTATTCAGCGACAAAAATAAAATACTTTTGTACGCATTCAGTTATGATGGACGAGTTCTCGTTATTATCTTTCTTTTTTCTCCAAATAATTATTATGTCCACCCACTGAAATGAACAAGCATTGAGGACATTGACCTATGCCCGATTGAAAGAAAGAAAGAAAGAAGAAAAAATCATTTATTATTTTTTGGACATCACACACAAATAGTACACACACAAATTACTTTGTTGCGATGCAATGAAATGTGATTGCGCTAAAGCTCAAAAAACTTAATAAAGGCTGAAGCAATATCATTATATTACATATATAAATAGAATAACTAGTGTCTTTTTGAAATCTTCTTCTCTTATTCAATTTTCTGAAGCTTTTACTTTTGATATGGCAAGGCAACCTCAGCGATTTTTGGAAGTCACTTTTGTGTAATTTACTATGACATCTTTCTATCTGTCCTACCTATACAGGTGCTTTGTAAAACATCAACAACCTCTAAGGGCCTGATTCTGGTGCTCAAATACAACAACTTTTTCTATGGGACCAACATTGATATCGCATAAAAAAATTCACATTCCCAGACTAAGTCGCCGACTAGCTGACTCCAGTTTGTGTGGAGAAGTGATTATGGGATGTTGAATGAGACTTGAAAGCAAATTACATATAATAAACGCAAACACACACGCGAAGCTGAGCCTAGCAATGAAATTCGTGTTTGTTTTTAGTGTAAAGTAAATACTAATTTAAAAGCTTATGGTTAGGCCCTTGTTATGCATCATCGATACCAGTTACACGAAAAAAAAGGAAGAATAATAATAATAGTCGCTAAGTGGGAGTCAGACTTGGGCTAAGGATCCATAACTGTATTTGAGAAAAAGGAAAGTACGGAACTGTACGTAAATTCAACTCTCAGTTTACAAAAAACTACTAAATAAAATCTCTAAAAACGTATTTTTCAAGCATTGATTATGTATGAGGGGCTGAGGACAAACAAAAGAGTTTCCAGCCTCTTTGCACAATGTTTTTCACTCCCGCATCTGCAATAATAAATTAATATATCTCACTAAAGTGTATGCTGTCATCACCTTTGTTATTCCCTGTCCGATCCTGTGGAAATCTCAGCCGGTGGAAACAAAACAACCCACTGGTGATGGGAAACACCTCAGTCAAATATCGACTCGATTAGATTTATCAATTCCTCTATAATGTCGGAACTCTAATTCATTATCGTTAGGCACTCATAATTAATAAAGGAATACATGTGACATGAATGTGTTTCTTTTTCTCCTTTGTTTGGTGAAATAATGAAATATGCAAAAAAAGCAAACATTTTAAAGATTACAATTTGAACTTTAGCGTCCTAATATATTAAAATGAACATCCTTACATTTATTTTATTATATTATATTTTATAGGATTATAGTATACGTATGGTCGTTATAACCTTTCTCCATGTATAATAAATTTATTTCTAAGAAAGGTATTTACTGCAAAAAATCATATTATTTTTTTATTTTTTTTTAAATAAGAAAATAATTTATTTATATTCTAAATCTATCTCTCACTTGAAAAAGATGTAACTAAACTAGTCTTTAAAGTGATAAATATAAAAATAAGTCACATCACTATCACCTTTGGATATAACGACTGTCGCATAAAATATGCAAACAGTGACCTCGGCCGTCCTCTCCTCTTTATTCAACTGTATATTTGTTACAATAACTGGAGAAGAAAGTTTTAAAAAAAAATCTTCTTTGGGCATGTATCACATGTCCAATGTAAAAACTTTTGAGTTACTAGTACTCGGTAATACGAAGCTTTCTTTGAATTTGAATTTTCATAAAGATGTGTACTGTTCATAATAACAACAACTGTAAATCAATTTAATTTTACAGGAGTTTATTAACAAATATTAACAAAATCGAAACATAAACCTAAAAAAAAGAAAGAAAATAAAAAACGAGATATTTGCACAAAATCTGAAATTCTATTTATAGGGGGGGGAAAACCCTTACAGGCAATTTTAGATTAACTATTATACAAAAATAGAATAAGATAGAATACTTAGAATAACGAATAAAAATACCGAATTTTGAAACCAAACATATTCCGTACATTACCGTACATATTCTAAAACCAAAAAGCAGTCAGATACTTTCTTAAGGAAAAATGCTATAAATAAAATATCTCACTGAGATCGCTGTTCATAGGAAAGGTGCCCGAAAGGCAAGTAATTAGCATTTTTATCGATAATTATGTCACGATTTCATTACCACACGATCTAAGCGTAAAATAAAACAAAGAATCAACTCACCAAAAGATATGAGGCCGCTGTTAAGCATCGTCAGCTTGATGCTGTTTGGTATGGAGACCAGGCTGGTTGTACCGGTCGTGCGCAGGTCCTTCTTTTTCGGCTTCTTCTCCATGTCATACCTGGTGGTAGACCGCGAGCGGTGCTTCCTCTGGCTGGTCGCTACTGACGTGCCGCGCTGCCCCGTTCGAGACGACATACCGACAACACCGACAATCTCCCGCCCCCACTACTTTATGCGATACCGACACTGACGTCAACGATATTAATTGCACATTATCATTTAACGACACCAAAACTTTTTTATTTTTAACCCAAAATTTTCATTCGTAACTCCGAAGCGTCCTACCCTAATTCAATATTAATTTATCAAAACACTAATATTTACACTTTATACAATTTGACACAATGTTTAGTCGTTAACACATTACGGTTGATTGGCAAATTATTTAGGAATCTGAAGGTTGGTGCGCTATCATAATAATAGCCCAGACATGTTTTGTTTGATGGAAGTCAACCCGGCACCTGAAACAAACGAGAGAATACCGATAAATAAATGAAACAATAAGGTAAAGTGGGATTTACACGGACGGATTTTATTCTGAAAACGTGTCTCGTTTGCGAAGTACTAAATTGATAAAATGTCATGGGAATTTTCCATCAATTCAAAATCTTATCTCTTTAGTCACACAGAGATAAGATGCAATGATGTTTAATTAAGGGAAATATGTTTCATGTGGTTGCTTTTATAGTCCAAAAGAGTCACGTTTTTGTTACGTCAAGGCATTGAATTGATTCAGACAAAAAATATTTAGGTACCAACATTATTTTATCGAATCCCTACTCAACTCATCTAAGTACACATGTTTCACCGATAGCATTAAAATAGAGAACATGTAAAGTTATGACTGGACATTCAACAAGGACTTATTTAAAGTTTGTAAACTTTTTGCTAGCGAGCTAGCACCTCGACAGCTCGCGATTATAAAACGACTTCACACGTGAGTTGTAAACGTTTTTAAAAGCACCGGTATTACCGCAAGCCAATCTGACCACAGAGTTGTTGAAATGCTTTTACATTTTATGAGCGAATTTCGCGATGTCCTAATTTATTCATAATGAAGTCACTCTGCTATAATTTAATGTAGAGCGACGTTAAAATATTTCATGTGGGTAACAATAATGCTAAATAGCTTTTCAGCTAATGTGATATTGAATGATATAAAAGGTTTATTTAAATTAACTATAAAGCAAAATTGAAGCCTAAACTCATACATTCTTAACTCGACTTGAAGAGTTGCTAGTTTAATTGGCAAAATAATAGTTGTACAAAAATTACATATTTTTTTTACCTAATTTAAACTTGCCTCATATTGATTAATATTACTAGTACGAACCCTTGCTTTGATTTTTAGTAGTATTTTGTTCTAGTTCTGAACATTTTAAAGAGAAAATACCATTAGTAATTTACATTTCTAATGGATATACTGATATCAGTACGAATAAGTGGCAGGTGTCTTCAAGCATAATTTATACTACGGATTGTGATCTCGACTGCGTCGGCTTGGCGTGCCAAGCGAGACCCAGTAGTAAAGCTGAAAGTATTTAGCGATACAGAAATAACTTTCGCTGAATTGTTATTTGGAAACAATGACTCTTTGATTACGAGTCAAAATAAAGCGACTTGACAAAACTACCATTATAAAATTAAAATGGTGATGCGCAATAAAGTTCTATAGTGGCTGTATAAATACGTTATAATATCATTATGATTGTAAATATTTGGGTGGCTTCCAATCAGAGTGACCAATTGACCAATCAAAGTGTTCAATTTGCACTATTTAAGTCAAGTTTTTATTGGGACAAATTTATGAATAAAAGCTAATTGGTTTCTGCACGTAGTCGTTCCTAATCATGGAACACATACCCTATAGAGTAGAAATGTCATATGATTGGTTCGACAAAATTTTCCGCCATCTTTTAATCTTTAGAAAGAAACGTTTATTCGACACACAAGAGAAATAAATAAATACACAAAACAATATAAATCTGATGTGTCGAAAAGGTGCTCAGCATTTGTCGTGACAGCCACGGACTTATCAAGACGCTGATTTTCGGCGGGAACCTCCGACGCTGGAACGTGCAGCGAGTGACGCAGCGGCACATCGCACCACCAGAGAATCCCAAATCCCTCCAACGGACTCCATGAGTCCATGAGGAGCACAAAATCGTCTTTATCTGTTTAAATTGAATTGTTGTAATTTATTTGTGCTGTTTTTGTATGGGCGAGCGTTGACAGGAGCTGTCATTTCATACTAAATGTAAGTGAAAAATCACTTACTAGTTTCGGAGAAAGATGGTTTGTATTGCTGCTCTATAGGGTATGTATTCGATGTTCCTAATACTAGTGTTGATGAATATTCTAGAGTATGTTTACATTATTTATAACACAAGTTAAGTATTATTGGTTCAGAACAAAGGATAAAATTAAACGCCACTCATTTTAGTAGGTTAGGAGATGATGGAAAGTCACTGCCATTTCAAAGACAGTGGTGACGTCCTTTCATTCATGCGACATTTTTAGCCTCTGACGAGCTGCGTCCAAAAATAAATGGGAAGTAGTGATTCCATTCCATTTTAAATGTTTTGACCAAAATTAATTCAAACTGAACTCTGTTGATAATTTTAAAAAATGCCGGTTAAAGGTTTCTTTATTGCCATTTTTTAGCGCATTCGCACTACTGGGATCTATCCAGCTCATAAAATATTATTAATACTGTAACTACTTTTTTTACTATAGAGCCTTTAGTCAATGACACATAGTTAGATGTAAAAACACTGCTTAAGTACTGATATATGAGTTAGATGTATAAATACTGCTTAGGTACTATTCAGAATTTGTGCTTAGTCCCCAGCTACTAGATTAGCTATCCCCAGCTAAAATTTGGCGAAATATTGAGTAAATTAATTTTTCCTTTTTTTCTTTCGGATGATGTCTTGAGAAACGTTTTTCTACAAAGAAATAATTGCAGTGTGGATACATATATATTTTGTATACATTAAATACCACACGTTTCACCGACAAGGAATCGGAGTTATTTGCTACAACTACTATTTTTCAGAAGTTAACAGACCAAATTCAGAAGTATTAAAATCAATATTGTATTGACCATTTTCTTGTATTTTTCCACAATATTTTTCCATCGATCATAATATTGGTCCGAAATGTGTTATTAGCAATGTGGTAAGAAAATAAATAATTTGTTTATTGAACTCGCTCCAAAGCGAATGGCTTTATGAATGAAAAATAAATAGTGGGCGATCTGACGCAATGAGCCAGATGAGGGATTTCTTTGCAATGTCATTTAATTTTGCTTTTTTATGGAATATTCATTGACTTATATATTTAAATCAATGGGAATATTTAAGAAATTTAGAACTCAAGGATTCCCAGATTTCTAGTAGTATTGTCACTTTGACATTAACACTGTTTGACACTTACGCCATTGTTACCGTGAATAATTTTAGGAACGTGTATAGAACCTAGTCTTTAGAGACACACAAAATTTTAGCAGATTGTGTTGTAGCGCCGCCGCCACTAACAAAATGTATCCAAATTATCGAAATGAAATAAGAAAAACATTTATTAAGAATTCGACATCGCACAAATAGAAAAGACAACGTGACATATTAACAAATAATACAAAAGCAACATGAAATAACAAAACTTTGAAAAATGATATTTCAATTTATCTTAAAAAACAAGGGAAAAACAACACGTACCTACCGAAATAACAAGCAGTGGTAATATGCCACTATATGTTATATCAAGGAGTAAGGACCTAATACTCAACATGGTTCAACAATAAACATACAAAATGTATGATGGAAATAATGAATGCGTGTTTTAGAGTTTTTAAAGATTTTTGACATTTAAACTATTCAAATTCGTCTCAGATGTTGTAATAATCAAATTATTGTTATTCAGCATTAAATTGATTTGACGTACAAAAAATGAATAAGTAACTAAAACAATATTAGGATTTTTAAATATACAAAAATATTAGGGCCAAAACTACTTATTATAAGTAATTTCTCCTGGATGTAAAAGGTAAAATAGTGTAAAAACTAGGTCCCTATTTATATGTGGCAAGATGAAATAACTCATTTTTAAATAAAAAACGAGGTGCATTTACCCGTACAAAACTTTAAACTAGTCACTATTTCTGTTCAACCATTTAAAAAATTATATAAGTAAAATACTGTCTTTTATAAAGTTTTCATTTTACCGGCCAGCTACTCAGTTTGTTAGACATGAACGAACATACAGAAGTTTTCTCCTAGAGAATGATTACTTACAGTTGTTTTTAGTTCCACGAACTCTGTTTTCCACTTTTGAATCTCAGCTGCACTAGATATTAAAAAAAATAAAACAAAAGAACACTTTTACGTTTATTCAACGATCGATTTTCCCAGTCGGTTATTATTGCAAGATAAGTGTCGGGCATGCTGCCCGCGCTAATTGTCCCGGGATAATGTCCATTTGTGCCGCGGCTGCCAGGAACGCGTGACGTCACCGCCGCGTCATGTGTGGGATGCGGAATTTGTATACACTACACACTGACAAAAATTCTTTTGACTGCATAAAAATAGTAGAAAGTGCGCGCGTATTTGCGATAGCTTCAAAGAGAAACGGATGGTCGACGTGTGCGTTCCCCATCAATTCTGCTATATGGCATAAAATATATGTATACAAATAGGTATAATCGGGTCATATTGTAAAACTAAAGTAACAATATTACTCGAGTTGACTTTTAAACGATCATTTATCATTTCGCAAAATAACAAAAGAGCTGGTTAAAGTATTAGAGCAGACGCTGATGTCTGAACACATTTAGAAAGAAACATTTTGACATCCAATGACCTCTGACTCACAAATCACCTCGCCTTAACACCCAAACAAAATAAAAGCGAGCTTTTACGACTCAAAGAACAATATCTCGCTTCATCACTTCACTGCAAGAATTTTACAGCTACACGAGACTAATTCGGCGATCAGTCAAACGATTTGTTGAGATACTGCTGCCGTTGGATTTCAAACCGTAAATCTTTCGGTTAAGAATCGTTTCCCTGATTTATTCGCTTCCCCGCGTACCCGACCGAAATTATAAATAACTCAGTAGCAAGAACAATATACATATTATTTGTTGTCTGTATATACGTGAAAATATTGCAGCAGACGTTCCGGCGTCAATTTGGTAGGTTCCCAACACTAAAAACTAAACTCTTTTAACTTATTTGGTCTTGTGGCCATAATGCTATCTTTGCCAATTCACTTTTTGACTTCTCTCGTATCATTTTGTGACAAAAAACGTGCTTAGTTCTTTTAGTCTGAACTAACGTACTTTTCCACTTTGCTCATGTGCCTAGATACACAGAAATATATCACATATTAGAACCGGCATTTCACAATTTATTACAGAACATTTAGGTAGTATTTACTCACGAATATTACTGTCAAAAAAGTGTTATTTATTTCAAATTTCACGAATTTCTTGTTGCCATTAAAATGCACAAAAACATACAAAACATACTTATATATTAGTATGTTTTGGAGTAGTTTATGTAAAACGGCATGAACACATTCACACACTAACATTTTTTTTTCACCCCTAAAATAATAGCTGAGACAAAAAGGTAAAACTTCCCTAAACAAATAATGAAAAGTTAACAGAAAAGGGTAGTCCAATTACGTCTTTTAAAGGTTCTGATTACTCCTGAAAAACAGGAAGCGTAAATACTTTAGCTAGATTAAAACAAAGCTAAATATAGTCGCCTTTTACATTTTTGAGATCAAATGTCGCGAAAGGCAAGAACTAGCTTCAATTAAAATAATTACAGATTGATGAACAAAGCATCTATCAATTAAATGTTTTCAGTCGATCTTCCTTTCAGTATTTTTCCTTTATTAATTGTTTAAATTAGAAAACAAAGATGCCTGGCTTTGAAATTCAAAAAAATAAGGCATAGGTCTCGTTTTCGTTTCAACATGACGTTGGTCGCGTGTAGGCAGGACCGCTAACAAAGCGATTGGTGGTTGTCATATTTCTAACGAATTTTAGTAACATTTCCCGTATGCAGTCAAGAGCCTAACCATTACCTCTATCTAAGCCACACCGCACACGGGCCACAAGCGCCAGCCACAAACGCCGCCACAAGTAGCGACCACCGGCGACAACCGAGTGCGGCGGTCACAAACGACGCCATTTGAAGTTGGACGCCGGTTCCAGCTTCAAGCGTGTGGCCTGTGCGTGCCCATACTACCAAGCAATCACACACACAGCTACAAAGAAATGTTACTGTTACACGATCTCATGGGACTGCTCGTTACACAATTAGCTATGAGCTTGTATATAAGTGGAAATGCGTAACAAAACGCAAAGTATAAAATTGCGTCGTTTCTTGCTTTTTCATATTAGACAATATTGGAAATTTCTACAAAATAATACAGTAACGACAACATAGAAAACGAACTTTTTATTTTTTCGAGTCTGGGTGGTGTGGTAAGTACCGTCATTGTTTCTGATTTCTATAACACCAGTGCTTTGGCTACTTACTTTAGGATCAAAGCAATAAATAAATAAATAAATATTGGACAACATCACATACATTGCTCTGATCCTGTGATAAGTAGCTTAAGCACTTGTGTTACAGAAATCAGAAACAACGACGGTACCACAACACCCAGACCCGAGACAATATAGAAAAGTTATTTTTTTACATTGACCGACCGGGAATCGAACCCGGGACCTCAGAGATAGCGACACCAAGTCCGGTATAATCGCCTCTCGCAATGTATGTAATGTTGTCTAATATTTATATTTTCTACATTGACCCGACCGGAAATCGAACCCGGGACCTCAGAGATGGCGATACAAAGTCGAGGTGTGCTTGCCTCTTGGTTACATCGTTAGGTAGGTCGTCAGGTAAAACTGATAAAAATCATAAACTGTTCATTGGAATCGATTTCATGGATTATTTATTTGATTGATTGTGACACAATTACGCTTCCGTCACCTGCATATCTAACGAATGAATGAATGAACCAATTCGTAAACACTGACTCACGGACCGTACTCTCGATCATGAATGGCCTTCCCGTATCTGGTTCAATGTATTCTTAATATAGAGGTTAAGCAAACTGACGTCTTCATTTCAGGAATATTCCCGAAGGAAATAGCGACTGCGTTACATTTGAGATTCATAAAGTAACCGACACATACATGATACATAGTTATTAGTACTATTCAATATGCATCGAAAGGATTAATATTCTGTAATTACAGAATTAGAAACATAAAAATTGCGCTTAACGTTCCACTGTCACACTGTTGCAACTTTCTTTAAGCGGCGCGTAAATAAAAATGCGGGTACAGAAACGCATTTTATTTGAAAACAAAATATAATTGGATTCGAATTCGCTATTAAAATATGACTTTAATGTACTTAGCTTGTTTGAAAGTTTCTACAATTTGTTTTCAATTTATTATACTTTTTTATTTAGATGTGATATTTTGATATAGGTACTAACTATACTTACTACGGTAACTTAATCGAACTATGCAAAGAACAAAACTTTTTTTTTCACATTTATTTATTCCTATCCGCTGTTAAAAATCGTACGCGTGGATAATTAGCTCATTCATGAAATATTTGCACCGTATTTACACTGACTAAGGTCCTTGTTGGCTCGCCGTACCTACGCCTCTGATAAATGACCGCGCGACTTTCGTAGTCTCTCCATTGCGACACCTGCAAGGAACAAAATCGTAACTCACTTTTTGCCATTTTTGAATTACAGTCATAATCTAAGTAAGAAAAAAATTACGTTTTTGTTGCTCTTACACCCGTATCCAAATTCCTTTCCGTTGAAGATTTAAACAGAAGAATTTAAGATTTAAACTTGCTCTTCAAGTTATTACAAGGGTTGTATTCAGAAGGATGACGGAATTATACAGCTTTTAAGGGACTACAGGTATCGGATCACCATCCACTCTCCATCAAGTTCTGTCGTTATTCTTTGCCTTGCTGTTTTGAAGCTATTTTAAGACTTCCCTAATATCGTACAAGCTGGCATATCTTCGGTATAAAGACTTTGGTATCTCGAACTACTTAACAACGCCTTATACTGACTTGAAAAGATCTTAGGTGAAGAGGAAACTATACTACCAATGCTAGTCTTCAGTATTTTCAGCTTGCTTTATAGACGAATCACTTGCGAATACTTTAGTGTCTAATTGCCGCTCTATTACCTCTTAAATCTGTAATTTATTGTAGATGCGAAACTTGTATCGCATCGACTTGGAAATTCTGTGGAGCTCATCTTAAGCTGTCATATTGACTGAAGACTGGGACACATAAACATCATACGTTTGAGGGTTTCTCCGAAAGTTCCTTAGCCTTACTTTGATGGCGAGTCTTAATAAGCTTGGACAATACCACTTGGACAGTTTTTACCAATTCAATTCAATTCAATATATTTATTGCATTCTATAATGTTACACAGGTGTTATAAATAGATACATAAAACAGATCATTATAGACTCTGTAGGGTATAACCAGCCTATCGTTTTATTTGTACTTCATCATTATAAGCAGGAGCAGTCCAGCAGTAGACTGACGTAGGCACGTCAGTCTACTGCTGGACACGGCTTGACTATTATTTACATCTACTGCTAGCAGCCTTGAAATGCGCAAACAGTGAGTTATCGGTTCTATGGCAAATGTGATCAGCCTGTGGTCACTTCAGCTTGCTTATCCTTGGATCTATATGGATTACTTTAGTTGTCTGTTAAATAAAATGACCCTATTTCAGATTTAAAGTTGAATTCAGCCGCTGTGCAACAGTAAGCCAGGCACTAAACGCGATTATGGAGCTCGAGTTAAAAGTGTTCAGGGTTCTTAATTTGGTCAGAACTTGAATGAAGCGTGGACTTCGTCATGTGTGACTTTTCATGCTTGAAATTGCAATTTAGAATACTCCTAATAATACGGTTATCAAGCTAGTCTTCACTCTGTGGATCTCAAGAACATTGCTAAATTAGATATCTGTCGTCTGGTGATGACGATAAAGTTGATCTTACTACGTGTGACAACATAAAGACTACACCACCTCTTTTTGGCTGACACTTCTCTTCTTGAAAAAGCTTATCATCATCATCATCATTTCAGCCATAGGACATCCACTGCTACACATAGTCCTCCCCTATTGACTTCCAGATTGGCCGGTTGGAAGCGGCCTGGATCCAGCGTCTTCCTGCGACCCTTACCAGGTCTTCTGACCACCTTGTGAGTGGATGTCCTACGCTGCGCTTGCCGGTACGCGGCCTTAATTCTAGAACCTTTCTGCCCCATCAGCCGTCAGTTCTACGTGCTATGTGCCCCGCCCACTGCCACTTCAGCTTGCTAATCCGTTGGGCTATGTCAGCGACTTTTAAAAAAAAATACTATAGTCCTTTTATTTCCATGTAATAGGTCAACTGTAGTAGGCATTAAGCGCTTGCTGAAAGTCTCTATTCTAATCTCGCTGGTATTCTTTGCACACTATTATGTACAGGATTAATGATATCTTAATACATAACCTTAATCTCCTTGTCTAGATGAGTCTATGGCCTTTAGCAAATACCTTTTGGTCATTATCCCAAATTTTCAAGGTCAGTTGGTATTATCACTTTTCAGAAATCTTTAATTTTTTTTTTTAAACTTTAAAACGCTCTCCTGTAAAGTGTGGCCAAAAGTGAGTTACAATTTTATTCCTTGCAGGTGTCGTCGATTGACATTATTTTCGGATATTTTTAAGTATTTTTACGATTATTAAAAACAATAACGATTAATACGCTTCTTTATATTGTTCCATATATCTTATTTTTTTAATTTGGCACCCCTTTGCTATGTAACCTGTCTAACATACAACATTTACATAATATAACCTGTATTTTGTTTTTATTCTCTCCGAAAAAAAGAAATATCTTAGCCTACATTATTATAATAATTTTAGAGAGAAACTTCCTGAAATTTAACCCTTGGACTGAAATCTAACAAATTTTCACCAATATTCATAAAATAATATCATGCGGTTGTCTTACATTATAAAATCTATAAATAAATCAATATAAGCCAACATCACATACATTGCTCTGATCCTATGATAAGTAGCTTAAGCACTTGTTACAGAAATCAGAAACAACGACGGTACGACAACACCCAGACCCGAGCCAATATAGAAAAGTTATTTTTCTACATTGACCGACCGGAAATCGAACCCGGGACCTCAGAGATAGCGACACCAAATAATATTGTATGTCAATAAATAATAAAAATAACAACAAAAGCATAAAGCTCCAACGAACTGCGTAGAGTACCGCTGTAATAAAAACAAATTATGCGATAATAATAATAATAATAATGCAGAAATTATGCCATAATAATAATAAATAATGCACGAAGTACGCCTATAAAATGTAATCATCGTGTTGACGATTGTAATTATATAACTACGAGTAGTACGTGTAAGTTATAAGTAATATTCTTGAACTGCTATTGTTAGTTTTTAGTACCACAATGTTATACATACTCGTACGTGCATAATATCCTGGGTTGGTTTTCTTTTTTTTTTGAGTCGTTAGTATACATAATATTAATACCGCTACTAAGATAAATGAAATTCCCAACATAACAATGTTGCCATTTTCTTTTATCTAATCCCGGGGGGAATCGAATGTAAAAACTGCTTACTCGTAATGTAACCCTGTTGTATTGTACACAATCCGTCAACTTTGGAAAAGTAAGAACAAGTTCTTAAGTGCTCCTGAAGCATGGTAACAAACCTTCAATAATAGGGAATATGCAAGAAATGAATATATTGTTTTTACTATAGTTAGATGAAATTATATGAAATGTAGAGCCAATACTAAAAACAAAATTGATTTTAGGTAAAATATAACCGTAATACAGTAATTAGAAATTAAGGTATACCTATCTCTTTTTTAAACAACTTTTATTATGAAAAATATACCGTGACGTCACATTACACGACTGCCATGGTCGCGTAATGTGACGTCACGGTTCATATCGGATCTCCTTGACTAGCACGCGACTTAAATGGGTTGTTATTCAGGTATTTATCAATATTTTTCTAAAATTATTTAAGTTGTATTAATAATAATTAAGTACTACTTATTTTAGACCGAATAAAAAAATGCATATTCCCCATTGAAGAGGTACTATACGAATAAGGAGAAGGAGATTGGTATCGAAATCAGGATTAGTACAACAAAGGGATCCCCTTTAATTATTCCTGCTAGTGAAACGAAGTAGGCGACTATCTAAGTTAATCTTGCTCTTAATAAAGTATTCATGCTGTTTCACTTTCATTTGGCGAGACATCGCCCTTCTGTAAATCAGCGAAGATCCTAAACGGGCATCAAAAATTCAGTAGCAGTGAACCTCGGCATCTCGACACTACTCCGAGTCAAAGGTGGATTATCGCCTTGAAAATAGTTAACTTAAAAATTATTAAGGGAATAACAGATTGGAGGAATTGAGTAGCGATACGTGTCCCTAAAATAAATAAACAGTACCAACATTAAAATAAAAAATTTCCTGCTCCATACAAAATGATGACAGCTGGTGGCGGCTTAGTATGGGGAAGAGATTTTTTTTGTCCCATAGAAAAATTTGTTGTATTTAGGCACCAGAACTAGCCCCTAGGAGGTTGTTAATGTTTTAAATAATGGTAGTTAAAATTTAGATGAAGTTACAATCGGGTCTTAATGACATTGAAATCTGTCTTAAAACCTCTTGAGGAATTTTGGGAAGCCAATAATAATATAACTAACATTACTTAGTTAATTTTTAAAACTAGCACCTAATTGCATGGCGTAATTAAATGAATAATCTTTCAATTACTTACATGTTGATATTTCTGAATAAGGCTCAAACCTGCAAACGAGGCACAAGGTCTCATGCGACCGCACGGCAGCTAATCAGCTTATTTACCCAATATGGGTAAAAAAAAAATTTTTAGAAATCTGGTGTTTGCATAATGTGTCGCAAATACCCTCAAAAATGACATTTCTACTCTATAGAGTATCCTGATCTGTGTAGCGATGGGCATCGCCCCCCGAAAGTTTATATAGCTTTATTTCTATTACCTATATTGGTAGAATTTTTAAGTAAGGTAATAATTGATGAATTCATAGCTGTATCTTTCTTTCTACACATTTGTGAAAACCTTAACAAAAATAACGGTTAAATTTTTTAAACCTAGTAAATTTTTTAAAAGTTGTATTTGGTACATGCTCTTTCTTAAATACCTACTGCCTACATTCACTTTAATTAGAGGCATAATAGTGTTGTGACGTTGCAGAGTAACGGAGTGCCTGGGGCTCCTCTCGGTTGATTACCATCGAAATTGACTTTGAAACACAATTTCTCATCAAATCACAACGAATTTTACTAACGAGCCTCTAATAAATTTCGACGAGAAACGACGGTTGTTACAACATTTAGATCTTAATAAAAAATGTAAAATTAATTTGGCTTTGCAATTTTGACGAAATTAATCTTCCCAGACTTTTCTTTGTTTCGTTTTCATAAATTGATTGTTTCATTTCTAAAGCTTTTTCTGTTGATGACATCTTTTTCAAAATACATAACTTACCCACTGATGAATTAATTGTATATTAATTAACCTTTACAGACACAATAGAAATTTAGCAATGGCAAAATTCCATGGTACATTTTATTGTTTTTTCAGCTTTTTACAAACAGTAAAGGAAATAAGACTGTTTCGGGAGGCATGGAAGTGCAGGGCAATTTAATCAGACCTCACAAGTAGGATAATCTATTTTGCGGGTCGGGAGAAAAATTCCAAAACCCATGTTTACCTGGGGGACTTCTCCGAAGTTTTGTGAACAACTCCTAATACGGTTTTCTTTATATATATATATATATCTATCTTCCATACAACTTTTGGAAAGACTGCAATTTTAGACCTTAATAATCTTGAACCGTTATTGCATTTTATGTTTTACAGTTTTACAAACATCCTTTGAGAAGATCTTATTATACTTATTATTTTGTATTAAAAATTAAAAAACAATGTTACTGGATAAGTAGGTATTAAAAATGATTATTATGTAGAGTAAGAATCTCGATTAGCAGTGGATATTAACGGACAAATTCGCCTGAAGGCAGGAAATATTAACGCAAGATTGAAATCTAATTTATTGGTAGTTTAGAATAATTTTGCGTTTCTCGTGTGCTGATATAAATTAACCTTATGTTGACTGCTCATAAAATATTTAATATTAAACAGATCCTAGAGTGTACTATACTATTGGAGTGGATTCAATCATAAATAACACGTTCAGTAAAAAAAGACCGACGTTTTCCATGATGAAGGTACCTTTTAATCTCCTTATCGTTTTCATGTCAACTGTAAGATACTAGGTATGAGTATACCTGAGATTTCAGCTCATGTAAACTGAATTCTCATAACAATCTAATAATGAAGGCGTATCAAAGAGCACATCAATTTCAATTTGTTTAGCGTGAATGAAAGACAAGAGTCATGTTCGGGTATGGAGTTGATCTTTTATTTTTCTGGATCATTCATGTATTTTATTAATATTAAATTTTTTTGTGTCTCGCAATTACAATTTTCTATGAAATAAATACTTTGATCCTCGTTTTTTTGTCAAGTTTTACGTGTTTTAGGAACCAATCATTACATCATCTAAATGAGCTTTTATCAACTTCATAAAAACTGCCCCATATTAGCAAATTTTTTCGCTGGCTGACACTTTGTGACCTAATTCTTAGCTTATCCATCCTACAGTTCAATGCGTTCGATTGGATCCGCAGTGCCGAATTATGTGTTTACTGAGAAGCATCTACATAGCTTGCAGGAGAAGCCGCGTCCGCACTCGCCTTTAATGGACATTGTCTAAGGAGCAGCCACTCAACTTATTGGGAGGTTTTACTGTGAATTTAGTTATGAATTAGGAATTGTACCAAATTTGAGTCTCTTGTGCCGGGAAATTGAGTTGAGTGCAATCCTCAAATTCGATTTAGGCGGCCTAGGTTTTTGAGGAGCAGTTCAACTGAAGAACAGATAGGACTACCGCTGTATATACCACCTTCATTAAATTCATGTCTATCCTATTGTCACGTGTCACTAGCCCGTATTCTTTTTCTATTTATAGATAGGTATCTATTTTGAGCAGATATAAAACCGCGAACCAACAACCTACAGTCTTTTCCCTTGGGTTTAGACCCGACCACAAAAATCTGTCGCCTCCCCCGAACGGCTCGAATAGGTCTCATTTAACGACCTCGTGCTACGCCGTTCCATATTTTTGGTTAGTTAAATATCATACATAATGACATTTAAAACCCAGTTTTGGTTACATACATCTCGTATGAAGATGGCGTGGTGTAGCAAGTGGGTCCTAAATTTTAATTAAATTTATAAACAGATGAGATGAGATGAGACTCGTATACTCTTTATTGTACACCATGCAAACAAATTGCAGTTGATATACAGGGTTACATGCCAATTTTTCAGGGCCCATACAGAATCAGTAACTAAATCAATCTACGTAAAAAACAAGCCCTTTTAAAAAATATAATTCTACCATTCTGCATTTGAAAAATAGAACACGTAGAAAATTTACGATTACTCGATTAAATTGCACCGTTTGTGCGCTGCATGAGGTTCTTGTTGGAGCGGCGTCGGCGTATGCTAATGTGATCTCTGATGAATGACGGCGCATCTGGCGTTTTCTTTTTTTTTGTCGGAAATTTTTAAGTATATTTTACTCCAGTACGACGACTGAAGTAAATTACGATAAAATAGTATTTTTTTATTGTTCTATAGACCTTATTTTTTAAATTGAAATGTAACCCTGTATACAGAAACACTCATTTTTGTGTTAGTAACCCTGCTAAGTATATAGGTAAATTTTTGGGCATTTGTGCTGTCTGCGTTACGATGCTATGTTAACTAAGCACCAACAGTTAAACGGTTTTGATTGAACACCTCAAAGACTGGATCATAGCTTAAAACATGACCTACTTTTTGTCCGGAATACAGTCCCTTAGGAATCACAATCGGCATTTAATACATTAGGTCAATATAGCGATTGCTTCCAAATCAAGAAACTATGCCAATAACACAAACTAATGGGATAAAGATGAAACCAATCGGTTAGGTGCGGCGTTTGATGGATAGTGGGCTAGTTCACGCGGCTACACAACGGAATTAGTTTTATGCTAGTTCGCACAGGTCCCCTCTGTGGGCCACGTCAACTTTATTGATTGATATTGTTCGCCGACGCTCCTAAACCTTTGTCTCTTACATATTTCACGTTTTGAAAACTCTTATTAGCTTCTGACGTAACATTATCATGAGAATAACCACCGCGACTGATTATCGTGATAAAATTAAATAAGACACTAAAAACCAACGGTTTTACCAACCAAAAAAAAAACGGTTAACTGTGATCCTGACCTAAATGAATAAAACCACGATTCCAAAAAACACAACCCTAAAAGTGAGACTAGACAGACTGATAGAGGTACTCGTATCAACTCCTATTTTTGCGTCGGAAGTTAAAAACACAGTACAGAACCCTCGATGCTCAAGATTTGCACTTAGCCATTATTTTTAAATAAATTTAAACAGTCTTGAATCCAAAAATATATTAAACGATGGAATATCAAAAGCATAAAAAATTAATAAAAATACACCGACACTTTTGTAATTTCCATAAAAAGAAACAAAATAAGGCTGTGATTTGATACTAATGAATCCGTGCCCGTCTCCAAGATTACCTACGCCGAAGTTATTATTCAACCCATAATGAACACGTTGATATTCGCAGCCAGTGAATTTTAAGAGAACCAAAAGTACAAAATTATTGTAAAATTTCGCTGCGTAACGACAAGCCATGGAACGGCTATATTATTTGATACCTTACCTTTTTCTGCTTAACGTGTCACGTCAATTTTTACACACTTTTTTAGGGTTCTGTACCTCAAAAGGAAAAAACAGAACCGTTGTTGTCCGTCTGCCTGTCTGTCTGTCAAGACCATTTATCTCGGGAATGCGTGGAGGCATCGAGTTGAAATTACTATGATATTAGTCTCTTGAAGCTGTGAAAAAATCAAACTTCTAAGTTAACGGAAAAAAGAATAGGCCGCAAAAAATTTATATTTCGACACTCTCAAGTGAATCAAAATTAATAGGGTACTTCCCATTGACCTAGAATCATAAAATTTGGCAAGAAGCAATGTCTTATAGCAGAAGTAAAGGCAAAAGTCCAAAAATCGTAAATACGTATCCATAAAAAAAATATTTTTAAACAAACTCAAAATCGGTAAATATCTTCGAGACTCGATTTATAGACGAACGTTATAGACGAATTATTTACATAGCTCTAAGTTGTTACGGAACTCTCGGTGCGCGAGTTCAACTCGCACTTGGCTGGTTTTTTATTATTAACTAGCTGTTGCCCGTGCGACTTCATTCACGTGGTCTTTAGTTTATTCATAATAGATTAGAACTTCCTTAATTTTTTCTTTTAAAGGAACCTTCTCTTGATAATAATAAATACAACAAAAAAAGAATTAGCGAAATTTTTCGATCCGTTCACGCGTGATGCGATGACCAAGGGAAATATAGATCCTTTTTTATTTCTGTAACTATGAATTCAAATCTTGGAAGTTGTTTTTAACCTACTTTAGTTACGTATCAGTATGAGACAGGTTATATTGACGGAATTTAACCGTGTGGCGGTGGCGGTGGTAACTACCTAGTAGTGGACCGATGAATCAAGATTTGGCCATAAAATAAAAGAAGAAAAAGCATCTGACATTCGGATGACGATACAATAATTTTACACTATCGTGATGATCTGATGATAGAGCTAGGAGGTGGATAATCTAACTCTTTAATGGCTTCTATTAATGTCTTCGTGTTTGGGCTCATTTTATTCATTTAGACGAGTTCAATAAATATTAAAAGTATGTCTTATAGTTTTTAACATTGTCCGAGTAACATATTCAATTATTATCTTACTAGGACAGCGTTTACAAAATAGTTACATTAGGTAACACTTAATGCCAAGTAGGTACCTACTATAAAAGCGTATGCACAATGGATCCGTATTCCATCTTGATCCGAAATTTAGTTCGTAAAAACCATAGTCGGTTAATATTAATGGTCACTAAGAGTGTTTTCGCATTGTGTCCGAATTCCAATCCGAATCAAGGAAAAAACAGATTTAAAATTTGGATTTAAGGCTACTTTGGATCGACATTTCTTAAACAAGGTGTACTTAATTGCAATAACGCAAAACCTCTTAGGGGCTACTTTTGGCCTTCAAATACAACAACTTTTTCTTTGAGATCAACATTGAATTTTTTTTTTAAATGTTCACTTTATACAAACTGAGAGTCAGTCGTCTGTCAACTGAAGTCAGCGGTTAAATGTGGGCGTATGGGAAAATGAATTTCTTTTACCGATTTCGATTTTGGTCCCCCATCTGCCTATCAGTAATCATAATTAGCAGCTATACTAACCTAACCTAACCTAACCTACCTATCGCATTACACTTAGTAACTATAAGACTGTAGTTCATGTATAGAAAAAGTTGTTGGATTTTTGCACCAGAATCAACCCCTAGGATCTTTTGCGTTTTTTCATTACACTTTGTATTTAGGTTAGATAAAGCAAGCATAAGCTTTAAATTTACCGTAGCCTTAAAATCCTATGTTGTTTATGTGTAGAGTGATAGAGACATAGAGACGGGGTCCGAAATTAAAAACATGTTCACATGTAGCTATGTCTATGATCTTTCTTCGCTGGATTTCAGTATTTCTAAGTATTATCTACCACCTTTTCCTGAAAAGATAACACAACATTTTCTGGAAACAATATGATTTTATCAGACACCTATTACCTGTTAAAGTAGCCGCTATAAAACGGAAAATAACTTCTGGTACGAGGTCGTAAACGTTCCGTAATGGCCATAAGACCCTACACTAGTCGTTCATTCAAAGCCTTTTTGAGCTCATATTGGTGTATATTAGTGTTAACATTGCCTTTTTTAAGGTTAAAAAACAGTAAGTAAGTAGATTGCTTACTCTCCTAGAGGTAGAACATTGCCCAACCAACATTACCCTATTTAAAATAACATTGATTAAATTCTCCAATACGAGTAGTCGTCATGCAGAGGATGCATGGAGGCAGAAGAAACGCCACAGCACGTGCTTATGGAATGTAGGAGCGTGGCAGATCAACGGCATCAGATCCTCCAATCGCCAGGATCTCTCCCGGAAGCCTGCAAAAATCTGAAAAGATTGCTGACCTTCTGGGATGATCTAGGATGGTTGGAGTAAGAAGGAAAAGGTATCACGCACAATGGCCCAACCAGGAGGCTAAGTGCGGAAACAGCCCAGACAAACTAACTAACGAGTAGTCGTCGTCTTATAGCGTGTTCTCAGTTTTATAAAACTAGTTTCTCTAATAACTTATTAGTGACGAAATGTTTTAATAGGGTATACCAATTATAACACCTTGAGCAGTTTGAATTTGTCATTTCTTTTCATTGGCTGTTACTAAAAAGTGGTTAGTTTCTAGACGGCCCCTAAGGCTCGGACTATATGCACCCGGAATTTTTTAGAACCCCATACAAAACGAATTGAATCCGGGCTTGTCCGGAGCCGTTTTGTATGGAGTTCTGAAAAATTCCGGATGTATGTAGTCCGAGCCTAAGAACTCCATCGTTTTTTTTTAAATAATGCAGTGAAGTATTTTAGTGACTCTTTTAACTGTTTTAACCAGATCAAAATAATTTATAAATGCTAAACGCGTCGGTTCCCAAATCAGGTAGGCCTTGCTATAATAGTACATAAAAAGGTCAAGTGAATCCTGAAAGGGTCAAATTGAATCAATAAAACAAATGACTGAAATCCAACCACCAGTTTGCAAGGCGCTTAGTGTCGTAAAACAATTGGTGACCGCAAAATGTGAGAGGGTAAATTGTATGAAGGATCAAAGGTGATTCTGGGTTCATAATATAGAATGTCGTCAGAAAGGAAAATGGTAATTTAGTAGGTTATCAGAAAATAGCTACTGCGTAAACGGGGTACTATATTAGATTAATAATAAATTAAAGTCAAGCAATAATTTAAGAAGTTTAAAATAGGTACAGACTCTCAAATAAAAAATAATAAAAGGTAATTTTTTTTGGTCTTAAAAAAGTCGTTGGTCTACTTTTAGTATCTCTATAAATTTATGTTCTTTAGCGACCATTTCCCAATGTTATCTTCTGTATTAAAAAAAAATACCTTGAGCATCTGCTTAGCAGTCTTCAACACTTCGCAAAGACAGTCACATTTCTGCTATCTTAAATTTTTGCCGAGCAAAGCAGGGTTGCAAGTTGGCGTTGACACATATACATACATTCATGCGGTTCTATTCACACATAAATTACCCTACTTGTCCAGTCCTCGTGGTAGGAAAAACACATATTGTAACACATGACATGAATAGAGATATTCAGCGAGATTTAGCGGAGCGAATTGCGAGCAAGCATAGACATTTTAAATGCTTTACTTCGATTTGAACTGAACCAACACAATTCAGGTGTTTATCTAGCGCATATGGGTATATTTAATTATTTAATATTAATATTACAGCTTTTGTAATAAGTATCACTATTGTTATTTTTTATTAATAATTGAACGAAAGGACTTTGATCCGTGAACCTAAAATCTGTCTTGTGCGACTTACTATGACAGAACTTATTACTAATATTTAAACAAAAATCATAAATAAAATTAATATTGACGACAGATTTCGAAGTACACAATCATTTTAATCTTTTACTTCTTTAAGGGCCTAATAAGCTTTTAAAACAATGTTAATTCTACCTTGTTTTGTTTTTCTTTATTTGAGAATATGATCCAAACAATCTCTGTTAAGAGACGCGTTATAAATTTTCCCATTCATTAATTTTGTTTTCTCACCTCAACCCGAAGCTTCCACAAGAATCACGTCATTCAAACTTGGGATTACTCATATTAATGCAAGCTTATCCCGTCGACAGGGTTTACTTGCTACCCAATTTCAGGATCGAGTAGCGGGATGTGGTTGGATTAATTTGGTTATTGCAAGGTCTTTCTTTATCAACGATGCAGTTTTTACATACGGATGTAGTGCGACCAAATAAGGTATGAATGTATAATATTTTATGGTGAACAATAAACTAGGTATACAAATACCAAGATTCAATCATCATGATTCGATTATTAAAGATTTGAAAAAGCTTCAATTTTTTTTAATAACTAAGTATTATTTTTTCTTCCTTGGACTGTCATTACATAATAATTATGAGAAAATGACTTAATATTAAAATGGAGCACATCGGTTTTAACATTGATACTACATGGGTAGGCTATTGACAGATGAAAGTCAAATGATGTAAAATAAGTAGGTACTTTGTGAGATTTTGAATTGCTTCAATAATTTGTTCTATTTAAAGGGATTTCTTTCTATTCCTGGTGGTTTCTACAGCAGTGGACGGCAAAGAGCTTATTATTAGAGATAAAGATGAGAGTTTAGCAGTGTTTATATAAATAAAACAGTGAGCAACGACACTACTTAGGCTTATCGTTTTTTTTTTTAATGCTTTTAATAAACTAACGTGTTTTTTTCCATCCATGAATTCTTAATTTACTCGAAAAATGAAATTGAATACACGAGAGATCAAATAATATGATCGCACAATAAAAATATCGCAGGATGCAGTGAAAAACTGTGCGATGATTGATCGGGCTGAATAAAAAAATATTTTGAGGTGCATACATTTTTCGAAAAACAAGTAGAATGATAAATGCACAAACTTTCTCTTGTAGTAATTGAACACCAGCATAAACCCTTTAATGTGTAATCCAGTATTAACGGCTTCATTATCCCTCGCGGGCAGTAATCGCGAAGGATTTCAATTATCTCCACCCCCGGCAGAATATTAAAACATGGCTAAGCCGCGCAAACGTCGCGAAAAATTTTGCCTCCTGCAAGTCCATATAACACCCTGTTCATATTAAAAGAGCGGGGAGTGACTGGCTGAAACTTTTGCAAATAAACTATCAATAATAGTAGCCTATTATTGATAGTTTATAGGTAGTTTCCTGGGTCAAAACTCAAAAGATTACTCTATTTAGTCCGTCAGTTAGATTATCAAAAAATATTGGACCTTTATTTTGTCTTTTGCCAATTAACCAAAAATGACGAAGATAAAGCGCATCAGTGAGCAAGTGACGTCACGCCTTGATAAAAAGTGTCGCAAGGCGTGACGTTACGCGGTACTTTAACGGGCTATATCTTCATATATTTTTCTTTGATTGAGAAAAGAAAAACTACTTGTCCAATGTTTTCTGGTATTTCAACTGACGGACTAATTAGATTTTTTTAGGAAACTAGCCCATTGTGTAATTGGAGTTGAAATTCAAAACAAAGACTACCGAAATTGTGCTAAGCCAAACGGGTAGGTATCTGTCGCTCGCTTTGGTGTAAATTGAGTTAGTATTTCAATCGAACAGTGTATAATTCGTGCAAATACCTAAGGATTTTTATAAGAAATTATCACAGCTAAATGCCGAGCTGAATAGATGGAGCTTTGCACTGTAAACAATCTACCTAGCGCCAACTGTGTTAGGTAAGGATATTCCATTAATTTTATTGTGCGCTAAATAAATAAAATGTTTTATTTCTTCAGTTAATATCACCCGATGAAAATAAAAATAATATTGGACAACATCACATACATTGCTCTGATACTAACGTAGGTAAGTACTCAAAGCACTCGTGTTATAGAAATCAGAAACAATTAACAACGGTACAACACTTAGACCCGAAACCGGTCTGCGGAAACCGGCAAGCTACGTAGGAAACAAATGTCTGGCCATGCCGCCACCGCCAGGTCCTGGCAAAAGGGGTAGACCCAAGAAATGCTGGCTTGTCGTTGTGAGGGCTGACATGCGTGCCAATGATCTCGCCACTAGAGACGCTCAAGACCGCGCGAAGTGGAGGTGTAAATCAAAGAAAGCGGACCCTGGGCTCCAAAGCAAAGGCTTTGGATGCAACCGGGATTGATCGTATAGATGAAGAAGAAGAAGAAGACAACACCCAGACTCTTGACGATAAAGAAAAGTTACCTTTTACAGTGGGTCACTGTGACCGATAATCGGAGCTGGGACCTCAAAGCTTGCCACTCGGCTACGAAGAAAATAACGCTGCAGTGCTGTACTACAGATGCTACGCCTGAATGAGAAACTCTTTGTGTTGTTAAAAATTGAGAATGTGGTCAATGAAGAAAAATAACTTTTCTACATTGTCTCGGGTCTGTGTGTTGTGGTACCGCCGTTGTTTCTGATTTCTGTAACACAAGTGCTTTGGCTACTAGGATTAGAGCAGCGTATGTGAAGTTTTCCAATATTTAGGTATATATTTTATTTACTTATTTTAGCTATTTTGATCCCTTGTTTTAGTAACTACTTTTTTATAATCAATTTTTTATAATCGAATCTACTTTTTCTTAAATAGAAATATGGTTTCCGCTCTCGCTTTTACTATACTCAAGTGCAAATGGAATTTCCCGTAATAATTTGCCGTGTCATGCATGTTACACGGATTTGAGAACGGCCCGGGGGAACTAGTGGCCGCTGTGAATTCTACGGATCGTCGGCATCCTTGACCAAAAAATACGAGTTAGATAAATAGTCTCCTATATTTAAGGATATTTTGATCCTAAAGTCAGCTATATTAAAGTCTTGTAACGAAAAAAAAAATGCTAAAAATACATGTTTCAAGATATGAAAAATATTATAGCACCATCCATCCATACTTAATATTATAAATGAGAAAGTAACTCTGCCTGTCAGTCTGTTACGGTTTTATGCCAAAGCCAAGAACCAATTTTGATTAATTTTCGTATAGTAAAGTAAAGTAAATATTTGGAAAAGGACATAGATTACTACTTATTTTTTTCAAAAAACTAACTTGAAGAGGGTGAAATAGGCGATGAAAGTTCGCATGACGTACCAAATTCCACACTTTTTAGTAAGAAATAAATAATGTTCCTGCATTTTTGTCAAATCAAGGTAAAATTGCGGTGTTTTTTTTAAAGTACTTACCGTACTTACTTACTTTTATGTACGTATCTATACCCCATCTATACTAACCACTGAAAGATTTTGCCAGAAAGAAAGCTTGGATCATATGTAAGTATGTAAGTAAATAACTGGCCCCGTGACCCTTGATCCATACTTAATAAATACGAAAATAGCTCTGTCTGTCTGTAATTTTGTAACGATTTCACAGCAAAATGAATCGAATTGGATAAAATTTTGTAAAAAGAGAGCTTAAACTCTAAGCAAGCAAGGGGATAACAATTCGTATTCCACGCGAGCGAAAACACGGGCACAGCTACTACTAAGTAGGTAGATAGATAAATAGATCAGTTGAGTGGTTTGGATGGCAGGGCCAAAGTATTTTTTCATATTTCGAGTCATTTTTATTTAACAAACTTATTTTAATTATTGTCAATATCTTGAAATATGGCGGGAACTTTTTATTACACGTTTACACAAAAAATGCTTTTTTGGGTAACTCAACACCGACCGTGTCGTGTTATTTTATTCAGAGAACAATAAATGGAAAATAAAAAAACGATTTTATCAAATGCCGGATATTGTAAATTAACATAACATTTTCAGGGTAGTTTATTTCTCGACACGTTATATTTTTGAGCTGTGCTTTGAATCATTTTGTTCAAATAATATTCGCTGTGTGCGCGATGACAGCGCCCCTAGTGACCAAAGTATTGTAGACTTAAGATCTCTCAAATTATGGCAACTGGATGGTTAAAAATGATTTTTGGATTGTTTTTCTTCGAAATTAGATGAAGATATCTAAAAAGTTTGTGCATATTAAGTAATTTTCTTACTCTAACTAAAATATGAACGTTATAATACGTACGGGATTTGAATCGATACAACATGATATAACTTTCCAACCTCAGTCTGTCCAAAAAGGGGAAAAAATTGTATTAGCACAGCATGTGAAAGACTTAAAAGATCTTAAAACCAACGGACAAAGCTACTTAATAAGAGCTGTGATCATAACCCAAACGTCTGTAACACAAATTCCCCACAAACTTTTTTCTTTTCACGGCAGCCATCCATTTATTACTTTGCTTCATTTTCCATCTTGATGTTGGAAACGAATAAAACATGCACGAACTGTTTTTCCCATTATTTCTACACGGTATAACACAACATGTACTGTACCCACGTCGCGAATTATAAAATTTTTACTTAAAAATACTTATTAACGTAAGTATCGAAGTCCAGAGTTAATTCACATTTCTGCCAGATTGCGTGCTGCGATCGATTTGGCGCCTCCCACCACCCACTTTGCACATAGTGAATAACAATAATAAAAATACATAGAGAATTTGTAATCTTTTTCCACTCTTTTACTTAGGTCTTGGATTCTAAAATCAAAATTATTTCATTTTCAAACGCCAGAGTGCTTTTATCCTTTTATGCTGGCACTTCACATGGCGGTAGGCATTTGCATTGGCGTATTCGTATAGTTTGACAAAGTTTTGACACAAAGGCAAATATCACAAACTGCACGTCTACACGTGGTAACCAATGCCAAATTAGACGAATGTTATAGCCAGTGTTGACGCAACTGAGTTCCCAAAAGGTACATAGCCAGCGCTAAAAACGTACATTTTGGGGTAAAAGGGTACATAAACAGGGCCCTAGTCTTCGAGTCTGGTCCGGGGGAGGAGGGGGGGGGGGGTAGTTTGCATAATCCAGGTGCAGTCAGGATAGACTCCAATTCGATAACATTAATCATAGTAACATTTTTAAAAGATATAAAAAACCCTTGCTGCTAAAATTTATTACAAATGTAATCATTTTCTGCACGCTGAATTAAAAGTACGAAAATTTTATTAAAACACTTTAATTATTTACCTACGTGACCCATCGTACTTGGACTCAGTCGGTCGGTAGATTGCATCCTGCACGAGCGCGAAATTTTTTAGCGCTTTCAAATTTTAAAGAGACTGTTAGTGGTAAAAAGTATTATTTCAATGTAAGTAACTGTAAAAAGCTGCGAGCGAAGCGAGCGCGAAATATTTTCGAGATATTAGGCATTATTATCAGCCTTTGGAAGTCCACTATTGGACATAGACCTTCTAAGCCTTCTAATGATCGCTACAGCGAGCAGCCTTTTTTATCCAGCGGCTGCCCGCAACCCTGACTAGGTTGTCAGTCCGCCGGGTGTGAGGCGGTCTGCTCACGTTGCGTTTAATGTAGCAAGCTAGCTAATAGACAAATAATATGTAGGTACAGTCCGTTTTTCTTTGCTTATCCAATATTGTAAACAGTTTCCGCATTCCTATTGAACGAAATTATTCATTAAAATATAAAACTTATACACCAAAACAATAACCTACCTACTATTGTAATTCTAACAGTTCATTAATTTCATACACTGATGTTCTGTACTGATTATTTGCAATATTAGAAAACTAAACAAAAACTGACATAGAGCCCTAAGCACGTCTGCCTTCGTCGGCACTTACTCATTTATGAGTAAGCCAACATAACAAACATTTGCAATGACATTCGTTTAATTTGGCATTGGTTACCATGTGTAGACATGCAGTTTGTGATATTTGCCTATGTGTAAAAGCTTTGTCAAACTAGACAAATACGCCAATGCAAATGCCTACCGCCATGTGAAGTGCCAGCAATATCCTATGAATAAAATGACGTTTTTATACATATTTCGAAATAGATCGCAATGTATAAAACTCTCTCTCTCTCAAACTTTTTTTTTTAAATTTATCTGGCTATTGGAAAATCGGCTCTAAAACGAACAAATATTTAACGTAGGTCCTACCTGAATGGAAGGTTTGCTCAATTGAAATCCACGGAATATCTGAATCTAGTTGTTTCTCATGATTGTCACAAATTAAACTGGGGCAAGGAACAAAATTATTTGTTAGATTTATACATACCTGTTTTATTATAGACCGTAAATTATATCGTGACCATTTGATTATATATTATGATAACTTGATTACCAAAGTTAAACACGGAGCTGGATACCAGATTGAATTATAACGCAGTTGATTATATTATCAGAATACAATTATTAAATTTATAAGCTTAACCATTCGATACAATACTGTATTTACCTATAATAAGGTTGAAAATCCTTTAGCTCGGAATCTCATGTTATAATAAAGTACGGCGGATTTATACTGGTAACCGTCTTCATCTAAGGGAGTTAATTCGGTAGACTGTCGCAAATCTTGCCAAGCGTCAGATCCTCTAATTGCCCGCTTTATTAACCCCTTCCGTACAAAAAGTTATTCAAATTAACCGAACAAAGGGAGTGTCACAGAATCGGGCCTGAAACGGTAAGAGAGAGACAGTGTATATTATACAGGTTGTAACGAAAATGTGAAATAAAACTTTAAGGGGTTATTCTACGGCTAAATTACATGAACTTTTTCTATGGGACCAACATCGAAACATTCGGGCGGGGGAATGATCAATCAACACGACATTGATAGATGATCCCCCCACTCCCAGTATCTGTCCGATGCTGGGTTTGGCGAACGGCTTAGGGAGTAGCGCAGGTCGCAAAGATCCCCTAAACAAGGCCAGTGGACTACCCTTCTCGAGGTTGCCGCCCGTTTTTGGCCAAGTGCCTTAAGCAATTGGTATAACAGAAACCTCTGGCCGTCTTACCCGAGATCCTAACCCCGATCCGATCCTAACTCCTTCAACTAATCCCGCAGAGCCGAACCGTGGCGGCGCAAATCCACACCCAGGCCCGCATAGCCTTGGGGCACCAAATCCCCCCAAAAACTTGCACCACACTCACCAAGGGCAGGTAGTGTGAGTCCCTTTTTCTCGGCATACATCGCCGTCAGCCCTCAATCCAAAATGGCAGCACAACTAAACAGAAAACTACCCCAGGAGGGTACCACGTGTCGTGGAGAATCCCTCACTGAGCCCAGCTCGGTCTGCCCCTCGTATTCTGGGGGGGGCAATTTGTGCTCAGGACCAGGCTCAAGTCTGGACCTGTCAGGCCTCGCAGAGGCCATACCAAACCCAACCAACCCAACCAACCCAACCAACGTGTCACAATGGACAGTAGCCGCTCACAAGCGCCCCTGCAAAGGGAAAGCTGATCCGACACACAAACACAAAAAAGGACTAAAGGGTAAACCAGAACGCAGCCGCCCTAATCGGCGCGCGAGACGGGAAACCCTGCAGCCCACAACGACCAAAGTGACAGCCGACGCAGCAGCGGTAACGCAGCGCGAAGCTGTGCCCCCCTCCTCTAAGGAGTCGGCAGCGGCACACAAAACAACGGAGTCACTACCACCACCACCACCACCACCACCCACCCAGCTGAAAAAGAAACGCAAATCGAGAGGTAATCGTGGCCGGCGGAACGCTGCGGCGGCTCCCACTGCTCCTGAAAAGGAACAGCTGAGGACTGGGAATTGTCCGGGCGAGCGTGCTTCCTCGAAGCGAGCCCGTCTGGACGAAACCCAATCTCCCAGAGGTGAAGCCAAACGCGCGAAAACCGACACAAAACCAAAGCGGTCGACGATGAGCTACGCAGATGCGAATCAATCGCATCTGAGAGTAGCGGTTATCACCGTCCCGCCGAGGGACCTCTCGCCAAATCAGGCAGACCAGCTAAGGGAAGCTATCGACGATAGCATCCTGCAGGCTGTACTGTCTCCAACGTCTCTGAGCGCGCAAGCTCCATCTTTCCGTGGGCGTCCTTTCCTTATGGACGGGGCACTAGCGATGTGGTGTGAGGACGCAAACGCTCTCAGCTGGTTGGTAAACACCGTCAAAACCCTGACATCACCCATTCCCGGAACCACTCTCACTGTCATCAAACAGTCGGAGATGACGAAGAAGCTCAAGGCGGGGCTTCTCATACACACCCGTATCACCGAAGCTGCCACACTGCACAGGGTCCTTTGTGCCCAAAACCCGTGGTACAAAGTCGACTCCTGGCAGTGCTATGACATGACGGTGGACGACAAACCACAAGAGGTCGATTCCAAGGAAAAGGTGGTCCACCTTATCCTGGGAATCCCCGAAGAACAAAAGCAGACCATCTTGAGCAGAGACCGCCGGGTAGCCCACATGTCAGGAAGTGGGTACATCCGCTTCTTCTCCTCGGAAGAAGCGACAACGGCCACCAACAACCAAGCAGCGACGAGTGAGGCTACGGTGAAGGAAACTTCATCCCCAGGGCCATCCACCTCAGCTCCCCAACCGGGTCCGAGCGAGATGGAGACAAACTCGCCGCGGCGCAGTGAGGGAGACACCAGCGACGAAGATGACGTCCTGCGTAGTCCATAAATCCCTCAACATCATCCAAACCAACCTCCAGCACAAACAGATAGCGGCGGCCACTTTACGCAGAGTGCTGGAGGTAGACAGCAAGACCGTCGCCCTGATCCAGGAGCCCTGGATCAGAAACAACAAGATCTGCGGTCTAAATAACATCGGTGGTAAGTTACTGTTAGACACCTCAGTTGAAAAACCGAGAACCTGCATCTATATGCCCAGGGCCATAACAACCACCTTGCTTAACCAATTCTGTTCTAGAGACCTCACTGCAGTAAAAACACTCACAGAACAACAAACTGTCCTAGTGCTAGCCTCAGTGTATATGCCGAGTGAGGGTGAAACTCCTCCAAGAGAATTAGCCGAACTGGTGCATCACTGCGAAACGCAAGACTGGGACCTGATCATCGCGGCAGACTGCAACGCACATCATCCGCTGTGGGGAAGTAAGGACACAAACAAAAGGGGTGAGTCGTTAGCCGAATACCTATACCAAACAAACCTGAACATCATGAACAGAGGTACGGAACCTACCTTTGTAAGCTCAAGGTATCAAACTATCATTGACATTACTTTGGCAACACACGCGGCGGCCGAACTCATTGAAGGATGGCATGTGTCGAACGAGCCATCCTTTGCTGACCATCGCCGCATGTGCTTCCAAATACAGTACAAGCAAAGAGACCCTGTTCCATATCGCAACCCCCGTAAAACAGATATAACAAGGTACACAAACTTACTAACCAAAGCATTAGGTGATACACAACCAACAGAGGTAACACTTAGCACTGACCACATAGAATCAAACGTACAGTTCCTAACTAAAACTCTTACAGACAGTTATGAACTGGCATGCCCTGCAGTAATACCTAAAAGCCTAGAAAAAAGTACCTGGTGGGGGCCAGAACTTGAACGACTACGCAAGGGACTCAGGACACTTTTCAACCGAGCTAAAAATACCAGAACCACTGAGGACTGGGAAAAATACAAAACAGCGCAAAAGTACTACAAGAAACGAATCAGATTCCGTAGAACGGAGGCCTGGAATAATTTCTGTAGTGCCATAAACTCAACCAACCAAGCCGCAAGAATAAAGAAAATCCTCTCAAAAGGTGATCTCAAACTCTTGGGCTCCCTAAAGATGGCAGACGGCACCTACTCAAACACAGACGAGGAAACCAGTGCAGTACTACTGGAAACACATTTTCCCGGCTGTCAAATCACATCGGACTCCGAGTGGTTAGACGAACATCATAGCACACCAACAGCCCAAGAATGGGAAGTCGCAAACAAGGTAGTAACCGCCAACAGAATGGAATGGGCCCTAAACAGCTTCAAACCATTCAAATCGGCAGGGCTGGATGGGATATTCCCAGCACTCCTTCAATGGCAATCCAATCAGGTAATAAAACACCTACTACCAATCTACAGGGCCTGCATAGCTTTTAAATACATACCTAAGTTATGGAGAGAGGCAAAAGTAGTCTTCCTACCGAAACCAGGCAAGGAAGACTACACGCACGCTAAATCTTTCAGGCCCATCAGTCTAACATCATTCCTGCTTAAAACTCTGGAAAGACTGGTAGATCGATACTTAAGGGACGGAGCACTAAAAAGCAAACCACTTCATCCCCAACAACACGCTTACAGAAAAGGCAGATCAACAGAGTCAGCACTACACATGGTGGTACATAAAATAGAATCGGCTATCACAAACAAAGCCTCAACACTAGCCGCCTTCATAGACATAGAAGGGGCTTTTGACAAGACTATGCACAACAGCATCAACCACGCCCTACAAAAATCAAATGTTGAACCAGTCATCAGAAACTGGATCACCGAGCTGATCAGCAAAAGGGCGGTCCAGATAGTGGTGAATACTACCACAAGGGCAAAGGTAGTCAGAGGATGCCCCCAGGGAGGCGTTCTATCGCCACTGTTATGGAACATAGTAGTGGACAGCCTCCTATGTAGATTAAATGAAAGAGGGTACACTACTATTGGTTATGCAGACGACCTAGCAATACTGATAAATGGGAACGCCGAAAATATGCTCTGCGCAATTATGCGGTCAGCCCTTCAGATTGTAGAAAAATGGTGTGACGAACATCAACTGTCAGTAAATCCGAAAAAGACAGAACTAATCCTTTTCACCAACAAAAGGAAGTTACCAGAACTACAATTACCAAAATTATTTAACACCGAACTCTCGCTATCTACTCAAGTGAAATATCTGGGCGTCATCCTTGATAACAAACTAAATTGGGCGAGTCATATTGAAGCTAAAACAAAGAAGGCCTGTATAGCTTTTTGTCAATGTAGAAGACTAGTTGGTAAAAATTGGGGTCTCAATCCAAAAATTACACTTTGGCTATATACATCAGTTATCAGACCTTCTCTAACCTACGGTTCGGTTGTATGGTGGCCCAGAACACAACTGACCACAGTGAAAGCAAAACTCCAAAGTCTACAACGCTTAGCGTGTGTAGGAACCACTGGATGCATGAGAACCACCCCATCAGCCGCGCTCGAGTTCCTCTTAAATCTAAGACCCTTAGATCTCGTCATACAGGAGGAAGCACAGGCAGCTGCCTTAAGACTAAGAGCAAACGGACTATGGAAACAAAACATAGAAACAACACACTCAAAAGTTCTGCAGGGGATCCTTAAGGAAATACCACTTCTTGAGGCGCCCATGGACAGAACACCGTGTCATCACACCTTCGATCGAAGATATAATATCAGACTCACGGAAGAATCAAAAGATAGCTCTGGCATAAATGAAGTGAGGATATACACAGACGGCTCCAAAACTGCACACGGCACTGGAGCCGGCGTCTTCTCGAATGACCTAAACATAAGAATATCAACTACCCTAGACAAATTGAACACAATCTTCCAAGCGGAATGCATTGGTATCACCAAAGCGGCACAGGCGGTTGCAGCCAGAGATGTCCGAGAGCTTAACATCAAAATTATCTCAGACAGTGCATCCGTGCTTCAAGCCCTACAAAACAATATAATAACTTCGGTCCTCATACTGGAATGCCACAACGCACTCCAATCCATTGCGAAAGCGAACAAAGTAACTCTGCAGTGGATCAAAGGACACAGTGACTCACTGGGTAATGACGCAGCAGACGAGCTGGCAAAACGAGGATCGAAGGCAGTAGTTCACGGACCGGAACCACTACTGCCTTTACCTCATGCCCAAATTAAAACATGGTTGCGCGAAAGAACTAGAGAAACGCATTTAACAGAATGGAGAAACGGTGAAGGATGCAGGCAAACAAAAAATGCAGTTCCGGTAGCATCAAATAAGCTTACCTGCAACCTCATCAGACTAAAAAAGGACAAAATCCGCAAGGTTATAGGAGTTATAACCGGTCACTGTCCTCTAAACAAGCACCTATTTAACATAGGTGTGACTGACAGCCCCACATGCAGAGGATGCATGGAGGCAGAAGAAACGCCACAGCACGTGCTTATGGAATGTAGGAGCGTGGCAGATCAACGGCATCAGATCCTCCAATCGCCAGGATCTCTCCCGGAAGCCTTCAAAAATCTGAAAAGATTGCTGACCTTCTGGGAGGATCTAGGATGGTTGGAGTAAGAAGGAAAAGGTAGCACGCACAATGGCCCAATCAGGAGGCTAAGTGCGGAAACAGCCCAGACAAACTAACAAACTAACTAACTAACCCCTTAAAGTTTTATTTCACCTTTTCGTTACACCCTGTATACTGTACAAATTGACCGCTTTCTATTTAAACGTACTACTAAAACGGGTAGAAGCTAGATTAAAATATAGACATGCATTATGGCATAAAGTCTACCTTATACAAGGTTATTTCTATAAAACATCAACAACCTCCTAGGGGCTAATTCTGGTGCTCAAATACAACAACTTTTTTTATGGGACCAACAATAAAATTAAAATAAAATAATTAACTGCTCCATACAAACTAATGTCAGCTGGTCTGGGGCTAAGTATGTGGAAGTGAATTGTTTTTTTGCGATATCAATGTTGGTCCCATAGAAAAAGTTGTTGTATTTGAGCACCAGAATTAGCCGCTAAGTGGTTGTTGATGTTTTACAAATAACTCTGTATAATATACGATTAATATTTATACAATAAAGTTTGAATAAATAAAATATTACAAAGAAGTAAGACTAATCACAATGACACAAAGTTTTCAAATTCCATGCATGCTTTTCAATTATAATTCAAAAGTCGTGGATGCAATGGCTGGTAACTAGACAATCTTAATTCCATTCTACAGCAACATTTTACAGAATTTACCGGTGTTAAAGAACGTTAGCAAAGTTATATATCTGTCACGGTTGACTGAACTGAAAAATATTTCTGAGAAGAGGATTTTTATTAGGACAACAGAAGCCTGGCATTCGTTTTACAGAAGTTAGCTCTCTCAAAGTTGAGGTAAGTTTGATTAGAAGAAGCTCTATGATATTACATGGAATTGTTGACAAATAGGGAATATGCATGAAAAAAATATATTGTTTTTACTATATTATAGTGCTAATAGTGAAAACAAAGTTGATTTTAGTTAAAAATAACCGTAATATAGTAATTAGAAATTAAGGTATACCTATCTCTTTCTAAAACAACTTTTACTATGAAAAATGTTTGGCGGACGAGTAATGTGATGTCACGGTACATATCGAATCTCCTTGTCTAACACGCGACTTTAAGGTGCTTTAAGTCAGGTATTTATCAATATTTTTCTAAAATTCTTAAAGTTTTATTAATTATAATTAATAAAAAAACCATGCATATTCCCAATCAATGAATAACTAAAATAACTTCTGAATAGTAAGGTACCTACGTAGGTATGAGAGAGTACCTACATTATTTTTCCATTAGGTATAGCATATTTTAGTCACAGATTGAGTAATGGTTTGTGTAGTCTAGGTAATGTATAGTGTTTTTTCTAAAAGAAAAACTGTCTAGTCAGCATACCTACTCGTATCCCAAAACAATCAGGCTTTATGTTTCGCTCGCTTTAACAGCTGCACGGCTCTAGAACAGACTTACCTCTAAAATTAGGATATCCACTCTAAAATTTTCCTATATGACGGTTTTTTTCAGAAGTTTTGAGGAATAACTTTTTCTTATCCCTTTTCATAAATCTTAATGTGTGAAATCATATTAGGTAGGTATATTTATTGCACGTAAATATATGTAAACTGATTTTACACTTTTTCTTCTTATAATTGTTTATCAATATATACATAAATCCACAGAATAGTAGCGTGTCATTCCTGTTTCTTGCATAAATCCATCTAGTAAATACCTGTATATTGCACATAATATTTTCTTTTAAACATACTCAATCAAAAATCGCCCAGGTTCTTCTTTGCTGGCACTAGCCCATAATTGTCTTGAAGAAGTGTTTGGGTAAAGAAATAATAATAATTTGATTTCGACGCGGGCCCAAAAATGCTATGTCTAAGGCATTTTTAAGATAGGATACTGATAAAAGTAATTCTAATCTGACAGCTAAAAATATCCAAAACCGCAAAAGTAGATGAATAACGGGATGTCTCTAGAAATAAATTGGTGCTATATTTCATTTACAAATGTGGCGTTGTTCGTTTGGTACCTAATGTCTGCGATGGCAGAGCTGCGGCGTCCGAGCGGAAAATATGGCGTTGGCCTGGCAACCTTAATGTGCAGCCACGGGTACAATGTTGCCGAGTAATTTTGAGAATATTTTATTAAATCCTTACAGTTAATTTACTCGTTACGTCACTTCTTCATGAAAGCAAGGACAACGATTTTTGCTATAAATCGTGACCATCAAAATAGTATAAATATTTTTTTCCTCTAAGCTGCATACATTTGAATTCCAAATAGGCTAGTTTTATGTTACAAGTTAAGTTCTTTTAAAAATAGGTTTAGTATGTTTTATAATCTTGAATTCCTTTCAATACTGGCCATTTCATAGAAATAACTAACTTATGTTTTTTTAAATACAAAAGAAATAAAAATCGTTCGATATATTGACTTAAATTATTACTTCGTATCGATACAAAAGGTTCTTATAGGTAGAACTGAGTTTTGGAAAGGTCCATTCGGTCTTGGCAAGTTTCCGACGTCTGCGACTTTCCCCTACTTCTATTCATCCACGCCTTCAAAGGTTTCGCAGCTATTTCGTTTCTAAATAATTTTAAAATATTTCTCATATTTCCAGAAGAAGGAATTTGTTTCGCGCTTATTTTGTTTGCGACTCGAGTAGGCGAAGAAAAGGGCTTAATAGTATTTTTCAAGAGACTGCGTCTGAGATTAACGAGTTTGAGAGCGACCAGCTATTCGGTCGATTACAGTACAGTTTAACGTTTATTGCTCTGACAAACAAATTCTACAAACGTTTAGTATTTTCAATTTACTGGATAAATTATTAATCAAAACGCTGTTTTGTACGCTTTAATTTTGAATCTACTTTAAAATATATTTTTTGTTTACGTAAAATGTTCAAGTGTTATTGATCATATTATAAACAATTTAAATACATACAGGGTGTTATTTTAACAGTAGCCAAATTTAAAGAGGCGAACATGAGAGGCAACGACCCTCTGGTGTAGTGGTTCGCGCTCCGGACTACAAAGCTAGCAGTCGCGGGTTCGAATCCCGCAAGAGGCAAATGTTTGTATGATGAGCACGAGCATTTGTACCTAAGTCATGGATGTTTTCAAAAGTATTTAAGTATGTTTATCCGTTATCTAGTCGCCATAGTACACATTTTGATTAGTTTGGGGATAAATAATTGGTGTCATTGTGAAAACAATTAATTAATTTATTTATTTATTTATGTTCATCATAAACAGCTTTTACTAAGTCGTCGACATCGTGATCATGAAAAAAAAATCGCGGCTCCAGTCATTAGCATCGCGTTTTTTTTTCTTCATTTCGCTTTACGTTAGTTTTTACGAAGAAAAAAAAACGCGATTTCCATGTTGGCCCGGTAGAAAAAGTTGTTGGTATTTATGAACACATCCGCCTCCTTAAATTTGGCTGCTGTTCAAAACAGCACCCTGTATTATACACGGTTCCTGGCGTAACACTTGGTGCCTGTAGGTAGACTAAAATATTAGTACCTTCTTTCAGTAATATGCTTCTAGTAATAGGCTATATGTATGCATGCATGTCGAAACAGCCTATGAGTATGGTAACAGTACAGAATGTTTCGCCAGTGATTTTAATAGTTTAAGGTTTGCTTTGCAAGTTGTCCATAAAATGAAATTACATATTTTGATAGGCAAACCACCTCTACAGTTCACAGTGTTTCTGATTACGAAAACCGCAAGTAATCACAGCTCGTATTGCCATCTGGCTCACACGTTGTTACGTTTGCGGTGAAACAAAGTAGTCAAAGTCTATGTAATACTGTAAGATAGATTATCAACATTACCTACGATTAGGTACATCTGTTCTATTAAGCCACGATAATTAAAGATTTGTTTGATGACACAAATTACAGGTAGACCGTTAAGCTCAAACGATGTCATAATTATTAGGTTTCTACACACCTAAGGGTTCGTACAGATCACTTGATTACGCACTCTTACAATATTATCATCAATGAGAGCATATTTTCCATAGGACCAACATCAAAATCTCGCTTTTTTACATTACGAGTACATTATAGATTTCGCTATCGCTTCCATTGAAAAGTTTTGTCACCAGAACTGCTCCATGAGGATTTTATTTTATTATTATTTTTATGTTAAGGCACAGCTGAGAACAAACTAAAAAGCATATTTAACACATAATACATTTCTAAACAATACACAGCCTAAAATCTGTGCTCCGATTCCGAGCAGAAAAGAGCCGTACGCGCAGTATACTGTCTTGGACCTCGCGACTCTCTGAGAGAGATTTTTAAAGATATTAATATTTTAACAGTAGCCTCTCAATACATTTCTTTAAAAAAACTCTTGGAAAAAATCTAAGTTTGTTTAGATTAAAAAATGATTTTCATTTTAATTCTCGTAATAAAAATAAAGTTGCCGTTTCGAGCTTCAGACTACACAAAGTTGGTAATTCATTCTTGGGGAAATGTATTAAATTTTTTAATAAAGTTCCGCAGACTTGTTGAACTACCTGTAAGTACATGTACAATGTACATGTACAAATCCACATTAAAAAAAACCTTATGAAAAAAGGGTATAACAAAGTAGACGATTATTTTAACGACAAGAGTGCATTGACTTAACCTGCTTAACTCGCACTTACTACACGTCTTGTAACTGTATTTCCTGTAAAAAAGGCTGACAAAGGAGACTAAGTTTGTTGCGCCGTTTCTTCTCATCACCAGCCAATATTTAGTCCCGAAGCGGTGGTAGGGTAAACCTATATTTTGGGACGTGTATAAGTGCCCGGAAGAGGGCCCATATACTGAATAATTGAGTATTAATTAGAGCCGAGTATAACATTCAAAGTAAACAATTAATATTTTACCTTTTAGTACAAACTCGCATGTATGAATTCATATATTATGCGTTATTTTTCTTTTATTAACACACATAATACAAAAATAACAAGAAGAAAAATTACAAGTAGCTCGTTTTTCTGTCAGTCCATATTCAAACTGAAACTACTCTCTGTTTTATTTCCCTCTGTGCCGATTCAGAGTTTTTCAGCACATCTTTTGGCCAAGGTGGCGGTGTCCATGCCATGCGTAAAGGCTGACAGAGCTACCTGGTTTCACAACGTTGTTAAAACGCTTTAAAACACATTATATGGGTACGTAAATGTTTTAAAATTTTGAGATGAGTTTTCTTCGAGATTCGCATGGACAACTAGTCTTGCGTCTTACAGTTTCATCTGCACAATGTTAGTGTTTACCAAATCCTTAGAGACACTAGCAGGGGATTTAAGTTTTAAAACGTATTTGGAAGTTTCAATCCAATGCTTCCCGTTCCGTTTGACTTGGGAACAAAAGATGAAAGTTTTATGTAGGTTTCTGCGGCTAGCGGGCAGCCAAACGATTTGAGTACGAAAGCATATTGAAGGTGATAAGTCTTTAAATTTTAACGCTTTGCTGATATAACTGTAAACATTTAGGTCAGTCGATTTATTATTCTGTATTTTTTTTAAACTTGTCTAAATGTGTAGTTGTTTTTTTTATTTTTATTTTGATAAGAGTGATTTTGTTCATAGTACTTATATTTATATTTTTTAAATTAGCTAAGTGCGTGTCAAACTTGGGACTAGTTTTGTTTACGAAATTTTCTGGCAAACAGACGAACGAGTTGGTGTGCGCAGTTTTTTATAACATTTCGCACGCAGACGCTGCTGCCCGTCTCGTGCTACAGGAATTAGTCGTATCTCACGATACGCCTCCTGTTGGTGGAGGGGAAGTGTATTCTTTACGGCCGTCGCCACACGGCACAAGCCAAGCCAAGCGTGGAGAGTATTGACCACCCCCCGATGAAAGTCATTGGGGGAGGCCTGTGTTCAGCAGTGGACGTCCATGGCTGAAATGATTGATTGAGACGAACGAATTTCCCTGTGCATTATAGAACAGAATATAAGTCGCGAAAAAAATCGTTTATCTGAAGAGGGAACACCGCGTAAATACCTATGCTTTGATAAAACAAAAAGATCTGCAAAATATTAAACCTGTTAAACCTAGATCTATCAACTAACTTTGTAAATTATACCATACCGTTTTGAAGTACTGGTTAAAAGTAAGAAAACTTGGTACCTGCGGTCCTGTCAGATTTCATTGCAAATAAAATTTGATACGTTAAAGAAAGAGTCCTGTGCCTATAAATAGCTTTGCCCTCAAGGAGCTGAGTAAAAAAGATATCCAATTAGCCTTTGGGACGCCTGCAGAATGGATATAAAAAATTCAAGAACAACTCGCGCCCCGTCAGAATCCATTATTTGTGAGAAACTTCGCTCACTACGACGCTGAGCAAAACTAACAACGAGGGTTGCCATTAACAAAGCAAACTCTAAAATATAACCATTAAAGAAATAAAGTAATAAATAAACCAGCTTACTCGTTAATACAAAAAAAAATATACCCCACATTTTTCCTCGTGGATTATAAAAATATACAAGTTATGGCATTGACTACCAACTGGGGCCAATGCGCGCAGTGGCGACATGATGGACTACCCCTAGGAATGCTTCCTCTCTCTTGATATTATTTTTGGGACACGCTGTTTACATACCATAATAACTAACATTGAACAAGGGGGCAGGCCCCTTAGCATCACCACCAAAACTTCAAACAAATATAGCGATTTATCGACACCAACAGTATTTTTTTATATAAATAAGATAGATATAGCTGCCATGTTGAATTTTTATCAAAACAGCGAACATAGCATGTGACGTCACCTGCACTGCCATTCAACATGGCGTCTATATTCATATTTTTACACTTTACAGTTGGTGTCGATATATCGCTACATCATATCGTGTTTTGGTGGTCATGCTAGGGGGTGCTGGTTTAGATAATTCCCAGAATAACTAAATTTTATCAAATATCGTATTAGCATCAGTAGGAAGGTAGTTAACGAAGAACCATTAGTACACCAGACCAAATCAGTGACCAGAGTCTGTAGCATGAGCTTTTAACGCAGGCCTGATTTTAAACTGCCCTGCTATTTAAGAGTTCCGTTGTCAACACGGTCAATATTTATTTATTTATATATTAATATTTATACTATAAGTACCTACTAGAAAGCCACAATTTCGTCGTAGTAATCGAATAATAAGTATCCTCTCCTACATGAACACAGTGGACATGAATTTAATTTTCGCGTTTATCCCATGGTTTGAGGTCTCGTTGGATATGTCGTGAGTAAAAAATATTGTGAGTGTGTCGACACTATTTTTGAATTCAGGGATCCGTTTACGTAATATTAAGCTTTTAAATATTTTTTTATATAATCAAATAAGTAAATCACCCCACCCCTTTGCGATTGAAATGATTGTTTTAAGGAATGTGAAAAAAATCACGTAGAACAAGTAACGATGTTAAAAGAAAAACTACGAGTATCTCGGTTTACAAGTTACTTTACAAATTACAGAGGTAACTTATAAAATGTACTCAAAGAAGAAAATTACTTAGATGAAGTTTTTAATTATGTAAAACGGGTAGAAAATACCGCATAATGGGACGGGCAACTACGGAACCCCACATTGCGCGTTGCCCGACATGCCCTTGGCCGGTTTTTCGTATTATATTAGTATAAAAGTAAATTCGTATAGTATAAAAAAGCAGAGTAGTTCAAAAGGAGGTTTGCTTTAACTTCATTGAACTGAATCTGATAAATCTGAACTCCTATAACATGGCCCTAACGATAAAAATAGTAATCTGGCGCATCGGCACTGTACAGTTTTTATGCAGCTTAAGTAATCCCCTTGTAATGGACGAACTATTCAGATTTAATGCATAAATTGCGCACACTGTACGGATTAAGCTGGCTGCAGAGGTTATGACCAGTGATCGGAATAGGTAGAGTGATTTGTTGTACTTGCGTAATGCGGTCATAATATGGACATGCCTTTTTAATGAACTGTTATCGAAAAATTTCGGGATTTCGGGATTTCATTAAATATTATTTAGGTCGTGATTTAGTAGCCATTGTATTTGAAATTAGAGGTTACGCTAGCAAAGCACTTTTAAGTAGTACTTATTTTGCTATTTGTTTGAGAAATAAAAAAAACTGGTTAACGAAAACCTATATTTAGACTTAGCTTTAGAATGCACGTAAAGCTATCTAGCTAAAGCTAAATAGCTTTACGTGCTTACCAAAGCACGGATATCAAACACAGCCAGCTCCGAGATTCGGTGCTGTTGCTGAAAATTTCTTTACAGAAAACTCCAAGTAAATACTTTTGACCCCGGTGGATTGAACCCGGGACCCGTTTCGATAACAAATGAATGAGTCAAGTCAACCGTCGATACTTGGTTCTGATTGGTCGTCCGGCATTATCAAGTGGGGCACGCACAAAGACTCGCTCCCCGCATTATGCACCGAAGATTTATGACATCACAGGTATCCAGTCTTTGACGTCAGTATAGGCCAATGTTCAGTACATTTTACTCAAACTTACTGAACTTTCAAATAAGAATATCTATGTAAAACAAATGTTTAAAATAAAGCTGGTACTTCTTCTAATATTTAACACCCCAAAGAGATATCCTACTGCATTTTTCATGTAGGTAAAATAAAACAATTTTTAAATTAAAAAAATGTTCGTCTCAGGCAGGATGCTCAAACAAAATGTAAAACGATTTTTGTTGTTGATCGTACAGACAAATGCATGCAAAGGTAAACAATGGAAACCACATAAAATTAAAGCCTGAATAATGTCGAAATCGCCGAAATCCCGGAGAATTAAAACCCAATAGTTTCGAAATCCCGAAATCCCGAAGGTTTGTCCATATTAATATCGGTTTGAGGTTATTGACCCTAAATCACTCTACCTATTGCGATCACTGGTTATGACACGAATACCTTTTCAATAGAAACTGGGGAGATAATTTGGGTGTTTTCAATTTAAATAAAATTCATGCTTTGAGACTTCTAATACTTTCTAAAAATTTAAATATTGACAAGTTTAAATAAAATTTAGATTTATGTATAAATCCGACTGATCACGAAGTTAACGCAGAAAAATATTGTGTACAACTAAGGATGTTTTCTACTAAAGAAAAAAATATCTATGAGAAATACTAAAAAAGGTCGATGACCCATATCACACGTGAGTTTAGATGAACAAAAATTTGACAGTCGATGCATGCAGGGAAAATCTGTCTGAGTTTTCTAAACAGTCATTGAAGAATTCTAATACTAGGTGGATAATTTTATAAATTGTAAAACTAAGTAAATAATTAAGTCTAAAAGATTGATATAAATACCATTGATAATAATATCTGTTTGTCGTTGTCGTTAAAATTATCAATTTCAAAATGTACAGTTAGCAACAAAATTGGCTGATCAAGAATATTTTTTTAAGAGTACTGACTCTTTTGAATGTTAACAACCTGACTTCTTTATTTGACTTATACGTAGTAATTTTGTAAGAATATTGTGATTTGTTTTTTAATGTGATTCTTTTAGAAAATTTTGATTCAAACTACTTTTGATGTTAACTGTACCTATGTTGCAAGCTTTTTTTACTGTATTAATATTATCTTTTTTATCGACGTAAAGTAGGTACATGTTTTTAATTATTATTATTTCAAACATTATTGTTATATGGATAAAATAAATTAAATTGTCACAGAATAATTAAGCAAGTATCATTCGTACTACTCGTATCAATTGAGTGTGTAAACCGCGGTGACGTCATCACCCAGCCTATTATCCGTCAATTAACGCGGGAGGCGGCACATCGCTTTGCACTCGGTCATCAATCAAATGTGCATAATGATTATTAGCCGAGCGTAGATATTATATTCATGCAATTAAACCTTTGTGGATTAAGTGGAGCGTAATAATTATGTTACCACTGTATGCCTATAATACCAAAACCATTTACCATTTCTTACTGTCTTAGTGTGTTCTGCTCATAGATTTAATACGCTACGCTCAGTCCTGCTACGTATGCTGGAAGACGCCTGGCGTCAATGCATTGTCTAATACTTCGTAACACAAGGAAGTTATTTCCTTACTTCGGAACCATGACCAATGTTTATAATTTAATTCAATGCGGTAAAGTTAAAGTATTCGTGTGTCAGACAACTATAAAGCGTTAAAAATTCTGAAATAAATATGCCTATAAACTGATAAAGGTACATTTTTACAGATTTTTTAACCTTTTGTTTAAAAATACATAAATCACTTATAATATTACCCAAATCCTATATTTTAATTTAATTTTTATATACATGGGGCACACTAAAAGTTTTGCACTTCTAGCTAACCGGAACTATTTGAATTTCGAATGTTATATTTTTTTAAACGTTCTTAGTAATAAAAAAAAACAATTGGCGGGAAATGATTCGTCAATTGTTTTTTATCACACATCAAAGTTCTACGTACGCAACGAAAATGGAATTAAGTCGAAAATATTTTAAAGCGATGATTTTTTATGATTTTACAAGTTCTCTCTCTCCGCAAGACTGTGCCGCTCGTCTTCAAAAATGCTTTTGGGAGAGAAGCACCTTGTTTGAGCACCGTGAGGCGATAGTTTGCTGAATTTGAGAGAGGTCGAGTTTCTTTACATGACGAATTTCGTGAAGGGCGGCCTTCAACTGCCGTCAACGAAAATAATGTAGCTACTGTTAAGCAGCTAATTGAAGAAAACCCGCGGATTACCTATGAGACAATTCGAAGACTATTGGGGATTGGTATGACCTAAATTCAGAAAATTTTACACGAAGAATTGGAAGTTCGGAAACTTTGTTGTCGTTGGATCCCTCATGAACTGATAGCGGAGCAGAAGCGGGCTCGCGTGGAATGGTGCTCACAGATGCTACTGAAGTACGACCACGGACATTCTAATGCTGTTTATGACATTGTCACAGGAGACGAAACGTGGATTTATTGTTTTGAACCCGAAAAAAAACAGCAATCTTGTGAATGGGTGTTTGAAAATGAGAACAGGCCAACAAAAGTGAGGCAGGCGAGAAACGTTGGTAAAAAAATGATCGCGTTTTTTTCTAAGCTACGGGTCCCATCTGTACAATTCTACTTGAAGACAGAAAAGAGTATTAATGCCGAACCGTATTCTACCATTTGTTTACCTAGGGTGTTAGAAAAAGTTCGCGAAAGACGACCCAAAAGCCGCGTTCTCCTACATCATGACGACGCTTCTTCACACACGGCCAACAAAACAGTCATTTTTAGCTTCCGAAAAAGTACAACTCGTCACACATCCTGCGCATAGCCTGTGATTTCTGTATTTTCCCCAAAATCAAAAATTTGATGAGAGGTTTTACTTTTACCAACTCCGAAGAGGCAGTGGTAGCGTTCAATCGACACGTAGAAAACATGCCTTCAGATCTGTGGTCCTCCTGTTTAAAAAAATGGTTCGATCGCATGAAAAAATGTTTAAAATGTAAAGGAGAGTATTTTGAAAAGCAATGAACATAATATTTTGGTTAAAACATGTTGTTTTTTTAAGTTACGCAAAACTTATAGTGTGACCTACGTATCCTATTAGTAATGCTTAATTATTATCTTGTTGGGTGGTAGGTACTTAATTAAATCTAAGAAGCAAAACAGGATTTCAAAGTTGAAATTCAAGTAATAAGGTTATCATTGAGAAATACCCCGATACGTCATTACTTCGTAAATTGAATCGCAAATGCTGTCGACACGTGGAATTAATGTAAATTTGCAAATCGACAGCTAGCAGCGACACCTTACAAACTTAATTGACAAACTTCGGGACTCGCCCGAGGGAATTTCTTGGAGATTCAAATAATTACGATGGCGTCCACTAGTTTTATTGAGGCAGTGGTCCACTGCAACCGTCAACCGAGAACGGCGACATAGGATATAAAGCGCTCAAATAACGCCTTGTAGTAGACACGCGGCCATATAAATTAGAAGTAAATGTAACTTTTGCCGATGACACTGCCCTGTCCCATGATAGAATCTGGGAAGAATGTTTCCAGCATGCCCAGGCAGGCCCAAATTTAGTATTTTACTGGTTACCGGTACTAAATGTCTATAAACCTTAAAGACTCGGAAGGCACATTTAAAAGTGGCCCCGGTACCTTTCGTTCAGCGCTTTCGTTCAGCTTAAATAAATCTTTGATAATTAATTGATTGACTCATTGACTGGTAGATAATGTTTTTTATCATTAAGTCCTGTGCAATAAAGTTTAAATAAATAAATAAAAATTATAAATATATTACTACAATATTCACCTACCAAAGATGAACGGACTTCGCTTGGTCGTACTTCAATGATTTTATGACCTTAGTATGAAAGCACCTTACACCGACTAAAGTTAAAGCCATGAAACAACATTGTTTCCTTCTTTTTATACGTTTATGAATGTTATTATTTCAGAGTGATTTTTAAAATCACTGTTCATCCCAATCCGGAAATCCGAGTCAGGCATCACGAAATAATGGAACAGACGAATGTTAAATCGAGCAGGTAATTTACATCCAGTTTATTGTTTTAACATTTTCAGGTGCTTTAGTCTGGCAAAGGTCGTGTGGTGATTGTGAACACTTGATCTGGATTTTCAGAATTAGGTACTACGTTAAGTATTTTCTTTAATCGTTTGAGCGATTAGGTAAACATTGCGCACAGTATTTTGAGTATCAGTCATCCAGATTTTTAACATCACGAGTTATAGCTTTTGAATTACATAAACATAGTGTTCGTTTGCAAAACTATTTTGCACCATGTTTTATAGACTATGTTTTTGATTTATTTGTTAACTCAACAGCCTTTTTAATAACAATCATGCTTAAATAAAGAACTTACAAAAATACTTAGCCATTAACTGAGTTTCAATATATTAATTATACAAGCTTGCAAATAGTAGGTACACCAAAAAATTGACTTTTTTTTTAAAATTTAAAAATTAAATTGGGTTGGCAGCAATTAGTGATTAAGACACATTAAACTTAAATGTTAAAAAATTATTTTTTTTTCATATAAACATATATTTACTGTGACATTAAGATACCGTGTGTTTCACGGTACTATAACATTTTAAACTCATAATGGAGTGTATCTGCTATTGCACTTTTAGACATGAAAACAAGCTGCACTTTGCTAATCTTCATTCAGTCTGCATAAAATTAGCAAACAAAACTAAAAGAATAAGAGAAAAACATAACTTAAACCACTTTCAGTGGCTATCCCCGCCGCAATATTCGCAATACCCATCTCATTTGTGCCGAAACTTTTTTTCCGCACGCGTAGGATTTACGCCCCAGCCGTTTGCCCCGGATCGCCTTAGATTGAGTTATAAATAAGGGCCCACCTGCGCTGGGCCAGATTGATAGATGTAGCGTCTAGCTAGAGGGGCCCTAATGGTAATGAATCTCGCGTGATGCGATTACGATTGTATGATTTATCTTTTAGCGTTTATGACGAGTTCGGACCCATTGTGATAGTAAACCGAACATAGGTACATGCACAAATAGTGATTACCAAATAATAGATGGCGTAGATGTTGCTGTTCAGTTGGTAAAAAAAATTGAATGTAAAAAAAAAACTAGTAGATATTGTCTTCCAAATTTGACAATGTAAATTGATATTTCAGCTCATGTAGTAACAAAATTCCTATAGAAAATAGACGTTCAGTGTTCCCCGAAATCTAAAATTTTCCGGGAATTATTTTAAATTTTTCTTTTCTTATGACGACTTAAACGAATATTTGCAAAAAAAATTGTGATTTAGTTAATTAATTAGTTTAATAACACAGCTAGGATACAAATGGCGTCACATTTTTCACAATTGTCCGAGAACCTAACAGGAAATTCGGCTTGCGCACAAAATGTACAAAAATCCTGTTAAAATTTGAATAAGCCCTGGAAAGCCAATATTTGCAAAATAGTTGGTGTCGACCGTAAATACTCCATACATATTTTGCGGTGAGCAGGTAGGACCAACGGAATACGTTTATTATTCAAGCTGGATTTACATTACAAGTTGGCCGTAATGAATTGCGTTTACCTTGTTTTAAAAACGTCTGCATTTCCTACTACAAAATAAAATGTATATGTTGATTTGTAGTTATTATTTATGTTTATAGAGTCATTTTTGTGTTGTCTTGATTGACGTAAAGGCGCGTTAGTTAGCTAATACCCAAAGGCTTCGAATCCCGGTGAAAGTCTATTATGTAACAAAACTTTCTAAATTGGCGCCAAATTAGAAAAAAAAACCTCTACTACATCTTAACACAAGAACGTTACTTTTAATTTTTATTTATTGTTCTTCTTTGGCCTTTACAACTTGTAACATGAAGATTTATCCATGTTCAGGATATTTTTATGGCCAAGAACAAGTTTGTCAAAAATTATGGGCCAAAATATAAAAAAATAGATTCATGATACACAAGAATATGTATCCTATAATTTAAATTAATCTGAATGCTACCTCATTTGTAAATGTGCCGCTTACATAGATAGGTATTGACATAATCACATTAAACGAATACTTTCGTAAATTCAAGTTAGCGATAAAGCGCTAAAATTAATTTAGTTACATTTTCAGCCTTTTAGAATGTCGTTCATAAAGTTATTTAGTTTTATTTTTAGCTTTTTAGAATGTTATACTTATTTCCAACAATTCGCAACGCCAAACCGGTTTCGTTTTAGTTTTAGACTTAAATACAACCACAAAAACGATTCTGCGTTCTGTTGCACATTTATACACGAGTATAAATGCCATAAAAAATACTTTAACCTTTGTATTATTAGGCAATGAAACTTAATAATTCTGAAAGCTTTTACAAAACTGTACAAAGTTGAGTGTTGCCGAGACAAACCAATTTGTAAGAATACCTTTTACATTAAGCATTGATTCCCTGACTCCCGAGCTAGAAAAACTGTGTTTAATTAATTATTTTCAAACTGTTTAATGTTTTAATGACCAAAGACAAATCTAAGTACCTAGTTGAAATTATTTTAATATGCCCGATCATTACCTTAAAAAAAAGTACATTTAATCACTATTATTACCCATTTATTACACGCCCAAAAATACAGCTTTGCCATACTCTGCTTGAGGGACTACTTACATATTGACTTGACATTTGGTAATGAGAACAAGCGCAAGAAACCTGGTTTCCGTTATCCGTATTTTTACAAGAAATGTAGTTGATAAATTGTGTAATAAATGAATACAATGTCAAACTTTCGATCTTCTAGGTGTTACTACAGCATCATTAATTAGTTGAGATCCACTAATTAAAGCGGATGTCAACAAAAACTGGCCGCCCACGGTTACTGCCCTAAAACTTATCCTACTTAATTGATTAAATTGCGCTTCGTTCATTATCTTTGCTAATTTGTTTTTCTGAACGATGTTAATTGTGATTGATGGTATTATCATAATACTGCATATCATGCTGACTAGCTGATTGGTAAATAAAGATTTTTAAATGTCTAACAATATTTAACTAAATTAAGTAGAGAAGGTTAGAAACCTCGATTTGGCAGCCGTAGTTTTTTAAGAATTCAGAGTAAGCATGAGCTCTTTTATCAGTATTACTTCAACATTGTTTTTTTTTCTATGAATAACTACGTACGTATATACTTGTTGTTAGCTTAGTACCTCAGTCACTCTTTTTGTCCATTACCATTCACCCTACTACTCATTCATTCAGTCATTCGTTCGTCGGCAGCAGAGACGTCCTATGACTTAAATGATGATATCAATAATTTTTTTGGTCTCTCCTGTATTCAGTTCCACATTTTAATTACATAATTACTTAGAGTTCATGTAATGTTTGGTGCAAAAACCGAAGTCTTGAAGTAAGGAGGTAATATCCTCGCTTTACGCGCCTGACAACGATTTTTTTGGAGGCATACCAAAAGCGTTCTACGTTGACCCGACCGAGTATAGAACCTGGAACCCTGCATTTAAGGTGCATCGTGGCACTACTACGCTGAATGGGTAGCCAAAATAAACACATTTTAAAGTAAAACAAAAAAAATGTAACACTAAAGTTCCAATTTCACGTGCTTTAGCTGTAATATTGTCTACGTAAAATGATGTGCAAAATTCAATTTCCACGTGCGGGAAAAATGCTAAAAGAAATATTCATAATAAATATTGTATTTTACGCGCTCGCTTCACCGTCAGACAGTGACGGCCATTGTGTTCGTTTGACGGCGTAAAGTACGAAACACGGGAAACACATTCTAGTTGAGTAAGTTTTATTATGTTAGAGATCCTTTTGGCGCTGTTTTTAAACCATCTTAAGCTTGATTGAATGGTTGCCCTTTTTTAAATTCACAACCAATAAGTATTATGGATATCACAAAGATGCACGATTTGCCGCGGAAAATCTTGGATTAAAAAAAAAGGAAAATAATCTATGTTATTGTTACTACAGGTATTCCACCGTTACCGATATGACAGGTACAAAACACCGTTACGTCAATGATGTGGTTTCAGTGAGATACTTAGTGTTAATAACCTATTTGGTACAGCACTTACTTGAGATGAGTTTCATTAAACTGGATTTTACAAGAAGTAAACTTTCAACAAAGCCGCCACAAATACCGCCTTAGATACCAACATAACGTGGCCTAAGTAACTAACCAGGATACTAATTCTAATATTCCACTAAAGTTCTGTGCTGACAGCAAACCGAGTTCTACACTCACTGGCACTGTCAGGTATGGGTTAAGGAGGTGTCTACCTGATGTCAGTGTAAAGTAAAGTCAACAGATTATTCACCTATCACAAAATGTAAAATTTAATAAACCAATTTTCAACTAAAAGTTGAATTGCAGAGTCTAATACTATTTGAAGAAATATTGTGATAGTTTGGTGAGCTGTTGACTGTACATTGTTTAATAATACTGTGATAAATTTTTGTTGCACCTAAACCCCAATAATAGAAGATTTTTACGTAGTAATGTAGGTTTCATAAGTCCTTTAAAGTCCTCTATATTTCCTTGTGTAATCAAACAAATAGTATCTTATTTTTTTAAATATTTAATTAGTGTTTTGTTTCAATAGACACATTACAATATTTTTTATTTTCTGGTTTTGCTGGGTTTAAAAGAGATTCTAAAGTTAACAAAACTGGTTCAATTTAAAAATTCAAAGAATAGTAATTTTCTAAAATTGAATAAGCTTTAAAAATGTTTGCAGAATAAGTAAAACTATTAACAAAAAACTAAACGCGACTGTTATTCTTCGTAGTAAAAAGTGCACCAATACAAAATAAAGCTAGGTGCACAATTAGTCCGTCCAGCCGCGCCGTCGCCTCCCCCAATCAACCGTCTTCATACTCGAATCAATACAGGACCAGGCGCCAACGAGACTCGGACGTCATAAATAAAAGACAAACGTGTTTTTATGCGTTTCCAGTACTGTATCTCTCTACACTACAGTGACTGCCATCGACGACATGTCTGCGGAAACTGGACAGGTGTACGTGTTTGTTTTCGAGCTTAAATTATTTGCTAGGACTTTTATGCAACTTAAACTAATAAGTACCCAGAAATTATTGTTGCTAATTAAAAATGTAATTAATTAAATTGGTTACTTACCTACTGTTTGCCTACTAGTGGTATCTACGTATAATTACGCGGAATTTCAACTTTAAGGTACTTTTAAAGGCTGCGATTAAAGTGGTTGTGGCATCATTTAAGGTATTTATTGTACATTTATTATAATACTCTCCTATCTTGTTTATGAGAAGATTCGTAGCTGAATTGAAGTGAAGCGATTTATCGAATTCGACGAATTAAGGCAAATTCAAACTCACAGGTTCTTATCAAAACACGGAGGCCCACAAACGCAAACCTTTACGTATCCCATGGCGTCCCAATTATCCAATGGTTTGTTCCGGCTGAGTGAATGCAGGGGAATTAGGATCACCCGGGTGCCCGCGTGGTACTGAAACAATACCGCCTCGCTCGCAGCCGAAGTAGAAGATAAATTTTGTACGAGATTATCTGTAGCCTAGAGGATAAAAGAACGAATTACCGTTTTGTGTTTCGGCGAGCCTTTGAGGTTATTTGCTTCCGTGATTTCATTTGTCCACTATAAATGACAACATATTTGCCAGGGTTCGGTATACTTAGGCTATTTACTTGCTCAAAGAGTAGTTAATGAAGTGATTCGAAACAAAAAACACACAAATAAGTAGTACAACTTAAGTAAAGTTCTTTAAAAAGAATTATCTAAAAGACTGACCCAAGCCACTGGTCTCATTCAAAAGCTTTGCAGCTACCTCTGCCAGCCTTTTGGACACCACCCATAAGGGCAACGCTGAGCTGATATATTTTTTTATCTTTAAAGTCTTTTTTTATGTAATTATGTGTTTTTTTTTTATTTATTTATAAAACAAACAATATTAATAAGTATATAAAATTTACACAATATGACATAAGCTTTAGGGCTTTACCGCATACCGGTGCCGTTACAGATAGATTAAAAAATAATGATAGATGTACACAGCATATGACATAATAAAAACATTGAAAAATAAAAATGACAATACACAGAATAATGTAATATTTTGCACGATCACGCTTGCCATGCATGCACGCCGAGCCGGTCGCCGAGCCATATTTTATATGTATATGTTTAAGATTAGGTTAATTATTTAGATTATTATGTAAATATCTTTTGAAACATCAAAATATTAGTATCCTGCTTTAAATACAAGTAACTAAACTAGGTATTTATGTAATTAAGGTGGGGTAAGACTAACACAATTTACTGCCAGACAGTAAAGATAGGTTTTTATGACTAAGTTGTTTGTCAAACCTTAAACATAATAATGTCACTGCAACCTACTTCTAAACTATACGCTTTTGTGAAATTACTACATTCAGCTCGCGACTCCGTTTGCGTAGACTTCAGATTTAAGCTAAAGAGGAATTAATAATCCCACGTCCCACGGGATCCCACGGGAACATACATACGGAATATCAGTTATCCTAAATGTTATATGAGATCAATGCTACCTATGTCAAAGGCGAATGAGTAATGGCGTACCCAAAATGAAGTAAACTGAAACACAATGAACCATTGCGGTAGTTGTTGACCTCATTAATCGAGTGCAGTAATTAATTTTGAAAAAACCTTTATTTTTTAATTCGAATTTTCTATGGCGAGTTTAGTTCCCATCACCCTATATAACGAAATACTGTCGTGAACTTTTTTATGTTTCTGAAAGCAACAATTTCGCTGGCAAGGACACTTGATTCTAACTAAAAATTAAAATTTAAAGCTTAATATTACGCAATCGAATCGAAAAATAGTGTTTGCACATCCCTATATTTAAGGACATATCCAACCATACCCAACACCATGCGATAGATATCGATAGCGCTAGATACATTATCCTTACAGAAGGTGTAACGTGTACGGGAGATACCGACGACCGTCTGTTGTAGTGGGTCGCGCTCCGGACCACAAAGCCAGCGGTTACGGGTTCGAATCCCGCGAAGGGCAAATGTTTATGTGATGAGTAAGAGCATTTGTACCTAAGTCATGGATGTTTATAAAAGTATTTAAGTATATTTATCCGTTATCTAGTCGCCAGCAAAGCTTGTATTTGCTTAGTTTGGGGCTAGATAATTGGTGTGATTTTGAAAACAATTTATTTATTTTATATTAATAAGTTATTTTTGTGGGGATATATATAGCTGTTAAAATTGTGTATTTTAAAACTATTTATGAAATAGCTTTATTTATTATTTAATTTATTTGTTACTTTGTTTACATGAAAAATCATTAACCTATTTACAATATTAATTAACTCTGTGTACTCTTGTACGTATTAAAATAATTTCCTTTACCTTAGAACAGAGAAATGAACGACATCAAAAGAATAAAATTAAATCAGATTGGGCCAAACTGAATTATGTCTTGCCGCGCCCTAATCGCCTGTATTACAATGAAATAAGAGCTAAGGTTCCCGTAATAATAATATAAAATGTAGTTGCGAGTTCCTTGGGGATTGGTTCGCGTATTCGCTCGTGTTAATACACTGCCATAATGTTCCTTCTGAGTGCTATGTTATTAATTTACTTGAACTTGTTAATATTAACACTTCGGCTGTGACAAATTACAACATGAAGTATGCAAAACTTTTACGGGAGTATTCTAAATTAAGTAGACTCATCTCACATACTTTTTATGACCTATAGGAATTTCTAAATAATGAAACATGTCGTCACATGGAGTACACTCTTGTCTTGAATATGTCTGCATTTAAATACATAGTTAAAAGATTTCATAATTGTTATTAAGAGAACGTAATAGGTACTAATTTGATTATTCCGACTTACAGCATCGACGAATGAAATAGAACAGCAGAGAAACCCTTAATTAAGGTATCTAACACTCGTAAAGTCTGTCCGTCTGGTAATTGGCAATGCGCTCTTGGCGCGTTTAAACAAAACATCTTAGTTTTCGACTTAACTTGCCCTCGCCTGCTAAAAAGGAGCCAATTTTTTTGTTCCTAAACTGGGATAAACTAGAAAAATATCTCTTCAAATAAACAAATGTGTTGCCTAATATAGGTAGAGATGTAAGTAGATATTAATCAAATGGTTTAGATTGATAATGCTATGACCATTATAACAACTAGCGAGTGGTCAACTTGTAGATTTATCATATTTACCGAAGTTATTTGAAATCGGCACAGTATTTTTCCTTATTTAATTTATTTAAGTCAGTCGTCGTTGAATTATTATCATCTTCCACACAATCCATCAGTTTTTTTTTAGGTCGCTACACCTACTAACACTCTCTCTCTTTCTTTTCCTGGCTGTATATCCCTATTGACTAGCTGTTGCCCGCGACTTCGCTCGCGCGTTGTCTTTAGTGTGTTGATAACGATTTTCTACACAACATTTTTTTGTTTTTTTTGTTTATAAGAACCTTCTCCTAACAATAATTAACACAACAAAATTGCGATGAATAAGAGACAATTTTTTATATACAAATAGATTCGACTATTAGACTGTTTACTTTATATATTTTTGATCCTGCTTCGAGGCTACCATTGCCCCATCACAACTACCTCGAGTACAGCTGACGAAAGCACTCCCGCCGCCGGACCGGCCGAGTTGCATGCCGCTGCGAGCTCGCCGTCGATTACTTTTTCACATCGACCCGAAATTTTGTAAATAGTTATTTTAATGTGTCGTCAGGACTATTATGCCTCATTGATTAAAAATTTGTCTCCACGAATTATTTCGTCCTTACTTGATACAGTTAGCTATGTTGACACTAAAAGTCAAATAGTAAAAAGTGGTTTAAAAGTACCATGAATCATTTTGTAAATACGAGTACCTTCTTTTTTAAACTTTTCTTACCTCAATGCTATATGTTTTATAAAGACGCTTTCAAGTCTATAAAAAACATTAGTGTTAAGTTATAATGTTATTATTAAACATTTATTTGTACTTACTTATAAATAAAGAACTTTCAAAACTAACTAACTAACTACGAGTATACTATAGTATAAATACGTTACATACCTAGATAAACCTTTATTCTCAATTTGATGTTTTTTGTATCGTATAAGCGTTTTTTATTCACTCACATATACATTTTGACATTCACATATCAATTTTGCACCTCGATCAAATTATGTTTCAAAAACGTACTGATTTCGGGTGCTGAAAAATTGGATTTATCCACGTTCCACTTTGCCTGTAGCCACCAAACAGGGGTAAAAATCTCCCGCCTCCCGCTTGTTATGGGTCCACATTGATTGCCGCACTCTTCACTCCATTATCGCCGATGATAGATGAAACTCGCGATTTATAAGTGACGCCGGTCTGTTGTGACGCTGTCATTATATTCAGATGGAGGTTAATTCGATTCGATGAAAATCATATTTTGCGACCGATAAAAGGTTGCATGCGCATTTAGTTAATGCGACTGTATTTTAGTCCTTTCTTTACAATCAATTAATATTTACTGCTAGCTATACTGTTATAGACTGTTAGCTTATTGCATTTTAGAATTTCGCAATCTCTTTGAATTGGACATTTTAAGCAATGGTTTGCATGATTGGTTTGAATGGTTTGGTTTACTGAGAGAGACGGTACCCACCTTAGACTCGGTGAGCGTACTGTAGGAGGTCCTTCGCGAGCTATAAAGCAGCGAAATATTATAAAAATGTATTCAAAAATCGGATCAGACAAAAATCCTTGGAGAAAAAGATATTTTAGCCTTGACTCTCTATGTCAAATTGTATCAAAACGATTGGTTGTAATAACATTTTAAGCACAATGGCTAATCGTTCCGAGCTTGAATTATTTAATCTGGCTGGTTTGGTGCAAAAATTGGAAAATTTATAGAAAGAATAGGTATTGTATTGTATGCGGCCTTGTCATTTCTAATTATTTAAAAAAAAATAACAAGCATTTGGACTAGTAATATGCGATAACATGTAAATGGTAGTAAGTTTTTTTAATTGTTAGTAATTAAATTATTCATTGAATTGTAATTCATTCATTCATTAAATTACACAGTAGTTTCTATCACCATCATCCATCATCATCATCATCATTTCAGCCATAGGACGTCCACTGCTGAACATAGGCTTGCCCCATATACTTGCAGATTAGCCGGTTGGAAGCGGCCTGCATCCAGCGTCTTCATGTGACCTTTACCAGGTTGTTTCGATATGTATAGGTATACTTTATTGGCATAGGTTAACTTAAGTATGCTTAATGTCGCTGGTAACATAAGTATTCAACATCTAAAGTCCTTCAACTTTGTAAATTCAAAACGAGTTGTGATGCGTGCATTTGAAATGTTGATGATTTAAATTAATACTTAGTAAATTGCGAAAATTTTGTTTGAAGAAGCAAGAAATTTGTATTAGACTAAGATAAATTATCTGCAGGTTCGAATATAGGGATGTGCTAATGTGAGCCGATGTGTGAATCATAACTTTGAAAAATAACAGTCAAAAGATGGATTTACAAAATCGATCAACTATGATTTCCTAAAGTTTCTTCTCTTCTCTTCTTAAAAATGATATATTTTAGCAATGATCCTAAGTCTTCTTTTTCATCTATACGGTCAATCCCGGTTGCGTCCAAAGCCATTGCTTTGGAGCCCAGGGTCCGCTTTCCTTGATTTACTCCTCCACTTCGCGCGGTCTTGAGCGTCTCTAGTTGTGTGATCATTGGCACGCATGTCAGCCCTCACGACGTCAAGCCAGCATTTCTTGGGTCTACCCCTTTTGCCAGGACCTGGCGGTGGTGACATGGCCAGATATTTCTTACGTAGCTTGCCGGTTTCCGTAAGCTACCTAACTAGAAATGATCCTAAGTATATGTATAAAAAACTATTTCTACAGACAAAATTATTACTCTTTTCCAAGGTTTTTCAAAGCTAAATATCTCATAATTAGTTATTTACCCATTTGCAAAGATCAAATTTTTCAAATTCTTTAAGCAGCTCTCTTATTATTTACCCAAATAATTGAAAACCTGTGAACAGTCAGCATCAAAATTCGATGCTTACCGTACATGTGTCCATAGAAAAAAAAAACTAAAGTCATAATAAAATCGATATTATCAGACCAACAAGAACATCTCTAGCTACATCGAAAAGGAATGTTCTCCGGTACTGGTTAATGAAGTGCCGCTGACAAATCTTCATAATTCACCCTTTAATTTCCCGCTGGACGAATTTCGAGTTCCAGTAAGATAATTTAACAGTACTTTTAAATGTAGCCAATGATAAATGCTTTGCTGATGAAATTAGACTTTAAAGTTACTACAATTACAGTTAAACAGACATCAAAGTTAGACTGGAATGAGGTAAAAGCGACGACGACATGATAACACTTACTTGTTTCAGTAATCAACAGATTTTTTACCTTGATAAAAGTGGATGCTTTGAGTTGTTAAATAAACACTCCATTTTCCTGATATATTTTATGAGCCCGTAAGCACATTTTTTTCTAATTCTTGCGCAATACGTTGGGTACCAACGTATTATCTATGAGGACCTACTTAATGAAACATATAGAAATAACTTCTACTAGCGCTTTGTCCGGTTTCTGGTCTGGACACATTTGATTTGGTTTTAATTAAAGGAGCCATTGCCAATTTGCCATTCGATTTAATAATTTCGTTACCGCTGTGCATGCATGTTATTAAAATAAGAACATTAATTTTAAAAATCGATAGCTCAGTAATTACCCTGAGATAGACCCAGCAGTTTTTAGTGGGTACATGTCCAAAAACTTTATTTGAAAACGAATTACGGAACGAAAAACGCAGTCGTCTCTATAATGTCTCTTTTTCCTATGCTGGGAAACTGGCATGAGTGAGGTGGATAAAACCAATTATATGGAAATTATGTTGTGAAGTTCCACGTAACTCACTTGAAACTCTCGCATTTATGGGGTATATGCATAAGTCATTAAAACTAAGTAAAAAAGCTATGTAAGTATTTATTCTTAGAGGAACTTAAAAAAATGCTTAGGTATTAATACAGCTGAATGTAATGTTCAAACATTATAAGCCGTTAGATTGTTTATTGTAAGTGTAGTGCCCACACCGTACCTCCAAGCGCAACGCAAACCGAACTAAAGAGAATTCAAATGAGAGGAAGATTTGCATAACAACCCAGCGGCCGATATTGGGTTGCACCGGGCTGGCCGTCACAACGTAACGCAATTTGATTCAAAATGGTCTATACCAGGATTTTTGGTTAATAAATTGCGTGACAATCTCACCAGCTACAGCTGTAGCATCATTAGGTACTGCAATCATATCGCTATCACACTGTCTTGTTTTGTGTGATACAGATACCATATTTTAAAAGTAAGAATATTATCGAAAGATTAAGAAAATATAGCTAAGTGATTAGCAAGAATTACAGTCGCTATTAAACTCGTAGCAAAAACTTAGGACATAAATAGGTAGAAGTTAAGTATCTTTAATATTTTGCCACTTTTGTATCCTCTTTTAAACTCTTTCTAAGTTATAATTTGTTGATCAGTTAATTGAAAAGTGGGTCAATTTGCATGTTCACCAATAAAAAGGTTTATGTTTAGTAACAGATGGTCTACTACCTTGAAATACTAAAACACGAGGCCGCGACACATCAGCTTTGTATGCATTTGGAATAAGAGCCCCATTACATTCCAAGAGCTTTTGCCTAAACATACTTCGGGAGAATAGTGATTACTAAGTTTAGATAAAACCTATGTAAAATCCGTTTTGTTGTTGTAGAAGAGAATACAAACTAGTTTTACTGAGTAATTGTTATTTATGGCGACGAACGAAAGATATACAATTTCAGCGAAGAAAGCCTACATCTGCGCGTTTTTTTTTGTAATAGGGTCTCTAGCTCTCTAGGGTCTTATAGACCGGACAAGTGACATATCTCCATACAATGTGCTCTTATTCCATTTTGTCGCAAAACGCGGCCGTGTTCGCGTTTTTCGGTCGCGATTAAAATCTGCCTATAAAGGAGAACGGTGTGAGAGGCATTCTAACCCGCACATTACGCGAAAAGTGTTCGTTCTTTGATCACAGAATTGTTATTCAATTTTAGTTAGCAAGAAGAACCCATTACTGTGGAAAAATCCATTAGAAGTTCATTATTCCACGGCACTAGTTTGCTTTTATAATTTTATTTTCGTGACAGGTAATAATCCTGTAAGAAGGTTTGAGACTGAGTGTTTTAAAATAATCTATGCTTAAAAATGGCTAAAGGTTTATAAATTAGCAATCACATTACATAAATATAATGTTGTATTATGTAACAATTTAACCTACCTACTTTTATTTTTATCAGCAATGGGCAATTATTGGGTGTAGTGACATTTTGTAATCTTGGTCAATACGATTTTGTACTTTAGTGTTCGATGGTACCTACCCACTGTAGTTCAAAGCAACTCTTGAAGGTTTATTCTCTTGTTCTGCTGCTTAACTTTTAAATCCATCTAGTTACTTACCTGAAAAAAAAAACTCTTGTTAAATGCTTTAAATCAAACTATGTCTGTCTAAGAAACTGTATGTGTATTATAGTATTTCGTCCTATTTAAACTATTTTAAATAAAACGAAATACTTTTCTTCAGCGCAACACACAGAGGGTGTAAGCGGGACGGCGACGGGTCGGGTCAGGAGTACGGCGAGTCTATTAACATACCCGTCGCCGTCTCGCTCACGCCTTCTGTGTGTGTTATGCTTATACTACATAATACATAAATGATCAAGCGACACATATTTTTGAGAAAAAAAATATGGTGCAATTTAAAATAAACAAAATAAATTAAACGAAAGTACATCATTTATAAAGTTTACGTATTCATTGTATATACGTATAACTGAACGAATGAGGGATGAATGTATACCTAGTCCGTTGAACCGTAATAATTATTTCTGCCGTATTGGCTGACGATTCTGTAATTGGGACCATTGAGACGGTTTAAAAAATTCATCTCATTCGAAAGTCTATAATAAAATTGTCAGGTTCCTTTGTGCGAATGGAGGCGTAATCAGATTAAAATGATTCAAATAGCCACAATTGCGACTTTTAATTCAAAGAACTTTTTTCAAAAAGCTTATTTCTACTTATGATTACCAATGTATTTCTGTAATAAAATATGATATTGGATTTAAAAGTTGAACAAACTCAAAACTCATAAAAATACATGAGTATGAAAATAAACTAAACCATTGCATAAGCATATTTTCGATATGTATATTTAACGTCTCTATGTGGGTTGTTCAATGCAATTGAATATTTCCGTTAAATCCGACCATTGAAGCAAACGTTACGTTTATTTCAAACTTCACAACATTAGACTTCATGAAAGCCAAACGCCATTGCATTCGCGTAGGGCTGTCACTCGTTCTAACAAAGCCGATCATCATGCATATTTTGTTCTAGTATATACGCTTACTTTTTTAATTAATTAATGTTATTTCCACGCCAGCTGATTTTCTTTTTTTGAGGATATTCTTGTTTCTGCCCTAACGAGAAAAAAATAATGTTACAGTATCATCTGAATAGCTTGTATCTCGGCAATCTTTTTATGATCTTCAAGCAAACAAACATACAGGCTGTAATTGAAATAACGCAAAACCTCCTGGGATTGATTCTACTGCTCAAACTTCATATTGATATTCATTAATTCACTTTACACTGTAAACTAATAGCAGTACAGTTAATAGGCATAAATAGATGGTAAGAAATAGTTATATAATAACCTTCATGAGGCATTCATGAACTCAGTTATTTAATAAAAACTTCTATGGGACCAACATCATAATTTCACTTTTCCGTACTAAACGGCCGACCATCTAACAACAGTTGTATGAAGAAGTTATTATTTTTTGTAGTTTCGTTGTTGGTCCCATAAAAAAGATTGTTGTATACAGGGTTATTTGTAAAACATCAACAACCTCCTAGGGGCATTAAAATCTAATAAAAAAAACACTTCTCCATACAAACTGATGTCAGCACCAAAATCAGCCCCTAGGAGATTGTTGATGTTTTACAAAATTAAATAACCCTGTATATGCATGAAAATCAGCCCCTAAGAGATTTGCGTTATTTTAATCACACTTTATTAATGTCGGCGGCTTTTTATCGCCTAAAGCATTTTTTCGCGATAAATAAGAAGTATTTTGGCATTCCACTAGACTGGTCTTTTTCTTGAAACACTAGATTCGTGTCGTAATAATCAGTAACATTATGTAACTTACTATGCGATATATTTTTTTTCGCGAAACCTCTAGAATTTTGCGAGGATACGGTTCTTCACGGTACTCCAACATATAGTTAGATATATAATATTAGAGGAAGATCTAGTAAACCCAAAAATACATACATTTTGACACCTACCCTGTTAAACAGTACTTTCGAATTTTGATTTTAAGACCACATCCAAGATGCTGATTTTGGTTATTAGTAGAAGCGCTCGCAAAAGCAACATGCATGCCTGCGTATACATACATGCATATTCGTTAAACAAGTAAACGTCAACCTTTAGAATGGATCACAGCTGTAATTGTTTCGTTGGCGCAACCCTACCCGTGCTAAATGCCACCCGTTTCCAATTCCAACGATCGCTCGGAGACCGGGGATTTAAGGATCGGCCTTAGCAATATCGTTTGGCAAATTAGTATAAAGACTCAGACATTTGTTCGACAACGCAATTATTACTGTAAACGTGCTGGCATTCTAGATATCTATAAGGGAGCAAAGTAAATTCCTTTTTGGTGCGACAGCACGTTGAAAAGAGAACGCATTGAAAAGAGAGACATATTTTCAATGCTGCGTTGAACTGTATTTTCTAACTGATTTCATAGTTTTTAGTGTTCCGTAGCCAAATGGCAAAAAAGGGAACCTTATGGATTCGTCATGTCTGTCTGTCTGTCTGTCTGTCCGTCCGTATGTCACAGCCACTTTTTTCCGAAACTTTAAGAACTATACTGTTGAAACTTAGTAAGTACTTAGATGTATTCTGTGAACCGCATTAAGATTTTCAGTTATTCACACAAAAATAGAAAAAAAAAACAATATTTTTCAATTGAAAGTTCCCATTTTTTTCAAAATTCAACTCTGGTGATGTGACTAAAATCGCTATATGAACAACATATAGCGATTTTAGTATATTTAACAACAAGTCAAGCATTTGCATTCAGCAAGTATCATTTGCTGAGGTGGATCTGATGACGGAGACTATGGTTGGGCACAATAGTCTTCCACGAGTAGCGATAAGATATTTTTATTAAGACAGTTAAGCCTTGCCATGCCTTAATAAATGAGAATCATTCGTGAGAATGATACCATCAAACTGATCTGATGAAGAAGACGGAAGGTCAGCACCGGAACTCTGTGACAAAATAATGTATCATAGCCGTGTTTGGACTTATTTGAATCGTCATGAGAAGCAATTTAGCTATAATTACATTACAGATCGCCATATAGTATGTAAAAAAAACTAAAAAACACAAATAAAACAATTTTTTATAAAAAAAAACCGAAAAATAAATGTGTGGTATGATTGTTTAAAAGTAATTTTTAACTTTTTAGTGTTTTTGAAGTCGGTTATTTTTTAAATTTAAAAAAAATCTGAAATGTGTGTCTCTTCCCCCCCCCCCCCCCCCCTGTAACTTCTAAAATAAGATAATGATAAAACTAAAAAAATATATGATGTACATTTATCATCATCATCATTATTTCAGCCATATGAGGTCCACTGCTGAACAAAGGCCTCCCCCAATGACTGATCATCGGGGGGGATTGCTAATACTCGCCACGCTTGGCAGGCGAGTCGGCGAGCGCAGTTTTTTTTAATAAGATTTTGCACGAAGACGCTGCTGTCCGTCTCGTGCTACAGGAATTAGTCGACTCTTACGACACGCCTCCTGTTGGCGGTGGGGAACTGTATTCTTTACAGCCGTCTCCACACGGCGGAATAATGTACATTAATACCATGCAAACTTCTACCGAAAACTGTTTTTTTTTTAATGCGTCATAAATTGTAAACCGCAATTTAACTTTCGTAATGTAGATTTCATTTTGCAATTAAAATACCATAACTATGACTCGATTGTCGTGATGGGTGAACTTTTACTTATATAGGTACCTACAGGTTTTTACCCTCGGTGCGCGAATCTGACTCGCACTTGGCCAGTTTGTTTTATTTACTAGTAAATGCTTATGAATTCCTTCTAAATAACAAACTTTCTGGCCTATGCTACCAAAAATACTTGTAAAGTAACGGCAAAATACTCAAAAGTCATTTAAAGTTTTATGTCCTTTATTTTGTGACTAAGAGTTGAAAACTTTATAATTACCAGTCTTTGGAAAAAAAAACTAACAGACTTAATAGGCTAGTTTCCTGGGTCAAAAAAAGATTATTATATTTAGTCCGTCAGTTAGATTATCAAAAAATATTAGACCCATATTTTGTCTTTTGTCAATCAAATAAAAAAATACGAAGATAAAGTGCATCAAAGTGAGCAAGTGACGTCACGCCTTGCTACAAAGTGTCGCAAGGCGTGACGTTACGCGGAAGTTTAACGGGCTATATTTTCATCATTTTTTGTTTGATTGAGAAAAGAAAAAATACGTGTCTAATATTTTCTGTTAATCCAACTGACGGACTAATTAGATTTTTTTAGGAAACTAGCCCATTCTCATCCGGACCGTGAATAGGTAGACTTGATCTATATATGCAACTAGATATTTTTCATTTTTATATCTACAGTAGGTAGATAACAAAATAATGTACAGACGTGATTAAATGACCATTTCAACATTTTCCTCATTATTTCCTACTTCGCGAGGTCATGTTGACCTTATTTCATTGATGACATAATAATATGATAACAGAACCTGTGAAACTAATATAAGCAATGTTAATCAAATTGATAGCATTTGAGGGTTAACCTAATCTTCAATAGATTAGCTTTACCCTTCACCCAACACCTATCTCTGCTATCTCTGGAATAGAAACGGTTCAATGCCTCCTTATTCATGAGATCCAATGTACGTTTTCCTTTCGCAAAATACCTAGCTAGAACGTTAACGGGTGTGTGCGTTCAGCTCGTAAATGAATCATATCTGCTATACGTGTGTACATTTTTTGTGCATAGTACTTATCTTTAGTTAAGTTTGTTAGGTTATGATTCACTCATTGATTGAGATTTAGGGCACGTATACAGAAACCTTAATAGTAAGTACAGCTCATTAGAAGGGTTAATGCGTCATACCTCTCAAGTCGAATACATGAATATAATTGGAAACGAACAAGCCTATTTTAACAAGACTTTTCATGCATAAGCAAGTCAGGATAGTCTGTATAAAGAATAATGTAGGACTCCCCCCAGCTCGAAGGACTGACCTTAAAAAGATGGCTGGCAGTGTCCAGATGAAAAAAGCGGGAGATCATGCTCTGTGGCTCGTTTTTGCTGGCTTATGTCCAGCAGTAGACTGCCATAGGTGATGAACTGTACCCTAAACAACAGTGACATAGAGGACTGTATCTGTGACACCCCAATGGAAGATGAATTTTCCGCGATTTTAAAAATATTTAACCCATTCAAATAACCTACATAGTTGTCATACCACCCTTATTCAAATATCTCGTAAACTTTAACCCTTTAATTATTATACTATATACCTTTAATGATTATACTTTATAAATGTAGGCTTACCAAATTTGAATCTAGAATACGGTGATGGCTGAGGATTGTCGGTATGGGTACAGTCAGAATAAGACTAAGCTCTCTGTTAATTTCCAACCATTGCACGTTTACAATATCCCTTTACAACCGGTCTGATAAGATCGTGAGTCTTGACTTTAAAAAAATCTGGACCAAAATCAAAACAACTTTTGCGAACCTAACCTGTGCCGATCGTTAGTGAGTCTATCTGAAAACGCGCTAAAAACTGGTTTATTAGTGTAGACACAAGTCACAACTTGTCAGTCGCCCAGAGGCCGCAGGAAGGATGGCTGCGTTCTTCGACAACGATTCCCGCTCGCGTAAGTACCTAATATTTACGTAATTTAAACAGATATTTAAACCACTTTCTATGTGTATCGTTTGTTTATGAGTTGCTTTAAAGTATAACAAGTGTTTTTTGTACTTTACGTCGATAGTTTTATTAGAATCTTCTTCGAAATTTAAACACTCACGGTCGTGTGATACCGGTCGTAGTACGTACAATTAATTTGTTTTGTTGTGGTGCATTTTTAAGTTGGTTTTGAGTATTATGCCTCCTAAATATGGTTTTATTTTTATTTTAGGGCTTAAGCTTACTGATGACATCATAGCAGACCTATTAAATGATGGAAATAATTCGGAGCTAGAAGATTTTGACGACGACGACCTGGAATTATTCGATCAAGATGTCTTATTTAGGCAAACTAATGATGAAAATCACTTTGAAGGGGAGCAGGTCGATGAAGTTGTCCCTGAGAGTTCCTTTATGGCTCCTTCGACGTTAGCTGCTCCAGTTGTGCCACCACCTTCTCCGTTGATTGAGATACCAATCCCGCCGACACCAAGAAACACTGTTCGGGTATCTAGAAGATCACGCCAAGGCAATTCAACTTCTGCTACACATGATAGATCCAGCTTATCAGAAGTTGTTCCGGAAGCTGTTCGAGGAAGAGTGTCAGCATCAGCACCCAGGGCAACGAGAAAGAGAGTATGGAAGCAGACTACCTTCGCAGAGAAAGCGCACGACTATCCTGCTCTGCAAATAAAGCCGGTAAGGCGTCCAATTGATTATTTTAATGACTATTTTGACACTGAGTTTCTAGAAGAGGTATCGCGTTGCACAAACGTATATTTCCTACGCACTACAGGCCGTGAACTCAAATGTACAAGAGCAGAGATCGCAAAATTATTTGCAGCACATATCATCATGGGCTGCATTCGCTTTCCTCGACTGCCGATGTATTGGAGAGCTGGTACTAAGTTAGAGCTGGTATCTAGTCTTATGTCACGAGACAGGTTCCTTGTCCTTCGTAATGCACTTCATGTTATTGATTCTGACACTCCGGCTGCAAATGATACAGGTAATCCGCTATGGAAGGTACAACCTATGATCGACAAGGTAAAACAAACCTGTAACAAGTTGGAAAGAGTGCCGGGATTTTACTCTATTGACGAACAAATGATCCCGTTCACAGGGCGCTGTCAGCTACGTCAAGTGGTAAAAAATAAGCCGCGACCTGTAGGCCTGAAAAACTTTGTTCTGACTACATCTGAAGGACTCATGTTAGATTTTGAGATCTACAGAGGTGCTAGATCTACAATTGGTGATTCAAGTCTCGGCCTCGGTCCCTCTGTGATCTTACACTTGGTAAAAAGGGTTCCTTCCGGCAGCTGTGTGTACCATGACCGTTATTTCACCACTGTTGCTTTGATTGAGGAAATGGACAGGTTGGGTCTGCATTCAACTGGAACTATAATGCAGAACCGGATTCCCGATCGAGCAACACTCAAATTCAAAAAAGATTCGGAGATGCAACGTGGAGAGACTCAGCAATTTGTTTGTAAGCCCAAGCAATAGTAAAATGGAAAGATAATAAATCCGTTTTACTAGCGTCAAACTGTACTGCTGGCGAAGATCAATCAAACGTTAAGAGATGGAATAAACAACAAAAAACATACGTCGATGTTCCAGCCCCAAAAGTTGTGAGAAATTATAATCAATACATGGGTGGAGTCGACGTACTCGATCAGCAGATGGAATATTACCGAGCTTTTATTAAAACCAAAAAGTGGACGTTGAAAGTTCTCACACACTTCTTGGATCTGGCGCTGGTCAACTCTTGGAGGTTTTACAGAAACGATTGTTTAGCCAATAAGTTACCTAGAAAAGAATCACTGGCTCTGCTTGATTTTCGTTTGAATGTTGCCGATAGCTTATCCTGCATACCAGATCGTCCTCGTAGAGAAGAAAATGAGGATGATTTACCATCAGTTCCTCGTCGACATTATAAAATATTCAGACCAGCTAATGCTCCATCAGAAGCAAAGAGGTATGACGGATATGAACACTATCCTGTCTTCGATGACATTAAAGCACCCAGATGCTGTCGAATGGAAGGTTGTGGAAGTCGCTCCAAAATTAAATGTGCCAAATGTGATGGGTATTTATGTTTGTCTCGTGACAAAAATTGTTTTATGTCCTATCATGTTAAAAATATGTAGTCTTTATCTTTATTAGTATCTACTAAGGCTGATTATTGTAATAATTATGGTTCCTATTGTACTTGACATTACAATTACATACTTTGATCTCTTAGAAGTTAATATTTACTATTAAGTTTGATTTTACTCGTTATTGAGTCTTGAAGACTGTTTAAAAATTATGTAAGAATGTTGAATTTGTGTTTTTTTATTAAAACAAATATATTAAAATATGAAATTTTCTTTTATTAATCTATAAATAAATGGAAATAAATCGATGAGAACAAACACTCACGATCATGCGACTTACAAATTATTCCTGAGACTCACGATCGTGAGGGTCTGATTGCTGGAGACCAGCACCAACAGGATTTTTTAAAATATTTTTCTTACATTATAAGGACCATAAGGAAAGGACAGAATAAGATTTTAACTGGTTTTGACAAAATTTTTGCTCCCGGTTGTAAAGGGTTAAAACAATATTATATATCACTAGCTGTTGCCCGCGACTTCGTCTGCGTGGTCTTTAGGGGTATGAAAAATAGATTTTGGCCGATTCTCAGACCTACTCAATATGCTCACAAAATTTCATGAGAATCGGTCAAGCCGTTTCGGAGGAGTACGGGAACGAACATTGTGACACGAGAATTTTATATATTAGATATATGTAACATTGCAGTACATAGTTGCAAATTTTATTTTATTTTATTAAAATTATGTATGTCTATTTACTTATTATTTATTTATTTTGTGTATTGTATTATATTTATTCAAATTATGTGTATTTTATTAAAATTTATTTGCAATATCATTGTTTGTTTTTTGAGATTTAGTACTAATTACAATTTATTTTGGATCTTTACCGCACCCATTACCTGCTTTCTGCATGACTCAAAGGTTGGCTGGCAGAGATTGCCCTTGGCATTAAGTACACCTGTTGTAAATTTTTAAGTTGGTGCAATAAAGTTTTAAATAAATAATAATAATATGAAGCTCTTTAACCCGTAAGCAGTTCGATAAAATTAAAAGGTTTTTACAGGTACATAAACCAGGTTTTCCCAAAAGTAGTGTCAAGGGGTAGTTTAGAGATAAAGCGCCCTTAGATACCCGAATTAACAACGTATGTAGTTATCGAGTTTTTTTAAAAATTTAAACTTAACTTGACTTAGAGACATTACTGATGACAGACACATGAATTATTAGGATACAAATACGTTTATTTTCGAAATAGGTGAATAGAAACATTACAGTTACAATAACAATTATTGTGAGTCAATCAAATAACATGTGCCATATAAAGGTTTAGTCCCAAAGTCAGTTAAAATTTTAAGAAAACTGATTAGTCTAGGGAAGCTATACCTATCCCGGGACTACTTCCAAGATTTCCAAGATTTGATTACATAGTTAGGTTAGATACCTAAATAGATGTTAGTTTTTTTTTACATTGGACAACATCAATTTGGGACTTTTGCTTTATACTATTTTGGGACAACCTATATAAAAGTTTGATGAGACAATGGGCTAGTTTCCTAAAAAAATCTAATTAGTCCGTCAGTTGGATCAACAGAATATAATGGACATATATTTTTTCTTTTCTCAATCAAACAAAAATTTATGAAGATATAGCCAGTTAAAGTTTCGCGTAACGTCACGCCTTACGACACTTTTTAGCAAGGCGTAACGTCACGTGCTCACTTTGATGCGCCTTATCTTCGTCATTTTTGTTTGATTGACAAAAGACAAAATTGGGTCCAAAATTTTTTGATAATTTAACTGACGGATTAAATAAATATAAATATTGGACAACATGACATACATTGCTCTGATCCTATGATAAGTAGCTTATGCACTTGTGTTACAGAAATCAGAAACAACGTCGGTACCACAACACCCAGAACCGAAACAATATAAAAAAGTTATTTTTCTACATTGACCGACCGGGAATTGAACCCGGAACCTCAGAGATAGCGACACCAAGTCGCTCGCCTCTCGGCTACGGAGGTCGTCATAGATAGATCGATCGTCATAAATAGAATAATCTTTCTTTGACCCAGAAAACTAGATTATAGGTACAGTTCAAATCCATCTAAAAAGGCTAATTTGAAACTCAGTCGACAATGGATCAAGAAGTCATCGTGAGGTGTTGATAAAACACCATGCTTAGGGCCGATTTTTCAATACCCTGATAACTTTTATTTAAAGAATAAGTTTGACATGTTGACAGTTTTCGTATAGAAAATGGTTTAAGCGTCAATTTTATTCATCGGATAAAAGTTATCTCCCTTTTGAAAAATTGGCCCTTAATTGTTTAGAAACAATTACAGTCAGTTGTGCTTTTGCTATAGTAAGAAATTGAGTTCCCCAAATGGAATAATATATTACAGTATTGACTGTACAAATGGCGATAAACGCAATAAAGGGAAATGGGCTACATAGGACCGAGTGCCTGGACCTTTGTTTTCGTTTAGCCAGTCAAACCGACCTAATTAGAAAATCGAATATGAATCGGAACGGTCGGCGATGCGAGTGCCTTCATTTGTTCTATCTTATTTTAATGGGATTTAAGTGATTTTTAGGGTTCCGTACCTCAAAAGAAAAAATGGAACCCAAGAAAGTAAACAAACTCGGAATAAACAGGAAAAGTTTCAAGATTCAATTCTCGTTATGGACAAACTATTTACAAGGTTCTACAAGTTTGCACGTAACCTTTGGTGCGCCAGTTCGACTCGGCGGCTGGTTTTTTACGAAAGATTTTTTCAAACTAGCCAATCTGGAAGTCACTCAGGGAGGCCTATGTTTAGCAGTGGACGTCCTAAAAATGAGTCCTATGGCTGAAATAATGATGATGAAGAGAATTTAAACAATGTCCTAAAAATCCAAGCCAACCTTACTATTAGCAAAGACTGAGGCTTTGGGGTAGAGCTTTGCGCAAGCTCAATATTACCACTGTCTTTATTTTGTCTACTGATAAACAGCTGTGTTGTATCTAGTAGAATGACAAATCTGTAAACTACTGAGTGAGAAAGATCAATCTCAAATTTTATCGTCCCTTATCATGAGTTATTAAGTCCTTGAAAGGACGTAATCAACTGCTGAAATACAACAACATTCTCGAGGGAACCAACATCGAAATAAAAACAGTTTTTTGCATTATTTTATTTAATTACTAGCTTCAGCCCGTGGCTGCGCCCGCGTGGAGTTCGATCTGTGATGCTCCTATTCCTCAAAAAATCGACTGTCCAACAGAACAAAAAAAAATAGTTTCAAACCAGTTAGTTCCTGAGATTAGCGCGTCCAACTAAACAAACAAACAAACTCTTTAGCTTTATAGTATTATTAGTATAGATTTTTTGCCTTAATGATAAACGTAAGGAGCCTCTATTTATGCTGCGCAAATAATATTGTTCTAGTAGCGATAATAACATTTTGCTGTTTAAAATTGTGCAATTTCAATAAATTACATAAATTTATATCCACGCCACAAAATGCCCGGACGTTTGATGAAGTGCTTGTAGTGGTAAGAAGCAATAGCGTGTTTATCGGCTCGGAGGGCCGTCCCTCGGCACTCGAGTTCTTGCCTTCTGGGCCGCTACGCCTCCACTTAAGTACTGAGAGCATACTGCCGCTAAAATGCAAAATACGATCATTGCGTAATAATTTATTTGGAATTTTAATACGACTATTACCACGCGATTTCAATGTTGATCTCATGATAACAAAGAAGTTTACCTCTTATTGTACCTTTAGCTTATAGGTACCTGCGAGTATAAAGGATTTTTTGTAAAACATAAACAACCTTTTAGGGGCTGATTCTGGTGCTGAAATAAAACAACTTTTCCTATGGGATCGACATTGAAATCGCAAAAAAAACGCTATCCATACTAAGCCGCCACCAGCTGACATCAGTTTGTATGGAGAAGTATTTTATTTTATTTTATTTCAATATTGGTCCCATAGCAAAAGTTGTTGTATTTAAGCACCAGAATCAGCCTCTAGGAGGTTGTTGATGCTTTACAAATAACCCTGTATAGGTATACTGTATTGTGCCTGTACAGTACCTACATAATATGAACAAAAGACTATGTACAAGTAGTTAGTAAGTCTTAATTTTTTAATGAAATTGATTTTGTACACTTCTCTTGGTAATTCTGCAAAACCTTTACATATAATTTTTTTTAACTAATTAATTTTAGCAATAGCAGTCGTTTCGTATTAGTACTACTCGTATAGTACCTAACCTCGCCTTACCGACAGCAACGTTGCGATCAAAACACTAAAATAAAAGTAACAAGTAACAATTTTCAAGTCACCGCTGATACGATACTATTGCAACGATTACCTACACATTTAAAAAATAATAATAACGAGTTGACATAGCCAAATTGATAGCAAAATTAATCTATTATCATGGCACATTAATATTTATTTATTTTGTTTATTTAACGTAAAGTCGACAACGCGCCAATGTTTTACTGTAAAAGCTGTTTGTTTAAAAAAGAAAACAATAACTTTAAGGATTAAGTATCTTTCGCAAATATTAAAGAGTTTGTTTGTCTCCCCCGGGCCGTTTGGGGATCGAACTCCGTATAATTCTGCAAACACACACCCTTTGTCATGGAGATGAATACAGGATACTTTGTCATGACACAAAAAACAATTTACCTATATAAAAAGGCGTGTCAAATTGATTCTAAAAATGTATTAATGTTTACGACATAATGTTTTGCATCATTACATGAATATCGTAACCAATCACTATTATTTAATATTATTATCCTCGTAAGTCCCAGTGTACTTCATTAAGTACAAATTAATAGTAGCAGTGTAGAACTGACATTTAAATTTTAAACCAAAAATAACTGCCAAACAAGTTGGCCCTGACCTGTAAAGGTTGCAGGAAGCCGCTGGATGTAGGCCGCTTCCAACCGGCCAATCTGGAAGTCACTGGGGGAGGCCTTTGTGCAACAGAGGATGTCCTATGGCTGAAACGATGATGATGATGAACCTAATTTGCATCTTTCTGTAAACATCAATTGTAACTTCTTTGTATAGTCTTCAATGAATATGAATTAGTAACACAAGTACAAACGTTTATTGTATCATCATCAGCATGTCAGTCTATTGCAGTTCACTGCTGAAAGTAAAAAGAGCGCCAAAACACGATCTCCCGCTTTTTTCATCCAGTCACTGCCAGCCAACTTCCTAATGTGGTTGTTTATTGCATTGCACATTAAAATTTTTCGGTGACACAGCACTTACTTGTTGCACGTTACACATTTGGACTGAGCATTACATAATTGAGCATGAATAGAACAAGGAAAATATTTTTACTTAAAAACATTTTTCAATTGCCTCTGCGGTGGGATTCGTACCTACGACCTTTCGCTGTCCGGGCGACTGCTCTTCCAACTGAGCGACGGAGGACATAGTAATGTTGGCGAATTTCTTCAAGTATTTATAGCTGTTAGTAAGCCAGGGTTGTTTCATCAATGTCTTGGATTTTTTACCCACAAAATCCAAAAGAAATATTATTGAAAATATTTAACAATCAGTTGAGATGAAACAGCTTTATCAATTGCAATTAAATGCTAGTATATCTAAGATAATATTACACTTTAAAAAAAATACCACCTTAGGTGGGTCGAACCTACGTTTATACCCGTACATGTATACACAAATAATACTGCTTAGTTTTAGTTGGCTCTAGTAGTGTTATTTTGTTTCGTAAAATTATACAGTGTTTATTTCATTATCAAACTATCAAGCCCCAAACTATACAGAACTTGTACTAATGGTGACATAAACTAACTTAGATACTAAGTATATGAAATCCAAGATAATTAGATTATCACTCTCACTAACTCCAAATGTCATCAAAAATGAAAAGGTTTGTTATTATTATGTATAAAACATGTTATGTTCGTTTTCGTTCAACGACTGTGAAAGGTTGGTTTATGCAAAGAAAATAAAAACATCATCGGAAAACGTCAGATAATAAAAAATATTACAATAATTCCAGTCCTATTAAGTGAACTTTACACGTTTAGTAATGGGCTAGTTTCGTAAAAAAAATAACTAGTCCGTCCGTTGGATTAACAGAAAATATTGGACACGTATTTTTATTTTCTCAATCAAACAAAAAATGATAAAGATATAGCTCGTAGAAGTTCCGAGTAACGTCATGCCTTGCGACACTTTTTAGCAAGGCGTGACGTCACGTGCTCACTTCGATGCGTAATTCTTCGTAATTTTTTGTTTGATTGATGAAAGACAAAATATGAGTCCAATATTTTTTGATAATCTAACTGACGGACTAAATATAATATTCTTTCTTTAACCCAGAAAACGAGCCTATTTCGTATTCACTTAAAATTGGTTGTGTGTGGAACTGCCAACATACAAATCTATATATTCATTTGTAGCCTTTGACAAAAGGATAATAATTTTAATATGACTGTAAAAATGCAAAAACTATTAATATAAATTGACGTGTTTTGAAACAAAATGTTTTACATTCAAAGAGAAAATAATTTTATTTAGGATATATTCAGCGAACAAAAGCCGTAGCTGATATAAGCCAAGAAGTTTTCACTGTAATAAAACCTTCGTTCAGTCATAATGATACACTGTTACTACTAGTCTAGTAAACAAGAACCCTACAATAAAATCCCTTACCTAGGGAGGTGACGCGGGATTAATAATCCACCACGAGGCACATTGCTGAGGCAATGTACAGTCCCAGATGTAAAATTCAGTGAGATAATAAATGCGGTCCGAACCGACTCAGTGACAGCTTGCCGAGCGCTGGACAGGGTTGCCCATTAATATTCAAGAATATTAAAAAAAAAGTTTTTTTTAGCTTTAGCCATTTTACATAGGACACACATAGGTACCGTTCTGTAGTGCACGGAGTTTATCATTTTTATCTTTTTTTTTAAATTGATTAGTATGACTTATATGGCCGTATCTTTTAAAGTAAAGTAAAGTAAAAACATTTATTAAGCCAAAGTAAAGTTAATAACAATAGAGTTTACATAGTTGTTGTAGTTGTATTTCATCATATCAGCACAGGTCCTGCCAGTAGTCTGACATTAGTCTGCCTCCGAACTAGACGTGAGTCTGTATCTCAGAGAACAGGACCACCGCAGAGGGAGACTGCGCTTTTTCTTATGCTATTTTAAACATTTTATGGTTTGGCTAACTAGGGTAACATATTATGATGACCTTTCTTCCCAAACTAGAATAAATCTGTTTTTTGGGAAAAGGGGGTTGTATTTTAAGTATGGTGTGTATTAGATGTCTGAATGTGTGCGTACGTAAGTGTTTTGTGTGTTTGGGTGTAGGTATGCATGTGGGTGAAATGTGTGTATGTGCGTGCATTATATGTATGTGTACCTATATGTGCGAAAGTAGATAAGTAGTAATTTGTTTGTATCAAAAAGCACCCTGTATTGTGTGATCACGTATGACTATGTTAAAAGGGCCTCAGCAGTATCAATGTAATTAAGAGTTTGTAAATATTGATTGATAATTAATTTGCATTTAAATTTAGTACATGGATAAATGTTATTTACCTTGTTAAGCCTGTTATAAAGTTTGGAGCTCAGTGCAGTGAAGTGACGTTTAGCTAGCGAGGTTCTATATGGTATAGTCGGGCAGACCTTGTATGAGCGGCTTTTTCTTTGTGTAAAATTTTGGATCAAACTGTAATTGAGAGTGCTTTCTCAGGACAGTTTGCAATATGAAAAGCTGTCGCACGGTTAAAAGGTATCAGCAAATAGTCGCAATGTCGAGTACCGAAACGGTTTACCGGTTGCAACTTTTAGGACAGCCCTCTGTGCGCGCTCCAAGGGCAATAACGTAGTTTTTGGTGCACCACCCCAGACAGAAACACAATAGGTTAAAAGTGACTGACATAGTACAAGATATGTCATTTTCAGCGTACCAGCATCGGCAACGTCTTTTAAAAGTCGGAAGACAAAGATAAGTTTTCATACGCGAGTTGTTTGTTGCTTAACTTGTTGGTGCCAACTTAGAGTCTGGTCAAGATATACACCGAGATATTTAACTAGTGGCATTCTAGTAATAGAGAGGCATGTACAGTTAAAGGTTGGATTAAGGCATTTGTGGGCTTTAATAGTGTAGGTGTGGGCAGGTGGGAGAGATGACGTTTTACCGGCAAAAGCAACATAGTTGGTCTTAGGAAGATTAAGGGTAAGTAGGTTTTTAGTTAACCAATTTATTACAGACGCCAGAGCGAATTCTGCGTGTGCCCGAACCATGTCCCAGTTATTGCCATGAACAACAAGGGCGGCATCATCTGCATAAGTGTAAATGTTACAGTTAGGAAGCTGCAGTTTGCAAAGGTCATTTATGTATAGTAAAGAGAGTGGGTCCAAGTATGCTGCCTTGCGGCACCTCGTATGTAATTATTTCCTCGTTACTAACATGGCTATCGATTTTGACCATTTGTGTACGGTTGGCAAGATAATCACGAAACAGACTCAAAGCAATTCCTCTGACGCCGATTGACTTCATCTTAGAAACGAGTATGGGAACACATACTGTGTCAAAGGCCTTTGACAGGTCTAAAAAGACACTAAGACATTTTTCTTTTTTATCAATGTGATCCACAACGTTCAGAACAAGAGCCGAGACGGCATCCTCAGTAGACTTGCCTACCATAAAGCCAAATTGATTTGGGGCAATAATGTTTTTAGCCTTAAGATAACACTGTAGGCGTGCGTTGAGGATCTTCTCCAAGACTTTAGACATCACAGGGAGAACAGAAATTGGACGATAATTGTTTATTGAGTTCTTATCTCCACTTTTATGGATTGGATGCACAAGAGCTCTTTTAAAGATTTTTGGAAATATACCGGAGGAAAGTGAGAGTTGGCAGATATGGGTGATAAGGGGAACAAAGACCTCACGTGAGGATTTCAGAATAGACGGGGAGATGTTGTCCCAGCCAACTGCACAGTCACTTCGGAGGTTTATTATTATATATTATATACTGACTTCTTCAGCACTTTCCTCTAATAGAGCAAGAGATGTACATGGTGAATCTGACTTAGGGAGAGTTGTGTGGGAGTGCGTAGTCTGTTCGGTGACTATTTTGTCGGCTAGTTTTTTACCAATATTGGCAAAAAAGCTGTTCACTGCATTGATCGATGTAGTTATATCCTGTTCAATTTTGAGTAGGGCTCTAGAGGATACTGGAGAAGAAGAGATGTGTGTGAAAATTTTTATTGCTTTCCAATTTTTTAAGATTTTGTTAATGAAGTTTCTATATCTCGCATAAGTAATCTTGAGCACGATATTTTCCGGGTTTAGTCTCACCTGTTTATGCATTACAGGACATTTATCTACGAAATATACTTCCTGTATTCTCCTAGTTCAATTCTAAATTTAAAATATTATTAGCATTATGAGTAATTTAATACAATATTACAATCACCAGCAATGCAACATTTAACTTTAAATCCAGTAGTTGGCACTGGATAATATAAAGAGTAAAGTATTCACGTAACAGAAGGATAGTTGATCTCGTCACGTGAGCAAATTAATGCTAGAAAGAAAATAAAAACGCAATATAACGCACACAACAAAATCAAATATAACTCGGATTTTTCGGACATTATGTCCTTCGCGAACAATTTTATTGCTTCTACGTCGGCTTTTATAATAATACAAAAAAAAGTAAAATTTGAGCATATCGATTTTTTAGTTTAAATCGAATTTCATACAGTAAAAAATCTAGTTATTGGTAGCTCTTTTGCCTACAATGCAGGACTAACATCTTGTTGACAGTTTTTACAACTGACGATGGCAGGCACAAAAAGTGTTTTTTTTTTAAAGCTGTCAACCCTATCGTGCAAAAACGGGCGGCCATCGGGCTTTATTACAAAGCGGAATATTCTTTGCTGTCAATAACTCGATTTCACTGTATTGCGCTGACTGACTATAGCGGATTACTCCGACAGTCAATACCGATGGATGCTGATTGGGTTTTCTATTCGTGGTTAGGGCTGCCCGAATCCATAATAATATTATATGTCACATTTGCTGATTTGCTTTTTATTTCAAAGAAAATTATAATTGTTTTTTTTTTGCATTAACAATAATGCTAGTATATGGTTTCTTTCAACTGGCTTACTAACAGCTTTAAACACTTGAAGAAATTCGCCAACATTACTATGTCCTCCGTAGCTCAGTTGAAATAGGAGTCGCCCGGATAGCGAAAGGTCGTGGGTTCGAAAGCCACCAGAGGCAGTTGAATATTTTTTTCAAGTAAAAGTATTTTCCTTAAAATTATAATTTTTCATCTAAATTCTCATAACTATTTTACTTTTCTTTCAACATCACATACATGATAAGTAGGTTAACCACTTGTGTTACAGAAATCAGAAACAACGACGGTACCACAACAGCCAGACCCGAAACAATAAAAAAAAGTATTTTTTTTCTACATTGACCGACCGGGAATCTAAGGAGGTCGTCAGATATACTTATATACTATATAGTTTATTAAATGAATCATCATCATCATTATTTCAGCCATAGGACGTCCAGTGCTGAACATAGGCCTCCCCCAATGACTTGCAGATTGGCCGGTTGAAAGCGGCCTCCATCGAGCGGCTTCCTGCAACCTTTACCAGGTCGTCTGTCCACCTTGTGGTTGGTTATATGAATAAATTGTTTGAATTGAACTGTCCCCAGTTAATGTAATTCAATTTTTCGACCATCATGAAAATGAATAAATTTGGTAAAATCATTTGGCCGATAAACCGGGTAAGCCGCCATTTTGGTTAGCACTTAATTTGAATTTCTTAAAAAATTTAAATGGTCTTATTTATCTTCGCCAACGCTGTCAACCCTAATTGCAAATATATCCTAATAGGTACGGTCTGCAAAACACAAACAACCATTTCGACAATAGTAACAGTTTTTAGGTTTCACAGCGTGTATGATGTGTCTCAGTTGTTAGTTTTGTTCTTTTGTATTCACTTTGATGTTGTGGTATTAAATGTATGCAATAGGGTTTACAGGGTCCATGAGTATGATCGCTCAGCATGATGATGAGTAAAGAATACACTTCCCCACCGCCAATAGAAGGCGTGTCGTAAGAGGCGACAAATTCCTGTAGCACAAGACGGGCAGCAGCGTCTTCGTGCGAAATCTTATAAAAAACTGCGCTCGCCAACCCGCCTGCCAAGCGTTGCGAGTATTGGCAATCCCCCCCGATGATAAGTCATTTTGTTCGGCAGTGGACGTCTTATGGCTGAAATGATAATGATGATGATGATGATGAGTATGATCGCACAAAATGTAATAACACCTTAATGTACAAAAGACGCATTAAATAATTTTAAATACAAAAATAAAAATGGAAGATACTTTTCTACGGTTTTTCCTTTTGGTACAGTCACAGTCAACATCTCTTTAACCTATCACAAAATCTCAAATTTTGTCAATTGATATTAGACTCTACAGGTTGAACTTTAAGGTTAAAACCGGTCGAGGAAATTTGTCATCTTATGGCAGTTTGATAAGCTGTTGACCGTTTTAGTATTCTTACCTATAATATGGGTATGACTACTTGGATGGGATAAATGATAGATATAGCAGAATGTCCTGAAATTTTCTGAAAAACAACATTGACTTCTATTTGTCAAATAAGTAAGTTTCCATAAACGAACTAATATCCAAAACCTTATTGGCATAATAAGTGAAACGGTGATACGTCTTGAACGCAAAGGTCTAAGGCTCGATTAAACGGTTCAGGTCAATTCAGGAACTTTTCTTATTTGGCTCGGGTCTGGGTGTGCTAGGAGACACCCCAAACGAAACCCATTATGGTTTCTTGTAACACAAGGAAATTAATCCCTAACTTAAAAACCATGATAATGGGCTAGTTTCCTAAAAAAATCTAATTAGTCCGTCAGTTGGATTTACAAAAAATATTGAACACATATTTTATCTTTTCGCAATCAAACAAAAAATGATGCAGATATAGCCCGTGAAAGGTCCGCGTAACGTCACGCCTTGCGACACTTTTCGAGGCGTGACGTCACGTGTTCACTTTGATGCGCTTTATCTTCGTCATTTTTTATTTTATTGACAAAAGACAAAATATGAGTCCAATATTTTTTGATAATCTAACTGACAGACTAAATAGAATAATGTTTTTTTGACCTCGAAACTAGCCTATTACTATATATGTACTATTTATATTATATTTATTTATTACTGTCAAGAGCAAATTTATTTAATTTACCTTAAATTGATAATTACAATATTGTTAGGGCAACCATTGATCGGAATAATGTCTTTACCAGTTTCTGTATTCGTGCGCCTTCATAGAATTCATCAAAAAAGCTTATTTCGTGCACTTCACCTGATAATTACAGATGTAAACTAGGTAGGTACACTAGCCGACCCTAATTTCGTCTGGAAATGGCCAAAGAAAGCCGATTAATTTATGTATGAGGGTGTAATAAAGAGATCGTGTCCTACCCGCGCGCGCCGTCCTGGCACGTACCCGTGTATAGGGTTGTAACCTGTATACTGTGTGTTTCAGTTCATAGCAAAAATAAAAGATTAAATCTGAGACAATACCTACAAAGTCAACACATCACATTAAATGAATAAAGGAAAAAAAGTATAATCAACATTAACAGCTTTTTCTTTTTGTTTCTGCGAATAATCGAATTTCGTTTTTATTACACGTAATTATGTGAATAATTCTATTACGTCACGTAAAAAGTAGGACTTTCAAACGACACTTAAAATTTAAAACCTTTTAATGTAGTTTAGCTGATTCTGATATTATGTATACAGGATGTCACGTAAATCAAAGATAACTTTGTTACCTATCATCATCATATATAGTATCAGCTATCTTCTATCTATCCTACCTATCATAGTAAACAACTTTTGTTATGTCTTTCAAAATTAAGGGTTGGGTTAATAATAAGGTTACTTTAATAAAAGTTTAATAGTGTGTCCAATGATTTTGAAAATTAAAGGAATAAACTTTGTTAGAGGTTCAAGAATAGAGTAAGAGATTGGTTTGGCCATATGATCCAACACGAGGATTTAATTAAAACTTTATTAGAAGGAAGATTACATGTGAAATGGAAACGAGGAAGACCTAGAATAAGCTGTGTTTTGACACCTATATATTTTTGGCAGCCCTAACATTCGAACACGCCCGATGCAAGGTCGGCTCGGAATTAAGATATGTAATAGCAGTCTAGTGGAAGAATCTCCAGGGACTCACGCCACGCTTGTCCTTTATTGCAACGCTTGTCGACTGTACCTACTCGTACCTGCTTAGGAGTAGGTACCTACACTTGGCACGTTTGTGAAAACATAATATGTGAAAACATATTGGAAAGTAGAAAATGTTTACGTACATTTTATGAAATAAACTACCGTGCAGGCCTAGCGCAACAAACCCAATTTACATTTTAATGTTAAATAAATAAAATAAAATGATAAGTTTATTAATACTTAACACTGTGTTGTTGTTGCTTGTTTTGTGTATGCTTTTTAGTTTGTTCTCTGTCGCTGTGCCTTATTATAAAAAATACAAATAAAATAAAATAAATACTAGAGATGGGCCGAGCATTCGGTTAATACTCGGTACTCGGCGTACTCGGCGGGTTTTTAATACTCGTACTCGGCCAAATAACTCGGTAATAATGCCGAGTATACTCGGTTTAAGTAAAACAATATATTTTGGTAGATATCATTAAAACAACAGTGTTATTCTTTTGTGTGTTTTATTTTAACATGGTTTAACATTGCCGTCGTAGAAGACTTTCGTCCAACAACACTATGTGAAATCAGAGAATTGCATAAGGTACATTTCACTTTGGTTTTATCTTCTTCAATATCGTCGTAAAATGTCTAAATTCGTGATCTTTTACTTGAACTCATTATGTCAATAATCACCAGGTACTACACACCTCCGACACACAATCTTGTACTTGTTTACGCGCTCGAAACAGGAATTTGATTGAACCGAGTTACTCGCCTAGTACTCGGTTGGAAAAAAAATAAACCGAGTAAAACTCGGTACTCGTTACTCGGCAAAAGTGCTACTCGGCGCATCTCTAATAAATACCATACATTGTACAAAAATAGTTTTAAATAATTGTTACTATCCAAGTTTCGTGCCGTGCCGTGTGGGGACGGCCGTAAAGAATGCACTTCCCCACCGCCAACAGGAGACGTGTCGTAAGAGGCGACTAATTCCTGTAGCACGAGACGGGCAGCAGCGTCTGCGTGCAAAATCTTATAAAAACTGCGCTCGCCAACCTGCCTGCCAAGCGTGGCGAGTATTGGCAATCCCCCCCGATGTTGGGTCATTGGGGGAGGCCTGTGTTCAGCAGTGGACTTTCTATGGCTGAAATGATGATCCAAGTGTCCAGTAATCTAATTTCGTTGAAATTTTTTTTAAAAAGTTAATACAAAGTAGGTGTTCACTTTACATGTGGTTGTTGGGTTTATTTGCGGCTCTTTGACACTACGTTATTTAATGTTTAACAAAGAAAACCTATATTTTTTCAGGAATAATTAATAATTGAATGATAATTAACTGATCCACTCGCTTCAATTACACAGTTGTGTTATCAAAAACATCTCAGTTTTTCAAAAACAAGAGTATACTATGTGCAAAAATCTTTCAACCGCTCAAGCATATCTGAGTAACACATTAACGTATTAAATGCTATATAGAAAGCATTGAGTTAAATACGTTTTCTGAAACTGATTATTCGCAGAAAGCTCTAAAACCATTTTACGAGAAAATACAATTAGGATCGATTCTTGTTCTCGTTGCCATCTCGAACCATGTGACCTTCACCGCGCAGTGCAAACAGCCCAAATTAGTCTAGGCCCGACCACAGCTAGTTAGGAACAGGCCGACCACTTTGGTTTTGGAAAAGTTAAGTATGATACTGCGCGAAATAATAATTGCACTTCCTGAGGTATGAACCGGCAGGATGGAAGGGTCGAGGCAAACGATAATATGACGTCCATTTTATATGCGTCTAGTTAATTGTACACCCTTAGCGAGAATTGATATGAATCCCCTGAACATAATAACATATTTTTCATTACTCATACTCGGAAAGTATGTCTGAAGTTGCCTGAGGAGCGGGTAGAAAGTAATACTTTTCGAGAGAATCGTTTTCAACTGACAGCTGTCAAATTATTTAAATAAAAGTAGTTCTATTTTTCCATTTTTAACTAACCGCCAATTTTCTTAAAAGCTTGTGGTTTAAATGGTTTATCTTATGGTTTAGAATTATTATAACTGTGTTTGCAAGCCGAATGGTATTTTCTAGCACGGCGTGTATTGAGTTGAGACAAAATTTTGTGTAGCAAGACGCCAGGCCACCGCCAAAAATAATAGGCTTAAGTACTTTTGAACAAGCTGTTTTATTCGAATTGTACCTACCTTCGATAAGTCGATGATATTAACCTTATACACGGGATTATTTTGACTGTCGGTGTTTAAACAGTGTTCAATTAGAAGAGTTCATTTGCTTCTGCTTGCTAATCGTAATGACTTTTGAACCTTTCATAAGGCTGGAAGTTTTATCGTTTAACTGAGACGAAGCTGCTGAAGGGAAAATAAGTTAATGTTTATAATTGTTATAGCGTTATTACATACAAGGTCTATGTTAAACTTGCCCTAGCTTGCCTAGGTTTTTTTTAAACTTCAGGTTTTCTTATGTTAAAAAAAACATCTTTCCTCTTCACACACTACATAATATAGTGTTCTTATGTCCTTAGGCCTCTAATTACACACACGCTGATTTTGTCTGAAATTATTATTTAGTATAAAAAATCCTTAAAAATGCAGGTACTTAAATGATCTCACTCTATCTAAAAATTAATAGATTTATATTAAAATTTATAATTTTTTAAATGGATTAAATAAGAGTAATCTTAGATGGAGTGAATTCGACTAGAAAGCTTATTTACTTGTACACAAAAAATACCTTTAAGTACATTCTCGAGTTATTGTGTATCTCTTTTTTTTTAAGTCATTCAAAAAGCACTAGTCATGATGTCAAACACTTACTTGTAGGTACTCTTATTATTCTAGTGTCCAGCCATCTTGTTAGATTGCGATTTTATATAAAAAAAGATTAGATTCAGTCATATATTATTCTAATCACACCTTAGAGACAAAAGTAATTATCTCGTATAACATGGGTCAGCAAATAATCCCAATGTTTTGTATGAATCCTACAACGTTCGGAACGAAGTATCTTTGTTCAGTTTTACAGCTCCCGTGGCTCGAAACTTAATTTCTCGTTTAATTTCCGTTCTACTCCAAGATCGCTCGTGTATTGCCGTATGTGGGTCTAGGTTTCCGACAGCTGCGGTCTCTCTGATCTCTATATCTACACTTCTACAGTTAACTAGACTACATAAAAGTTAATTTCTGGCTTAAGCACCGGCTTTAAGGTCCGTTTGTACTGAATTAGGCCACTAACAACTTTCAAATTAGACCGTACTGTATACGAAATCCTCCAGATTTTTTTTGTTAGATGTTGAATCCGATAATTCTGTTTATTATTATATAAATAGAGCAATCTAAGCTGAAAGGACAGATCTATAAGTCCATCATTAGGCCTGTCATTTTATATGGCAGCGAAGCGTTACCTCTACTTGAGCGACACAAGCAGGAGCTGCGTGTCACGGAGATGAATATGTATTATTTATATAAATTAAATTTTTATATATATATAAAATATATATGTATTTCTATATATAAATTTTTCATGGATCCCGTGCACCTATTAAAACATAGGTTTTTTAAACAAACAAACGTTCATCAACAAGCGATCACAACACCTACATTTCTCATAAGTCATAAGATCATGTAAGAAAAGTAACACTTAGGGGCTGATAACATTTGTGTCACTATATGCTGTGCAAACTAAGAACTACTTATGCAAAGTCGTGCTATTACGAATAAAATTACAGCCACATCGGGCCAAAGTTTCACGCGCGAAGCCACGCCAGCGATAATTGTAATTGCAATTGCAAAGCTATATTTTGGGAAGTATAAAGGACGAAAGAGGGCCTATACAGGGTTACATTGCAAAGGGGTGCCAAATTTACTAATACTAAATAAATGAAGATTATTGGTTATTAATATATTCTGTTCTATCACAGGTTCGCGATGCAAGGCGAACTTAAAACTTGATCGCAGGTCGCACCGAGCGCTTGTAATGTTTTATTGGCAACAAAAATAAAAATAAAAAATGCCGATGTGGTAGACCTAGAATCCCGTGCGATGTCGAGATTTGTTTACAGAACAACATTCGGTTAGAACCCAAGAGAGTGGGAAGAGTGAACTAAATATAATAACGGCAACAGAAAAATCCGAGACAACAATGATTTCAGAAGGAAACAAAATACTAAATTAAAATTATTGAATCTCACATTAATTATTTTTAATCGATTTAAAATAAACGGGGAAAGTTTTCAATTTGTCGGAATCTTTTTTATGTTCAATTAAAACTTCCAGTTTAATTCAAATGAAAAATATTATTTCTTTAAGTAAACCACACAAACCACAATTAAACATTAAACTAACTTATCTTTAAAATGGTAGTTTTTTTATGGCCCTTGCAAGCGTGCTGGGAATTCGCTATACAATGACGGACGATTTGATAAGGCACAAAGTTCTGACTTCTCATTTGACGGTGGAAGTATTGTTTTACTCTTGTTTACGGCTCGTTTAAAAGCAAAGATTAAATTGCTTGTATAATTGCAAAACTTTTACTATTAACATTGTGAATGAAGCTTGTTATCAAAGGTCCTTAAACTTTTTAATGTTAGTTACAGAAATTCATTATATAGTGAGAATCTTTACACATGTTTGAATTTATAAATAGTTGTCAAACTTGTTAACGTTACTGACAAAATATGACACAAAAATTATAGGTTCTAGATGTCCTATAGAAATTTTGATTTCCATGAAGGTAGCAGGTAAGAACTTTATTTTAGCAAAATAGCTATGTCTAATATAAAGTAGGCTACCGCCTGCCTAAATAAAAATAAGGTAATTTAATCACTAATCAAATTTAAGCACGTTAATAGAGAGGTAGGGCAAATATGATTTTAAAAAACCAGAAGTACCTATACCTACTACGATTTATAGTATTATATGTATAATCTGTGCTACTGCGAGCCATCAAAAATATTACAGGAATGGTGCTAACCGTATTACTTCTATCTTGTGTTGTTTTATCTGTATTTTTATTTTTAAGGTTTTTAGTTTTAGGTTATTTGTTCTTGTACTAATTAGTTTAATATTATATGTTGTATATTGTTGTTTTTTGTTAGTAATCAAACTTTGTTAGTTTGTCACCTTCGGAAGATATTACAATAATTTATCTGTATTGAGTTTGGCGTAAAAACAAATGCTTGTGTACTTCTTAGAGTCAATGTTTATAAATGCAACTTTTATAAGGTCTACAGGAAAAGCGATACAAAAGTGGAGCGGCAGAGACCTAGACATCAAGTAAAGGAAAATTTGGTTTTGTCTTCGCAACACTGAGGGAGTGAAGCAGTGTTGTAAATAAGGTACGTCAAATTCTTTATAGAAAAATCAAAACAATGTCGAACCAACACTGTTCAAAGAGATCATTTAGCTCCTGATACATTTGAAGTCAAAACAGATTTTAAAGAATTTAAAACAAAAATGTAAAAAATTCCTTTGGCATGACCATTATTGACTTCTAACAAATCATAAATTAAAAAAATGAAAATGTTTTATTACATAAATAAACTTCGTTTACAACACATTTTGGTAACCTTCCTTTTAAGTATAAAATACCTGTAGTAGTTACTAATAAACCAATTTACAGTATTTTTTATTTAATAATAACTTGGTTTAAAAATACCTGATCTGTATATTGCTAAGTCATCAAGTAAACACACTATCAGCTTTGCATAATAAATTAACGCCATACTATGACAAAGTTCTATAATCCGAAGTTAGCTGGCGCGGGTACAACTTGGTATCAGTATTATGAAGTTTTACCACCGAAAGCGACTAGACCGCATTGTTGTGATTAAAATAACACCTAACTCGATACGGTTAGATACTCGGCAAAGGTATTTCCAATACATACGTAAGTAACTTCACTGAAAATATCTGTACCATTCTCTGGAACGCAGTTGTACCACGCGAGCTCATAAGCATATAACTTTGGATGCAACGGTAATACAGCCGTTCAATTTTGATTTTGCATTATGCCAATTACTCAGATAATGTTGGTGTTCGGTAGGTGATAACGATATTATACAATCGCAGGTATTTTCAAAGGCTACATGATCAAACGCAACATTTTATTTATGTGACTGATTATATGAAAATAAAAACCGGCCAAGTGCGACTCGCGCATGAAGGGTTCCGTACCATTATCTCATTAGTTATTTGTTATTAATATAGCAAAATATGGTAAAAAAATATGTTTGTTGTATTGGAGCCCCAATCTAAATATATAAAAAGAAATTGCTGTTCGTTTGTCTCGCTAAAACTCGATGGCTGGACTGATTTGGATAATTTTGATCCTGAAATATTTGAGGAAGTTCAGGGAAGGTTTAAAAAGTAAGAAAAAAAATACAACGAAAGTAGTAAAACAACTATTTTATTTTCCTATGTTCGTACCTGTCAAACGAATTGGCGGAACGAAGTTCGCTGGGTCAGCTAGTAAAATATAAATTTTATTCTGTTTTTAGTAGTAGTTGTTATAGCGGCAACAGAAATACATCATCTGTAAAAAAAAACAATTGTCCAGCTATCACAGTTCATGAGATACACCCTGGTGACAGACTGACAGACAGACCTTTTTGGTACGGAACCCTAAAAATAGCAAACGTCAGATAATACCCCAATTGTCTTGACGTAAGGAATTAAAATCCTTGTGTTACGTGGTGCCAGACTGAAACTACGTTTTTCGTAGGCATCTCCTATTGTTACTCTCGTTATTTTAGCGAACAAATCTGACAGTATTTTCTGTAAAACAAGAAATATCGACCGACCACCATTGCTGTGCCTAATGTTTAATGCTAAAATACGCCGCCATATTATTAACTACAACGTTACGCCTTTATTCATTTGTTTAGGATCTAAACACAATTTGAGCCAGATAACCAGCCCCGATAAGGATTTTTAAATTCTCTTTGTCAGTTATTTCCAACAAAACTGCAAAAACAAATACTGTAATAATTTAACAACGAAAACAAAAACCTGTATTTTTAAATTACGCTTTCTGCTCCCACTTCCCTAAATAATTCATTTCGTTGGCCTTCAACTTAAGTGACACTCGTGAGGTGTATAATAAAAATATCTATGTAATAATGTGCAGAAGAAAATCTTGAATACAGATGAAATTTTTATCTTGTACCCATTGAAAAGGAAACTGCCAGTGAATATGCCTACAATAAAAAAAACCTCGAACTTGTACCATTTCACAGTACAGTATTCAAGGCTTTGTATTCAAGATAGTAGAAACTATTCAGTGTTAATGAGAACACTGTTTTGCTTATAAAAATCATGATACTGCCACAATGCAAGTTTAAACAGCAGGGCGCAGGGTCACTCTCAACCGGGTGTGAACATGGACGCCATATATCAAACCATCGAACTTCATCGACAGTTAATCTGATGCGCGACGCTAACGAGTTAATCAAATAGTGTAACTCTCAGGCGCGTGCGTGCTGGGTGTACTGTGAGTGGCGGCGGAGTTTTAATTCGGTAAAAAATTGATAAAGCTGAAGCCTGTCCATTTCGTTATATTCCACCTCATTTGCATGGTTTCAGTTTGATTTAAATTATTTAATGTTGTTTGAATTACTGCTCTCATCACAATTTGACGAAAAATGTGGTCTAACATGGAGCGATCTTGCCCAGAAGTAGCATATTCACTCGTATCGTTATATGAGTTTGGAAACGTGGAACTACATCTCTCATAAAAAGTAAGGTTACTGATAATACTACCTATTACGATTCTGCTTGAGCATCCAATTTGTTTTCTGCTCTGAAAATAATGCTGCTGCAGCAGTGAAAATGTTCTTGAAAGTAATTACACTTGCCAACTGATTTAATTTTAGAGTATTTGTTCTTACCAGCTTTCCACTGCAAGATTAATCTTTTCTTTGTGCAAAAGTAATTAAATTAATGTAAAAACCGTGATGTATTTTGCTAGTCTAAAGTTTTATTTTTCTTGACTTATTTATAACAGAAGATGGCAATATTCTCAATAATTAATGTTAACACACTGTTATAATTTTATTTGCTTCACTTGTGCTAAATTAATATGCAATAAAAATACTTCTAGTATCGTCTGCATGCGTAATTCGGAAATCAATACAACAATTTAATACTGTCCAGCCAATCTGATGGTAAAGCCTGAAGGTGGAGAGTGGAACTCCCTAAGGGCTAGTAACAAAATAGTCGAATTAAGATTCTTTTGATTCGTTTAGACAAGTCCCATTCGTTTAGAAACGTGTTTGATAGTTTTTTAAATAGCATAGCAGAGTATTAGATATTAATTTCAACTTGATACCTCAACGCGTTCCTTGTAAAAAGGGTCTTGATAGATAGACAGACAACGAAGTGATGATTGAAGGGTTACTTTTCCCTTTTTAGGTATGGAACCCTAAAAAACAAATTTGCAATAATATTGTTTCAAAGTGAACCTCCTATCACGTTTTAGATTCACGGCATGTGTTTAGATGCACAGATTATCTTGAGTTTATATCAGGGAATGAGTTGCTAAGCCAATGAAAGGGTAGGGATATTTTTTGCGCTCGACTGTACAGTCCCGGTTTCAGGTAAGGATTTAGCTTTTATCGCCCCTCGTCACAGACTGTCACGTAGTAAAGTGGGACGTCTCGGGTTTTACATATTGCTTAAGCTTAAAATACCAGGCGTAATCAAAGTCGTGCATTTTAAATTTCACAATGCAACGAATTCAGTCTAGTAATAATTTAATCGATTGTTCACATATAATAATGCATAGTACTTTTAACTTTGTCCCTTTGATCATACACTTTTCATTGACATATCTACCACCGTTTGTCTACCGTCTATATTGGGTAGGAGCCACGCTAAGAAATATCGTATAAAAAGCTTTCTTACGATGGCTACGACCATTGTACATACATTATAAAATATTTACAACACAATATACCAGTAAAGCGAAAAGGACAATACGCATCGAGTATCCGCCCTTATCATTTAAACTCTGAATAATTTGTCACATAACACATAATTCGAGCCGTAACAGAGGACATAGTACCCAAAGTTTTACGGCCCACAGTTGCACAGAAAGCCCTAAAAGATACGGAAGATACGACCACTCACATTTTATGCTACTGTAAAACAAAAATAACTGGAAAAGCATCAAAAAGGCACGGAACTCACATTCTTCACGTTCTAAACGTATCAAATACGAGTCACAACAAAATGTGACTGTTTAAATGGACGATATATCACAGATATGACTGGATTTTACATATATCAGACATCAGACGAATGAGATATTACAACACTTTCCTTCAAGTCAAACCGTAATATTATTTCATACCTTTTTGATTTTAGGATAGCGTTCATAAGTGAAACGTATTACAATATCAACATGTTTTATTTTTATTTCAATCAAAAACTACCAGTACCTGTTTCTATTGCTAAATAATACGTAGTGTTATTTTTACATTAAATTCTATACAGAAAAAACAAAACAAGTCCAAGTGTTACTTTTTAAACGCATTTGATTTATTTTGACGTATTTTTAAATCGGCCCACAAAATCTGGGTATTTGTTAAGTTTAATATCGATATTATGACTCTGGATGCAAGCCGCATCTAACCAGCCAATCTGGAAGTCAATGGGAGAGGCCTATGTTTGGCAGTGGACGTCTTATGGCTGAAATGATGATGATGATGATAATAAATATTATTTAACCATACCTATACTCCACATGTAAATAATAAAAGTAAGGAAATGTTATCTGGCTACAAACAAAGTAGATATATGTAAACTTTTCCACAAAACAAAAACCGGCTCTTAAAGCTAAACACGAATCACCGACATAAATCCGTGAAACAAAGTTCTACCTTACAACTACGGTGTTTAAGGCCCATCTGAGGTGTGACCGAGCCGGATTGTAAACCACAAATCGTCCATAATTAGTGATGGCGTGTCATCAAAAAGTTAGTATATAAGTAAATAGTTAGTATATAGTAGTTTGCGAGGCTTAAATTTAAATGTATTTTTTTTAACAGTGCTGTAATTATAATAAATAAAAAAAAAAAAAAAAAAAAAAAAAGTAGTACGCAACCACACCCCTGAATTGATTTAGTTAGAAGATACGTTTTCAGGAACAATGGTTCTGGATTTTCACTCAGATCCTTACAAATCTAGCCAGCTGTAAATTGTGTGGTGCGTAGAGCTCTATCACTACTATCTTCAATTCTTGCTTTAATTAAGTAATTTATCTCGTAACTTATCGTTGGCAGCGGCCAACCATGAAGTCTAAATAGTCTAAAACTAACATAAACTGTACAAAAAAACAAAAACAAGGTCGAAGTAATACTGTTTTACTCGTATCGATCTGTTTAAAAAAATCCTGCTCAAACACGCTTTTATCAAGTTTTCAGCCCGTAATCATTATTGGTGATTCGAATATGCTAATGATTCTTAAATAACATCACTCTTGGTTTAGCCGAAGCGAAATGTTAACCTAAGTTGAGTTACACTTGTTAAGTATTATAATATCACAACGACCTAATATGATTCTCTAGATAGATTGGCCCGCAGAGAGTGCTAACCCTAATAGAAACCTTGGCTGAAGCAATAATGGTCTTATGTGGCTCATCGTAGTAAGGTAGTATTACATGTTTCCATATTAATAAGCCGTATTAAAGGATTTTCTGAGAATGTTATCCAAATTGAATGTTTGTATTAATTAATATAGTAGAGTAGTATTCATGAGAAATGCCTGTATTCATATAAGGGCCGATTTCTCAATAGCCAGATAACTTTAGACGCCAAATAAGTTTGACATATGTTGACAGTATCCGTATAGAAAATGTGTCAAGCGTCAATTTTATTCGTCGGATAAAAATATCTGGCTTTTGAAAAATCAGCCCTAAATAGTAAAAAGTCAAAATTAAGAAACCTAATCGAAATTGCGTTCATTCTACCGTCGTACTAAGACAAGAAGGTTTTAATCGAACTACAGAACTTTATATCAAACAGAAAATTTCCTAAAAAGAATTGAAAAGAAATATTAAATTAACTGAGTAATAAGAATGAGACATGGAAAGTTATTCTTCAAAAGATTCTGATGTTGAGACAGTGATGAACGGACAAGTCACATGTCATGAAAATCCGGGAAAAATTACTTATAAAAAAATAAAGGAATACAAATTTACTGAGAGATGAAAAATTAGAGGTACCTCTTATCTCGATATCAATGATTGGAATATGCGATCTTAAATATTTTTTAAATTTAAAGAGGAAAGCAAATTGCCTTAAATCTTAATATTTAACTATGAGATAGCTGGCTAAGCTTGTCCGCTAGTAACGAAATGTCAGCTTGAATCAAAATAACGTTGTCCCAAACAATCCTACATTTATCTTACATCTCGAACAGACCAATGTAGCAATGGTGCTAGTGATCTATAACAACCGCTGGCCAATTTCACTCCATTCGCATATACGAACAGTTACTATAACTCATGGCGAACTAAATGATGCGCCGAGCGGTTTTTACATTGACTAATGTTCAAACTGTTTACAAGCTACACGCCTTAGCATACTATCTGTTGCCCGCGACTTCATTCGTAGTCTTTAGTTTATTGGGATATAATAGCGTTGGCTCACAATATTTTCCACGTACAGTCGATGGTTGTAATGTTAGACAAAAAAAAAATACAAGAAAAAAAATTAACTGCTATTCCAGACTATAATCTACCTCAGTGCTAAATTTCATTATTATTATTATTTATTCATATAGATCCGTGTACCGTTTTGGCGTGACTGAGTAACAAACATCCATACAAAATTTCGCATTTATCTATCAAGATTAATATTCATTTATTCACCCATAAAAGCAGTCAAGTAAAGTGTTACCATCACCACCGTCACTCGACGTCACAGCCGGTGTACTTCCCGTCAATTGCAGAGAATATGACAACCGGACATGGAATACTAGGGCCATTATTATTAAATTACCACAACGACTTCATTTGTATTTAAAACGTTTATAATTACTTTAGATATAAAATCGTTTCGTAAAACTTGATTAATTATTTGTATTTGGATAATTGTAATATTTTCATAGTCAAGATCTTTGTCTTTTTTTTGTTTCAGTTTGAATGTAATTGTTTTGACTCCCATAGTACTTTGGTAATCTATCTATATATAATATATAAAAATGAATCTCTATTTCCCTTGGTCATCGCATCACGCGTAAACCGATGGAACAACTTCGCAAATTCTTTTTTTTTTGTTTTATTTACTGTCAGGATAAGGTTTTTTTGATAGAAAAAAAAGAAAAAAGTTGCGCAGAAAAATATTTATGAATTAATTAAAGACCACGCGAACGAAGTCGCGGGCAACAGCTAGTTTTTGTTTAAAAGCGAGATATGAATTCATTCAGATTGATTTTTCCACCCTAAACTGATTGTAAGGCGAAGCTCTGCCGGAATAAAGTCATCAGAAGTTCAGATTACTCATTCGACAAATCGCTGACCTACTTTCTGTAATAAAATATAATAGGCACAAATAGATAGTAATAAATAATAAGATTATAACTTACATTCAATAAGGTATTCGAGAACTCAATCATTCAATTGTATTATTTATAATAATATCTATAACTGAGTGTTTAGATTGCAAAACCCCCTTTTTTATAATGTCGCTTCACCATTATCGAGACATTATGTCAAATTGTTTTCCTATAGTTATTCCGAAAAAAAAAACGAGTTTAGTAGTAAGACAAAATGAGAGTTTTCTTTTGTTTTAATAATTGTTACGCTTTGTTTTAAAGACAGTAGGATATTACAACTTCGTACAATATTAAATTACTTTTTGTTTGACGTTTTATAAAATTAATTAACACTGTAAACAAGTCACATTGTCATTTTAAATGTAATTTTGCTAACTTGTGACCGGTCTGTAAATCATAACTGTCCGTTATCGGTATAACTGCGTCTGCTGGGTAATGCATAACTCACGCCCCATGGGAGGCACATTGCAGCAGCCCGGCTCTATTACAACCCTAGTTATTTGGCATAATCCCGAGTAGTTAAGCAATGTCGGCCAAAGAGATTTTTACATATGTCTACATTAAAGTAACTTAGTAGGTACCTATCTGAATTTTCTAAAAGAATCTCATTGCAAAACAAATGGAAATAGTCTTACTAAATCACTACGCAAAAGTCAAATATAGGAGTTAGGTTATTGTGATATTTAGAAGAGTCAGTACTTTTGAAATTTTGTTTTTAATTAGCTACTTTTGATGCTGACTGTACATATATATATATCATCTTGTAATACATGCCATATATTATCTATAGCTTAGTGTTCTGTGGCATAATATGGGGGAAGCCTATTTCTAGCTGTGGACTTCTAAAGGCTGATGTAGGTATGTATATAATGATGTATTTTTTAATTATTCAAATAAATAAAAAACTAATTGTCATGGTCTAGAAATACGGAATTAATATGCCTGTATTACAAGGTACCAGACAATGCATTTTGCCAGTAGCGTCTCCTAGCACACCCAAACTTGAGGCAATTTAGAAAAGATCGATATCTAAATTAAGCCGTACCGGGAATCGAACCTGGGACCCTTAGCCCTTATGACAAATTTCGCGCCACGACACCAATCGGATCGTATTAGCTGAAGTTAACGACGGTGTAAAGGTAAAGACGATTGCTATACAGGGGGTTGCTATACTGTATATAACTTAAGGATAACCTTGTAACCACATATTCTCTCAGTAAGTACATCATGGTAAACAACTTTTGTTCAATGACTTTTCGACTTCCCATACAAAGTTACCAAACAGCACAGAATTTTTACAGAAAAACTAAAAAATGTGCATATTTTTAAAAGTCATAGAACAAATTAAGTTGTAAACTATTCTGGCGGGATTGAGCAACAAACATCAATCCAAGCAAACTTTCATATTTATAATTAGTATGATGTGGTTTTGAGGTTATCCTTGAGTTAGGACACCCTGTATAAAACTGTGTGGCGTTCCTATATCGTTCGGTGTATTTGTAATAGTAATTTCGTTCGTGTAGAGCACGGAGGGACGAGGGATTACGCGATTTGGGCATTCCTCTGATTGAGGTTTTGCGGCCTGTCTGTGAGCTCGGCTGCATGGTTACAATCAGTACAATCAGTATCAGTCAGTCAGGGAGGGACACGTACCTACATATAACCGTACCGTAGTAGCCGTAGAGGTCGCTATATTGGAAAGAGTCTACGCGATGTTCCATTCAAATAAATCATGTATTGGTCCATCCATTACAAGAATTTATAAATAAATAGCAGAATTTACTAAACGAAAACTTGATTTATTTTTTATCATCATATCAGCCTATTGTAGTTCACTGCTGGACGTAAGCCTACCCCAATGAGCGCCCCAGAGCACGATCTACCACCTTTTTCATCCAGCCATTGCCAGCCATATTCCTAAGGTTTTATTTTTTATTGGAATGCGAAAATTCTACCTAAAATTTAGCTTATCTGAATCAGGAATAGAACTCAAACCCACCGAAAAATTTACACCCTGTATTTAATGAAGCTAGTAGATAATGTCAATAAACTCTCTAACAAACACTGTCTTAAATCAATAGAAGATAAATAACGATATTTTTCACATCAAAAGTTTATAATTTCCTAATGACTTGCCTTAAGAAATTAACTTGCGAAAACATAGAAAATAGCTATGAGAATGATTCCGTCGTCACATTAAATAAATCTTAACGTGACGCCCTCAATTCTCGACTTATTAATTGCCCGATCTAAATTCGTATTGTCCCCAAAGTATAGTAATTCAGGGCGAACTCAAACTGAATAATGTCCCGGCAAAGTGAAGAATAGACTCACGTCTGGAGACAACTTTGCATACGATATGAATATTTTAGTAGGCATGCATTTAATTGCGACTTACAACATAATTTATTATTTGCATGCACTGGAAATGCACGATATCATAAATAGCGTTCACGTAGAATTTCCGCGATCGTTTGCTTTGATAATAAATTTCAGAGAAAATTATTAATATTTTTTTGCCCTACTTTTCTAACAGAATAAACAATCTTATCCGTAACTATTACGACATACTATTATAAAAGTTTGTAATATAAACATATTAAAAAATCCTTTTACTGTCTGCTCTAGACAAATAATGATTTCTAATTAAATATTTTTTACAGATCTCCGTAATAGTCAAAACGGTGGCAGCGGCGACACCACACTGAAGAGACTGCTGATTTGCATGAAATATCTTCTTTTTGGTGCCATTAGAACATTTATCGATAAAACTGGGAATTGTTTTTTCTTACCGCGTCTATGATACTGACATCATGGACCCCAAATAGAACTTGACGACCTCTGTAGCAGCGTCTGTTGCCCCATAATCAATTGGAAACTTATGGATTGCGTATCGCAAACCACATTTACACAAACCTTACATTGTAATCGAATATATATTAAATGTCGAGTTCTACTTTTATCTAATAGTTACCTAACAACAATATGAGATTTACACTATTGGGGATTTGTAAGCAACAAATCTGGCAAACGCACCGCGAATGCGAATGTTCAAATTCCGAGAGGCGAGAGACGCGCTTTCGCGGCGCATTTGCCAGATTTGTAAGCACCCTAATAGTGTATACCTACGCACCCTGATAAATGATACATTAAATTGCTTGAAGGGTATTAACTATTCTGAAACAAGGCGGGATAAAGTCAGAAACGAGTATACGTGGCAGCTTCACAGAAACTCACATAAAGTCGCCTGAGGTGGTACGGACACGTGACGCGTAGAGAACAAGAGTACGTAGACAAGAATGCCTTATGTCTACCTGAGAATAAAAGAGGCCGGGGGCGCTCCTCGTCATCGTGGTGGACCAGTATGAAAAACTCAGCACTAGTAACCACTTATCCGAACCGACAACCCAAGACAATGTCTTGGCGCCTCAAAACTAGAAGAGCCGACCTCACCAAAAGTGGGATGGAATAAAGAGGAAGAAGAAGACCCTTCATAGCGATATGTCTAGGTATTTATTGAGTCACTGAAAACTCTTTTCTTTTTTAAAATCGAAGTAAAGCGGGTTATAAAAGAACCCGTTGCACGTAACTAATATTAATGGTTATTTTCAGGCACACTGTGGAATGGCTCTTTTATGGCACCACCTAAAGAATATTTCCAAACCCCTAAAATGGTTATTGGTATTGTTTCATATTTTACCAAATACTAATTCGATGATATACTTTTTGTAGATGATATACGATGACAGATTAATGCCAAATTGTAAAAATATTTTTATTTCATTCTTAACTAATTAATAATCGTAAAAGATATTGTCTGAGTAACTTTAAGATTAAGTAAATATAATTTTTATTGAAACGAAATCTTAATAAAATTGTATTCAATAATCCAACATTATTTATGTTCTTTTAATACCTTTTCTACAGCTTTCTTACTCATGAAAATGTTATCTAGAAGGTAAATTACGAAACATCGTGTGTTCAGATGGTACGCCCACGCGGACATTTTAATCTGATGAATGAAAAAAGCATACAAGCTTTACTTACACGAGTATAATACCTCCCTCCAAAATTGGGATCACAAGTTATAGTATTTTGACTGTTGAGCCATTTAACATTCTAAACATTAATTGTATAACTAAAAAAGAAGTCTTTTCGTGACCACGATTGATACTGGTTAGAATCGTCGAGTAAATAAAATCTATAAAAATAAACTCTAAAAATGGGTGTATTCGTTTGTTTCATGTTTTTAATGTTTAGCTTTATGCCCAACATACATCTAAATAAGCAGTATACTATTGTGATTTCGAAAACGATGTCTACCGTCGTCTTCATATTACCATTTTATAAATTTTAAACTAACGATCAATTAGTAAATAAATGCGCTAGACAACACTCTCATTAATATGGTCTCTAGTGAATCCATGTCTTACGAGGTACCGTGCAATGTTTTGCCAGAGGCGTCTCGCATTACACCCAGATGCGATCCAATTAAAAAAAATCGTTTTCTGAATTAAAACTCTCTTTGCCTTTAAGGCCTATCACCGCGCTACACGCTTATCGGGTTGTCCTGGGAGACGAAGAGAGATATAGAGGGAAATGTTAGAGCCATTTCACAAAATCGCGCCATTACTATGAAGCGTGCGCATGTGCATCGCAAAATTAGAATTTAGGGTGAGTTTTTATAACGTTTTTAAATTCAATTACCTGATTTGATTGTCAATAAAAATGCATATTCCGAATAAAAATAAAGGATCAAAAGTGTTCTGACACAAACTTTTGACTGTAAATATGCTTAATTTAAAACAAAAACAATTTAAAAAACTGAATAAATTATTTGAAAAGTTTACAAATTGTAATTTTTTTTTAGATTAATGCATTTATTGATAAATAATATATATTCTTGTACATTATTCGTCGACAAAACTATGTTTCTGATATTTTGGCTTTTCATTCATTTGATAAATAATTTAATCAAAGTTTTTAATTGCTTGAAATGTCAAAAGCAAACACTTTTCGTGAATTAAGGTGGCGAGATTGATAATTTTATTAATGAAATGTGGTTTTAGTTGCAAATGTGAAACATAAAAACGTCTATAAAAAATATTGGGCTATGTGTTGTATTAAGGTCGCAAATTAGGCGCTGGAAATATAAGTTTTCACGCTGAAAATGTGAAAAGACGCGAACCGTTGAGACTGTTTAAAGTTGGGTTAGGATGAGTAATCAAAAATAGATTTAGCAAAGGACTATTTCTATGCTTTTTCGTAAGTCGCTTTAATCACGCGTATCGGCTGATATCGACTCGCAACGTCGCATCATGCGATACAAACCCGCCGAGTTGCTAAGCTGAACTCAAAGACATAACAATTAGACGATCGTGATTATTTTCGATGAAAATGTTTTGGTAAATGTCAGAACACGGGCTAGACGTGACGTAATCAGATCATTCGTAGCTAAAATTTTATAAGATTTTATTCATTGAATTTTTATCATTAAAATAACGATCATTAAATATTTGACGATCTTCGTAGCCATGAGGCTATCGGATACCGAACTTGGTGTCGCTTCTTTGAGAATTTGGGTTCGATTCCCAGTCGGACAATGTAGAAAACAACTTTTTTTGTATTGTCTTAGGTCTGGGGGTCGTGGTCAAATTAATTAGCAGCAAAAGTTAAGAGCACTTTGTTTAGACAATCCAGTAAAATCTCTAAATTATAAAAAACAATAAAGTCTAGTTTTTAATAGACAGACTACGCAATTTATTTTGATAGAGGTTCACTGTCATTTAGAGAAGATATAAAAAATATGCATAATATGTTTAGAGAAAGAAGAGAAAAAATTTGTAAACCCGTGCGAACCCGGGGCGCCCTAGTGTTAAAATAAGCTTCGGTAGATATCAATATAGAACCTCGTTTCATATTACCAACAAGGCAAAAACTATTTGTACACAGTAAAAGGCTTTCAATACCCAGCCATGTTTTCCGCCCATCGCGTCGTCATTGGCGCCGCCCGCCCAACGATGTCCGCTCTATATGGCGCTTGATAAATGTCCGTCTCTTGCGTAAATTCCCGTTCTCATGATTCTAACTTTGAACGAACCTAACCAAATATGTATTTTTTAACTAAAATATCTCAGCTCATTTTTAAACTCAGCATACAGAACTGTTTTTCACAAAGTAAATTATTCTCGTTTGAATTTTAAGCTTTCCTTCGTACGGTAATTTCACAAAGGTTTCAGTCTTGTTACACAAAATATTTCAAAGAAAAACGCAAGTTTTTTTAAAAGACCAATAATTTTAAACAGAGAGAGCTAATAATATTTTTATTGCTACAATAACCGCCGTTAAGTAGCCATTTTTAAATTTACTATCCTTTTACGGTTTATGTCTACGCGTAAAATATTTTACTTCCTTATACAAGATTGTAAAAACACACAGTTTAATATAGTTATACGCTTACTGATTTTTTTATACTCAAGCTTATTTAAGATAAGATAAGATAAAATTTATTCTGTATAAAAACTTAGCATTAATACATGAAAAATTATGTAATTGAGTTTAATCTAATAATTATAACGAAGGGTAAGACCTTGTACGCAAAGGCTTCCGTTTTCGATTTTACCTTCGTAGCTGAGAAAGCATGCCTGACATGCACAGCATGCATGACTTTTTGTCGCTATCTCTTAGGCTCTCTCTTAGGCCCCGGCTTCGATTCCTAGCCGGTCGATGTAGAAAAATAACTTTTCTGTATTGTCTCAGGTCTGGGTGTTGTGGTACCGACGTTGTTTCTGATATCTGTAACACCAGTGCTTACGTGCTACTTACCGTAGGGTCAGAGCAATGTATATGATTTTGTCTAATATTTATTTATTTATTACCTTTAATGGTTATATCAAAAAATTCCAACATGACTAACTACTAACATGAGTACAATCAACGCAATGTTCAATCAACCTACGCATACTACTCAGATACAGATCTAACCCTAAAACCAACACAACCCGATGGAAGCCGTTCAATCAACTCTCGACTTTTATCCGCAAAGCTCGGCCACTAATAAAAACTCTACCAATGTCATATTTGTAAAACGATAACCGATCTCGTTTTACACCGAGCGACCTGTCGTTTGGATTTGAGCTATATAGATTACGAAATAAGAGTTTCTAGGTAATAGACCGGGTGGCATGGGGAGCCAATGTTTTGTCTAATATTGAGGTAACGGGAAATTACACATCATTAGGGTTATAGGCAAACGGAACCCTTATAGTTTCGCCATGTTTGTCCGTCCGTCTGTCTGTCTGTCTGCGGCTTCGCTGAGAGACTCTTAGTACTAGAAAGCTGTTATTTCGCAAGGGTATTATACATTTTTGTTAGGTTCAGGCCGACAAAGTATTAACAGTTATTTGAAGTATTATTTTGCTCTATGGAGTGAGAGAAAGATACTCCCGCCGCCTGGTCTATAAGCTGCGTTTGCCGAGACCCTGCGGTCGGAAGAGATTCACCGGCCACTGCTCGGTAATTTCCTGTAGCCCATCAATAACTGGTAGCCTTTACACCTGCAGACTTTTGTGTAGTAGGGTGAGGTGACGCAGGATGTACTAATAATGACAGTTCTGGGGTCGATAACAGTTGCCCTAAAGTTCTTGTTGGTATTCTGTCATCAAGATACGTTTCTAGCGGCATGACATTCAGAAATAAAATATCAGTTATCACCATTGATAACCTATTTACCTTATAGCTTCAGGCTGAACTATAACTATTGATATCCGTAGCAAAGATGGCCCTCATTTAATAAAATCAAAGCTACCTCCTGATATTTTACACGCCTACTCTTGTTTTTCTTACGTAGTTTTAACATGATGTCAATTGAGATATAATAAATAGTGCTAAATAATATTTCGAAGCTATACCTACGCTCGCATTTCGATCAACAAACGCGCGCTTTAACGTCTGAAATAGTCGTCCAGTAGAAAAACCGTAACGGATTTATGTGGCCCTGTTTATCCGGGGGTTCTGCTCTCGGGCCTACTTTGCCCTTTTCGTGTCCGATCAGCCCCGATAAGAGATTGATTCTGAGATAGAGAACGTGGGATTGCCACTCTTGTAACGTATGGCTTGAGATACACCATCACTCTTTCCTTATGATTCCGAATAGCTCAATTGTTGTGTGTCGTGAAAGGATTCAGTGGTCGATAAGTTTAATATAAATTTCAGATTCTTTAAACAGATTTATTTTATTTTTGAGTGTTACAAATAATATGTATCATAAAGTTGTAAGCTTGTTTCACAGAAATTGTACTTGAATAAAAGCATCCATCACTATAATTATAAATCCAAATAGAGCCGACAAACAACAGCATTGCAAAACAATTTTCATTTTATGAAAACAACGGTGGAACAGACGAATATATCCATTCAAAATATTTTAATTGATAACAATGATATTAGCAACGTTACACAACCTATAAAGTAAATGTTATTTTTATGGTATGTTCCAAAACAAGCATTGCATAATTCATGACGGGTTTCACAGACAGACTACTTTTTTTTAACGAATAGGAATGAAAAAAATATGAATCTGAGGGTTTTGAAATAATTACTATATGATAATTATCAAAATACTTTAGACACTTGGTTTTGTTTTTATTCTTTCTTTTTTTGTGTGTAAGTATAGAGTTTACAGATATTGAATAACATAAGTTACACTTTACTGTCGGCTAAATACAGGGGCGTGCATTGGTTTCAGATGGGGGTAGGCTGTGAGTGAAAATTGAGTAAGTTTGCGTGAAACAGTAAGCGATCTCGCGGCAGCCTAACATTGGTTAAATTGCACAGTAACGATCCAAGTCTATATACCTAGTCTTAATCTAAGAAATAAGTACAGGTAGACGACAAAATGGTTACAGAATATTTATTTTTATTGAATTTAGATTAAGAAATTTTGTTGAATACGTAATTAATAATTATGGTCAGCTGTTCTGTCGGTTTTTTATGAAGGTAGGCTCTGCATAATAGCCTATATGGGATGCACGCCCCTGGCTAAATAGCTTATTGATCATTGTATCAATCTGTGTTGTCTCAATTCTTAATGACAAGCAATGATATCCGTTAGTAATTGAATATTTATAAGAATGAATTCATGATGTTTTCTCTTCTTGTTAAGCAGTAAGCCTTGTAGCGAAATGAATAGTATTCCACGAAATAAAATGTAGCGATATTTTTTGTCCATAATTATTTTGCTACGAAATTAAGTCATGCGGCGAGAAAATTGCAAATTGGTAACTGTATTTCAGGAATAAACTAAGTATGTATTTTAAAATATCATTGTGTGTTGGTTAATGTAAATTACATTTTCAATTAAAGTAAAGTGTACGGTATACGTGAAATATTTTATAATTTAATAAAAGATAACACATAATTCATTTGGTAATCCAGCAATAACAATAATTTAAATAAACGGTAGTTAGGTAGGAATATTTTTACATCCTGTTCTTTTTTCATTGTCAATTTTTTTTATATGACTTGTGTATTTATAGCTATGTTTTTGTTATTTACTAATATAACTAAGTAATAAAACAAAAAAAAAAACGATAGCTCAGGCATTGAGGTATGTTTTATTGGATTCAGTTGGCAATGTTTTTTAATTGCGGCCACTCGTCCGCTGTTCATTGTGCCATGACAGAGCGTCTGAGTCTGAAGACGAAAAACAGTGAACGGCCATCGAAACCGAGTAGTTAGTATAACAAGGTGTCAAAACCTTGACATGATTCCGCAGTTTGTTTTCAGTCTCTCCAAGAATATTAATGGACTGGCTGCCCTAACCCAATCAAGAGTAAAGCAACATTCCCAATGAAATTCCTAAGCTATTTTTAAAACGGTAACGTTCACAAACGGCGAAACTTAATCATACGAAAGAAGATATCAGCAAAAATTACAATGACCAAAATACTGTACACATTCAAGGTTGAACGTTCGCATTCTATAAAATGGCCGTAACAGCTTGTCGGGTGATTAAGACATGTAGTGTCAAAGTTATCAGAGGGTACTCACTGGGGTGTCGCGGGTGCGGAGGGCGCGAGGTCACTCACACTGGGTTTAGCACTTCACTATCAGTGGGTCAACCGTGATGTGTACCAGTAGGAGTCACTGGCGAGTAAATTTAGCGCGGCCTCGCGGGTGTCGCGGAGCGTCGTCGCTGCGCGAGCGTCGGCCGAGGACTAGTAGGGCGTCTCGCCGGCGCCCGCCCGACCGCCGCCGCCCGCCCCGCGCCTTATCACACGAATAAAATTTATTTAATGGATAACCGGCCGACGATGGGATATCCATTGAAATTTTCCCGTTTTACGACGCGATTATTAATGACTTAAGTGGTGTTTGGCATGTTTTTTCCCGATCCGGTTCCCTTTATGATTATGGACGTGTGTTTGCGTACGGATTTTATTGCTGAATTTAAATTGAAAATTGCTATATATGCCGTACTTTTACCCTGAAACAGTACAAAGCGATGATTTAGTGATAATATATGTATATGGATAGGTTTATTTGTACGATTTCGTTCTGTTTGGTAATGAACTGAAGCCGCAAAAAGCTTGATACAAAGGGCAAACATGCTACCTCGTTAATCTAGTAATTTATATTGCTTTTTAATATGAGTTTATTACTTTTTCTCGACTATGTTAATCTTAATAAAAAAAAAATCATTGTGAATGGCATAGAGCTATTATGCAACACAAAAAAAAGGATAAATATGTTTTTAAAGATTAAAGCCTCAATACTGTAAGGGAACGACAGTGCCCCGGAATGCCAGGAAACGGGAAAAAACCCAAGGCAGTAAAATACTGATAGATGCATAAAATTAATGCATCGTTATGAGCTGGCATTTACGTAAATTTGCTTAATGGATAAATAGAAAAATCTTTTAAAAACTTTTTGTTATTTTATCGATTTTGTTTACTGGACCCAGTTATTGGACCGTTGCGCGTGGTTACAAGAAAACTCACTGGAAGAACTCCATTGTCACGTGGTTGTTTTGCAACGCGGCTGAAATAACGGAGCCTTAGCTCGTTTGAAGTACTACTGTCTATTTGTGTTTTTTTTTTGTTCAAGTCGAAACTTCAATGACTTGTATTCACAATTCTCAGTTTCATTTACACATAGTTCATTTTAATTCATACTGTATTGACCTACTATATGTCTACAAATGTAGGTGCTTACTTTTTTATCGATTTGGTTCCTCCCAAAAAAAGCTTGAATTTGGAAATGTTTCTACAGAAATTGCCCGTAAAATGTGTTATGTTACTTGATCAACAAACACCATTAACTACTGTTATTTACATTATTTAACATACACTACACTCTACGTTAAGTCTAATTAACTTAGACTAAGAAGATAAAACAAATTATAATTAACCATTCAAAATACTTTACAAGTTCATGACTAATGCTCCAACCGCCTTTGAAAAGTAGATGGCACTATGATAGGGCGTGGGTTGATGCGCTATGGAGCTCAGGCAAAAAGGTCAAAGCACTCTCGGTATGAAAATGTGTATCATTTATCAAGAGAGTTCATTCCATACTCAACAACCTCATTTCAAACAAAATAAGATAATATTTCGAGTTTTCATAAAATTTAAATTCTAAGTAGTTTTACATTCAGCATATTATTGGATGCGCTTTAGAAGTATAGATTTATTTTATCAAGATGTAGGTGTTCAAATTAGCTAGGCAGAGATGAAATAGCATACTTTTTCTATAATTCCTTTGCCAAACTCATCATCAACATCATCATCATCATCATTTCAGCTATAGGACGTCCACTGCTGTACATAGGCCTCCCCCAGTGACTTCCAGATTATCCAGATTAGCCAGTTGAAAGCAGCCTGCATCCAGCGGCTTCCTGCAACCTTTACCAGGTCGTTCGTTCACCTTGTGAGTGGACGTCTTACGTCACGCTAGCTGGTACGTGGCTTCTATTCTAGAACCTTTCTGCCCCATCAGATGTCAGATCTACGTGTTATGTGCCCTGCTAATCTCTAGTTGAGCTTGCTAATCTGTCGGGCTATGTCAGAGACATTAGTTCGTTTACGGATCTCTTTATTTCTGATTCGATCTCGCAAAGAAACACCGAGCGTAGCCCTATCCATAGCACACTGTGCAACCTTGAGCTTTCTTCCTTTGGCTATTTTGATTTATTAAAGTGTTTCTTGAGTAGACATACAAAAGTAGCCAGACAGACAGACATAAATAAACGCTCTTAATTTCATAAGGGGAAGCGTGAATTGCTATGTTAGTAGGTCAAATCCTATGCAGATAAAGTCGAGAGTGAAAATTAGTTAACTATTACCTAGCACGCAGAAACAGTATTATTCGCTATTGATCTATGAATGATGTAAAGAAGAAGCTACTTCTTGCTTTTATTCACGATTAGTGAATGCTTTGTTCTTGAATGAGACATTCACATTAGAGATACATTACCTTTTGCATGATTTATTACGCTTAATGTCCAACATTGTATCTACTTACATAACTACCTTTTCAAACAAGACCGTGACGAATGTGGAATATGTGTTTTTCTATTTTATTTTGCTTTGATAGTAATAATACGGACCCGTATTCATCATACTCATCCCAAAATAAAGCCTTTGATATCACCTAATAGTGTGTGAAGAAGCACCCATCGCAAACAACACCATAAAGAACGAACATTATTGCGATATCCCATTAGGTACTTATATTGCCATGTCAAAGCAAATAAATAGAGAATCTAACTTTTCAACCGACTTCAAAAAAGGAGGAGGTTCTCAATTCGACTGTATGTTTTTTTTTAATGTATATTACGCGATTACTCCGCCAATTATGAATCGATTTTAATGATTCTTTTTTTTGTTTGGTAGATCATACTTCAGAGGTGGTCCCATATAAATTTTATCGAAATTGATTAAGAACTTTTTGAGAAAATCAACAAATATTACCCAGATAATATTTTGGTTATGGTTCTTGTAACCTATCTTCGACAAATATGAGCCGATTTTGATGATTTTTGTTTTATTGAATAGCTTATACAAGATGCTATGATAAAAGTTTGCAAAATAAAAATCACCCCTAAGGGTAGGAAAATAGTGGATGAAATCGGTGTTCAGCAGTTAGATTAGGATTTATCACTAAATATAGATGAAATAAGTACATTTTATTTAAAAAAATAAAACCGACTTCAAAACACTAAAATGCTAATGCACAAAACACTAATTGCACCGACTCCAAAATTAACTGATTAGGTACTTAAGTGTTAGGATTATTTTTAGCATTTTAGTGTTTCGAAGTCGGTTTTTTTTTAAATAAAATTTACTTATCTTTGACTTAGCTTACTTCTTCAGGTTTTTGGTGACTAAAAAGAGTGTGTCTATCATTAGTTTTATTAAAGTGTTACAAAGTTATTTTTAATTGGTTCAAAGCCGTATCAATTTCTTAATGGATTATTTTAAAAAATGAGTTTTATAGACTAGACTCATTAAAGCGGTTCATCTTTGCTACATTGAAGTGTTACCTACCGTCATTAAAACTTTACCTTCAAACAAACCGTTTGTTCTACATAATTATGAGCCAACTTTCCATTTAATAGTTCGGTGTTAGTATAACAGAACAAGTTAATTATTATTTCGCGAGTTCGCTTAGTTTTGGCCAAACTTGCTTTTGGGAAGGCAACCCAATTGTTTATTTCGACGAAAATTAAACTTTCGAAAATAAACTTGTGGTAAAACAATGTTGTGGTCAGCGGTTGTTCCGATATTTCAAAAATATCTGAATCTTATTAATACCCATTTTTACTTACCGTACTTAGATAAATTTGGTATTACACAGGGTTACATTGCAAAGGAGTGCCAAATCTTGAGGAGTGGCTAAGAATCTGTAACTTAATTGAACTATGCAAAGAACATAAAAATATATATATATTCCTATCCGCTGTTAAAAATCGTAAGAGTGGATAATTTAACTCATTTATGAAAAAATTGCACCGTATGTGCACTGCGTAAGGTCCTTGTAGGCTCGTCGTACCTACGCCTTTCGTAACCGTACCGGGCGGCTTTTCTAATCTTAACATACGATTATTAAAAATAATAACGATTAAGACGCTTCTTTATATTGTTCCCTAGACCTTACTTTTTAAATTTGGCACCCCTTTGCAATGTATCCCTATATACTTTATTCTTTTCACTTATGTACTCGTCTTTTAAATAAATATTGTGTTTAATCATAAAGGTAAGAATTGTCTAGATACCTACTGCTTTTTTTAATATATAGGTACATTTATTATGGAAAAATACACTTTTTGTAAAAAGTTCACAAAAAACTTATCCAAGGTATTTGCATAAATCAGATACAGTCGTGTCCGTTTTACACAAAGCGCCATTGCTTGCAAACTAGAATTTCTCGATAAGCAGTCGAGCACCTATTTAGTAATGTGTTATTAGTAAAAAGTAAATAGAGTGGTCAAACATACGAGTAGAGTAAACATAGGTACTTATTTACTCTGAGGCTCACGGCAATTACCAAAATTTACACGAGTAATTACGAATAGTATGCATTTTTAGATATTTGATTTAAGGCTATTTGCCTTGTACCAAAATTTACTTAACAAATTATTTAGTTTAATAGATTGCACCATAAGGAACCGAAACATAATAATAGTTATTAAAAATAATATATGATTACTGTAAAAAATACATTTTCGAATGTTATATTTTTATCGGTATTTTACATTGTCAAAAACGCCAGCAACAATGACAGGCACGTCACCATTGACTAACTTTGTACTAGAACTGACATCCGCAAGCTAGATTATGCGCTACGCTCGCACAATGTATGAATAGTGTGACCGTCGACGAAGGTTTTTAACATGCCTGTTCTAGTACTTTGTATGTAAAGGCTCGTGACGTCACGAACAAGTACATCGACAACCGACGGCGTTTTCGCTGGCTTTTAAAAACAAAAGAATGAAATACTATTTTTTATTATTTTCAAAGGTTTAAAAATTAAAATAAAATTGTTGACGCTTTATTTAAATATTACCAACAATAATAACTCTATTCCAGAAAATAGTTAAATAGCCTTTTACGAGTATTATTATACCTATATAAACACAATTTATAGTTTGGAAAAATTTTATTAAATCCTACAATAATTTATTTTAAATATTGATTAGATAAGTTTAACGATAATTTCAAGCTTAATTTTTTTAGATTGCTTAGAAGTTGTAACTGTTGTGTGTACTTATTTGTATGGAAATTAAATTCGTTTTATTTATACGAAACATTCAGCTAAGAAATGATAGCTAGATTACCCCTTTATTTTTTTAGGCAATGTGCCAAAATTATCATAGTATTAATAATAATTAATATACGAGGGTGTTTTTAGAAATTTGGGTCTTGTTCCTCTCTATTTCTTAAAACTGTTTTTAGGGGGAATCTAACACGGAATCCTAAAACTCAATTATAGAGAAAAATAAATATGATTAAATGTTATTTGCATCTACTTCAGAATACAGTTTTTAAAAAATGCAACTGAAGCTACAAATGGATATAGAACTCGTGAAGTGGGGCAGCGAACTTCTTTCACATCTCACGGTTTGTTATGGATCGAGTTTGATTGATCCGATCCGAGTTGAGTAGAGCTAATAGACCCGAGTCCTAGATCAGAAACTAGGACTCATTTCGCGAAACTGCACAGAATGTAATCAAACTATCGTAAAATAAGTGCATAAAACCATGGATACAGCTATGGGCAAAATACATAAACTTTATGCCGACTAGTGGTAACTTGAAAAAAAAGTAAATAATCAGAATCTGTTTATCTATCTGTATACCAAAGGTCGAAATATAAGCTTTTAAAATAGTATTTTTACTCCAATCTTGTTTGTTTTTAGGGTTCCGCGCCTCAAAAGGAAAAAACGCTATAGGATCACTTTGTTGTCCGTCTGTCTCTCCGTCTGTCAGTCAAGACCCTTATTCTCGGGAACGCGTCGAATATCGACTTGAAATAAAAACCATAATTATACTGAAATATACAGTCCCTTGAAGCTGTGAAAAAATCAAACTTCTAAGTTAACGTAAAAAGAAGACACTACCGTTTATGCCGCAAAAAACGTATGTTTTGACTTTCTCAAAAGAATCAAAATTTATTGGGTAGGTACTTTTCGTTGACCTGGAACTATAATATTTGGCAAGTAATATCGTTTTAGACTGCAAGTACAGGAAAAATCTGAGAACTGTAAAGTTGTGATCAAATTTTGTAATTAATTTGTAATTAAACTGCGAGTAAACGAGTTTCTGAGCTATTTATAATATGTACCTTCAAAAGACTTCAAACTTCGAAAATAATTTCAAACAACAAATATTCTTTGACAAAATGTCGTAAATCATATACTTTGTTCAGAATTTCAGTTTGAATATTCATATTCATATTCATTTATTACGTCATAAGTGTACATTAAAGTGTTCTAGCATTGTGTGAGACCATACTCATGGACCCAATATGTAATATTTAATTTTATTAATACATCCAAATTTTAATTCTGAAAAAAGTATATCATTTACGACATTTTGTCAAAGTGTATTTGTTGCTTGGAATTATTTTATCTTTCGATTGACGTAGGTTTCATAGGCGTACACCAAAGTAACGTAATTTTAGGTACTTGCAATTTTAGATATGCCAATAAGGTTTGATACCTTTTATGGAACCCTCATTGCGCGAGTCCGGCTCGCATTTGTCGTGTTTTTGTTTTAAATAGGGTAGGATGTAAAACACACTGTTTGGGTAATACTGTTTAGAGCTTATGGTTAGGATCCAGATGTAGATATAAAAATTAATAGCAACATAAAAAGTGAAATTACACGATTATGTACTGTTGATAATAATACGAAGCTATGTGTTTATACGTAAACAGCTATGGTGACACAATAGCTGGATTGGCTGGCCACATTGCAGGACCACCGTTTTTCCTGTAGTGTACAACAATCGTAACCAAATTCTGAGCTCTATACGTGATATTACATTTGGAAAGTATATAAAAGGATGTCCTATAAGACGTAAGGGAGGACAGACGTGACGCATAACCTCAGCAATACAACTGAGAATATGGCAGCCATCAAAATGAAATATGGGGCTCGTGAACTCATTTATGAGTAAGGACTGAATCTGTCAACCTCTAGGAATCTGAAAATGTATGTGAAACACCCAACGTAGGTACTTGTAACTACTCAATTTTTTTACGACGTCATTCTACTTTACCTACTGAACCATAAAAATAAATGTAAATAAAATAATAGAGTAACAGTCAAAACCTCTAACCAGTCAAAAATGGTTTTGACTATAATTTTTTTTAGGGATTGTTTGTGACGTACATTGTGGCTAGTAACAAAATGTATAGACAAAAATGACTATGTATTGTACAGTCAACGGTAGGTCAACCTACCCAGAAAGTTAGTCATTGAACCGATTTTCAACTTTAAGTCCGGCATGTACAGATCAATGTCAAATGAAAAAATTGACGTTTTGTGGTAGGTTGACGAGCTGTCGTCTGTAAAGTTATCAAACCTTTCTGTTCAAGAGCAAACCTCTTACACAAAGTCATATGCACCGCCCACAAAACATTTCTGTTTAGCCTAATGGTCGACTGGTAGAGAATGCCACATGGCATTAAGTCCACCTTTTGTACGATTTTATTTTGTGCAATAAAGTTTAAATAAATAAAGTCGGAAAGAAACAGTTCTACTAGCAATTCGATATGAAACTTGGTTTGAGGACCTGAAGAAACTAAGTGAGTTTTTGCCATTTCCCTACAGTGCCCTAAAAACTACAAATGGAGTAAGAAAAATGTTGAGTCATGGAGCGTTAGGCGTCATGCGACGTAGGAGATGTCATGTATAGGATATTTTAGTAAGCATTAATCTCCAACGAGAAATACGGGCAAAAAGGTCAAAGGGTAAGTGCAGGTCAACCACAGCGGGCGGTCCTCCGGGCCGCGCTGAAATTCCAGAAGGATATCAGTGTTTCTATATCTACTAGCTTATTATAACCTAGCGTTTAACCCTCCATCGGTACATTGCACACCATACTTTGCAACCTTTTTCACTTTTACAAAGTCTAAAACCGATGAAATATGTATACCCTATAAAAAGTCAAGTGTATTGCATGGAGACGTATCCGCAGTGATATATTTATTATATGTAAGTATAATAAAATTTAAGTATATAAAACAATGGTATGTCCGTACACTAAATATGTGCATACTTATTACAATGACAGTATGTGTATTTTGTGCTTTATTTTAAAATTGCAGGGATGTATTTTTAACCCGTATTACAAGACGAGCTGACTCTAACATACTCTTCGACTGCTCTTTTTTCGACTGTCGACCAAACTACACTCGCTATATCTAGCATAAGTGATCGGCAACCTTTGCCATTTGCCTAACCCATTGACTGTACAGTTTGCACGAGCATTTGTACCTAAGTCATGCATTTTTATAAACTTATTTAAATAAGTTTGTTTATCCGTTATCTAGTAGCCATAGTACAAACCACAGCTCGTCAATTTACCAACAAACGTAAAATTTTCGCAATTGATATTGATCTTCGTACCTACGTGTCAATCGGTTCAATGACCTTTAACTTTTTGGGTCGGTTAACCTGCCGTTGACTGTACAAGGTTTGCTTACTTACTGTACAAGTTTGGAGCTAGATGATTGGTGTGATTGTGAAACAATTTATAATTATTACTTTTTAAAATAGCATTACAATATTTTAGTTTTTCTATACAAATGCAATTGGCTGTTTGGGAAGAATTCAATTTTGATGCAAAGGTCATTGGGCATTTTTGACCCGGTACATTATTGAAATTGTTTTTTTTTGGAAGATTTAGGATTAACATTCAACGGAATGTTTTTATTTTGATCCAAATGCATGGAGGAAAAAGTTATGTGCTTTAACCCAAAACGTATATATTATTACTTACTGTGTGATACGTTCTCTGGCGCTTGTAAGGCGAAATCCACATAACAATACAGAATTCAGAGGCCCACTCTTTCACATAATATGGACTGGCTCCCCCGCAGTCGATCATTCGGGATCGCTAGCCCGCGCCCGCGCTTGAATGACGCGAGGGAATTGCAGGGAACAAGATAGAACATTTCCTAAACATTCGTGAACATTGTGCATTTTTGTAAGCATTTTATACATTTAGAGGCATAAAAATTAATTAATTAATAAAATAAAAAATCTTTTTATTAGACGGTTTACTTTACATCCATCTATAGTAAGGGTTAGTAATGTAATGTAATAATAATTTGACTTATAAACTATGGTTAGTAAAATATTTAGGTACTGAGAGAGAAAGAACCTGTGCCGAGACCAACCCCTTAGAAATACGAAATAGAATTGAATTTTTTTTTTTATACAAAATACGTTTTTTAATATTAATTCTTGATTTGCAAAAAAAAACTTTTCCCATGCTTATGAAGAATGCGACATCTCATTGGGTAGGTAGTATTCATGGTCTTTAACATACTTCGACTAGTTTCGTAGGTGGTCGTTGGTGGGTCACAGGTCCGAACAAAATGCCTATTTCCCTTTGCAAAAGTCATAGAACAAAAGTTGGTCACCATGATGTTTGGTCACCATTACGGGTCACCTGTATAGTTTTCCAGTTAACGTATGATACAGTCAAAAAAAATACATTCCTCGTTCTGTCTCTGTACCCTTCACATGTGGTCTATATTTTACATCACTTACTTGAAAATTTAAAGCGAGCTCTAAAATTTCACCCTTGAGGTGCAAATCACACAATGGCTTGACGAAGCGTTGGTATTAATAAGGATTATACAACACTGACTTTGAAGTGTACTGAGTTGAGTTAATTATGTAAACATATTTTAAGGTTTATTCTTAACGTGAATAAGTTAGAATTAGCTATACCTACCATAAAACAGTGTAGTAAATTAATGTTACACTTTGAAGTTTATGTAACAATATTTCCAGCAGTATGAAAAGGCTGCTGACCTTCTGGGATGACCTAGGATGATTGGAGTAAGAAAGACTAAGTAGCGCACAATGGCCCAATCATGAGGCTAAGTGCAGAGAAAGCCCAGCTAAACTAACTATCTTCAGAAGTAAGTGTAAGAAGTGTAATGTAACACAGGACTGAGCGTTCCGGAGCACAGCACAGCGAGGCGTATTTTCCTCATAGGACGTACCCCGTCGATCTACCTGAACGATTTTTTGATGTGCTATAGTTTCTTGATATTCTGCTGTCTGCTGCCAATGTTAATCACCGGCATATTTTTTTTTTCATGTCAATTCTTCTTGAAAATTTAGCTGGTACGCACCGATTGTCTAATGTTCTTCGTCGATATTCGGCTCACGATGACCAATGTGGTCCTCTCGACCTGAAGAGGGATGAGTTGCTTGAAATGATAACGCTGGTAAATAGTTAGAAACACAGATTCATTTGAAGTGACTATTCTTCGGAGGTAGAGCGGATGAGGACACTATTCTCGTCACCCTATGGAGGTTTTACGAAATGTGTTTATGTGGGACAACCTACACTGTTTATACTGATTTAGAAGAGATTTTCCCTGGAGTCCAAAGATGTTTCCATATCCCTTCCTAAGGGCCCTAATCTCAAACAGTTCTAGGGCAGTTTGTAAAGATCTGCTATCTTAGCTCACTATCTATTGTGTACTTTATACCGTAGAACAAAGCTTTGCGCTAAAATGCCCATGCACAATTGATCAGCCTTATATGTAACTTTTTATTTATTAAAAACCAAACTTTATGTGGTCAATTAGTAAACACTAATAAAAAACTAGTTACTTAACAGAACCATACAAAACAATCGATATGCTGGCCGTCTAGCACAACAAAAAAATTTTAAAAAAAATTGTGCGTAATAATGATTTGACTGGTATATTGCGTTCATCCTGACCTCGTCAAACGCCCGGCCCACTGACCCCGGATCCCGCGGGAACGTCTTTGACGAAACGCTTTACAGCCGGGAAATTGCCCAAACTAATAGTACCAGATGAACCGTAAGCGGAAAATTTTAACGAACAACCAGTTAACCAGTTACCATCGGGAGCACGTTTTCGATAATCGAATAATTAAATCACTTTGCTAAACTACCATATACCATATACCAAAAACCCGAAAAAATATAAAAAACATAGCTAGTAACTAGTAACATAGTTAGTAGTTTTTAAGTAGTTAGCAAAAAAGGTGTTAATTTTGAATGACCTAAACTTATATTAGATTTTTATGTTTTTTAATGTATTGAAGTCGTTTTATTTGTTTCGTACCTTAAAAGTTAAAAATGAACCCTTTTAAGATAGTATACTTCGTTGTCCGTCTGTCTGTTTGTCACGATCCTTTTCATCAGGTATGCGTGGAGATATCAAGTTAAAATTAATTTCAAAAATATTCAGGTCTGCAATTTCTTAAGGCTGTGAAAAAATCAAACTTATAAGTCAACGCAATCAAAAGGTACGGCTAGTTATTGTTAGTTTTTTTCTTCCCCCTCTGTCTCTCGCCATCTTGTACTGTGAAGCTAATAAATACGTTTCAGTAATTTTCAGAGTTTTAGTTACAATTATATGATTTCATCTCAAAATACCAACAGTTATGCTACATATTTTGCAAAGGAATAAAAACCTAGGGTACTTTCCGTTGACCTATAGAATCATCAAAAGCGGTAAAAATCTTCAAGACTCTTTCCCAATATGGATGAATTATTTACATACCTAGTTAATTCGGAACTGTTGGAACACTTGGCTGGTTATTTTTTTAAATTGCAACATTATTCAAAAATTTTTTGCTGATTTATTCTGAGAGCAAGAGTATCTGTATGTCAAACGGAGCATTTGCATGAACAGTAGTGAACAGTAGCTACTGCTGGAAATCAGCTGAGCGTAATCTATATTCTGTGGCATAGACAAGGAAAATGCGGTGACCATAGCAGAATTTCTTAGGATTTGAACTTTGAAAAAGGTTTGGAAAGGCTAATCTAGCTTAAATCATGCATTTATACATAATATACTTTTAAATTATCAACAACTGATAACTTTAAAAGAATAACTGGAATATTCAACCGATACTATTGATAAATTGCTTAAAAAGGTATTGGCTCAGCCTACAAATTAGTAAAAGAGTTCAAAAAGCAGAGTTTCAAAGGATTCACATGAATATTTAATACCCTGAATTTTTCTCTGAGCAACATTTAAATAACTTGAAAACCAAGGTGCTTTAAAGATTTCACAATACATGTACACGTGATTTCCCAATAATTGATCTAATTTAATGTTTCGGCACGTGTAGCTAGAATCTTGAAAATGTTTGACAGACTTGAATCTTGCAAAATAAAAGAAAATGTATAAAAACGGCTAGTTAATATCACGTTCAACGAATAGACCCCAAAAGACAGCCTTGTGAAGTTATACTTGGACAAATTACTGATACTAAGAGACCTGCGATACGAGATTCCTAGAAGCATGATATGCAGGTTTTCCCCATCGGCAGAAAACAGAAAAGTACGCGCTAACATGAAATCAGAATGACATCACGATCTATCTACTAGTGTTTAAGGGGATGATAAAGCCTGGCAAGGGCTTCTTGCTTTTCTTTCGAGAGAGATGGCTTGCAATTACCAGGAAATGGTGTCAAATCAATATCTGCTCTCACCTAATAGAGTAGATACGTGAGCATATTTGTAAAGAAAAAAAAATACATTTGATTCTACTTCTTGCGTCTATTGGTTTTAGTTTCGCGCTCGCTTTCCACTTTGCATTCTGCACTGCGCTGCCACATTATCATGATACCACATTTAAATGCAAGGCCTGGCAGACTCCGGATCTAAAGGCGTGCAGTTTGAGATAAAATAAAAATGCAGGTCTTAATGATAAATTACCATTTCATTAGTTTCCTTAATAAACACCAGTTACAGATAATAAATGCATCGGCGAGTTATCTATTTTTATTTAGAAACTAACATAAAAATACTACTTACGTGGGGCATAGGTACCTACTTAGTTTCAAGAACTGGCCACTTACAATCATCATCATCATTTCCGTCATAGTGCGTCCTGCCTGTAGCTAGCGTCTTCCTGTAACCTTTACCAGGTCCTGTCCACCTTGTACCGACAACGTCCAACCGGACATCCTACGTTGCACTTGCCGGTACGTGGCCTCCATTTCAGAACCTTTCTGCCCTATCGGCCGTCAGTTCTACATGCTATGTGCCCCGCCCACTGCTATTTTAGCATGTTAATCCGTCGGGCTATGATAGCGACTTTTGTTTGTTTACGAATCTCCTCATTTCTGATTCGATCTCGCAAAGAAACACCGAGCATAGTCCTTTTCATAGCACGCTGTCCAACCTTGAGCTGTCTTATGAGGCTAAGTTTCACTTCCATATTATGTCTAACTTACTTTTACTGGTAACACACTGGTCTTTCATATTTATGCACTGTGGTATTTTAAACGAGAAGACGTTGTGTAGTTTCCCGAACGCTGCCCAGCCGAGTTGAATTCGACGATTGACCTCCTTCGTAAAATTGGACGATTGCTTTTCCCAAAAAAATTATGATTACTAGATTATACAGTCCATGGACGATTCTCAAGATGGGTAATTTTTCAATAGGTCTACGTTTAAATAACTGCATATCTTAAATTTTTAAGAATTTCATTCAGCGCTTATATGAAAAGAAAAAGTCTGTATACCTAAGTAAGTACAAATACTATGTGCATCAAACACGCGATTCAAGACGAGTTTAATTCATATTACGAGTAATTTAAATTATGAACATTCCTACAGTTAGCAAGTCGTGCTTTCCATACTATAATAGAGAAACTTCGTTAGTATAAAGTCGAACAAGTTAGATAGGTATTACAGTATAGGTTACACGATTATTGGGTTCGGTTATGAACCTATTGAATGTGAAAATATGATATTTCTATGTTTTTTTCTATGGTTCGGAAAAATCGACACGTTACGTTAATAACCCTTTATAATATGTGACTCCAGGTGGCTATGACAATTGCAAGTTATGAGGTACTACAGCTAATGTTAAAAGTGATCAACTTTTACGATTACGTATTAACTTATTCAAATTACTTATGAATATTTATTTTCAAAAGGAGGTTAGACTTGCCTTACCCTTCAATAATTCACCTCATCCGCTGAGGCACGGTTGTACCTACCTTATCTGCCCCACATGCAGAGGATGCATGGAGGCAGAAGAAACGCCACAGCACGTGCTATTGGAGTGCAGAAGCGTGGCAGATCAACGGGCACGGATTCTTCAATCACCAGGATCTCTCCCGGAAGCCTGCAGCAGTCTGAAAAGGCTGCTGACCTTCTGGGACGACCTAGGATGGTTGGAGTAAGAAAGACTAAGTAGCACGCACAATGGCCCAATCATAAGGCTAAGTGCGGAGAAAGCCCAGCTAAACTAACTAACCTACCTTATCTACGGTAAAACGCAGTAGTTTTTCTTCATAACCAAAATAAACATCTTTAAATAACACATTAACCAAAATCGGACACGTTTGACCGTTTTAGGTTTTAACTGTTCACGCCACAATTTAAGACTGAACGACTTGTTTGTCAAGCATTCAAGGATTAAATTGTTTGATGAAAATTTTATTAATATTTTAGTTCTTGTGTTTGATCAGCCTTAATTAAAGTGTTAAGGCTGGAAAGTTCAGTAGGTCCTTAAACAAATCTAATCATATTTAAAGCTATACTATATACGAACTAGGTAGTCATTTATATTTTTATAATTTTTGTTGTGATTTCAGTTGAGGAAAGTTTTTGCAACGACTGACCCGCTGTACATTCAAATCTTTACTGTCCTCTAATACTTATGACTAATCACACAAAATATGTCTGAGCGGCTCGTAGCCCACGTAATGTCTCCCCTACCCACTTATTGCCCTTTGTGTCGTAGGTAACACCTGCACAAAGGAAGATTTAAGCAGGGCGACAAACAACGCGATTGAGGTCAACAAGTCTGTTGGAGCCTACCTAATGTAATACATGTACAATCTATTGGGCGTCAAGTAGAAGAATAACAAATATTATACTAAGCTATAAAGCAATTAAGCACTAGTCAACTATAGATATAAAACACAACATATAGAGAGTATTCAACATGTTAAAGTCGCTGCAAAATTTAGTTTATCTGTTCACTGTGGAGATTAGCCCAGGTAAACGGACAAATAATTATTAGTTTAAAAAACTGGTGTGTGAGCATTATCCAATTATGTAAACTGTTGCGTAGGTTTTGTTACTGGCAAATAACTTTAAACCAAATTTAGGGTTTCATTTAAATCACAGGCCGACACTCTAATGTTTATTCGTAAATACAGCTCAGTGACTATGTTTAACAACGCGTGTCCTAGCTAGCGCTTCAAAATGGTGTCCTTGGTCAACCCGATGCCATAATTACATTGCGGTGACATCACCCTACTTTTGTATGTACATATAAGCGCCATCATCAACGTAAGCAAACCCCAATTTATCGAAAAGTCTAGACGACTTTTCATTATCGTTTTCAACATACGTGTATACGTCATTTCCTTTCGTCAGTTCATCGTTTATGATATATTTAATCAAGTACTCAGCATAACCCTTCCTTCTATAATGTTCTTCACAGAATAAGTGGCAAATGAAATTGTATTCGTTCAGAAACACCCATGCGAGTAGTTCGTGACTCTTGACTGAAAATATACCATGTGCTAAGTTAGTAGCAGCTAGGGTGGAGAAGTAAAAATAGCTGTCCTGATGTTTATAAGGCCACGTGTCATCAACTCTCCGACTATGATCTTGATTGAGTGCTGCCAAATATGTGTCTGGTGGACATCTGTAAATTTATGTAAAAGTATTTATTAGAATTAAGTAATTAGGAATTAACTTTTTGTTAAGAGTACGATACCAATAGAAACCGTTAGTTACAACAAATTGATAACACAATTAAGAAGCAGTGCACAAAATTCAGTGCAAAATTATAGTGCAGTTCTATGCTTGTGTATGATATAGACGCTATGATGCAGGATGAAGCGTCAACAATGTTGATCCTTTACAAGATAAATTGATAATTTATTAGGTAGTGGACGTCTTACCTAGGTCTGAAAACGATCGGTTTTGCGCGCTTGATTTTACAGTTACATTTTGACTTAGGTTTACTAATTACTTTTTTTTTTCATAAAATTATATTATTTTAAAAGTATACCTGAAGATTATTGTGTAGTGTTTAAATCTTATAATAGTTGTTATTAAAGGGATAGTAACTATTGGTGATTTACCTTTATTTTTGAAATGATATGAAAAAACAATTTGCGCTACATGCAAGAATAAGAACTAATCTTTTAAAATTATCATTAAATTATCATTCACGTCTTTACAATCAAAGAACAAAATGTACGAAAATAAGACGATTTTTAGGACTGCTTCTTAATCCTTGGTGGCCTTGGTTACAAGCTAAGGATAATTTGTATGGTAGTTTTTCACAAATTTATAAGCTATATTTAAAAAAGCTATAAAAACAACACATTCTGTACCTTAAACCTTTAAATGCTCTCGTAGACTTTCCCAATAAATAAGTTTTCACTTTTCCTGTTTTACAAAGAGTGAGGTTCATCTGAGGTAAAATATTTTCTAAAGCTTTCAGTGTAAGTGAGGACACAAGGTCAATTACTAAGAGTTCAGTCCATTTAATCAATTTGGTTTTTAATAAAGCCTCTTCCAATGGCCTCGTGTCTTTAGTTAAAGAAAATAATATGTATTCAGAACAAGCTCCCTGCAAAATAAAATAAGATGATGACACCAGTTTTATTAATACTTTTACTGTTTTGGTCAAGGAGGCTGCTGTACCTACAGAAGCAGAGCAAAGTGGTTTTTTACCCTTAAATATTCTCGCCTATAATTCAGATGATGTACACGTTCAATCTAACATTTTATCTTGTAGCATTCTAAATGAGTTACGCTTATTTGTCTACGGATTTTCGATATACCTTCGCGATAATACTTCGTATAAATAAAAATGCATATCGTAATTTTACTTTTTTTTGTATTATTGTTCAAGCTCAAGCGTTAAAATAAGTGTGAAAGAAATAAATACAAAGAGCATTTTTTATTATTCTAAGATAATACCGATTTAAAGCCTATAAAATAAATTGAACAACTTAAATAAGTACTTACATTGTAAGTAATTTTAACTTATTTTTTTACCTTAGTAGTCGTTGCCACGAAGCCGTTCTCTATATCTCCAAAGACACTGAACACTTTAAACTGAAAACCTTCTCTAATACTAGAGTATTTGATATTGATATACAACGCATAATAACCTGCTACGTTAAGAGGCCAAAGATTTCTTAATTTCTTTTGTAATGCAGGCCATTGCTCGAAAGGCACCTCTACAAGGGGATCCATTTGCCGTTATTAAGATAATAGCGGAGATATTTTAAGTCTGCGGTGCTTTGTTGACACAGAATCAGAGGTTACCCGTTGTATCACTGTTATCTATAAAACACCTGTTATTTTAGGCATGTCAGTCAGTGTGTGATGCCCTTTTTTCTATTCTGTACGTACAGCAGGAAGCAGCGCGCACCGTGAATGCTTTTGGAACTTTTTACTTAATACTGGCATGCGTGGCATGAGTAGATAGTTCGTCAAAAAGGCAGAGGTCGCTGGTAGTATTCAGAAAGCCCTTCTACCTAGTTTGGAAGTACCAAATCAGTGGTTTGGATCGACTTTTTTTGTTATTGTGTCGTGATAGTTATTATTATTATATATTTGGTATAATATCGGACTCCAGCTCGGACATTTTTAAAGTGATAGTGGTCACGTAGATCAGCTCTTTTTAATAGCAATACACCTTTGTTAGAGTATGATTAAAACATTAGGTCTTTCTATCTCAACAATTTGTGATGAATCAAAATTCTTTACTGTAACTCCTCATCTAGTAAGTTGTTGAAGAAATCGCAAAAACTTAGGTAAGAACATCATTAAATTTTTTTCTTTATTTATTTTTTTCTTGATTACGTATTATTTTTAGGCCTTAGCCTAATATTACATTCAGAAGAAAAGAAATAACTATTCCTACGGTTACCAACATCAAAGGAAGTCCTGATCGTACTAAGTTTAAAATAGTTTAACATGAGTCATTAATTTATACCATACAGTATTATGGAAGATAGAATGGACTCTCTAATGGAAATATCAAAAATTGAACTGCCAAAACTACGGGACCTCTACCGAACCCACTGGCCAAATGGAGTTCAATGATACTGCTTCTTGAGCACTCAAGTTTTATACCCGGTACTTACTGATTTTTTCAATTTGAAGTTCTATTGTCCATAAGGCCAGATTTCAAATGGAATGATTGCAATTAGTGACAAGGTATTTTTTTAAATTGTGACAAAGAATATTTATAATATTTTTTGACTGTTCAGTTTTTTCTAATTTTTAGGAGTATTACCAATTGTTCTTTTGTCCTATCTTAGCAGATGATGTGTCTGGGAAAATGCATTAATAAAAACAAATGTTATCGATTGGAGTAGATCAGTTGCTGTGCCTTCAGCCAGTGCAAATATTTAGCAGCACTAAAGAGACTTTGTGGCCGACTTGATTTAAAAATTACTTCCGAAAACAGGCGTTGTACACCTATTTGACAGAAATAATAAGCCGTTTGAGAATCTAAAGTAACTGCCCAGAATAGCAGAATAATTATTAAAAAATCGGAAATTTCACGAAAAAAAAAATGTCTTAAAGAGGCGGTACGAAGTTCGCCGAGACAGCTAGTACTAATATAGTTTTGGGTCTAACTTCGATTCGTTTTTTATCATTTGGGTTTTTTATGCACACTAAAACAATTAATTCAATATGTTGTTATATCTTTTCAGTGACCCAAAAAATGCGTATGTAGGACCTTTAAGGCCTGAGCATCTAAATCTAGTAAATCAGACATGGACGTTCTACAGTGATCATTCCTACCAATTATTTGAAACATTGATGAATACCGGTCTTACATACGCATTATTTTCTTCCGATGAAATTCTTTCCTGGATAACAGTGGATAAAGCCGGGGTGTTAACTCATCTTTACTGCATAGAAGCTCACAGAAGAAAGGGAGCTCCTCCTCCTCCAAAGAGCGCCAAAAAACACGATCTCCCGCCTTTTTCATCTCTCCACTGCCAGCCATCGCTAAGGTCTAAAATCTTAATGTCGTCAGTCCATCGAGCTGGAGGGCGTCCTACACTACGTTTGTCAACACGTGGTCTCCACTCGAGAACTCGTTCATAACAAAACCCTATAAAAGCAAACTAAAAAGTTATAAATAAATGTAATTTTGATTTTGATTTCATAATTTTTTTAACAATTTGTCATCGAATATAATTATTTTCTTAAAATTCATCAATTCTAAATTTAAATAAATTATACATTAATAAATAGTCAAGTTATTGAATATAATTCGATTCTTAATAGTTTGATTTTATTGTTGACAGTCATGTCTGTTTGCTCTTTAGCTAAGGCCTTCTCAATCTCCATAAATTATTGACATCTAGATGTCAATGTATTGAATGAATTTTAAGAAAACAATTATATTCTGTAAATTTAATACTTATTCGATGGAGATCTTGCTACCCTAGTCCACATCCTTACAACCAACAGTATTTTAACATCGTCCCATCTTTTACATTGTCTTTTTACGTTTTAAGTTTCTTGGATACCAGTACGATATTAAATAAGTCCAGTTCCTCTTTGTATGTGACCTGCCCATTTCCATTTATACAGTTTTTATTTTGACCGAGATTTCGTCAACTTTTGTTACTTTTCTAATATTTACGTTTTTCATTTTATTAGTTCTCCTGATTTCAGCCATGCTTCTTTCCATCGATCGCTGGCAGACTTGTAATTTTTTCAGATGGTTTTTTTTGCCCACCTCAGACATCCATACGTAAGTACGGAAATAACATACGTAAAGTAAATATTTTCCTTTTGATTGTCATAGTTATGTTTCTGTCTTTCATGAGTTCTTTTAGTGACCAGTACTGTTTCCAGGCATTTGCTATACGTTTTTCAATTTCTTTGGTCATCTGGCTTTCAAATGAAATGACTTGTCCCAATTAAATGTATTAATCGGCGTAATCGATATTTTTGTCGTTAACTGTGATTGGCACTTTGGTATTATTACTTTGTTTTTTCAGTATTCATACCAAGATTAACTTTACCACTTTCGATTGCCAATTCTGTAAGCATAATCTCTAGCTCCGGTGGGGTTTTTTGCAATTATTAACAGGTCATCACCGAACCTAATATGACTTAGTATAGACTCATCTATGCTGATTCCATAGTTTTTCCAGGTCAAATTTCGAAATATTTGCTCAAGGACTGCTGTAAATTCTTCGGAGACAATGGGTCTCCTTGGCACACCTCTCTCTCTGGATATCAATGAGTGCTCTCTTTCTGATAGCTTTGCTATTAGCATAGATGCATATTTTACATAATTCTTACAATAATAATTCTTACATATTTGTTTTAAATTCCTTGTTCTAGTAGGGCCTGCTTTATGTAATCATGTTCTAGGGAAACATGAATTCTTTGCTGACCAATCTATTCTTTGCTGACCAATCGTGAATCTTGCTGATCAAGTAGTTATTTTGCGGATAGACTATTGATTTGGCGAACATACTTATATATTATTTTAAGCTGACAATTATGATTAAATTACTGATCATTATTAAGATTATTTGCAAAACAAGTATTGCCGATTGTTTATTTTTCTTGCATACAAAATCTTTGAATGCTGACCAAATGATTAAAATACTGATTTTTGTGGCTAACCAAATTTTATTACGGCTGACCATTTAATTACTTCTCGTTATTTTACGACGTGTGATCGAGAACAGAGTAATCGCTTCGGAATCTAGCTTGCTCTCATGGCTGATTTTCGTCTAAAATCTGCGGTATACGGTTGAAAATTATCTTAGCAAAAATTCACTTCCCTGATGTCAACTTTTTTGTAGTTGTAGTCTATATGAAACAGTGTTTTTTTTTTTGCGATTTTGATGTTGGTTCCATACAAAATTTTGTTGTATTTGAGCACCAGAACTAACCCTTAATTAAGGGTTTGTTGATGTTTTACAAATAATCCTGTATATCTATTTCAGACTAGGCCTTATAAGCAGGTTTAGTAACAATCTTATATGCTAGAGTTAGTAACAATTGATAATGGATAAGTAATAATTATTAAATACAGTACCTATAGAAAAGTTATTTTTCTACATTGGCCGACCAGAAATCGAAGTAAATTAAATTCAATAAGTACCTATTTGCCGCTGATCTCATAACGTATTGATTCATATGACATTAAACTGTGAACGTATCGTAATATAGGCACTAATCTCACCGTTTCACCATTTATTTTAACCTTGAAGCTCTAAATTTATTTTTAAAATATTACTTTTGTAAATTGTGCATCTTTCTGTAAACATCAACTGTTAACTTTTTTGATGTATGTATCTATACTTTCTTACTTCCGTTTTAAAAAAATCTGTTGCCGAACCATCCAAACAAATCAAATAGGTACTTAATACAGTTAGCTGATGCTGGCTGGACCTACCTACCACGTAACATTCAAAGATACGTGTTGTTAAGATCAGGCAAGGTCAACTGCTAAACAGATGTCGCTACTTTAGATAGTTATAATTTTCTGTGTAATGACTGCTGTTTTTCAACAATAAAAAATACCTAATGTAAATGTTGATATCAATAATTTGAACAAGGTATTGTGTTTATCGGTAGCAATAAAACAATTCAATATTGTATTAATGTCATTGACATGAAATAAATATGGACTTGCAGTCCCACAAATGAGAGTATTTACCAAGAAACAATTTTGACGTATACTGCATATCTTGCGACAAAAGCTACAAAAGTTCCCAGTACCCTGATAGTCTCACATCCATGCATCGCATCTGCTTAAACAGTTGCCTAGAGCCAAAATGGCGATATTCAAATAGGCATGAACTTAATATGACAGCAGCCACTCCGTATTTATTTCATGTCAGTGATTAATGATGACGATAATAGCCTTAATAATTATTCGCTTAGCAACACCGGCATTCCTGTTCCCAACACTGTTGATAATATCACTCACTCGATGACTCAAGCGCATCGTACACAAAGCAAATACAATTACCAAGCGCTGGTATTTAGTTAACGATCTGACGCAACAGGAAAAATAGTAAACTACTTAGTAGAGAAATTGAAATTAGAAAAATGAGTTCTGAGACCGATTCGCTGCAGTTTTTGCCTATGGAGAGATGGGGGGAACTCGAAGAGGCGTTTATGGCCGACTGGCCTCGGGGTATATCTGGCTACACCGCGCTGAGAACTCAGCGCGAACTGGCCAGCCGCGGACTGGACTACGGCTTCAGAGTTTACTGCCCCTACGGTGATGTTTCGAGCGGCATGGTGGCCTTGAATAGGAAAGTGAGTATGGACTTGTTTTTGTTTAGGTACTACTTTAATGTAATTGAAACTAATAATTACTTACGCACTAAGAAAAACAAAAGTGCCATTAATGGAATGTGATTTGGAGACTCAATAATGTAAGTATTTAAAATTGGGCATTTCATTTTAAGAGAACAATTTAATAGCGGTACCACCAATATTAAATAACTCTGCTTACTTTTTTTTATCCACTTGTCTACAAAACAGATTTCAAATTTATCGATCTCGATGCAAATGAAAAAAAATATTCATTGCACCGACTCAAAAAACATAACTATTTGTCTAATATTTTTGTTAAATGCCGATTTTTTAATAGCCAGATAACTTAGAAACGACGAATAAGTTTGACATATTGACAGTTTTCTTATAGAAAATGTCTCAAAACGTCAATTTTATTCGTTGGATAAAAGTTATCTGGCTTTTGAAAAATCGGCCCTAAGTCCTTCAAACGACGCATTATTTAAGTCCGAGCAAAATATGTCAGGTAGGTACACTGGTTTTATTCCCTTTTTTTGAATTAGTATAAAAGTGTTTTTTATTTTGTGAGACAACTCTTTTAGTAAACTATTAAAAAAAACAATAAAGGTGAAGGAGGTGAAGATATGACGAAGATTTTGCGTACTTAACATAAACACGCGAAGTTGGTTTTGAAATCGTATTTATTTTTTAATTTTAAATTACTGAACTATATATTGATTATGTCAATTTATTTATTTAGACCAACAAACATCTGTTTACACTAATACATACCTACGCCAATTCATTTTAGGTCACACTGAATGAAATTATAATACAATGCCCCAGCAATGATACTAAGAAACTCGAAAAAGCCATTGTCAGCACTAAGGTCGTTGCTTGGAAAGACCGACTATTAGTACCTTTTATGCCAGATCATATTCTTCTATGCGTTCATAGAATAGCGGAAAAGCTGAATTTGGAAATAGAAGCAGAAGACACGGAGCCGAATGAACTATATATTTTGCCTAAATACAAAACAATATCTCATAGGTAAGGAATAAAGTTTTATTGTGTCCTATTATACATACATATGTCGTAGCCAAATCGTAAAATTGACCAATTCATGATGTGACCGATCATTTCATAAAATAGTGGTATTTCATGATATGGCCAAATAAAACTCTATGGTTTAAACGTCAACATTCTATGAAATGTCAATCCACGTTTGGCTATAACATTGAAATAAAAATATGTTTACAAGTTACGTGAATTGGTTTATTATTTGTAATCTTGGTCGATAGATAAATTAAACATTTTAATTAGTTATTATTTTTAAACAAAACTAATAAATAAAAACACTTGAATAGCTGAATAACCTAACTAACCTCTCAAATTACGTTCCGCTCTCCTTGATTTTTTGACGTTGCGCTCGTTTTTTGAGTGACTTATAAAAATCGCCTAGCTTGGTGTGTAACGATATTTCACTGCACTTTCACCTTCAATTTAGACATTATTATTCACTTTACTATATTGTATTAAAAATAAACTATTTGTCCGCCGCCATTACTCATCACAAAAACAAAGCAACATTAGTGCCTCTACCGGTGGATAATGTAACGAATTTACGATATAATTACTAATGTTTGACCATTTCATGAAGTATTCGTGCGTTTAGCTGTTTATATCGTCAAACGCTGAGTATTCATTGATCTGGTCAGACCATATCATGATGTAGGCAGCGTGTTCTGTTCTATATCATGAAATACCACCAATTTATGAAATGATCGGTCATATCATGAAATGATCAATTTTACGATCTGGCCATTATTTCGACCGGCCATATTACATTATTTCGAGTCAACATAGATTTGACTAAAATTGAAATTTATATAATAAGTACTACTTAGCTGTTGCTGTTCGTTCGCGTTGGTCTTTATTCATAATATAATATGCATGTATTAAAGATAAACCTTCCTGTTTAATCATTCTGTCTATTATCGAAATCAGTTGCGTGGTTTAAAAGGTCTAGGCGTCCAGATGACTGGAAGCGTCTTTGTTTTATACTATGTAGTAGTAGTACTTATGCCTAATCTTTTTAGTAGAGAAAATAAAAAATATCTCTTTTCAGACCTCCCTCCTGTCTCAATTTGACTGTCCGGTTACTTTCTGAAGAGCATATTGACATCGTTGACGCTGCTTGGCGCAACCGCTACCAAGATTCAGTCTGGTTTTTCGGTACGCTCGTTAAAGCCCACCTTGGTTATGGACTGTTCAAGAACAGTGAACTGGTGTCATGGGTTTTTATAAATGAAGTGGGAGCACTGACACATCTCTTCACTTTAGAAGAGCACAGAAACAATGGATATGCTGAGATACTGTTGGAACACGTTTGCAATGTCTGCCTGAAAGATAATAAAAATGTCTTTGCCTATTGTAGAAGAGGGAATGGCAGTGCCTGCAAAGTGTATGAGAAACTTGGTTTTGATAAATATCACGAAGTGCGCTGGTGTTATATCAAACCGCATTAATAAACAAGCCCGATAGAAGAATGGTGAAAATGTTGTCGAAAAACAAGGATTTTTCTAAATAAACGTTAAATTTTAAACCACTGTTATTTTATTTATTTGTAATAATTAATTCATATCGCAATATATTTTACCAAAAATGTAATTAAACTAGATTACAAAACCTCAATCAGTCACTACTGATGCCATGACTGACCAAACCACCACTGTGTGTGTGGTTTGGTCAGTCATCATGGCACTTATGTAAGTCTGCCTAATTGTGTCCTTATTCAACTAACTTTGGGAATTTTTAATTATTTTAGTTAGTGATTGGTTTTATTTTATTTCTTCCCAGGATACATTCAATGAAGTTATCATTCATAGCCCAAAGCTTGACACAACGCATCTCGAGAACGCCCTCGTATCGACGAAAGTTATTGATTGGTCTGAAGCCATCATAGTTCCCTGCTTACCCCCACATACATACGAATGTGTGAAGAGAGTGGCCAAGAGGCGAAACCTTAACTTCGAAGGTGAAGACGAACATACACCTCATGATCTAGTGCTATTTGATCAACATAAACCGGCTTTTGAAAATGTTTGGTAAGATATTCTGGCCTAATTAAAAATAGATATTGATATATGTACATCATAATATGATTGCATTGCATCTGTTAGAGTATATTTACTTAACTAAGTTGAGTACTGAAGTAACTGCTTCAGTTGACATTTATCAAAACAGTCGTATGGCCTTTGCTTCCTATTAATAATAACTTCGATACTAATTTAAACCTATGTTGAGCTCGGGTTTATCTCGCGGTAAAGCTAAAGGAATGTGTTTTTTTATCTGTTTTGCAGTTTACCAGATGACATGATATTTCGACATCTTTCGGAAGAATATGTAGATGCTGTAGATGCCGTGTGGCCTAACCGCTACGACAGTTCTAACTGGTTTTTTAGACTTCTGATAAAGAACAAATCAAGCTATGGTCTTTTCAAGAATCAAGAACTAGTTGCATGGGTTTTTGTTAATGAAATAGGTGCTTTGGCACATCTATATACTTTAGACAGTCATAGAAAAATGGGATACGCAAAATTAGTAATGCAACTCCTGTGCAATAAATGCCTAGAAGAAAAGAAAGCTGTTTTCGGTTATTGTATGAGAGGAAATGTGAGTGCGCTCAAGTTATATGAGAGTCTTGGCTTTAATCAATTTTATTACGTACGCTGGGCTGTGCTAACGCCAAAATAAATATATTTTATATGTTTTAACGCAGTTTTACTTAATACTTCATTCGCGTAGACTATAGAATGTTTGGTATGTCTCATTCTTCTTCTCACTCTTTTTACTTTGGATTTGAATCTGCAGATTATATTTACTCAGGTAGAGAGTCCTTCGTGGTTCACACGAATGTTTAAGCAAAATGCTTTGTGCGAGTCTTTGAAAATACGACAGTAAAACAGTGTCATTACGCCGAGATTCTCCTCGTTTGGTGGTGGAACGAAGATTTCATAGATTGTGTAGTTCCATTGTTCCACGTACCCACAATGTAGGTATCAGATAAAAAAAAGGTTACGACGAGTTAATTTTAAATATTGGACAACATCACACACATCGCTTTGATTCTATGATAAGTAGCCTAAGCACTTGTGTTACAGAAATCAGAAACAACGACGGTACGTCAACACCCAGACCCAAAACAATAAATAAAAGTAATTTTTCTTCATTGACAGACCAGAAATCGAACCCGGGACCTCAGAGATAGCGACACCAAGTCCAATATGCTCGCCACGCGGTTACGAAGGTCGTCAAATTATATACAGCAGCTACTCCATATTTATTTCTCGTCAGTGATTGATGATGCCGGTAGTAGACATAATATTAATTTATCATATCATCATATCGTATCATTTATTAATTCAATATGCTTATTAACTCCGATATTTATGTTCGAGACACAGTTGATATCACACTCACTTTATCATACATAATGCCGCAGCCACACAATGGCTACTCGCGCGCGTTGCCGCGAATATTGCCCGAGCAGCCACACACTCCCCTACTCGCGACTTTCATCGCATTGCTTCTCATTCATGGCATTATGCTTTATTTACTTTGCTTGTTTTTGGATTTCAAAGTGCAGGTTCAGCTAATATTATAAACCTAAAGAGTTTGTTTGAATGAAAAAAATATACCAAGTTTTGAATTAAATATACGAACCAAGTAGTTTCTGTGATTAGCGCGTTCAACCAAACAAACAAACAAGAAAACTCTTCAGCTTTATAATATTAGTAAAGAAGTAAAGATTACTTACTAACGTTCTAACGACACGAACGCTCCACGTGAACTGCTCCGTTTACAACGTAGTGGTTAATTGGATCAGTGCCGCTTTTTGACTCGCGCCAAAAAACCTACAAAATTTGGATCGACGAGCGCAAGGATGAGCGGCATGACGAATTACCGAATAACGCAGCCACACTACGTCTCTGCCCACTTCCCTCGCTATTTCTCTCGCCACTCGTCGAGTACATATACATGGGGGTAACCCCATGTAAATACGTAACGAGCATAGTACATAACAAAGCGCTGGTATTTAGTTAACGATCAACAAAAACGCAACAGATTTTTTTTTAAACAAATCGAGAAATTAAAATTGGAAGAATGAGTTCTGAGACCGATTCGCTGCAGTTTTTGCCTATGGAGAGATGGGGGGAACTCGAAGAGGCGTTTAAGGCCGACTGGCCTCGCTGAGGACTCAGCGCGAACTAGCCAACCGTGGACTGGACTACGGCTTCAATCAAAGTTTACTGCCCCTACGGTGATGTTTCGAGCGGCTAGTGGCTTTTAATAGGAAAGTGAGTATGTTTACTTTTGAACTTTTTCTGCATGCAAATGAATATTTCTATGTATTTTAGTTGTAACTCTAGGTAACTACTAACGTAAAGGTTACGTACTAAGTTAGTGTTTAATTAAAACTAATAATTATAAGCAAGAAAGCATAAGATTTCAGCAGTAGTAGTAGTAGTAGCAGGTATATTGGTTTTATCCCCTTTTTGAACAGTGAGGGATATCTTTTTAATTTTGTGAGACTGCTTTTGAAGTAAATCATTTGAAGTAAATCATATGACGAAGATGTTGCGTACATACACATTACACAGTACATTTTCTTTCGTACACACAAAAAATAATACAGTAAATTTATTTGAAGTTGAAGTTGGTTTTGAAATCGTAATTATTTTTATCTAGAAATTACGTAACTATGTTCATTATCTCAATTCAGTTTAGGTCACACTGAATGAAATTATAACACAATGCCCCAGCAATGATAAGAAGAAACTCGAAAAAGCCGTTGTAAGCACTAAGATCGTTGCTTGGAAAGACCGACTGTTAGACCTTTTATGCCAGATCACATTCTTCTATGCGTTCATAGAACAGCAGAAAATCTGATTTTGGAAATAAAAGCAGAAGATACAAAGCCGACTGAAATATACAGGGTTACATAGCAAAAGGGTGCCAAATAACGCAGTCTTAGCTGATGAAACAGCAGACGTAGCTGGGAAAGAACAGCTATCAATAGGCGTGCGGTTCTACGACGAAAGCAAAAGGAAAATCAGAGAAGAATTTGTAGGGTTCGTTGAACTAAAAGCACAAAATGCTTCAGCAATTGCCGAAGCAATTGACAATTTCTTGATTAGTTCTAACCTCCCAACCGAAGATTGCGTAGGGTTTGGATTCGATGGCTGTTCTACAATGGCAGGGAAAGAGGGTAGCGTACAAGCCATTTTGAGAAAAAAAATATCCTCGTGCTTTATATTTTATTTGCTCAAGTCACAAACTCAACCTTGTTGTGAATGATGCGAACGCAGTGCCAGAAATTAGAAATACTGTCGCCACTGTAAAGGATGTTATAACGTTTTTCAGAGAATCGACTACTCGTCGAAACTACGCTCCAAACCTATCACGATTGTGTGAGACGAGATGGGCCGAAAAATATAAATCAAGCAGAAAGTTTTCTGAACATTTCCCAGAGCTTGTGAAATCTCTAGAAACGTTATCCGTAGAGGGAAATTATGCCACTAGAAAATCTGCATATCAGTTGCATTCAGCCGTTACAAAAGCAGTGTTTATTGTTGCTCTACAAACAATAGCCAAATATTCAGCAGTTTTAGAACCAGTAGTTAACGCACTGCAAGCTAAATCGATCGACATGATCTCGGACACATCAAAAAAATCAAGGACATTCCCAGAAATGACCGCGAGTTTCCTGATAAAATAAATAATGAAATGCTTCAAAAAGCGCGAGCTGTTGCATAGGGTTTGAACATAGAAATTACGGTTCCACGTCTTGCTCACAAGCAAACACATAGAAGTAATCGGCCATCAGACAATGATAACGAATATTGGCGGCATTCCCTGATAATACCATACTTTGATTCACTCATTTCATCCTTGAATATTCGATTCTCCCAATAAAATACTCCGGCGTTTGCTTTAAGTAAGCTACATCCCTTGTACATGACCAAAACCAGCATTACAGACTTACACAAGAACGCAGAATCATTCCAAGAATTTTATAACCTGGATATCACCGGAGAACTGAACCTTTGGCATAATTTATGGGAGTAGAATGCTTTATCAGATGATCAATTAAGGGACATAGAAGTAGTTGATCTGTTCAACGAAGCCAACATTTTTTACCCTGCTGTCAGAAAGGCATTGATTATTTTAAGCAGTATCCCATGCACCACGGCGACCGTACGGCGACCGTAGAACGGTCCTTCAGTACGCTTCGAAGAGTTAAAACGTGGCTTAGAAGCACTATGGGTGAAGAAGGACGGGTTTATGTCTGATGAGCGTACATCGCAATTATTTAAAAGAAAACAGTGAGTTTATTCAAAAGACTGCCATAGACAAATTTTCGGCAAACCCGAGAAGATTACTGTTAAATTAAATATATATATACATATATATATATATATGTATTATGATTATATTATACATATATACAGGGTGTAACGAAAAGGTGAAATAAAACTTTAAGGGGTTATTCTACGGCTAAATTACATCAACTTTTTCTATGGGACCAACATCGAAATCTCAAAAAAAAAAAAAAATACGTTTCCATACAAACTGATGCCAGCTGGTCGCGTTTTAGTATGGGAAAGTGTTTTTTTTTGCGAAAAAACATAACTAGTTTGCCAGGGACCGGATCCAAGACCTCAACCTTACCCTAAAAGAACTCTGTAATCATTCATCAGTCCTCTTTTAATTTATCAGACATGTAAAATAAGAAACTGTTTTTGTTAACGGTACTTTGTCTGCCTTTCGGCATCATTCCAATATCGTGTGTCTTCCGCCGCTCTCAGTTACTTAAAAAATCAAACCAACCTTAAGCTAACGGTTTAGAATCTAAAATTGAATATCGACTGTTATTAGCTGCGGTCTCTCTTTGAGTTCTTCATAGACGATGCCGCGTTTTCAATAAAATTTCAAATTTAAATCGAATCACATTGACTTAGAGTTTAATATTGAACGAGTGGCGTCTGTCCTTCGGCGGCGATTTAAAAAAAAGTTCCTACAAAAATTGTTAGTCACACGTAAACTCATTGCCCTTAAAATATTTGACAGTGATTTTTTAACACCTTATACATATATAATATTTTGTTTTGTGTCATAATCAAACTAAGTAATAAAAGTCAATTTTCATGTTTTTTTGTTTCAATATACCCGACCGACCATCTTCTCGAAACAGGTATGAGCTGCCCCATCCTAGCTGAAATCCTGGGTACGCCCTTGAGAGCACAGTAGTTCATAAATACATATTTGTAAGCAAGATGTAGAACACAAGTAAAAGTTAGGAGAATAGTCATCGAGAAAACACCTCCATATGTGGGGTCAAATCTCAATATTTTAGGAATGGCGGCCATTTTAAAATTTTAAAATTTCAAATGTTAAATTAGTGTTTTTTTATCGTAAAATTTAATTATGCTATGCTAATTATTTTTATTAAAGTACATGCCACATTTTTTGGTATTTCTTTCATACTTTTAAGTGAAAGACTTTTGTTTGTGTTGTTTTAACTTTTAATAATTATTGACTGCCTCGACGTAGAAATACGGTTTTGGTATCATTGTTTAGCTTATATCAAATACTTTTAAGGGAATAAATAAAAATACTATCAGAGGGGGGCTCTTTTCAAAGTTATTCAAGTAATTATCAAAATTTTAAAATGGCCGCCATTCCTAAAATATTGAGATTTGACCCCACCTAGGGGGGTGTTTTCTCGATGAAATTACTCGTGGAATCCACCCTTAAAGTTTGTCGGGTCCAAAAAACTACACATCTCTTTGACTCGCGCCAAAAAACCGATATAAGGAGTTGTCCCAAAATGGTTCTTTATTCGTCAATATTTTTAACCACGATATGTTATACATATCTAGAGATCTTAGAGCAACCAAAAAGTTACATTCGTTACAAAATTAAAAAAAAATAAAACACCTCCGATTTCAAGAAAAAAAAAAAAAAATTTAACTTTTTTTATTCTTAAAACATGCCAAAAACCGCAATTCTAGGCAAACTATTAATGGAAAACAAATGTCAAAAGTTAGTTGTCAGTTATCATTGCACAATTGTAGAAGAAATGGCTTTCTTGCCTTTAAATACTTACATAAATAGAGAAATAATAATACTTTAAATCTGGCTGTATGGCTCTGTGACTGTGCCATTGCCTTTCCGATTTTATCTCTTTCAACTTTTATCTCACTTTGTCCTAAATAAGTTACTACATAATAAACAATACGGTTTCACAAAAGGTAGAAATACTACCGATGCTGGAGTTGCACTCCTAAAACATGTATTCGATGCTTGGGAGAGTAAGCAAGATGCTTTAGGTATCTTCTGTGATCTTTCTAAGGCCTTCGATTGTGGCCATCAAACTTTACTAAAAAAGTTGAGACATCATGGGGTTTCAAAAGAGTCCTTAGATTTATTAAACTCTTATCTCACAGGCAGAACTCAAAAAGTATGTATAAATGGAACTGAATCTTCAGGGTCACCTCTTACCATGGGTGTACCGCAAGGATCAATATTAGGACCCCTGCTATTTCTAATTTATATAAATGACCTTCCTTACTTTGCAACCGACCTATGTGAGGTGGTATTATTTGCAGATGATACATCACTGATCTTTAAAATTAAAAGAGGTCAAAAAACTTTTGACGATGTAAATAATGCACTCTCGCGGGTTCTGCATTGGTTTAGTACCAACAATCTTTTGCTCAATACAAACAAAACGAAATGTATAAAATTTACAATGCCAAATGTAAGGCAGGTCTCAACACATATCATTGTAAAAGATGAACGACTGGATACTAGTAATTCCACTACCTTTTTGGGAATAACTTGAGGATCCCGTCTGCAATGGGGTGCTCATATTGAGATTCTGTCAGGAAGACTTAGTTCAGCTGCAGCTGTGAGAAAGATAAGACAATTGACTGATGTTGGAACGGCAAGATTAGTGTATTTTAGCTACTTTTATAGTATAATGTCATACGGAATATTGTTATGGGGCTCAGCAGCTGATATTGAATCTATCTTTGTACTACAAAAGAGAGCTATACGGGCAATTTACAACCTTCGACCCCGAGACTCGTTAAAAAAACTGTTTAAGGAAATTAATATACTTACAGTGGCCTCTCAATTCATTTATGAAAATATTATGTACATTCGTAAAAACCTGCATCTTTTCCCTAAGAAAAGTGACAAACATAATTTTAATACCCGGAATAAAGATAAACTTGCTGTTTCAATTTCAGACTGCATAAAGTGAGTAATTCGTTCATGGGGAAATGTATTCGCTTTTTTAACAAATTACCACAGTCTATTGTTGATCTACCCATGTACGAGTTTAAATCGCATGTTAAGATTATTTTAATGAAAAAGGGTTATTATACTGTTAATGACTATTTAAATGTCAAAAATGTCTGGAATTAAATACTGCCCTGCTCGCACAGATATACATTATTTTCTTTTTTTTTTTTGTGACAGCTAGTGGTGACTGAGTTTGTGCCGGCGTTTCTTCTCAGCACTTGCCAGATTGTCTGTGTCTTGTCTCGAAGCGCTAGTAGGGCCCAAAAAATAAGGAGACATGTTCTGCCTCATATGGGCCAATAATGTTATTAATGACGTTCATAAGTGGCAGTTTTCTGTCCTAAACTGAATAAATGATTTTTGACTTTTGACTTTGACTTTTGCCTTTTTGACTTTGACTTTTGACTTTTGATCATGGACAAACATTGCTACCACTACTGTCAGATGGCAATGTCACTGTTACATATGTCACATGTGATTGTCAAAATTGATATTGCTGACAGGTGTCAGCAATGTCAATAACGTCAGACAGTTGACATCACAGACAAAAAATAATAAAATGAATTTTTTTTTTTGTTGCCATACACATCAAATATTTCTACTAACATTTAAATACATAATTTTTTTTCTCTGAAACGGAGGTGTTTCAAATTAATGTTTCTATAGTTTCATGTATCATATTTTATTTAAAACGTCTATAATTTCATCCTGGTTAAAATTTATTCAGAATAAAAAACCAACCTCCATAGAATAAGCGGACATGTCCTTTGGATCGAAGAGCGCAAAGATGAGCGGCATGACGAATTACCGAATAACGCAGCTACACTACGTCTCTGCCCAATGCCCTCGCTATTTCTCTCGCCACTCGTCGAGTGTATGTATGGCCGCGGGGTTACATACGTAACGAGCATCGTACTTAACAAAGCTAGTATTTAGTTAACAATCTGCAAAAACGCAACAGGAAAAATTGTAAACAAATTGAGAAATTAAAATTGGAAGAATGAGTTCTGAGACCGATTCGCTGCAGTTTTTGCCTATGGAGAGATGGGGGGAACTCGAAGAGGCGTTTAGGGCCGACTGGCCTCGGAGTATATCTGGCTACACCGCGCTGAGGACTCAGCGCGAACTGGCCAGCCGCGGACTGGACTACGGCTTCAAAGTTTACTGCCCCTACGGTGATCTTTCGAGCGGCATGGTGGCTTTGAATAGAAAAGTAAGTATTATTTATTAGATAAGATAAGATAAGATAACTTTATTTGCGAAAAAACATGGTATTTTAAGGATGATACAATTTAAAGTGCGCATGTCTCGCTAATCATATGCTTAGCATGCAAATGTTACAATTTTAAACCTACTCGTTTGTTAATTTAGTATTATTAATTTAGTTATTTAAATTTTAATGCACAGATTTTTTTTTTAAAGTTGTACAAATGGCGGACTTAATGCCAAAAGCATTATCTGCCAGTCGACCATGGGGGCCATACAGAGATAGTATAGGAGTATGTTCATTTTTGAATTTTTTCTGCATGCAAATAAATATTTCTATATATTTTAGTTGTAGCTCTAGGCAACTACTAACGTAAAGGTTACGTTATGTAAGTTACACTTAGCTACGTTAGTGTTTAATTAAAACTAATAATTAGTTAGACACTGAGATAAAAAATGCCCATTTTTTAAGTCCGAGCAAAAGATTTCAGTAGGTATACTGGTTTTATCCCCATTTTGAACAGTGAGGGATATCTTTTAAATTTTTTGAGACTGCTTTTAAAGTAAAGCATTCATATATGACGAAGATGTTGCGTACATACACATTACACAGTACATTTTTGTACATACACACAAAAAATCATACAGTCGATTTATTTGAAGTTAGTTTAGAAATCGTAATTATTTTTCTCTTGAAATTACTGAACTTTATTCATTATTTCAATTCATTTTAGGTCACACTGTATGAAATTATAATACAATGCCCCAGCAATGATACGAAGAAAATCGAAAAAGCCATTGTCAGCACTAAGATCGTTGATTATGACAGACTATTAGACTTTTTATACCAGATCATAATTTTCTCGCAGAAAAGCTGATTTTGGGAATAGAAGCAAAAGATACAAAGCCGAATGAACTGTATATGCCTAAACACAAAACAATATTTCGTAAGGAATAAAGTTTTGTTTCGTATTATACATTACGTGTCGTGACAACATTCGGACCAAAATTGAAATTTTTAATGAGTACTTGGGCCTAATCTTTTTAGTAGGGAAAAAAATTAATCCTTTTACAGACAGTTTCCTCATATCTCGACCTCCGTAGCCGAGAGGCGAGCATACCGGTCTTGGTGTCGCTATCTCTGAGGTTCCGGGTTCGATTCCCGGTCGGTCAATGTAGAAAAATAACTTTTCTATATTGTCACAGAATACCTAATAGTACTACCGTATATTGTCTCGGGTGTGGGTGTTGCGGTACCGTCGTTGTTTCTGATTTCTGTAACACAAGTGCTTAAGCTACCTATCATAGGACCAAAGCAATGTATGTGATGTTCTCTAATATTTATTTATTTATCTCAATTTGACCGGTTGGTTACTTTGTGAAGAGCATACTGACATAGTTGATTCGTTGATTCTGCTTGTTGCGCCAAGCAGACAAGCACTACCAAGGTTCAGTGTGGTTTTTCGGTACGCTTGTTATAGCCCGCCCACAACTAGTGTAATGGGTTTTCATCAATGAAGTGGGAGCACTGATACATATTTTCACTTAGATACTGATTTGCATAATATTATACTTTAAAAGAGCAGAGAAACTATGGATATGCTCAGGACCGTCTTAACATATCTCGGGGCCCTGTGGCACACAAGAATTTGAGGGGCCCTATACCGTTGGAAGTAACGGAGATATGATATTATTTTTTGAAAGTCATAAATTCATACCGACAGTATTTTATTTTTACTTTGAAATAGGGCCCCCAAATTCTTGTGTTTTTAATTTCTCTTCTATTTTTTAGGCTTTGACCCTCTCCCCTTCATCTTTTTTTCTTTTCAGGTAACAGTGTTTCTTAGTTTATAAAGATGATTTAGTGCTCTAAGGCCCCCGTGAGGCCGGGATCCCTGGGCACAGGCCCCGTCGTGTGCCCTTATGGTAAAGACGGAACTGCAAATACTGAGATACTATAAAACCAATTTATTTCTCCAAAGAGGCCTCAATTAAGCTCCTTTACACGTCTGAATTTTATATTTACCCTACCACTGCTCCGGGACAATTGTGGGCCAGCGCCAAGAAGAAGCAACGCAAGAAACTCGGTCACTATTCTCAGCCTCTTTTTAAATAGTATGTTTACATTACAAAAAAAAAATATGTAAATGCAATGTAAATGTATGTAGTATGTGTAAATTTATGTAAATGAGTTAAGTTTCATATACTATTGGGACACGTATAAATATAAATATTGGACAACATCACATACATTGCTCTGATCTCATGATAAGTAGCTTAAGCACTTGTATTACAGAAATCAGAAATAATGTATGCAATGTCTGCCTAAAAGACAATAAACGTGTATATTGTAGAAGAGGGAATTCCTGAAAAGTGTATGAGAAACTTGGATTTGATCAATAGTACAAAGTGCGCTGGTGTTATATCAAAACGCATTAATAAACATTGTATAAGTCGAGGCCAGATCGTAAAATTGATCATTACATAAAACGGTGGTATTTCATGATATAGAACAGATCCCGCTGCCTACATTATCCCCTGCGTTTGACGATATAAATAGCTAAATGCACGACTACTTCATGAAATGGTCAAACATTATTGATCATATCGTGAAATCGTTACATTACCCACCGGTAGAGGCGCTAATGTTGCTTTGTTTTTATGATGAATAATGGCGGCGGACAAATATTTTATTCTAAAAGTGAATTAACTATAATGTGTAAATTGAAGGTTAAAGTGCAGTGAAATATTGTTACGACCCTAAGCTAGGCGATTTTTATAAAAATCACTCAAAAAACGAGCGCAACGTCAAAAAATCAAGGAGTTTAGAACGTAATTTAAAAGCTTAGTTAGGTTATTGAGCTATGAGTGTTTTTATTTATTAGTTTTGTTTAAAAATTAAAACTATTTAAAATGTTTAATTTATCTATCGACTCAAATTACAAATATTAAACAAATTCACGTAACTTGTTAACGTATTTTTATATTGATATGGCCAAACGTGTATTGACATTTCATCTAATGTTGATGTTTAAACGATATGGTCAGTATTAGTTGGCAATATCATTAAATAACACCATTTTATGAAATGATCGGTCTTATCATCAATTGGTCAAATTTTACGATCTAGCTATGACATATACACAAGCACGAAAGAAGACTAGTGGAAATGTTGTTGAATAACAAGGATTTTTCTAAATAAACATTTTAATAGTTTTAGTTAGTAATTGTGTTTGCTTTTCTTTTGCGTAATTGCTTTTTTATTTCTTTCTAGGATACATTCAATGAAGTTATTATTCATAGCCTCAGGCTTGACACAACGCATCTCGAGAACGCCCTCGTATCGACGAATATTATCGATTGGTCTAAAGCCATCATAGTTCCCTACTTGCCCCCACATACATATGAATGTGTGAAGACAGTGGCCCAGAGGCGGAACCTTAAACACGCAGATAAAGATGAACTCGCACCTCATGATATAGTGCTGTTTTTTCAACATATACCCGCTTTTGGAAATGTTTGGTAAGATATTCTGACCTAACTAGAAATAAAGAACCAATTATCATTTAGATAGATATTCATGATATTTGTACTTAAGAATGCATTGCATCTGTTAGAGTATACTAACTATGGTATACTGAACTTAACTTTATTGAGTACTGATTCTGAAGTATCTACTTCTATTAACATTCATCAAAACAGTCGTATGCCCTTTATTGCTTCCTAATAAAAACAACTTCGATACTAATTAAACCTATGTTGAGCTGGGGTTTGTCTCACGGTAAAGTAGGGTATGATGTGCTTTTTCTTTGTTTTGCAGTTTACCAGATGACATGACATTTCGACATCTTTCTGAAGAATATGTAGACGCTGTGGATGCCGTGTGGCGTCACCGCTACGACAGTTCTAAGTGGTTATTCAGACTCCTGATAAAGAATAACTCAAGCTATGGTCTTTTCAAGAATCAAGAACTAGTTGCTTGGGTTTTTGTTAATGAAATAGGTGCTTTAACACATCTATATACTTTAGAAAGTCATAGGAGAATGGGATACGCAAAATTAGTATTGCAACTCCTGTGCAATAAATGCCTAGAAGAAAAGAAACCTGTTTTCGGTTATTTTAGAAGACGAAATGTGAGTGCGCTCAAGTTATATGAGAGTCTTGGCTTTGATCAATTTTGTAACGTACGCTGGATTGTGCTAACGCCAAAATAAATATAATTTATTGGTTTTTAATTCAGTTTTATTTAATATAAGCTGTGCCCGCGGCTTCGCCCGCGTGGAATGCGGCTTGTCACCTTCTATTCTACTTCCTTAAAAGGTAAATAAAAAATAGTAGGCTATGTCATTTTTTAATATTTACTTTTAAAGATTCGCGACTTTCACACATTACACTTAATATTTACAGGTCTTATCACGATAGTTAAATTTTTTAAAGGTAAAAGTGTTTACCTTCAAATTCAACAAATTCAGGGCTGAATTTGAAGATCTCACCCAGGGAGCCATACTTGGACTGCTCTTGTTTATCATTTATTTATAGTACTAATCTTCCTAGGGTGATTCAATATTCCAAATATCATTGTTATGCTAATGATGTACAATTATATATTTCAGCGAGTTCTAACAACTAGTCTGAAGCCTTGCGTTACATGAACGAAGACATGCACAGAATTTTTAACTAGTCTGCGAATAATACTCTTGTCTATAAATCGTTTAAGTCTAAGTTTATGGTCCTAGGTAAAAAAAGAACTGAAAAAATCGTCAGTAGCTGCCCAGCAGAGGGTATTCTTGGTAGTGTAATAGAAAGGGTCGATAAGGTAAGAAATCTCGGCGTCATTCTTGACAGTCAGCTGCGCTTTGAGAATCACGTCATGAGCTTAGTGAGTGTTTTTATCGTTTGAAGCTTCAAACGATAAAAACAGATCGCCGAGATTTCTTGCCTTATCGACCCTTTCTATAATCTATGTATTACTATAATCTATGTGTGGACAAGCAATCGCTGTTTGATTTTTGAGCATGATACCTGTTGCGCGGGAAGGAGGCGTGCTTTGAGCACGTCTGAACAGGTTTGCTTATAACCATGCTTAGTTCAATTGACAACATTTTGTTTTTTCGGTTTGGTGCAAATACTCGAAAATATTTCGGATGACTAATACGTAAAGATTTATTTAGGTTTTTGGCCTAAATTTTAAGATAATTCCAAAAAAACAGATAAGTACTAGGTACATTAATGATTTTTATAACTGTTGACATCTTCGTCTCGCATCTCTGCCAGCATAGGATTTCTCGCTCCAAGGGTTTCTCTTCTATTTATCCAGTTACGAATTTTATTTCGCCAAGATGTTCTTTACCAATTGCGTTACAAGCTGTTTTATCCAATTTTGTACAGATAGAACTGATACTAGCTACACTATCATGCCGGTAATAAGCATGCGGTTAAGCATGTTTTTTATTATGAGCATGTCTGTCTGTATTTTATGGCGCTTAGGTCTCGCCCTTGCGTGACAACTGTATAATTAAGATGTCAATTTAACTTATAATACAGATGTTTCCGATAAATAATAATACACAATGACCAACTTCCATTCAATCTTTCATCCCGGTCCGGGTGTCGCAAAGGGGGTGCACTTATAAACCTAACCTAACCTAAACCTTACCTAACCTAACCTAACGTGATTATAGGCTGTGTAATGTTTCAAATAAATATTAGTATACGATTTAATGACATGATTTTATTTAATAAAATATTTTTTCTTATAACAACTCGCTTAACATATTGAACGTTTCATATTATCTTACGTTCTATAATATCATTTAAGATAACAATCATTAACTCTTACACTTACTTATAATAACAATTAAAAGTAATAAAGCCTATTAAGTATAAATTTACATTACCTAAAAACGCAAACATGCATTATTGTGTACACTGTAAGTAAGTAATTTCTTTTCAGTTTACAATGACAAAATGTATAATTAGAATCTAGCGCTCGCCGGCCGCTGCCGCGGCACGCTCGCTCCGCTCGCTCGGCTTCACGCTTTATATGGTCACTGTTCTAACCTAACCTAACCTAGATGTTCTAACCTAACCTAACCCTGCGCCCCCTTTCCTACACTCTAACCTTCATCTCCTTTTTGAAACCCTTCCAGCCTTTTTTCGTAATAAGACTTTCTCAAGTTCTACCAAATTTCATCAAAATCAGTTCAGTAGTTTAGGTGTGAAAGCGTATCAGGCAGACAGAGTTACTTTGGCATTTATAATGTTAAGTATGGATTTCCCAGTTTGATTTTATTGGTTCGCTTGAACACAGACGCAATAATTAAGTAGGTACTTACGCAACAGGTAGGTACTAAAAACATTTTACTAATACTAGCTGCACTTTAACTCAGTGATAAGTGTTATCATTGTTTGATGAAACATAAGATAACTACGATATGAAGAATGAAAAAGCGATAACGAGAAAATTGAGATTATTTGAGAATATTTTGGCTGTAAATTAAGTAAAATTATCTCATCTCATGATGCACAACTGCATAATGACATTTTACTGTAAATAACACTTTAGTAAACATTTAAAGAGCATTGAATGTCATTAAAAATGCTTGGTGCTAGTGATCCACTGCAGATTCTGCCTATGGAAAAGTGGGAAAGCCTGGAAGCAGTGTTTAAAACCGATTGGCCTCGGGGTATATCTGCCTTCACAGCTCTGCAGACCCAACGAGCTCTGGTGGAGAAGGATTTATACTACGGTTTCGAAGTGTACTGCCCATACGGTGATGTCTCCTACGGTATGGTTGCCCTGAATAAGAAAGTGAGCACATTTTTTTATATATAATTTCTTTCCTGTACTAAACTCGATTTTAAAACACCCCTGTTACTTTTTCAACAACCTGTATAAATCTCATATTATTTTATTAACAACTTCAGTTTATAATATGCCTAATGCTTATCACATCTTTAAAGGGGATCCTTTTTATATTGATAGTACAGTGCGTTTTTCGAGTATTCAGAGATGCACTAGGGGTGAAACGAAGTATAAAAGTTTGTATTAAATATATCGACAATTGCGCTTACAGTTTTGAGAAACAGCTACATAATATATCAAAGTCTTATTTCATTACCAATTTACCATTAGTCAACTTCCATTTAGGGGGTGATTCTGCTTCTCAAATACGTACAATAACTTTTACTATGCGATCAACTGAAATCCCAAGAAAAATCACATTCCATACGAAAAAGCCGATCAGCGGTTGTAACTTGTATGGGTTCATTGAACTTATTTTTGAGATTCAATGTTAGTCCGATAAGAAAGTTAGAAAGAGAAAGAAAATTAAGTTATAGATTATTTAATTGGACCTTATTTAAATATTCTAATCAAAGTGGCATGGAAAATTAATAATCATTGGTGCAACTTTTTGGATGACTAATTTATAATTTGACAAAATAACATTTTAAGATTTATGGAAGCACTAAAACTTTTTTAAAATTTTTAGCCTAACTTTTATGAAGTTTGGATTCAGTGCCCGATAGATGACACAACGCAACTTGAAAATGCAATTCTGTCTACGAATGTGATTGATTGGTCGAGAGAAATCACGATTCCTTGTTTGCCTCAGCACGTGTTTGAATTACTTCTGAGGGTGACCCAAAAGCTTAATGTGGTATGCGAAAAGGATATGTACCCACCTTTAGATCTCGTAATATATGAGAAGATAAATCCAATTTTTCAAAATATTTGGTAAGATTTCCCTCTGGCAACTGTTACAGGGTTCTAAAGGCCAAAGGTCTTATTGTTTAAACGTCAAATTATATTTAAAAAAACAATACAAGTTTTAAAAATTACTAGCTCCAGGCCATAGGCCAGTCTAGGCCACTGTCACTGTTCAATAAATGTTATTGGCGTTTGGCGTTTAAAGCAATTTTGATTAAAGGAAAAAAAAGACAGACGACTGTTAAAGGTTGCAAAAAGCCGCTGGATGCAGGCCGCTTTCAAACGGCCAATCTGAAAGCCATAGGGGGAGGCTTTTAATGTTTAGCGGTGGACGTTTTAAGTAATGAAACCTATACTCGTCCCGCTGCAGGGCACGGGCCGTTCCACAGTTAGGAGGTGGTTTGGGCCTTACTCCACCACGCAGGCTCAAGTGAAAAAAATGATGACAATATTTTAGTAAAATTTAATGAAATTAATGGTTCTATAAACGTATAGCTTAACATTAATTTGCACAACTTATGTCATTTATTTTGTTTCTAGTATTAAAAGTGATTTAATACTTACTTATTATAATTATGTAAATAATATTTGTTCTTTACAGTTTACCAAAAGGTATACGATTTGGACCAGTTCTTGAGAAGTATATTGATCTGGTTGATTCCACTTGGGTGATCCGCTACGATGGATCGAAATGGCTTTTTGATCTTTTGGTCAAAGCAAACCAGAGCTATGGCCTTTATAAGGACGACGAGCTAGTGTCATGGGTGTTTATTAACGAAATAGGAATATTGACACATCTTTACACTCATAATAAGCATAGAAGAATGGGATACGCCACGTTGCTAATAAAACTACTTTGCAATAAGTATTTAGAGGAAAAACGAGACCTTTTCGGGTTCTGCTTAAGAGGCAATGAAAAAGCTCTCCGAATGTACGAAAGTATTGGTTTTGTAAAACTTCATTATATTCGACATACACCTGTTAGACCAAAATAATTTGCAGATGCCATACCTCATATGTATGTACTTAATTATAATAAATAAACATTAGGTACAGAATGACCCGTAACTCAACAATAACCTTGTAACCACATATTCTACTTATAATTATAATTCATTATGGTAATCAACATTTGTTCTATGACTTTTACAAATTTGCATGAAAATTAATCGACTTTCCATATAAATTACCAAACAGTCGAATGTATAGAAAAACTAAATATTTTCAAATGTCATAGAACAAAAGTTGTACACTATTGTTACGTATGTAAATAATAAGGTAGGTAGTTTTGCTGAAGCATCATATTTTGTTATTACGGGTACTAAAAACAGTCTTGTTTCAATGGTAGTTTCAAAACTCTCACTCATTCAAACTCATTTATATCGTATGTTCTCAAAGCGGCGATTAAAGACCCCAGCGTTCTATAGAACATGTATTTATAAGGTTATCCTTAATTTATGTTATATCTTGTACATAATTATACATATAAGTACAAATAGATTTATTGTAGTGTAGTACGAGTAGACAGATAAATTGGCAAAATGTTGTCGATTCTTAGAAGAAGAGGCAAACCAACCACATAGCAGAAATAACAAGCCTGAAACCAACGGAATCACCGTCAGGCCGCTGTTCTATTAAAAATGCTGCAAAAAGTGAATGATTATTATAAAACAAAGATTAACCGGGTGTCACATTACAGTTTCAAAACGAAATAACATGCTTTTGTCAGAAGCATACACCCCTAGTAGTCGACTGTTCTTTCGATGATCTTTCCTAAATAAACAGGCTGCTGTTTGAATACTCGCTAAATTTAAGGAGGCGAATTAGTTTATCAATACAAACAACTTTCACTATAGGACTAACATCGAAATCATAAAATCATTTTTTGCTGCTTCATACATTATCATAGAGGTAGAACGTTAGAAATGGAAAAAATCGATTTCGATGTTGACCTCATAGAAGAAGTTGTTGGTATTAATTAATACATTCACCTCCTTAAATTTGGCGAGTGTTTAAAACTACACCCTGTATAATTATATTTTATACAAGTAAGTAATTCAAGAGCTTGTAATGAGTAAATGTATAAGTATAAAATTATTGTGGTCGCCACTCGGCACGATTAATAAATCACATTCACACCCCCTATTTTCTTTGCAAGGTTTCGATGAATACTATCCCCTTCGAGGAAAGCTATTGAAGATTTGAGTAGAAATTGTTATTTTTATTAATAATATTTGTGGCTGTTCAATTCTTTATTACCTTGATAAAATGTAAATTATAATATAATATTCGTATTCCATAATATACCTATTATACAGTTCCAAAAAATCCTTCATAACTTTTTGTTGCTGCTAAATTCAAATGGGGTTTCAATTAGATTTCCATTTCCATTATTGCACCTAATGGAACTGGTAAAAACCCTTTCTGAATAACTCATTCAGCATTTCTGTCAGTACATGATAATGTGTATCTTATCTATTTCTCACAATCTTATTTACTGCCATGTCGTCTTGGTTTTAGGTTCACACGGACCGCTTGGGCCGCTTGACTATGCATTATGAGTTTGAATAATTTATCATAAAAAATGATATCCCACGTAGCTTGATTACGTTAAAGAGATTCGAATCGTTCATTATTAGAAGTTATCCCGTTATTTGTAACAATAATCCGCTCATACTAAGCGGAGACCATTTTGATACCATACATAATAGGTTATGTATATTAATTTCAAAGTTTAATTGTAAGTTTAAATAAATTATCTATAGTTTAGCCATTTCACTGCTGAACATAGGTTGGAAGTAGGGCTGCCACCTCTCCGGGTTTGACCCGAAGTCTACGGGTTTGCATGGTGCATGTCCGGGCTACGGGTTTAACATCGATATCTCCGGGTCAGACCGGGCTTGAACAATCCCTTCAGAATAAAAAAATATAGTTTTAAGTATAAACTTCTCCAAGTCAGCCAGACACTATACAGGTTTTTTTTTTTTAGAAAATACACCACCAATAGTAATTTAATTATTTCATTTAAAAAAATATATTTGAGTGAAAAAAAAACAATGTTTCTAAAATCTCCGGTTCACTGTTTTTGAAAGGTCTAAATTAAATTTTTAAACTAAGTAAATACCAAGCATTTAAATCGCATATTATCTTAAAGTTCATTCCTTTGCAAATTTTTTGCGGCCGTTTAAAAAAAATGCATTTTGTCTATCTGTCATTAAATGCAGACCCAATGAATGTGGCGTATATATGGTACCTGGTATCAAAAACAATTAATGTGCCTAGCAAAAGCCATTTGCAAAGATATACCAATGAAAGTAAATGTCTTAGGTACTGCAAAATACGCTCTATAAGCAAGCGACATAAATAGGTGACATAATTTGTTGAAAAAATCAATTCAGTGTCAGATATTCCCGACACTGTCATCTCATTGTGTTGTTAACGCCACTCATTGCACAAACTCAGGTACGTCTTGCTAATGTAATTATGTCATGTACACACCTAGGTTCGAACTGTGACATGTTGGTTAAGAGTTTTTTTACTCAGTTCTCATGACAATCAAAAACGCTCTACACTGTGCACGCATTAGTCTATTCTACCATGCGTTTATTCCGACCGATCGTCACTTTTTATCGGAGTCTAGCTGATCTGAATAATTGGGTTTCGATAAATATGAGTATGGAATGCGCTCTACTGTTTCGCCATTGGACATGTAAAACAGCAAAAAGCTACCGAACGTATTGATTCTGACGTAATTTAATTAAACCTATAATTATGCTGAATGCTTTTTGAAAAGACTGCGCGTATTATTGCATCAAATATTTTCTATATTGACTCATACGAACTTAAGAAGACGTCGTTGACAAGAACACATTGACTTATGAACTCAAGAAAGTTTAATGCTCAGATTTTACTACAGAATCTACGCACAAGTTAAAAGCTGGAGTATACTACATGATGGATCAGAATATCGGGATCTGAACTGCAACTTAAGAGAGGCTTCTGTTCTACAGTCGATGAAATGAAATGAAAAGGACCTACTTTATTTGATTGATTGAATACATTGACGAGCGCACCTCGTTGATTCGGATGTCAGGCACTTTAGATTTTGGCTAGCATAACTACATTTTAATAATAATCACCGTTAAAATACCTAGGCTAGGTATACCTAGTACTAGTCATACAATAGCACCAGCAATTATCACTTGTTACCTAAATAAACAGCCATAAAATTCCTAATGATAGCTTACTGAACGCGTACAATTGACAATCGTAGCAGAAAATATGCAATACCATCTCCCACGAGTCGGTGGCTGGTAGGGCAACTTTGTCACCGAAAGACATTACCAGCGTTAGCGCGAATTCAGCATTCGCATCGACGACGCCCGCGCCACCATGTCGCACCCCCACTGAGTTTTTTTTTGTGTCCAGTGTCCAGTGAAACTTTGTTGTGCGTTGTTAAATCCGTTGCGGAATTCGAATGGACCTTTGAAATGTGGAAATACTTGGTTTTCGGTGAGTCTTATTTTTATCAGCCTCGTGACTTTTATTGGGAATCAGCTGTTTTTGTTAGTAGGTTTCAGATGCCTGCTCCAAATGTCAATCATGTGAAAACGGTTAACAAACTGTTTACAGACTCATTTTTGGCTCTGTCCAAAAACGAACTGATATAAAAAGCTTCAACGGACATAGATGCATTTGAATACTAACATAAAATTATATAATATCTATATTCTGGCACTAACAAAATAGTTTACGGGCAGGAAGACAGAAAAATCTTAAAAATCTACGACCTTTACCTATATTGTTATTAGCAAAGCTTTTTAAGTGCATGCAATTTTAGTATGCGTGAATATCTTTTTATCTATGTTATACTGAGTCAGAAATAATGAATTAGTCACATTTATATGAAGGATCCAAATCTATCTTACCCAAATAATGTTAAAATCTCTCTTAAGGGGCCGACTGTATGGTACTGTAAAAGTCAGGTTATAATGGAAACTAAGTTAATTAGTTAATTTTAAGGTTTTTAGCCACTCGCACATATTAATATTACAAAGCTTAGGGCGCTTTCAAATTAAACGTTTTCAGCAGGTACGCCCGGCAGCCATACGTTTTCCGGACTGTGTACGGGCGGCTAATACCTTTCATAAATTTGTTTCAACGATCGGTTGCCTTAGGTTATCTATTTGCGGAACCAAATAGATAACCTAAGGCACGCTCAAAACGTCTCATTTGAGAACGACCTATTTATTCTATTTTTTGTAAGATAAGGGTATTTTTAAGAATCTTACTAATAGTATACAAGCAAAAGTTTGGATGGATGTTTGAACTCAATCACACAAAAACAGCGGAACGGATCTGAGTGGAATTGGGAACAGAGATAGTTTATAGTCTAGAATAGCAAATAGGTTACTTTTTATCCCGGAAAAATGTAGGGTTCCCATGGTATAGGTTTGTTTTAGTTATTACACAGATCAAGGGACCTGGGACCTAGGGATTGATAATGTAGTTACCTAGGTATACCGGTCTTGTGAGTATATTAGTTTTGAATCGTGGAATAGTAAAAAGTCTGTCTTGTTCTTGTAGATCGCGCTATGGATTTTAAAGCTAGCAGTATCGGGTTTGAATCCCACGAGGGGCAAGTATTCGTGGGATGAGCACAGACAATTAAACATACAGGCGTCTTAGATATTATTATTTCTATCTTTACATCCATAATACATTATGGAGACTCGACAAGAGTCTCCATAATGTATTATGGAGACTCGACTGGAGTGTATATTTAAGACTAGATAATTGGTGTGATTCTTGAAAACAAACCCAAACTTGAATGATTGGCACTGTATGGAGCCATAGTTGATGTCTTGTTGCTTCTGAAGTTCTGATTTCCCGACCTTTCAGTCAGAAGACAACAAATAATCACAACAGCAAATAAGTGTTTTGATAACTTTTTGATTACATAAACAAACTTTGAGGCTAGAAATATACAAACCAGACTTTGAAGTAAACTATACAGGGTGAACATAAATAGTATATTTCCCTAAAAGTACGTACCTATTTAGCTGTTGTTGTGACCACATTAACTTTTTCTTTGGAAGCAATAATAAAAACAAAAATAATACTAATAAGTATGATTTTTCTTTTCCTTACAAAATGATTAAGTTCCTCGATAAGAATTTATGGAGCATCCGAATTTATTTTACGATTTTGATGTTGGTCCCTTGGTAATACATACTAGTATGGCACAAGTTAATTGGGTACTTACGTACTCTAATGACGACCTCCGTAGCCGGGAGGCGAGTATACCGGACTTGGCGTTCGCCATCTTTGAGGTTCCGGGTTCGCTTATCGGTCGGGTCAATGTAGAAAACCAACTTTTCTATGTTGCCACAAGTCTGCGTTTTGTGGTACGGTCGTTGTTTATGATTTCTATAACACAAGTGCTTTAGTTTACTTACCTTAGGATCAAAACAGTGTAATGTGATGTTGTCAATAAAAAAAAGATGACTAATAATGTAATGATGGCAGAAATGTTCTGGAATGGAGGCCACGTACCGGCAAGCGCAGCGTAGGACGTCCAACTACAAGGTGAACAGACAACCTGGTAAAGGTTTCAGGAAGCCGCTGGATGCGGGCCGCTTCCAACCGGCCAATCTGGAAGTCACTGGGGGAGGCCTATTCAGCAGTGGACGTCCTATGGCTGAAATGATGATGATGATGATGACTAATAATGACAATATTCTAATTATAAAAAGTAATTAAGAAGAGATATTGTTTTAATAGTATTGTTTATTGTATTTCTTAGTTGAAACATGTTATCTCAGATGATAATATCTTGTAATAAACGGTAAAACAAAAACTTTCCAGCAAAAACCGTACATAAGTAGGGAAACCATTAAAAGTTGGCTCATCTCTGCACTCTCCACATGATAGAAGTTTACGGGTTAAGTTTCTATTTTATTATTGCACCATCACGGTGCCTGTTATGTACCTAAGTTCATGGCAGTATAAACAAGAATAGGCCGTTAACTTAATTTTTATAGTAAAATTTGATCGATTATTGATGTACTTGGTTCTACGTGATTGTTTTCTACATTAAACTTTTTTTAATGGCTCGATTCTGGGTCTCATTACGGATGACGGGACGGACGAATGTACGGTTAGGTTACACTTTATATATTTTATTTGTTTGGTTTATGGACCTTTATCGCAATTTTTACAGTTACTTATATACCGACCTGAGATGTACTTTGATCTGCTTGATTGTTTTTCTACATTTCACGTTTTTTAAATAATCTGGTTTTAGGGTCCTATCCTACTATAAAACTGAATTATTTCTGTAAATAGGCCTAAATTAGGCACTTTTACACGTCCCAATATTTTTTACATCACAGCTTCGGGACAATATTAGGGTAGCTGAGAAGTAGCGCAAAAAAACTAAATTAGGGCTTCTAAATTAATATTATGAAAATAGCATATATGCTATTTTCATAATATGTATTAATTTAGAAGCCCTAGTCACAACAATCTTTGTCTGGACTTTCGACGTCCAGGATACACAGAAGGATGGTTTTTTTTCTTTGGCAATGTGTGTTGGAGCATATTAGTATATATTTTTATTTGACATTATCTATTAGATACCACGTTTAACTTTACTACGACAATCGTAGTCGTAATGTAACTTAGTGTTAAGTCAAGATAAACTTAAAACCGCTTCAGAATTGCTACGAGATTGTATAGGGTGTTGTAGGTACGACAAGTACTTCTACTTCTGCGTAGTTCAATCAAAAATTTCAAAATATATATTTTTGCTAACATCAAAAAGCTGCCTTGTCAGAATTGTGTTTGTTATCAAAACAGCTAAACTTATGTACAGAACGGGGACTTGAGGAGTTTCTTCTTACAAAGATGTTCCTGGCTGCATCACCAAGTCGTGGTCAGTGGTCACTATGATATTGTTGTACTGTCATCACATTATTTTACATAATTATGTTATAATATGTACTAACCTATACTACCACTGGTTCGATTGAATACGTAGAAGTTGGTTACAATTTGCACGATTTCACCAAAATAGAATAAATAATAGGACAAGTACCAGTATGTTGAAATAGATAAAAGCTTTGTGCAAACTTTTAAAAAACTAACCAAATTCGAGCGTATTTACTTTCGATGAAAAACAAAAAGATAATAATACGTAGGTCACACTATAAGTTTTGCATAACTTAAAAAAACAACATGTTATAACCAAAATATTATGTTTATCGCTTTCAAAATACTCTCCTTTACATTTTAAACATATTTTATGCGATCGAACCATGTTTTAAAACAGGAGGACCACAGATCTAAAGGCATGTTTTCTATGTGCTGATTGAACGCTATCACTGCCTCTTCGGAGTTGGTAAAAGTAAAACCTCTCATCAAATCTTTGATTTTGGAGAAAATACAGAAATTACAGGGTGCTAGGTCGGGGCTATGCGCAGGATGGGTGACGAGTTGTACTTTTTCGGAAGCTAAAAATGACTTTGTTTTGTTGGCTGTGTGTGAAGAAGCGTTGTCATGATGTAGGAGAACGCGGCCTTTGGGTCGTCTTTCGCAAACTTTTTCTAACAACCTGGGTTAACAAATGGTAGAATAATTAACACTCTTTTGATCTTCAAGTGGAATTGTACAGATGAGACCCGTAGCTGAGAAAAAAAGTAGTTGTTCTCATTTTCAAACACCCATTCACAAGATTGCTGTTTTTTTTCGAGTTCAAAACAATAAATCCACGTTTCGTCTCCTGTGACAATGTCATAAACAGCATTAGAATGTCCGTGGTCGTACTTCCGTAGCATTTGTGAGCACCATTCCACGCGAGCCCGCTTCTGCTCCGCTGTCAGTTCATGAGGGATCCAACGACAGCAAAGTTTCCGAACTTTCAATTCTTCGTATAAAATTTTCTGAATTTGGCTCATGCCAATCCCCAATAGTCCTCGAATTGTCTTATAGGTAATCCGCGGGTTTTCTTCAATTAGCCGCTTAACAGTAGCCCCATTATTTTTGTTGACGGCAGTTGAAGGCCGCCCCTCACGAAATTCGTCATGTAAAGAAACTCGACCTCTCTCAAATTCAGCAAACCATCGCCTCACGGTGCTCAAACAAGGTGCTTCTCTCCCAAAAGCATTTTGAAGACGAGGGGCACAGTCTTGCGGAGAGAGAGAACTTTTAAAATCATAAAAAATCTTCGCTCTAAAATCTTTTTGGCTTAATTCCATTTTCGTTGCGTACGTAGAACTTTGATGTGTGATAAAAAACAATTGACAAATCATTTCCCGCCAATTGTTTTTTTTATTACTAAGAAGGTTCCAACGTTTAAAAAAATATAACATTCGAAATTCAAATAGTTTCGATTAGCTAGAAGTGCAAAACTTTTAGTGTGCCCCATGTATATCGCGAATCATAACACAATACAAAAAAAACCGTCGATCTGAAAACCTCTTTTTTTTAAGTGGGTAAAAAATCAATAATAACTGGGAGCACCGTACCTTACACGAGTTCTGATTATATCATTCTCGAAGTCTTCAAACGAAACATAATAAAACAAAGCTCATCAACATCAAAGGCAGCTCGAACAGAATCTTTTCCTTAAACTCTGATCGTGATGCAGACACGACGTGCGTGCCGCTTTATTTCAGCCAAAAATCATAAAATGGTTACTCAAAGTATTTTTGATCAATATTTACGGCGTTACCCCCGGGCGACGAGATTGTCAATGTAAAGAATCTAATGATTACATCTATGGGAATTCTTTACTGCTTAACAATGTACCTACTTAGTTTAATTTTTTTTTCTTTTTGCTGCTGTCATTACTTTTTTAGGCTTTATAAAGATCAGGAATTTTTGCTAAGCAAAAGTTGTTTTAAAGTATTACAGTCTCAAAAAACGTTGCAAAACTGGAAAGATCATTTGGGAAAACGTATAATTTTACATAACAATTTCAATATGATATTTGATATTTTTGGCACAACTAAAATTGAAGTGGGTTACAAATTAGGAGGCCCTTTGTTATTTTTTTGCCTAATTTATAAAGCCTAAAATTTGCGCTAGAATGTAGGTACCCACTATCAATTTGCACCGAATGTTAATAGCTTAATCGTTAATCGTTAATAACACGGCACCCTTATTACGTATCTTGCAAAAGCAAAGCGATAGCGAATATTGCGCAATATTTGCTCTAAAATCGCAAAAAAACAAAACATTTGTTAATTGTTATACTAAAATTGTTAACAACAATTGTTATACTAAAATGTGCAAACAAACTCTTAGAATTTGTGTCATTTTCGTATTACCTATAACTTTTGACAGTAATGGTAATGGGTTGCGATTGCAACAGCAATTGGAAAAAAGGATGATGAGAAAACATGTATAAAGCGTGGGCCCACCTCCAATAAAATGACTTTTAAATTAAATTAAAGGTCTGCATAAATATGTTCATTATGCGACCTACTGCCGCCCTGCAGCCGACGTTACCATGCAAACTACCAGAAGGGGATCACCCTCAAAACCGAGACGAAGATGACGATGATCGTCGAAGTTAAGAAACGGACACGACGACCGCGTATCAATCGTTGCGGTACCGCACCTATAGCTACTGGACCCAACTTTCTGTTACGCGCTGCTACACCTGTAATGGTCCTGTACCTATCTCGCCTGCACTATACCACCCAGTCGCAGGACATCGTGGAGCACATTAAAGTCAAGACTAATCTTGAATTAAGAGTTACTCCTTTGGAGTCGAGACGCAACGCGAGTTTTAAAGCTCTCGTTGTGTTAGTACCAACATATAAGCTAGACATCTTCCTGAAAGAGGAATTCTGGCCGAAGGGTGTGGTTTATCATCGCTTCCGAGGAAGATTGCCGGCTGACACCACCAGAACGGCTCCAAGTACGAAGCCATAACAACAAATAAATTACAATTATAAACTTAACTTATATTATTGTATTATCATTTAGGCGCATGCCAAAATTTTACTTGTGGCTGGAATTATGTGATATTTAATGTTGTCGTTAATTTAAAGGTTAGAAACATAAGTTTTTGGTTTAGAAAACCATTCTTTTTAAGAATACGTAAAGCAATTAATACTGCGTCATGTATTTCAGTATTATGTGTAATTTATTTAAAAATATTTAAATGTTTGCTTGATCAGTGCAATGAAGAGTTTGACTTCGCTACACAGATCTGTGAAAAGCTTTTTATTGATTTTGTCTGTAGTTTGCTTTGAACTCCGAGTCAGAAATAATAAATAAATAATTTTCACAATCACACTAATTATCTAGCCCCAAACTAAGCAAATATTGTGTGTATGGCGACTAAATAACGGATAAACATACTTAAATATTTTTATAAACATCCATAACTTAGGTACTAATGATCGTGCTCATCATACAAACATTTGTAAAGAAAAATACATTTACATTACAAAGAAAGCTCAAATGCCTTGGCTTGGTAATGAGAGCTACGCCTCAATCGTACTATTTCATGCGTTTTCTATATTTAACAATTCCAATAACATAACAGCACGAGATTATGTTGATACAAAGGTACAATTAACTATCAAATACGCGGCGATAGTGAAGCAATTGAAATCGATTATCCTTTTTTGATATTGCGATCTGACAGCTCAAATTGAATTAAACCTGGGACCTCAAAGATGGCGACGCCAAGTCTAGCCTGGTAGCCTGCTATGGAGGGCGTCGAGTCATTGAGGTAGGCCCATTTGGCCTATTATCCTTTTATTTGAAAATGTGACGTGACGTTTATTTGACGTTCCAACACTAATAATTCAAATCACCAGCAAGCGATCACGTACGTAATACGTTTTTTTTTACGCTAATCAATCAATCGACCGCGGCGTCTGCCGCGCGATTTCTGCTGATTCGTTATTTTTACGTAATAAGGGGGCGGATCCAGCGATTTATCTGTCTCTGTGTAACCTTTAATTCGCTTCCAACTACTGATTGCCACTCTCCAGCACTATTCGGGGAATATCATTGTGAAAAGTTTAAATTGTAATGTTATTTACATAATATTACATTTAAATCATAAATTGATGAGCCTAGTGAAAAGTGGTCTTGATTTATCAATTACTTATCTGGTAGAAAAACTGCAACTTTTTTGTATGCCAAGAGTCCAATAATTATTTGATTATTTATTTTAGGACGACCAAGGTTTACAATTTTTACCAGATATACTCAAATAACTCTAAATGAATCACTTACAGATAAGATAGATAAGCGAGCAACTTTGCTTTTCTAAAGGCACAAAAAAGGCTTTATAGATATGATTTGTCAAATTTATTAATAAATTTAGCATATAAAGTAATTGTTTAAAAAGTTGTTGTTACTTCTAAAAATTACCTTTTTATTTACACTATAATAGGTGAAGTATTAAAGACACAAATTTTAAAAAAGTGGTTCTGCTACTAATGATTTTTTTAGTTCAGTTATACTATTGGGCTTTTGTATGGAGAAACCTTTTTTTAAATATTATTATGGGTCCTTAATAATTCATATTCATGAGTAAGACACTGAAGATAAAATAACTTCACGTGAAAAAAGGGACTCACCCAGATGGAATTTGAATCCACGACCTTTAGGGAAAACCTGTGGGTCTAGTGCGTATCATGATATCCGATTATCTTTATGGTAAGGATACATGATTATTATTACATTATTATTATTTATATATATATATATAAGAGAAATAAGGATAACGGAATTGCGTTCTCGCGTTAAAGCTACAGAATAGGGCGGCGTGCCAACGAACCATTATTTTAACTCAATATTTGCCCGAAACCGATTGCAATGGCCAGACGAACGACGAACATACTATAAGGACATTGTTTGTATTTATTCGCGTAATAAGTTTTCCACAAACAGAATTTATAAATAAAAGTATAGGTGTGACGCTAAGATCTGTGATGTCAGAAAAGAGCTCTTTTTAAAGGGCCTACCTACCAACCTTGAACAAGGAACTTTGAAAAGAGCACGTTTCCAAAAATAAATAAAAAATTGCATAAGTTATCTTGTTTGATCTTGTATTTCAGTGTTCCAATCTAACATTCTAGAGGACGATAGCTATCACAATATTTGAGTAGATTTATTATATTTTTTTACTCAAAATATTACTGGCAATTTATGCACAAGCATCACCGTGCTTCAGCGGAAGGCAAGATAAAAGAAATGGTCCCGGCTAATATCGCTTGATACTAATCGTGAAGCCTATTCAGAGGCTCTAGGGTGGCTTAATAAAATCTGACAGTAAGGTTAAGACACTGACCTTACAACACCCGTCCACCAATCCGCACTTGACCCGCGTGATTGACTATGGCCCAAACCACCTCATAGTTAAGTGAGGTGATTGTTTATTTGCCATTAAGTAGGGTACAGTACATGAAATGTGATCTTAAATATTTAAATCAATAGTGCATTGACCTACCTACATAACTATGATAAACAGCATGCAAATATTTAATTAATTAGTTAATAAATTTTTCAAAGTGGACAATAATGTATAATTAATAGTCAAATTAAATTATTAGTCAGTAATTAATAGTTAACAATGTCACAGAATACAATTGAAATAATATATTAAGAATACAAAAAAAATTTTGTTACACAAAATAGTCAATCAAACTATGCATCGGCTACATTAAGTTTCTTTATGTTTTGTAAATTTGTCAATTGAGTAAAAAAAAACCCAGCAGCCATCTTCGCAATGAGGTTTTAAATCGATTTAAAGGCATATCTTGTTGTAGATAGTTTTACACATAGCGTAACAATTTTTTTTAAACCTTTGAGTGGTCGGGACTGTATCCAATACTAATCTGTGGATTTCGCTTTGATCGCTGATAAAGATCCTTTGCTTGTGTAAATTTCTGAGAGTTCCGCTTAACGAACACAGCCACTTCCAATGAGGCATGGCAGTGGTAATATTTGAAGTGATTTGAAATATGGCGACCAGGATTTATCTGGTGCTATATTGCATATGGCTCTAATTACACGCTTTTAAGCAACGAACATTTCTTAGACATCAGTTCCATTTCCACAGATTATTAAACCATATCTTAACACTAACTCGACGTAGGCATAATAAGCAGTAACAGCTGTATTACATTCGCAACTTTAGTCAGTTTGTACAGAGCAAAAGCAAACCTATTTATTTTGTTGCAAACCTTCTCTACTTGATATTTCCAATTGAATTTCGGGTCTAAAATTATACCTAAGAATATCACATTTTCCGCGTTCCGTAAGATTTATTTTTGAAATTATTAAAATTAATTATATTAGTTTTTGATAAATTAATTATATTAGGCATACATAACATACTTCACTATTACTGGCAATAAAACTTCGTAGAACAACGACCCATATTTCACTTTAAGTCCAAATTGGTGAAAACGTGTGCCCTAAAATAGAAAATTAATATTCTTGTACTTACTGGACACCGTATCAAAGCATCAAATATTAAAAATAAGCTAACCCCGTAGGTCAGAGGTGCCTAACTGCCTAGCACCGATAACTTTTCGCATCCGATAAATCACCTGCTTCCACCGGCAATAGCATCAAAAGAATTCCATTAACTTGGAATTGTTACATCACCGAGATAAATAATCGTGTGATTCACGAAAACATAGGTCATTAAGAAATGTGGACTGTATAAATTACAATAACGAATAGGCCTGTTGTTCGGGCGAAAGTCGGATGTCACCTACAAAGGCTAATCTTCGTCGACGATTCGGCCACACAAACATATCTACTGTTCATAATGAGGTCAATTATTTAATAAGTAAAACAGATTTTGTTTATTTGTAATACATTATTAATTTGTCATTAAATTTTAAACCGATTGATTTTTAAAATTCTATTTTGTTTATACATTTTAATAGATTACGTATAAAACCTATAGGTATTAAGAGATCCCAGAAAGTATTTATTTATTTTTAACCAACGCTGAAGCCACATTATGTAGCCCATATAATATTATATACCTACTCGTACGGAAATTTCTGTTTTCGTGATTTCGTTGTTGCTTCAACTGTGAATATGTAAATTCTATAGAGAACCTACTTATTCACAGAATTTGACGATCCGATCGGTATAGTGACTAATGTTTCACCTTGATCACTTGTCCCGTGTTAGATTCTTAGTTTAGGTTAAATAAATAAATATTTTTCAATTTGGCTTCGTTCTGACTGACATAATATATTATCTAGCTCCTCGAAACAAAACGATATGAATTCCATGACAATTGGTGTGTTCTCGCTTAGGAATACTTTTTTAAGCAGAACATGTTGTCACATTAATTAATTCAAGTCCAGATTGATGTGTGAGCAGCACGAAAATAAAGATGGGTAATAGGCCTAACCCGCTTTGGATAGGCATTCATCCATCTTTAGCGATCAAAGGCTTACACTTTAACCCATGAGATTATGTAAAAAATTGTGTTTTCTTTTCAATAGTGAAGAAAAACTGATAAAGAGCGAGAGTCAGTCGGCCTTCAAAATGTCGTTAATGGAAAGTCTTACGTCAGATATAAGTTGGTGGCTTCTTATATAAGTTAGATAATAATCAAGAATTCGGTCTAGTTATAGGTGTGACGGTGATGACACAGGTCATGGTGCCTGCCACCTGGCTCATAAACCGCATATCAAACTATGAATATGGATGCACATTCCGGGCATGTTTACACGCTTCTTACATAATTATGAATGAACGGAGATAGCCGTAACGGATCATCATAAATTAAATAACTTAATATAGTGTTGTTGACAAATCTAATAGGTACCTACTTAGTCAAGTGATATCTAACAAATCGATCTGGAAGATCTTTAGCAAAGCTTGAGAACGGGTAAATCGATTTAGTTATATGTTTTAGATGTTTTTAATAGTCCGATAAAATCACGATTATTACAAATTAAAACCGGAAGCTTCTACTCATTCTTATTTACTTGGCACTTACAAAATTTACACTACGGCTTTTGGAACAATCTGGTGAAAAGCTATGTATTACCTAGGTACCTGAACCCGTAAATAATATCTATGAATAGGTATAAAATTCAACATTAAATTTAAAATAAAAACTCATGTTTAGGTTTACCCTGATTATTTGCACTAATAAAAGCCTTGGTAAGATCCTAGAGAATACAATTTGTTCCTGTACCTACTTCAATCAAACATCGAATCAATTACGAGTACTGTCCTTCTGTAGTTCGTTTTATTGGGTTACCTTACACAAAACAAGCCAATCAATCGGGAAGCGATAACCGAGCCCAGCACGTATTCAATATTCGTTTTGGGAATATCAAACAACGCCGAACTATCTGCTATCTATCAGCCAACATAAAAGTTCCCCGCCTACATATACGGGCACAAACTTACTTAATACGCCCCAACTCTACGGAATATTATAACGTAGAATCGTGGACTTATCTAGGAGTTACCTAAGTTACCCTCTTCAAAGACTATTACTACATCCAATTTGTCCTAACTCTGAGTTTATAAGTGCCGTTGAAGAGACCCTGCGACTTAAGTTTATAAAGGCAAGGCAGTCAGCATAACAATGCAAGGAAACTCTTTTTATAGTGCCAAATATTTTAATGCTATTTATGCAAGTTTTCTTTTGAATATTTAAACCCGAACTAATTAGAAATTAGCATCACAAATGTTATTGTCTATCTGAATAGTCTTATCCGTATTTCCATTATTTTACGTATGAATACAACAGTCAAAGTAATAATGAACCGAGTAAGTATATTGGGTGTTAACTATAATTATGATTTTCTACCAAGACACACGAACCAAAGTATCCAATTGGCTCATTGATTCACTTTTTGTCGCCTGATTACTGCGCGCGCAAAAACCCTTGAGAACTGTCTCTATGCCACTTAGCGTTTGCAACATAGTATTGTGGAAGAAACTACGTTCCCGATAATTTCGAACTTCGTTTGAGAACGAATTAATATTATTATTGTAAATTACTGATTAGATTTAGGTTAATTTTAGGGTTTTTGCTAACTTATTGCTTGTGTTATGCAAGACTACACCTGCAATATCATCTAATTACTAAAGAACAATATTTAATGAATTAATCTCATTCCCAAGACTTCAAACCATTTGCGCTGTCCGCAACAACAATATGTACCTATTGGTTCTAAAACTAGAAGTGGTGCTTATAAATCTGATTTTTCAGTTCAGAAAGTTAGTTTTTAAGTTTTTAGAAATTAGTTTTTAGAAAAGAATATTGAAACTTGAAGGGTAAAGCTCTAGAAACTTATCAATTAGTTTCCTATGGTTAAATAGTCCTCCTTACTAGTTACTTATTTCCAGTGTACATTTGCAACTCCTGGGCCAGCGCTCAGAATGGAAGAACGTCTGCCCATCAGGAGCACAGCGGGCATGGCTGGGACATTCGACTAGCGGTGCCTGGAGAACCTGGGAGTGACTACCCTACCCTCGGAGCTATACCTAGAACCTCCTTCTCTTGCGCTGGAAAAGCACCAGGTTGGGACTTTTTTTATTTCATATAACCAATTGTCCTTCTTACTGTCTTAATTGATCTTTTTCGCGATTAAGGATTCGTCACAGTCATCTCAATTAAAATATAAAATGGATTTTAATTTGAGTAGTTACATTTTTCTTATACCAAATATTTGTTCAGTTTATTTATTGTCATTGATGTTTACAAATAACAGGATATGAAGTACCATATTTTTATATTTCAGGATACTACGCTGACTTGGAAACAAATTGCCAAGTCTTCCGAGTGTGTACACTTGGATCTACATACGGATTCCAATCGTTCCTCTGTCCAAACGGCACACTCTTCAATCAAGCGGTTTTCGTTTGTGACTGGTGGATGAACGTGAACTGTCAGGCTTCTGCACAACTTTTTAACAACAACAATGAAAAATTCGGAAACCTAAGACTGGGCCCACAGCTCATGAAGGATATCAAGAAAATGCTCACACACCCGATGCGAAACCCTTACGACATAACTGCAATGAAGAGTAATCTTGTCGTGATGCAGGATTACAAACCACCATTCGGGCAATTGTTCCCCAATGGAGCCTTGATAGCTGGCCCTGAAAGACCTCCAAATAATATTTACGTTCCTGCAAAACAAGTTCAAGGTTTTAGTCAAAATTTTGGCGGCAATGACATTGCATTTGCGGCCTCTACACCCGATCCTCGATATATTCCGGCTGCATTTAATAGCATTCCTCAAAGAGATAGTGAAGTATTTCAGCGACAACGGCAAAATGGTCAATACGTTGAAAGCCAAAGACTTCAGAATGCTCCAGGGTCTCCTATCTCAAATGGACACGCTGGACAGTTCACACAAATAACGAATAACGCTAATTTACTATCGTCTCGACCTACTCAGAGCTATAACAATGGAAATGCACAATACGGGCAAAGACAATTAAGTAATACGCGAACGACTCCATCGATTACCACACAAAACGCAATAAACACTCAGAGAGGACAGCTCAATCAACTAAATTCTCAATACACAAACAATCAAAATCCTTCTAGATTGAATAGTGGGAAACAGTTATCATTTGGAGAACCTTTTATAAACCAACAGTATAATTCAAATCAGGACAGACAACCTTACACATATCAGCAGCCACTATTGCAATTTTCTAAAGAAATTAATGGTAAAGTTGGTAATGAAGCTAAACAGAATTTGGTAAGTGTAGACAATGAAATACCTTCCACAGTCGTTACTAAAACACTAACATTAAAACGTATAATTCAAGAACCAAAACGTGGAGGTCCTAAATCTCGAATCACTGTCAAAACATGGATAGTGAAACCATCTAAAAGTGCTAAATTAATTAACTCTACACCTTATACTTATGATAAACCTACGCAGTCTCCAGCAGAAAGGCTACTTGATACTACTCCTTATGTTTATAGTAGACCAACTAGCCAACCAGAAAAACTAATAACACAGAGAGACCAATCTTTTGTGTATAGTAAGCCCACAACTCAATCGGCAAGACTAAAAACAGAATCACAGCAACCTTACGTCTATAACAAACCGACAGCCAGATTGATAACAGAAGCAGAACAACCTTATGTATATAACAAACCTACGACAGCAGCCAAACAAATAATATCATCCTCCGAAGAGCCTTCGCGGTCATATCTGATACCAACCACTCCTCGCCCAACTTTATCTCGTTTATATCTAACACCAACATCAATACTACCTACGCAAGCTTCACGGCTTTACCTCGCTCCCACCACGTACAACCCTTCTTCGAGACTTTACTTGCCTCCGTCACAAAGTCCAGCCATTTTATCTCGCCAATATCTGACACCATCTACTTTACAACAACCAGAAGCTTATCAAAGTGAAAAATTTAGAGTCGCACCTACCACACCATCACCTGCTTATGCTATTCCAAATATTAAAAATCTGAGTAATTCACCCTTCCCTCTTACAAAACAATCTCAGATTAATGATAATGATAAAAATCTTACATTTAGTGACATATTAACAAAAGAGAAACTAGACGTAACAGTAAATGACATAGTAAAAGATACCAGCAGGTTCTTGAATACGGCCTCTCCTGCACAGTTTGGAGAGTACCGTAGTGATATAAATATTGTAGATTACATTGATGACAACTATTTACCCCCTGAACCTAGTGGTACAGACAGCGGGGAGAATCTGACTTCCCAACCCCCCACAACAGAAGTCAAAAGTGCACGTCTTGTAGCTAGCCCATCCACAGACCTAGAGCCTCCTGTTGAAACATTTACTACTAGTAATCAAAATTCAAATCAAATCGCAAATTTGCCATTTTACAAAGAGTCATTAGTTCCCACAAATACTATTGAAAGAACAGTTTCCTTAAAAATTTCCATACCCGAAAAAATTGCTACTTATTTGTTTAAAAATCAAAGTGACAGTGATTATGACCATCTTGAAATATTGAATACTGGCAGTAGTAATTATTTAGTTTTATCTAACAACGCAGCGTCTAGAAAGAATGGTGCCAGTTTTATACCTATTGGAAAATTAATTGCAGATAAATCATCAAACATTTCTAATTCACAGGCATTGGTGTTTTCACTCCTGGCAGACTCCATCAACGTTGCTAAAGAATACAGTAACACAGCACATCAAGAACAATCAGCACCGTTACGATCACAAAACCAAAACATTGGCAATGAAGATTTATCTCAAATCACTAATAAAATATCTCAACTAACATCATCACAATATTCAGAAAACAATCAACAGTACAAATCTGCTAAAATTGTATCTACAGTTCAAACTCCAACAGGTAGTCAAGGTAATCAACATAGAGCTGGAACCAGTACCTTGTCACAAAACCAAATTCAATCAAATCAAAGAGGGCAGTATAATTATGAACCTCCCACAAATCAACAACAGTTTGCTAGATATCAAAGTGACACAAATTTGCCTAATACAGTTCAGACCAATTCTAAACAAATATACAGTGGTCAATTATATCAACTTCCAGTTCCGGATGTGACTAATCAGATTTACAACAAACAAAGTAATGAAAAGATCATACAATCTAGTAATACACAACAACAACAAGGAAAGTTATCAAATCAAAATAATAATGTTCCAAATACTAGCAATAATAGGGTACCTAGTGCTGATGTAGAAATTATCAAATCACAATCTATTCCAATTACATCATCAAAGTTACAAGCATCTCCCACTACTGAACTAGACGATTTTAATAGTCAAGAAAACTTCAATAAATTCATAAATTCAAATAATGGTATATCCGCTCAGTTACAAGATAAGATTGTAGGAACGATAAACCATCCTCTTGCAGATAATAAATTCGTAACTTACAAGAAAGACGAGTCTTATTACGTTTATACAAAACTAGACAACTCATTTCCACAAAACATTCAGACCAAAGGCAATCTCGTTCAGTTAAATGTTTATGGTAATCAAAAGAGCGCCAAACTTACTCAGGGAAACAGTTTACCAAATGTCGTAGCATTTCAATTTATTCCGTCTGTTAGCTATCAGTTAGAAGATGAAAAAGAGCAGCAAAAAATTCTTAACGCTTTCCAAATTGATGAATTTGGAAGTCCTAAGCAAAAAACAATTCTGACGTCTAATGTAGATTATTCTGTTGACCACAGCCCTTCAGCTAAACAAGTTGATAGACAATTTAATGAAGTAAATAATTTGTATGTTGGTCCATCGTCCTATTCAGCTCCTCAGTCGTCAGTTGGTAAATTGCAGTCCAGACAGGACAACATCAACTCAAGACTAGAACTAGAAGAAAGAAACAATGGTTACTCAAAAGTGATCCCTTCACGTCAGTTTATCTTTTAAGGAAAACTTTATTGTAAGCGAGCGTTATTTATTTAGGTGTGATCGCGTTTATTAATAATGTTAGGTTTAATTATGTACCTACTTTAATGTTCATACCTAGTATGTATTTTTAATTAATGTAAATAAAGACTATCTAAGTAAGATTATAACATTATTTAATTAAATGGTTTTATCATTTTATCTAAACTCTGTTTCCTATAGTTTTAAAATCAACGCACACTATTGAAACGTCTCGTCGTTCTTGTTCAATAGAAGGATACATTTTATTTAATGAGTTTACAATACGCTAACTATTGTTTATTCTGTGGCAGGGGCCTTACCACGACCTAGACGTTCTATTCAATTTCCGACCGAAATTGAGCTGTTTTGCTAATTTCGTACTACGACGTCTCTTTATCACTCAATTTTAGGTTTAAGTTTTTGACAGCTATTCAGAAATATATTTCCTTCTCTCTGAATCGCAAATGCATTATTTTGTTTATTCAATGAATGAACTAATGCAATTTTTATGATTCTTAGAGAGTGCGCGCACGGGAGACTTGTCGCTGGGACAAAAAAGTTTTTGTCTCTGTCGCGTCGCGTCTCCAGAGAGGGGTGCGCGCACGAAGGAGACAGAGACGAAACTTTTTTTTAAAATTCGAAGCGTCATTCGCTTGTAAATTTTATAATTGTGTTTTACGGCTCTGGGTTCCAGCCTTTTTAAGCCTGGAGCCTTTTATTACATGGAGAGCAGTGCTGCCAGACGTGGGATAAATAAGCTAGATTCACAATATTTTGGAATGTAATGCAATAGAAAAAATTATAATGTATCGCACGATAAATCTACGAAAATCCGTGACATTTTGCTCAGTTAAGTAAAAGAAAATTTTATGAAATTTCAATCTGTGTATTTGAATACATTTTATTTTTATTTGGACAACTTTGACTCTGACAACAGGATAGTAAATATAATTTCTTTGCACTACGAAAGAGATAGACTTTTAGCGTAAAAATATCTGCAATTTTTTAATCTGTATCTGTACTTTTTTATTTAGGCGATAGTTAATAGGAGTTGTCATTTCATACTAAATGTAAGTGAAAAATCACTTACTAGTTTCGGAGAAAGATGATTCGTATTTGCTGCTCTTTAGGGTATGTGCTCGATGCTTGTGCAGTAAGTAGTGCAGTAATTTAGTTAACAAAAACTTGTAATTTTAAAAAGTAATCAAGTAACATGATTTAAACTTTTGAGCCGTATATTCTGTTCTTTTACTAGTAAAATCTAGATTCGGTAGTTACAAATACAGTAATTTTGTTAACTGGGGATGCGATAACACGATAGTTTTGCAGTAAAACTAGGATAATTCTTAACCTATGAATCTGGCAACATTGGCGGAGAGACACAATTTTGTCCAATGTTTTATATTTAACTCAAAAACATTGGTTTTTATTCCAAAATTTCGATGGTCTTAGAAAAAGTTGTGTTTGAGCACCAAAACAAGACACTGAGTATTTGGATTTACATGTTGTTTAATTATTTTTATTTGTGAGGTCTAGAACCCAGAGCCGTAAAACCCAGTATTTAAAAAAAAACAAAGACACAATTTTGTCACCCGTGCTGGTCGGCGAACAAAAATGTCTCCCAGTTGTCGCGTCGCAACGTGCGCGCACCTCCATACATAACAGAGGACTTGATATGAGAGACAAAAACGTCGCAGCGACAAAAGTCTCCCGTGCGCGCACTCTCTTATTAGCCAAATATCACTTTGCCTAATTTCTAATTGGTCAAAAGTAATAATGCCAGGGCCGGATTTCTATCTAGGCCCAGCCAGCCTAGGGTCCCCAGTCCTAGTGGCGGAACCTGCACACAGGCTCAGTCTAACTTGCCTTATCAAGATTAATGAATTGAAAATATTCTTGAGTCTTAAACAATATTACTTATTCGAGCTATTTAAAAGTTGGAAGTCCTATTGTGGTCTTTCTTTTGCACTTGTCCACCAAATTGTCAATAAAACAAACGCCACTTAAGAAAGAGTTGAGTTGCGGTCATTTAAAGAGCTATCGTCACTAGGACTGAACAAATAAGCATTTATTAGAAAAATCCTTTTTGGATATCTACTCAAACGTCGGGATTGCGCTTTGATTGCTATTGTATATGTCGCCGGCGTCGTTGTTGTTATCATACAATATGCCAACGACATATATACATACACCAGCGTCAAACTGCGCAGCATACGGGCGTTTTTGAGGCTCACTTAGCCTTAGCTCTTAGCTCTTAAGATCTACCATAGAAGTGAACCGGCTAAATTCATTATGTGTAATGTGCAGTTAATTGACTATGATGACATCATTGGTTATTTTGCTCAGAAGAATGCTTGTTGTATGATTCTTTAAAATATATCAAAGTAACTATTGTAGTGTGTAGCTCCCTTCACCCCAATTGCATTTAGTATATAAGTGTATGTTATCCTCATTAGGACGCATTACATTGGAATTAGTATAGAGATCAACTGTGTTTCCTTTGCGCAACGGTCCCAACCTTACACTATACTAAAAAGACTGCGTTATTCTGATGTTTTTTGAAGTAATTAGTTCTGTGTACTTTGGCATGTAATTTGCTAAACCAAAATAAATTATTTAGAGTTGGGGCCCTGGCTCTCTAAGTCCGGGCCTGGGTATTGGTGTTTTTGTTGGCATATTTTAAATTTAAACGTCAAAATAATACACGTCTTGATGACAAATTACTTTTTATGTAGTTATCCAAGATGTGGTTGATAATATCTGAACAACTTATGATAGTAACAGATTCCAGCGCGTGATAACTCTACAACTGGAAGCCTGGCTCAAGATGACCTGTTATAGAAGCCTAGTTTATGTGCCTCTAGGTAAGGATGGGGAGGATACCCTGTCCTTCGACATGCTCGCACGCTTTAAAACACCAAACAACAAGACCTTGAGCTGACTATGCTGGCCATTTACGCTGCATGATTACTAGCACTAGAATAAGGACTATCTCAATGCGGCAGACAATCACTTTGTAGGAGGGGAATTGGCTCCAATGGTTTGCAAGAGATTGATACAGCGTAGACCAGAATATTTAAAAGTACATATTAAAAAGGAAGACCTTTGTTTCGCTGTGAAACAGTATAATCAATTAAACAAACCAAAAGTAATTACTTATTTTATTATAATAAATGTTTGATACTTTTATTCATTATTTTATTTTGTAAGAAGATAATACAACATAATATTGGTTTTAAGACATCATTATGATTAGCACATGGATTGGTTTCTAGAGATATTACTTAAATTATTAATTAAATGTAAGTACATATTTTGAAGAAAAATTACATTATTGCATGACAAGAATATTATGTACTTATATATCTTAAAATATGTCAATGATTAGATTATTAGTTAACAAATAATAGTATCATAAAGTCTGCCAACGTAAACCACGTTTTCATCGTGATTATCATATTCTACCCACATTATTCTACCTAGGCACGCTAGATGCTGCTGAACCACAACCACGTCTTTTGTTTTCCATCCCCTGCCCGCAATTTTCATAATATTATAAGTAGCTTCCACCTTGACAGAAAGTGCGTTATACAATAGTTACGAGTAGTTCGCAACTCGCAGGGTTTTAATAATTTTAGTTTTAAAATATTAATATTTTTTACAAAATTCTAACGCATTACATTTTTTTTATAAAATCTCATAGTGACATACAGTGACATATATAGATCTCAGAAAATACAAACAAACACAGATAAATAATAATAAAAGGCACAAGAAATTGACAGGTAAACAACCGCCATAAACTTTTTTTTTTTTTTTTTTGGTTCCATTCTTTCCTTCCTCGATGGTTGGAAAAGGCAAAGGCTTTCGCCATACAGCCAGGTCTTATGTTAAAATGTATCTTCAATGTATTTTTTTAATTTAGAGACGTTCATCAACCGTTTCACAAATAATGTTTAAAGCTCTTCTACAGTTGAGATTATGAAATTATATAGGGCTTTATAGTTTTCTTCATTCTTGAGAAGTTCCTGTAGACGGCGCGGGATGTCTTCAGGCCTTTTATAGACTTCTAATAAATCTTCAATCAAGATAAGTCTTTGAAGTGAGAATTCAGAACACTCAAAGAAAATGTGATGGAGAGACTGAATTGGTTCATTACAAAATGTGCATGACGGGGAGGTAATCATGTTCATTCTATGCAGATGTTCGTTAAAACGACCATGCCCAATTCGTAACCGAGAGATTAATGAGTAAAATTTTCTGTTCTTGAAAGTTCCTTTAAAGAACCAGGGCACTCTTATATCATTATTTATTTCTCTATACCAGGTTCCTTTTGCTTGAAGAGTTTCCTGCCAATGCTCTGTCCATTCTCTCCGTGACGATTCTTTTATAAGAGTAGTGCAATCTGAATGTGGTAATTTAATATTCTTTGCAGGAACTAGATCCGAAGTATTTGTTATAAGTTTAGCAAAATAATCTGCTTGCTCATTGCCAGCCACACCTATATGCGAAGGAGTCCAAAAAAATATAATATCTTTACCCTCATTAATTAGCTCGACATACTTTTCTTTGATTTTTATAATTAGGTAATTTGTTTTAGCATTGTGGCATGGATTAGACAGTGCTTCTAAAACGCTCATACTATCTGATATAATAATCCACTTTTGACTGTCAAATTTTTCTATGTACTGTAAGGCAGCTAATAAGGCACATGCCTCGGCCGTGTATATACTTGTAACGGTAGGTAATTTTATTCCATGACCAGTCTTTAAGCATGGATCATAAAATGCCATAGAAACATTTTCTACCGTTTTTGCACCATCCGTATAAATCTGCCTGTATCCTTCCCAATCATTAAGTTCATTATGTACAACATATTTACAAAACAGTTTTTTATTAATAATAATCTTCATTTCAAAAAATTTACTTTGATAAAGACCACTATAACATGGTAATTCATCACTTGTATGAACATTGTTTTCGTCTTTTAACTTTTTAACATCTCTTAATGCTATATTTAAATAGGAAGTGAAATTAGCATTAAATAACTTACTTAATAATATACTATTATTTACAACCAATAATTTCATCAAAAATATTTTCCGGAGATAATCAAACCGTATATCTAATGGAGGCAAATTGCATTCAATTTGCATTGAATTAATCGGTGAGGTGTTCATAGCACCTAAGATAATGCGTAAATTTTTTTTTTTGGACTTTATTAAGTTTCTCGACGAGCTTTTTGTCTGATGCAAAACAAAAGAAAGCGTATTCGAAATGGCTTCTCACCAGAGATTTGTATAATACCAGCAGTATTTTAGGGTCAGCGCCCCATTGAGTACCAGTTAGAGATTTAAGAATATTAGTAGCTCTGAGGGATCGTTCTATGAGACAGTCGACATACATTTTCCAGGAGAAGTTTTGTTGAAAAATAACACCTAAAAATCTTGCACACATTTCTGTTGGCAACTCTTCATTATTATATTTTATGTTAGAAATAGGCAATTGAATGTTACGTTTCTTAAAAACTACAACTTTGCTTTTGCTTGCATTTACATCTAAGTTCAAATAAGTTAAATACGAGTGAAGTTTAACAAGCACGCTATTCAATTTGTCTATAAGATTTGTAAGATTTGAACCTTGTGTATAAATAGCTAAATCATCTGCAAATTGCAAATTTGTTATGTCAGGATCAGGTCCTAAAATTTCATTTAATCTATAAATATATAAAATATACAACAAGGGGCTCAAAATACCCCCTTGGCAGACTCCTTTGTAAGACAGCCTAGGTCCATACAATTTATTGTTTATCTTCACAAAAACCTTACGTTTATTTAGGAATTGGTACAACCATGTCACAATTTTATTGGGAATTCCTAAAGAAAGTAGCGTAGTTGATAAAACTGAAAGATTTACATTATTAAAGGCACCTATAATATCGAAAAATACACATACTAAATATTTATTTTCAGTCAAAGCTTTTTGTATATCTGTAAATAAACATCCCAAACTCTCACGAGCCGAACGACCACGTCTAAAACCAAATTGATTGTTAGGAAGTAAGTGATTGCTTTCAATGAAAAACTCTAGACGTTGCTTTAATAACTGCTCAAATACTTTACCTACGCATGACGTGAGCGCAATCGGACGATATGAATCGGAACTATCTTTATTTTTACTTGGCTTTAAAACTGGAACTAAACAGTCCACCTTCCACTCTTCAGGGATTGTATTACTCTTCCATAACCCGTTAATAATAGAAAGCAATTTTGATAAATTATCTTTAGTAAGTTTTTTAAACATCTTGTAAGAAATATAATCTAAACCGCAAGTAGTGTCCTTTCGCGACTTAACAGCTGAGACTAGTTCAGATAAGCTAAAAATGTCTGTTAAGTAACTGTTAGCTGAGGTATTATTGCTTGAAGTATTATAGTTATTAGGAGGTGGAGCTTCTACATGATCTGGGGTATATTTCCTTAAAAATTCATTAACCCAAGGTGGACATTCATTATTCTGTAGAAACCTAGAATCGCTACTTTTATTAAACTTTCTCAGGGTATTCCAAATTCGAGATACTGGAGTCAGTCTATTAATATTTGAGCAGAACTCTTTCCAGTTCTCACTTTTTTCAGTGTTAATTATGCGTTTTTTTAAAGCCTGTAATTTTTTAAAATTAACATAATTTTCAGGCGAAGGGTCAGTTTTAAACTTTATAAAAGCTTCTTTAGAGTTTTGTACAGCGCTAGCGCAACGTTCATTCCACCAAGGAACCGAAAGATGTTTAAAGTTACTACGAGACGTTTGTGAAACGGAACGATTGGTATTATTTTTGTTGTAATTTGGCATTGACATATTTACAGCAGATTTGATTGTGTCACAAAAAAAATTGTATGCTTCAAGAGGACGATTGTTGTAATTAAAAGTCGGAAAATCATTTAACATTTCATTGACTGTGTCTGAATAGTGTTCCCAGTTTACTAATCGAAGGTTGGGATGATCAGGAATATCAGTTCCTGAAGCAACAAATGTTTGCAATGGTGTACATACAGCAAATAGTTGCATTGAAGTTAAGGTGGGTAAATGATAACTACCTAAAGGATCATCATAGACTTTCCAGTCACAATTTAATGCCAAACAAGAGCTCACCATAGTTAAATCCAAGCCATTCGGTCTCCAACTGTGTGAACCTACAGTTGTTACTTGTTGGTCATTTAACAGTACTAAGTCACAGTCATCTAAATTATCAAATATATTTCTACCTCGAGGGTCTATGGAGTTGCATCCCCAAATTGTGTGATGAGCATTGAAATCTCCAGCTACAAAAATAGGTTTTGGTAAACTATCTATTAGATCTTTGAACTTATTAATGTGAAATCTTGGTGAGCTGTTGTTTGGACAGTAGACTGAAACTATTGTGTATTTCTTATTATTAATTGTTACCTGGATTGCTAGATTTTGTAAAGAATTATCAAAAAAAGTTGGGAGCCTGACATACTGAATGCTTTTATGAATTATAATAGCAACCCCATTATGCTCATTTCCACAGTCATTTCGTTCTATGTGATAACCTTTAATTTTAAATTTTTGGTGAGGCTTGAGCCATGTTTCTGATATTAAAGCTATATCTATGTAGTTATCATAAATATATTTTTGAAATAAATTGCGACTGCTCAGTATGCTCTGAGCATTCCATTGCATTATATTTAAATATTGTTCTGTGAACTTAGTAACCTTTCTTTCTTACTGAGAGTTTCTGATAGAATACCTAAAATATTTTTTGATGAAATTATTGTCTCATTTGTTTTGTTCAAAGTAATTATTTTAATTATAGTTTCTATTAAAAGATTCATTGCTGATGCATCAGTATTTAGTATGTCAAGTAAGTTGGTTTGAGGTTTTTTGTAATCTTTAACAGTGGTCTTTAGTTCTGGGAAATTTTTCTTATCAAACAGATTTGCATAAGTGGGTGCTTTGTGTTTAATTCTGTTCTCTTGAATTTTCTTTTGTTTGATGGGGCATTGACCAGAAATACTAATGTGATTACCATTACAATGAGCGCAAACAGCATTCTCTTTGGTGATTGTGCAGTCTTTATAATTGTGGTTATTGTTGCAGATTGAACATCTCTCATCATTTTTGCAGTATTTAGAAATGTGTCCATACCTCAAGCAGCGATAACACTGCTTTACCGGTGGTATATATTGCATGATGTTATGTCTCCATCCCTCGAGGTCCACAAAATCCGGCAGGGAGGTTGCTGCGAATGTGATGGCAACTGTTGGAGTTGGCTGACGGACGAAACCATTTGCTGTAGCAACTTTTCTGAAAAAACGACGGATGCTTATAATTTTCTTAGTGCTGCTTAGAAGAGTGTATATTTTCTTATTTGTGTACTTTACTGGGACATTACGAATAATGCCAGTTGTTTCTGTTGATGTTGCTGGTATTGTGGCTGCAAAGTTATTTTCTTTTAGAAATGTTTTATTTATTAAAAATGCATTGGCCAATCCTGGTTTTTCAAAATATACGCCGATTTTGTATTTATTGAGAGCCCTTAAGTACTTAATACCCTTATTATATCTTCTTATGCAGTTTGAAATGGAAAGAAGATCTCTGCTGCCTATTGGTGTCTCACTGCCTACTGCTTGTACAAAGACGACAAATTCTGTTGCATTTGAATCTTCTGGATACATTCGAGTATAGTCGGTAACATAATATGGGGCATGGTTACTCTCCTGCTCTCCCTCGTCCTCCGACTCTGATGTTGTGCTGGTAGAGTCTCGGTTGAGACCCCCCGAATCCTGATCAGGAACATCATCTTTTTTTCTTTTTTTCCCTGCTCGCCTCCCCATCGTCTTAATTGCGGTTAAAACTCTTAATTTAACAACTTTTTTAATTATTGAAGTTAAAAAATTTAAGGAGCCCGCCTTTACTCTTCGAAGTTCCCGCGCTTTTTTTCCCGCCATAAACTAGATTGCCATTCAAAATTTTTTTTATATATATATTAAAAAAAAAGAAAATAGGTTATTCAATTTTGAATATGACAAGTTTCTTGCGAAAAATGCATTTCTATTTACTATGATTAAAAAATAGATAATAAATGGATGTGGATGGAAAAGAATAGCCGAGGATCAGGCGCAGTGGCGTGCAATGGGTGAGGTCTATGTCCAGCAGTGGACTGACGTGAGCAGTGACTGTTTTGTCAATTATAGGGGTTCCCTACGCTATACCGAATCACGAAAGACAGAAAAACATATGCCCGCACACTAATGATCGATAGCTTGTTTCACCGAAGCAACAAAAGACCGAAAATTTAAAATCGCGATAGTTTATAAGACCAAAAATTCATAAGGCTGAATTAACTTAGTACTTAGCTAAGTTGAGCTTGTAAAGGTTTATTACTAGGTATTAATACTCAATAATACACATTATTCACGCACTATGACATATACTTTGTAAAATCTACCTCCGTACCATGTTTTCTATCATTTATTTGTCCGACTTACTTTCGATATTGTATAAACTAGATTTAAGGAGACAGTCATTATAACCTGTGGTGGTTTACTTGATCAGTGGTCATATTACTTTTTTGTAGTTTCTATGCTAGAAAGAAGACATTTTGCATTACATCTATATCTATATACATGTAACTATACAAAAATGAATCTCTATTTCCCTTGGTCATCGCATCACGCGTAAAGGGATGGAACAATTTCGCTAATTCTGGCTGTCAGGACAAGGTTGTTTTAAAAAAAAAAGATAAAGTTGCGCAGAAAATCCTTTATGAATAAACTAAAGACTAGGCGAAAGAAGTCGCGGGCAACAGCTAGTAAGCTATATTTTTCCATTTCTTTTTTCTGTCATTATTTCAATGTAAGTAAAATTTCTAAAATCAGGCTTTACTTTGCGGAAGCTCATAACTAAATAAATATGAAAATTTAATCATTTTGCTCACAATTTCCGCTCAGTTCAGATAGACATAGGCACCCTCATCACACTATATTGTACCCACACACTCCGTAAACAAACACAAGCAAAATGCACAGAAAAAATCTGTCCTGAAGATATACCACGTGGAGTGGTGAAACGCGTCAAGGTTTACCGGTGTTGGGTACTAAGTTTTGCATTCATCTGTCTCGCATGTAATTTTAGGGAGGGTAGGTAGTGCTCTTTGCATGTTGCTTGTGTTCACGGAGTGGTGTTCTTAATTCTAGTTTTTCTCGTCTCTGCGCTATTGCAATCAGAGATTGTCTAGCAGAACAAGACTATGTGAATTCGCGGCGGCGAAAATTTCCACTGTCTCGAAGTGCAGCACGGTGATGTGGTGTAGACATCGTGTTTATAGCAGCAGCAAGTACCGACGGCCGCAAAGGCCGCGGCGGCCGCAGCGGCACACTGCACCCGTGCCAGTGGTGGCGATCGAGACGCGCTTTCCATCAGTGCCGTGGCTTGTGCTCGTACTGCTCGTGAGGTGGTAGCAACAGGGGGCGGTGTTTCCAGTGTTGCATCTATTTTCAAAGACAAAATAATCACTAGGTGTTGGTGAAATGTTCGTAAAGTTGTTTTGGAGAAATGCTCTCGTACAGGATTCTCGCTCTGGCATACACTCGTACAGAAGAATTATATTTATGTTTAAAAGATAGAATTTTTTTTTTTATACCTGTGATAATATTCGTTTCGTCAATCAACATATTTTGGTGATTTGGACCTTTACCAGGATAATACTCGGAGACCCCGACTCGGCATCTGTGAGGTCTTCATCGGACTGTTATAAAAAATTAAGAATATTAAAATTAACTCTAAAGTAAAATTTAATCAATATACAATAAACATAACTAAGTAACATACTATGATAAAAGGCTCCACACGTGCCCCAGAAAGACCAGCGCCATAGCCGTAAGATCGCCAACTGGGTGTTTGTTACTCGTCTGCGACTGAAAATACATTACTCATATTAAAGCATTTTTTATGTAAAAAACTATAAAACTTTACTTTCGATATGATGATAATGGAATAATCTAAGCTTGTTACACATTCTAGCAATAAAAAATAAATACAACAAAGAAACTCCTCTTTTTTTTCATTAAACAATTTGAGTTTAAATTTTAAGTCGGTTAAAAACTAACCCAAGTTCCAAGTATAGCACTAAATGGAATTATGACGGCGCTGAATTTTGTAGCGCGTCAGGTTGTATTGTATGCGAATTCGAACTAGTGGCCATGTTAGAGAGTGATCATCATGCAGAAGCGTTTTGGGATCAGGCATCCCAGTAGGCAGTAACGATACCTAGCAAGGAGCTTGAGCGAAGCATCATTAAGAAAATCAAAGCGGCGTAACATGCAGACAATACATACCGGACATAATCGTGTCCGTATAATTAGGAATTTATTTGAACTAAACTTAATGATAGTACAATACTATTATATATACTATAAACAAATAAATATACAGCTTAAAACTAAATATAAGGCAAATAATAATATATTTTATACATTTTTTATTTTGTATGTCTTAAGTACATTTTGTAATATATTATTATTTACCGGACATTAACTAGCATTAAGTAGATATTAAAATAAATACTTACGACATGATGCCCAAAACCTTCAGCAGACACTTTTTAAATTGTTTATGTACCAGCCGCGAATATTAAATTCTGCTTGAAATATCCTTTAATAAAACCATGCGTATTTTCATTGACAGACTTTTGAAATTGTTTCAGAGATATTAATTTCCTCTTTGTTTCAGAGTGAAACGTTTTACCAGAGATTCAAGAGTATACTATTCACCAATAGGAATCGTCGTGTTTGCCAAATGACCAATTGGAGAAATAAAACTGCAGGCGATTCAATTCTACGTGCTTAAACTGCATAGCTTAAATTCGTACTACGACGTATTTTTACTAAGTAGCTTTGTGGTCTGATAAAATTGAATGATTGACCGAGAATTGTCTCTGAATCACTTTTGAAAAAGTTGTAACCCTATAATTACTAACGAGTGGTCTTTCAGACCACACATAGCTTACAGAACATCATTTCATTTTTAAATAAAGTTTTTGCAGTTTGCAGAGCAATAAGACTAGAACAATGGTAGGGACGACCTTTTTTAATCTTAGCTTTTCTCCAATTAATAATGTTTTTCTTAAAATATTATTGTTTTAATTGTCGATTTCGATTCATCATTTCTTTTTCATTCATTCTGAACTCTTCGGCAACTCACAGGCGATATAGCATGTTAGAGCTCATGAGAATAGTCTCAATGAGTAGGTATTAAATAGAGGATGATTTAGACCTTTAACTGATGCTGCACATCAAGAAGTCTGAGGATTCCCAAGTCCTCAATAACTCACAGCAGATATATCGTGTTTAGACTCATAAGAATGGTTTCAATGAGTCGGTGTTAGATAAATGATGATCGAGGCCTTGGGCTGTTACTGCGCATCAAGTGTCGGGTTTTTTTTTAAATTTTTATTTAATTTAGTTATTATATTTTACAATAATCATAACTTAGACATAAACTGTTCACAAAATTATATATGATCTAAGTCTATATTAATGCCTCTGTCAATAGGTACGTTCTAAAAAACCACGTTGGCATTCTAAGGGTTAGCTAAAAAGCGACATCTTGTAGAATATGACTATACTAACTTGTTGATGAGTACTACTCCAATGAGACTAAAGATGGCGCTAAATCGCATTCAATATTATTTAGAATTCTAGTTGATTTCGCAGAGGCAAGTGATTTATTTCTAATTTTCGAATAACATCTTGCTTAATATTAATGCATCATAATATTCAGTATTAGTATTCTAAGTCGTTCATTTTCATATTATGCAAGTTAGAAAAACTAACTTCTTTTGAATCGCTAAGATATGTCAAAATTGAGAGCTAAGCGTTTCAGTTTAAACTACGCAAAAACCTCATGGTACCAAATGACTGAATGACCTAGGCTCTCTGAATCGTTTCATGAAACAACGCTATATGAGGAAAAGAGAGGAAGAGAGAAAAAGAAAAATCACTGCGAGACAACGCTATACGAATAAGGGAGAGAGATAGTTAAAAGCTTATGGTAAGGCCCCACAGGACCGCAACGTCCGGCCTAATAGGACTGCTGTAAACTTTTCTGTTCGGTTCTGTAAAGTCCGGCCATGGTAGGACCGTGAATTCGTGTGGCGCGAAACACAGGACCAGACAGACGTCAAATTTATTTTCAAAGCTGTAGTTTTTTGTCGGTGTTATATTTTTTATAAAATTTGCTTAAGTATTTTGTCAAGTAATAAATCCTGCTGAACACGCTGCCATCCCGTATTTTCACCCTTAGCAAAGCACCCTTTCTTTATTATATTAATTTTCTTTGCCCATAGGGCCCAAAGGGTGTTGTTTTCTGTAAATTAAATTTGAATATGATATATTATTTAATCAATCTCTTTCTCAAATCGACGACCTCCGTAGCCGAGGAGCGAGCATATCAGACTTAGAGAGTGCGCGCACGGGAGACTTTTGTCGCTGCGACGTTTTTGTCTCTCATATCAAGTCCTCTGTTATGTATGGAGGTGCGCGCACGTTGCGACGCGACAACTGGGAGACTTTTTTGTTCACTGACCAGGACGGGTGACAAAATTGTCTTTGTTTTTTTTTTAAATACTGGGTTTTACGGCTCTGGGTTTTAGACCTCACAAATAAAAATAATTAAACAACATGTAAATCCAAATACTCAGTGTCTTGTTTTGGTGCTCAAACACAACTTTTTTTAAGACCATCGAAATTTCGAAATAAAAACCAATGTTTTTAGTTAAATGAAAAACATTGGACAAAATTGTGTCTCTCCGCCAGTGTTGCCAGATTCATAGGTTAAGAAATGTCCTAGTTTTACGGCAAAATTATCGTGTTATCGCATCCCCAGTTAACATAATTACTGTATTTGTAACTACCGAATCTAGATTTTACTAGTAAAAGTACTGAATATACGGCTCAAAAGTTTTAATCATGTTACTTGATTACTTTTTAAAATTACAAGTTTTTGTTAACTAAATTACTGCAGTACTTACTGCACAGGCATCGAGCACATACCCTAAAGAGCAGCAATACGAACCATCTTTCTCCGAAACTAGTAAATGATTTTTCACTTACATTTAGTATTAAATGACAACTCCTATTAACTATCGCCTAAATAAAAAAGTACAGATACAGATTAAAAAATGGCAGATATTTTTACGCTAAAAGTCTATCTCTTTCGTAGTGCAAAGAAATTATATTCACTATCCTGCTGTCAGAGTCAAAGTTCCAAATAAAGGTAAAATGTATTCAAATACACAGATTGAAATTTCATTAAATTTTCTTTTACTTAACTGAGCAAAATGTCACGGATTTTCGTAGATTTATCGTGCGATACATTATTATTTTTTCTAGCTTATTTATCCCACGTCTGGCAGCACTGCTCTCCATGTATTTTACATATGGTTTAAAAGGGCTGGAACCCAGAGCCGTAAAACACAATTATAAAATAAATAAAAAATACAAGCGAATGACGCTTCGCTAAAATTCGAAGCGTCATTCGCTTGTAATGTAGAATACATTTTTTTTAAATTTTATAATTGTGTTTTACGGCTCTGGGTTCCAGCCCTTTAAAGCCTGGAGCCTTTTAGTACATGGAGAGCAGTGCTGCCAGACATGGGATAATTAAGCTAGATTCACAATATTTTGGAATGTAATGCAATAGAAAAAATTATAATGTATCGCACGATAAATCTACGAAAATCTGTGACATTTTGCTCAGTTAAGTAAAAGAAAATTTTATGAAATTTCAATCTGTGTATTTGAATACATTTTATTTTTATTTGGACAACTTTGACTCTGACAACAGGATAGTAAATATAATTTCTTTGCACTACGAAAGAGATAGACTTTTAGCGTAAAAATATCTGCAATTTTTTAATCTGTATCTGTACTTTTTTATTTAGGCGATAGTTAATAGGAGTTGTCATTTCATACTAAATGTAAGTGAAAAATCACTTACTAGTTTCGGAGAAAGATGATCGTATTTGCTGCTCTTTAGGGTATGTGCTCGATGCTTGTGCAGTAAGTACTGCAGTAATTTAGTTAACAAAAACTAGTAATTTTAAAAAGTAATCAAGTAACATGATTTAAACTTTTGAGCCGTATATTCTGTTCTTTTACTAGTAAAATCTATATTGGGATGCGATAACACGATAATTTTGCAGTAAAACTAGGATAATTCTTAACCTATGAATCTGGCAACACTGGCGGAGAGACACAATTTTGTCCAATGTTTTTCATTTAACTAAAAAACATTGGTTTTTATTTCGAAATTTCGATGGTCTTAGAAAAAGTTGTGTTTGAGCACCAAAACAAGACACTTTTACTGCAAAATTATCGTGTTATCGCATCCCCAGTTAACAAAATTACTGTATTTGTAACTACCGAATCTAGATTTTACTAGTAAAAGAACAGAATATACGGCTCAAAAGTTTAAATCATGTTACTTGATTACTTTTTAAAATTACAAGTTTTTGTTAGCTTAATTACTGCAGTACTTACTGCACAAGCATCGAACACATACCCTAAAGAGCAGCAAATACGAATCATCTTTCTCCGAAACTAGTAAGAGATTTTTCACTTACATTTGGTATGAAATGACAACTCCTATTAAATATCGCCTAAATAAAAAACTACAGATACAGATAAAAAAATGGCAGATATCTTTACACTAAAAGTCTATCTCTTTCGTAGTGCAAAGAAATTATATTTACTATCCTGCTGTCAGAGTCAAAGTAGTCCAAATAAAGGTAAAATGTATTCAAATACACAGATTGAAATTTCGTAAAATTATCTTTTACTTAACTGAGCAAAATGTCACGGAGTTTCGTAGATTTATCGTGCGATACATTATTATTTTTTCTAGCTTATTTATCCCACGTCTGGCAGCACTGCTCTCCATGTATTTTACATATGGTTTAAAAGGGCTGGAACCCAGAGCCGTAAAACACAATTATAAAATAAATAAAAAATACAAGCGAATGACGCTTCGCTAAAATTCGAAGCGTCATTCGCTTGTAATGTAGAATACATTTTTTTTTAATTTTATAATTGTGTTTTACGGCTCTGGGTTCCAGCCCTTTAAAGCCTGGAGCCTTTTAGTACATGGAGAGCAGTGCTGCCAGACATGGGATAATTAAGCTAGATTCACAATATTTTGGAATGTAATGCAATAGAAAAAATTATAATGTATCGCACGATAAATCTACGAAAATCTGTGACATTTTGCTCAGTTAAGTAAAAGAAAATTTTATGAAATTTCAATCTGTGTATTTGAATACATTTTATTTTTATTTGGACAACTTTGACTCTGACAACAGGATAGTAAATATAATTTCTTTGCACTACGAAAGAGATAGACTTTTAGCGTAAAAATATCTGCAATTTTTTTATCTGTATCTGTACTTTTTTATTTAGGCGATAGTTAATAGGAGTTGTCATTTCATACTAAATGTAAGTGAAAAATCACTTACTAGTTTCGGAGAAAGATGATCGTATTTGCTGCTCTTTAGGGTATGTGCTCGATGCTTGTGCAGTAAGTACTGCAGTAATTTAGTTAACAAAAACTAGTAATTTTAAAAAGTAATCAAGTAACATGATTTAAACTTTTGAGCCGTATATTCTGTTCTTTTACTAGTAAAATCTATATTGGGATGCGATAACACGATAATTTTGCAGTAAAACTAGGATAATTCTTAACCTATGAATCTGGCAACACTGGCGGAGAGACACAATTTTGTCCAATGTTTTTCATTTAACTAAAAAACATTGGTTTTTATTTCGAAATTTCGATGGTCTTAGAAAAAGTTGTGTTTGAGCACCAAAACAAGACACTTTTACTGCAAAATTATCGTGTTATCGCATCCCCAGTTAACAAAATTACTGTATTTGTAACTACCGAATCTAGATTTTACTAGTAAAAGAACAGAATATACGGCTCAAAAGTTTAAATCATGTTACTTGATTACTTTTTAAAATTACAAGTTTTTGTTAGCTTAATTACTGCAGTACTTACTGCACAAGCATCGAACACATACCCTAAAGAGCAGCAAATACGAATCATCTTTCTCCGAAACTAGTAAGAGATTTTTCACTTACATTTGGTATGAAATGACAACTCCTATTAAATATCGCCTAAATAAAAAACTACAGATACAGATAAAAAAATGGCAGATATCTTTACACTAAAAGTCTATCTCTTTCGTAGTGCAAAGAAATTATATTTACTATCCTGCTGTCAGAGTCAAAGTAGTCCAAATAAAGGTAAAATGTATTCAAATACACAGATTGAAATTTCGTAAAATTATCTTTTACTTAACTGAGCAAAATGTCACGGAGTTTCGTAGATTTATCGTGCGATACATTATTATTTTTTCTAGCTTATTTATCCCACGTCTGGCAGCACTGCTCTCCATGTATTTTACATATGGTTTAAAAGGGCTGGAACCCAGAGCCGTAAAACACAATTATAAAATAAATAAAAAATACAAGCGAATGACGCTTCGCTAAAATTCGAAGCGTCATTCGCTTGTAATGTAGAATACATTTTTTTTAAATTTTATAATTGTGTTTTACGGCTCTGGGTTCCAGCCCTTTAAAGCCTGGAGCCTTTTAGTACATGGAGAGCAGTGCTGCCAGACATGGGATAATTAAGCTAGATTCACAATATTTTGGAATGTAATGCAATAGAAAAAATTATAATGTATCGCACGATAAATCTACGAAAATCTGTGACATTTTGCTCAGTTAAGTAAAAGAAAATTTTATGAAATTTCAATCTGTGTATTTGAATACATTTTATTTTTATTTGGACAACTTTGACTCTGACAACAGGATAGTAAATATAATTTCTTTGCACTACGAAAGAGAGACTTTTAGCGTAAAAATATCTGCAATTTTTTAATCTGTATCTGTACTTTTTTATTTAGGCGATAGTTAATAGGAGTTGTCATTTCATACTAAATGTAAGTGAAAAATCACTTACTAGTTTCGGAGAAAGATGATCGTATTTGCTGCTCTTTAGGGTATGTGCTCGATGCTTGTGCAGTAAGTACTGCAGTAATTTAGTTAACAAAAACTAGTAATTTTAAAAAGTAATCAAGTAACATGATTTAAACTTTTGAGCCGTATATTCTGTTCTTTTACTAGTAAAATCTATATTGGGATGCGATAACACGATAATTTTGCAGTAAAACTAGGATAATTCTTAACCTATGAATCTGGCAACACTGGCGGAGAGACACAATTTTGTCCAATGTTTTTCATTTAACTAAAAAACATTGGTTTTTATTTCGAAATTTCGATGGTCTTAGAAAAAGTTGTGTTTGAGCACCAAAACAAGACACTGAGTATTTGGATTTACATGTTGTTTAATTATTTTTATTTGTGAGGTCTAGAACCCAGAGCCGTAAAACCCAGTATTTAAAAAAAAACAAAGACACAATTTTGTCACCCGTGCTGGTCAGTGAACCAAAAAGTCTCCCAGTTGTCGCGTCGCAACGTGCGCGCACCTCCATACATAACAGAGGACTTGTTAGGAGAGACAAAAACGTCGCAGCGACAAAAGTCTCCCGTGCGCGCACTCTCTTAGTGTCGCTTTCTCTGAAGTCCCGGGTTCGATTCCGAATGAATGTGATGCTGAAAAAAAAAGAATAAACAAATACGGTTCACATTTGGCAAATATACTATTGTGGTTAAGTAGTTTTATAAGGTTTGATGATTTTTCCCGAATCCTATCATCAAATTATGGGACTACTCATGATGTCGCTTATAAGAACAAAAAATAATCATCGGAATTTTAATTTAAGCAGTTTAAGAGAGTGCGCGCACGGGAGACTTTTGTCGCTGCGACGTTTTTGTCTCTCTTATCAAGTCCTCTGTTAAGTATGGAGGTGCGCGCACGTTGCGACGCGACAACTGGGAGACTTTTTTGTTCACTGACCAGTACGGGTGACAAAATTGTGTCTTTGTTTTTTTTTAAATACTGGGTTTTACGGCTCTGGGTTCTAGACCTCACAAATAAAAATAATTAAACAACATGTAAATCACTTGTACTCAGTGTCTTGTTTTGGTGCTCAAACACAATTTTTTCTAAGACCATCGAAATTTCGAAATAAAAACCAATGTTTTTTAGTTAAATGAAAAACATTGGACAAAATTGTGTCTATCCGCCAGTATTGCCAGATTCATAGGTTAAGAATTATCCTAGTTTTACTGCAAAATTATCGTGTTATCGCATCCCCAGTTAACAAAATTACTGTATTTGTAACTACCGAATCTAGATTTTACTAGTAAAAGAACAGAATATACGGCTCAAAAGTTTAAATCATGTTACTTGATTACTTTTTAAAATTACAAGTTTTTGTTAGCTTAATTACTGCAGTACTTACTGCACAAGCATCGAACACATACCCTAAAGAGCAGCAAATACGAATCATCTTTCTCCGAAACTAGTAAGAGATTTTTCACTTACATTTGGTATGAAATGACAACTCCTATTAAATATCGCCTAAATAAAAAACTACAGATACAGATAAAAAAATGGCAGATATCTTTACACTAAAAGTCTATCTCTTTCGTAGTGCAAAGAAATTATATTTACTATCCTGCTGTCAGAGTCAAAGTAGTCCAAATAAAGGTAAAATGTATTCAAATACACAGATTGAAATTTCGTAAAATTATCTTTTACTTAACTGAGCAAAATGTCACGGAGTTTCGTAGATTTATCGTGCGATACATTATTATTTTTTCTATTGCATTACATTCCAAAATATCGTGAATCTATCTTATTTATCCCACGTCTGGCAGCACTGCTCTCCATGTATTCTACATATGGCTTAAAAGGGCTGGAACCCAGAGCCGTAAAACACAATTATAAAATTTAAATAAAATGTATTCTACTTAAAAGCGAATGACACTTCGAATTTTAAAAAAAAGTTTCGTCTCTGTCTCCTTCGTGCGCGCACCCCTCCTTGGAGACGCGACGCGACAGAGACAAAAACTTTTTTGTCCCAGCGACAAAAGTCTCCCGTGCGCGCACTCTCTAAGTCAAAATTAGTTTTTTTTTAAATATATTTGTTTAACGAAAATTAGTTTTCGTTACTTTCGCTTATAGCGCTTCAAATGGGCACACACAATGTCATTCTAAGGGACAGGCAGTCCATATGTATTTTCATGCCAGTGATTCTACAGCTGGTGACAAGCGGCGACGGACGCGTCTCTGGCGCGTCTTGACGAGGTCAAACGCTGCTATTGGTCAATCCTTCCGTCAACTTCCGCCAACCCGCCAGCAAGACTCCGCCCCTTTCTGTTCCGAAACTGGCTATAATTGATATTAGTGTTTTCAAACTTGGTCCGATTTTATATTCACCTACACCTATCGAGCACATACTCTATAAAGAAGCAATACGAACCATTTTTCTCCAAAACTAGTAAGTGATTTATCACTTACATTTAGTATGAAATGACAAGTCCTGTCAACTCTCGCCCATACAAAAAGTACAGATACAAATTAAAAATTGGTGGAAACTTTCGTCGAACAAATCATATGACATTTCTACTCTATTGGGTATGTGCTCCATGCCTACACCACTCGAGTTTCAGTAAGCTAAAATCGATGTATGCTCAATCTGGAACAAGAAGCGAAGAGTCGAGTGTCAAAACAGTGTCAAGACGCGTCCGTCGCCGTATATCACCAGTTTATAAGCACATACAAACGGCGACGGATGCGGCTCCGGACGCGTCTCGACATTGTACGGTCTAATTGTAAGGTACAAAACCATAGAACGTACTTAAAAAAAAAAAAAAAATTTATTAGGACAACCAACAAGACAAACACTAATACAAGCAAGGTACATAATATGAGGTATGCTGACTTATAGCTAAGCGTCGTCTTAGTTATAGGCTGCCACGCCATGCAATGTGGACTACAGGTTTATTACTTAAATTAAACACTTAAATTAAATACTTCTTATTAGGCTAAAATTACATTGCTTTTTTATTTTTTATTAAAAACATGATTTCTTAAAGGGGTCGGTACAAAGGACTGCGAAATTGTACGCCTGAATCTTTGCAGCTTATCAGCAAAGATATCGACGTCGTGTGCCTTGCAGAACTTGTCATATTGCTTCTGCAGTCGGTTCATGGTGGCGTGGTGACCCAACTTAGTCCTGCTGTATTTGATTGAAAAGGGGACATACTCGCTGACACAGGCTAGCTTAAACGGTACATTTAAACTGATTAAGCTTAATAGAAAAGAACAATTTACATATCCATTAAAAATTGTATGTAAAAACATGAGGTCTAGCAAAAACCTTCGCTCCCGCAGACTGTTTAATCTAAAATAGCTCAGCCGCTCCTCATATGAAGGTAGTTTCCTTGTTTTATAGGTTTGATACTAGAGATAATAAAAAAAACTACATCAGCCTTTACATCAATGTTACCTCGGTATCTCGATGTTAGGAGGGTAGACATAAATGTTTACACTAACGAATTTGGTAGACAGAGACAGAAGATTGTATGTCCTTATCTTGTGAACTAATCCGCGATTGTCACTAGTGAAAATAGGCTAAGATTGTATAAATATAGGGGCCGTAAGTCGCAAAATTTGTACTGCGCTCACGGTAAAGAGCATTATCGAAATAAAGGAACAAAGGAAGAAAGAAGTGTTTCATTTCAACTATACAGTCCACACGAAGGAGCAAGAAGATCTCTCAAGATTGTGTCACGGCGGGCCCAAATCCGCTGTGACTTACAATCAACGCAATCAGCCACACACGCAGACAAACACATAATCACACGACGGTAATACATACTAGTCAAAACCCATTCGTAATCTCTAGGATTGCATTCATCCATTACATTTCATCATTCGTTTAAATGAATTTTCTTTGAGATAGAAACAGTGTTATTATTTTAGTCTTACTCGATTCATTTCATTGTGTTTGTACATGTGTGCGTGTGTAACGTTCCTACACCACACACACCTTTTAGATTTTTGTAAAAAGGCTCATTATCCTAAAGACGACTTTTAGCCTTAATCACGGATCAGTGCCTTAATACAGATCTGTAACATAACAAAAGATAATAATCCCTTCACAGACATTCGGTCACTTTATGTTGTAATTTATTTGCTAATTGCTTGTATCTATTCTCACAGTAAAGTAACAACACCGTTAAATTTTTAAAAATATTAATGTAATTAATATTAAAATAATAATAAATATTTTAATCAACTTACACAATGTTGACATTTAATTAAAACATTTATTGAAAGTATTACTGATCTAAACGTGCTTGATTTGGGTTCGCCTTTGACCATGTGCACTGTAGATGTTGAACATGCCCAGTTACGCTGAAGCCTAAAAGCACATACAATCGGCGACGGACGCGGCTCCGGACTTGTCTTGACATTGTAAGGTCAAGCGCTGCCATTGGTCTATCCTTCAGTCAACTTCCGCCAGCCCAAGGATCGACCAATGGCAGCGTTTGACCTCACAAAGTCAAAACGAGTCCGGAGCCGCGTCCGTCGCCATGTGTCACCGGGTTACGATAGTCCGTGACACACGCGCACACCATGCCGTTCGTGGAACAGCCATACCGCTTCCTGTAATTTGGCTCATGGTGGTCAAAACCATGTTGAGATAATCCGAGTCCACCCATAGTCGATAATCCGAGTCCCACCATAGTCACAACATGGTAACTGTAGTGAATAAAGATCGAAAAAGTTACGAATATCGACTTGGAGACATCACTTATTAATTCTAAGTCCTGATATTACGTCCTACAGAGCCAAAATGGCGATAATCAAATGGACATGGATTTAATTTTGCAGCAGCTAGCCTATGTTTATTTTATGTCAATGATAATGGATAACTATCATTGCATGACATTTTAGTAGCGCGAAATTTTGAAACTCTGTCAAAGTAATGTCACAACTTGTTTCCATGACATCGGCAACTTGTTTGATTGTTTACAAACAAAATGCTCAGTTGTTTCTTTGTTACTTGGATACTAATTTAAGAATTGATTAATATTTGTTGAATAATCTTTTATTTTACTTATAGAGTATACCTTTACGATTCTGCAGATGTGATGGTTTTAAAATAAGTTCAATTATTGATGATATTGCTGTTTTTGAGGTATGTATTACATTACTAAACACAATCTGAGTTTTCAGTACTTTTGACATAATATTTCTTCGATTAGTCAAAGCATTTTTTTCCTTACCGATGTATACGTATTATATCATATAAATAATATATAGTGAGTTAAATAAGAATAAAAATCCGCTTGTAAGTTGAAAGCTCGCCATTTTGCAGTAGTTATTAACATCTGTCGGTGTATTCTTTACCTTCGCTCATTTAAATGCTCACGCATGTTATGCCTACCATAATATTGCTCATGTGTAATTTGCACCAAGCATCCTTTCTTCAAGACGTGTAAATAGGGTGTCTTAATTTCAGTGATGGAAACAGACACTGAATCAGATTTGGACCTAACAGCCAATGAGAGTGAACCACTTCTCAACCTCCAAACGGACCCACGGGTACTATGGCTGAAGAAGCGAATTTTGTCATACATTGGCATGGACGATGATGAACTGTTTTACAACATGATGGACTTTCCTAATGCAAAGGAAAAGTTATCAACATTTCTCAATGTACCATTGAAGCCTAATGAGCTTTCATTAGATAAACGAACATTATATGTGACTAAGATCATTGTTGATAAACTTATTCATGAAGACATTGAATTTACAGAATGGAGTAAGTTGGATCTTAACTTACAATCATTTTCTTTGGTTTTTTATCACTGTTATTGTTTTTTATTCCCATAAAATCTCTGCAGGAACTGTTAAAAACAATTTACAATACAATACAGTACAATTTTTGTAAATTACTTTAAATATAATTTAGTTAAAAAAACTTTTGTAATTTGTTTGCTACAATATGTAATAGTTAAAAATAAAAGTATGCATGCCTTTAAAGAGTGTAGATTTCTATTACTATCAATTAGTAACTATTAGAATAAACTGAACATGTACTATTGATTGAGCATAGGTTACAAAACAACATTTCCACTGTCACACAAACAATGCTTTTACTACAAGTCGCTAAAACAAAGTGCTGTATGATTTTAGGAATCATCCCTCCACCTGCACCACCACCACCCCCACAAAAGAAAAAGAAGAAAAAACCCAAGACGCCACCCCCTCCAGAACCAGAGGAAGAACTAACAAAGAAAAGTGCGAAAAGTATGAAGAGCATGAAAAGCATGAAGAGCATGAAAAGCATGAAGAGCATGAAAAGCATGAAAAGTATGAAAGGTTTGTAAAAACAATTTTGCAACTTATAAAATGACATAAAATAGTTTTTTTTACACTAGACAACAGAAAAGGGATATTGCATTGTACTCACAATACATGGCCAATAGGGCTCCATTATTGCAGAGCCATCCTTCAAACAAAGCTGTCTGAGTGTGGGCAATGGGTGAACTTACCTATATTTTCTATGCATGACAACCAAAACTCGATAAAAAAAATTATAAATATAGCCGCCATGTTGAAAATCGTACCGGTGATGTCATATTTTATGATCGCTGTTTCGATAAAAATTCAAAGTGGCGGTATCTATTAATTTTTTTTTAAATACAGTTGTCGATAAATCGCTATATCATATCGTGTTTTGGTGATCATGCTAATGCAGGAACAAGCACAGCAGCAAACAGCAAATGCTGTTATAATGCAAATGCGACGCAAAACAGCACTTGTTTTTATTAGAACAGCATTGTTTTTATTAGATGCAAACCTGTAAAGTATATTTAAAATTATCATGCCCATCTATTTTGCTAATTTTGTTATTATTATTATTCTATTACAGAGATGGAAATAGAAGAAGAAGGTAAGCATTTAAGGAATACTTAATTACCGACGATTATAAATAGGTAAATAGTTTTGACGACCTGATTGGCGAGCGCAACCTTTGCTTTAAACGCAAGGGGTCGCGAGTTCGATTTCCGATTTAGGTCAATTTAGAAAACGGCCTTTTCTAAATTATGCTGGGAGACCCCCTGGCAAAATACATTGTGTGGTGCCTCGTAACAGTCGTAACACAAGGACGGTAATTCCTTACTTCGAGACCATTAGTGTGTTGTCTAGCGCATATTATACAGGGTTACATTTCAAGATAGTGCCAAATTTTAAAAATAAGGTCTATAGAACAATATATAAATACTAATATATCGTAATTAATTTTAGTCGTCGTATTTCTGGAGTAACCGCCGCTCCAACAAGAACCTCATGCAGTGCACATACGGTGCAATTTAATCGAGTAATCGTAATTTTTCTACGTACCTATTCTATTTTTCAAATGCAGAATGGAAAAAATAATGAAAAATAATAAGTGTTTTTACGTAGATCGATTAAGTTACTGATTGTGAGTGGTCCCTCAAAAATTGGCACTACCGTGAAATGTAACCCAGTATATTAATAATATTTTTTGGTCTCCTTTCCTTTTCCTGTAATTAATTTTACTCATGATTTATTTTATCTTTTTAAATCCTGTACCTGGTATGCTGAAACCCTTGGACATAATGTCGTTCCTACTTCTCTTCCTGACCTGACATAATATGTGGATGATGTGGATTGGTGGATCTAATTTGGCTATGGTTATTATATTACTTAATTTTTTCTCCCTATTTATGTTTTGTATTTGTTGTGTACCTAACAATAAGTAGCTCCTTACCACGAATAATGTGTCAATCGACCTCTTCAAAAAATCACTATTAAAAAAAGGTACATAGGGCCCCATACATTATTTTAAGTAGTGTTACAGCCACTCCGATGGAGCTGAGTTGCTCGGACATTGACCTCTAGAGATTTCCCTTTTTTTAATGAGAAGCAACGGACTAAGAAACTTAAAACTGACCAACTAAAATTGGTGGTTTTCCTTATTTTTTTCCAATTTTTTTATTGTAAGTTAAAAAGGCCCATACCAACTTTTAGTTTAGTGTAAATAGTGGTCCATACAACTGAACCGCCAGCACCTTTGACAATTTTTTTTCCCAAAACAGACCAATTCGAAATTGAAACTGCGGCGGCAACAATAACAGAAGAAGAAGTAGATCCTAAAAGCACATATGACTTGGAACACGTGGAAGAGGAGGAGAAACCTCGTATCACCGAAGAAAAGTATTATTTTCCGCCTCGTAAGTACTTATTACTTAATTCTATCTATACTAATGTACAAGTAGTCAGTTACATTCTGTAACAGGTAATTGATTATTAAAGAGTAATATTCTTTAAACAAAGAATTTTATCAAAATTGACATATGGAACTGAAACGTGGCCTTTCACAATGGGCCTCATAAAAAAGCTTCAGGGTTGCACAGCGTCAGCATGTTATGGAAAGAGCTATGCTCGATGTTTCTTCTTTGATAGACAGACGGACGGTTTGGTAAAGGTTGCAGGAAGCCGCTGGATTCAGGTCGCTTTCAACCAGCCAATATGGAAGTCATTGGGGGAGGCCTACGTTCAGCAGTGGACGTCCTATGGCTGAAATGATGATGATAATTTATCAAAACAACAGACGCATCTTCAAGATGCTAATGTTATGTACCTATGTACTGTATATGCATCTTTGAGCTTTTGATAAGTAATATTGCAAAATTCTAAGACAATAGCTAAAACACACATAAAGGCTAAACAGATTTGGTTAAAAAGTTCTTCAAAGGCTTTGATTAAAATAAGGTAATATTTTTAATTTGATAAATGTATAGTTTCTGTCCTGTCACAAAGCCTCTATATAGACTGCTATTTTTTTATTAAAATGTCTAGCTCCTTACAGTTCTGTGTCACAAAATGTCTCAAAAGACTACAACGATAGCTTCTAGCTTGTAAGGCCTTTTACAATGTGTAATTCCAAATACGCAAAAACCTCTTAGGGGACGATTTACAACATTTAATTTTGATATGAGATCAAAAGTTTACCCTATACAGATGATATCACGTGACCAAGAATAGAACATCGTTGTTTGTAGTGTTTGACCAGTGTTTGTACCAGAATCAGCGCCTAAGAGGTTGCCTATTTGGAGTTACATGTTGTAAGTAAGTTCAAACTTGGTAAAATCGATTCCCTATTGAAACAAACCTTGATGTGTTTAGCACCCGAGGAGGTGGATCCGGATGTCGACGGCACTTTGGAATTCTATACTGTTGTTGTAAGAATACATGCTAAAAAAGCTATCAGTATTTTATACACTTGCTTGTACATTTTATATAATTTATTAATTAGTTTATTTTGTACATAGTATCCTATAGACTATACTATGGAGATCCTGTTATAGGCTGTTTTTTAGTTAGTAGCCATATTAAATGTGTATTAAATGTTGTTGCATGTAGTCAACATTGAAATCGTACAAAAACCTGATTATCCATATTATGGCTACGGAATAATAACGTCAAATATTAAACTGTAGCGAGAGCACCTGATGTTTACTTGTTAGCAAATTCTTACTTTTATGTAAATATTTTTTATCGTAATCGCTTTTTTTGTATCAATTATTGTTTGTATAAAATTTAAATATCACTATTTTTGTCGTATTGCTTATCTTATTATAATAATAATAAACAAACATCTGTTTACAAAATAATAAATTTGTGCGTTAGTTTATTATTTTTAATCTAGTTTGTGAGGTGGATTGGTGCCTAATCTTTTTTTCTAGCCACGCCACTATTTCCATCTCATTTTTGTTAAATGTTTAACCGTATTTTTCTAAACGTCTCTACAAAAACCGTCATTTTATCGACATTTGTTTTGAAAGATATTATAAAAAGTACTTTCTAGTTCTTAGTAGAAAATACAAACTAGATACTTATTACCTTTATGTTTGATTGAAATAACTTATCTTTGTTGTCATCAATAAGATTTAGCTTTTTACGTAAAATATTTTATAGTTTTGTAAATATTTAATTTTCAGCGCTCCATACCCAGAATAATTCAGTACCCAAAACTGATTCCTGTATTCGGCGCGTTCACGCCCCAGAACACGCACCGAAACCGCCGCTACTTTTACTTTGTGCGACAGACGCAAGATGGCATCCCATTGCTGGATAACGATGAGCTGACTCAGCTGATGATGGCCAAGTACATACTAATTGGGTCAACAACGGGGAAAGTTTTGATGAGCTTGGGAATGCGGCTGAAAGAGGTAAGATGTTTAGCTATAGTTTTTTTTTTCTTACATAGCACACTGGCCCGTTTTTATTACGTTAGGAAGGTAAAAACTCCATACATAGACTAGCGCACACACTGAAGTGTACATAAACCAATAGTTCACACATGGTGTGGTTAGTTCTAAGACATGTAATGTGCATACATTATTACGTAGGAGAGATACCTCTCCTACGGGAAATCACGGCACGAAGGCCGGTCCTTTTGTAAGGCGTTCGTAGGGATACAGATCCAACACGAAGAGGCCCCTTTGAGATACGATAATGAGTTGGGATATGTACACCTAGAGGATATTATCTCTGTCTGTACTATTGAGAAGATACAGCCAAAGAAGACAGCACCCGCTAGGTGCAAGGACTATTGCAGATAAGATGGGAACTATACCGGGTCTATGGAAAGTAACTTGAATGACTGGTTGCCGGGATATTGATGAGACAACGGGACGCCTGCCATATCGAATGTCTAATCTCGATAATCAGTGCAGACGGTGACTCGCCGCTTACTAAATGGGCCGCCCTATTAAAGCCACCAGAAGGTAGCCAGAGTAGCAACATTGGTGTGAACAGCTAAGGTTGTAGAGAGGAGAGTCTGCGGGGTGGAAAATCCCAGTGCTAAACGCACTAGTCAACGGGCCCCCGGCGTTATGACACTTTACACTTCCAACCTGGAGCACAGGTTCTGCTCTTGCAATTCTAATTTCGGCCGGCCAGTTAGTAGTCCCGAAGTGGTGGTAGGGTAAAGCTATATTTTGGGACGTGTATAAGTGCCCGGAAGAGGGCCTATATAATGAACTAGCTTTTGCCCGCGGCTTCGCTCGCGTTAGTTTTGATTTTGAGTGAATGTATGAATGTCAAACTCAGTAATTAAAAAAAAACTCTAAAAAACTTCTTTAAAGACAATATTTTTTACTAATACAGCCAGCAGCAGCATGACCATCAAAACACGATATGATATGATATAATATAGCGATTTATCAATTTTAGGATAACGCGGGTCTCGTTCTATACATCAAATGCAAAAATAGAACCTTTGTGTTAGGATCACGTATGGCTGTCTGTTAGTCCGTCTGTTGCAACCAATTAGCTCCGAAATTACTGGACCGATTGAATTGCAATTTGGCACAAATAATTTCAAGAATTTTTATGTTTACAATATTCAATTTTAAAATCAAAGTTCCAAAAAACCATGAAATCTACACCCATATTGATAGATATTTCAACTCCATCGCATCCCAACAGGGGAGATGGATTTCACGTCCGCAACGTTAAATTTTAAAATCGTTGTTTTCGTAATCAGCGACCCAATAAACCATAGAAACAATACCCATGTTGATTTCCAGACTTTGTCAGCCCCCTACCCCTCTTTAGGGGTTGACTTTTCAAAAAATCGGAAACACATGTTTACTCATTTATCGTAAGGAGAACCTACTCCTGTGAAGTTTCGGATAAAGGAGTCTGACTAATCTTGTTTACCCATACAAACTTTGGACTCCCATTTCACCCCTTTAGGGGATGAATTTTAAAAAATCCTTTCTTAGTGATCCCTAGATTTCATAAAAAACCTACGTGTCAAATTTAGAATCTCTAAAACCCGCGGTCTGACTGTGCGTTGATACTTCAGTCAATCACTTTTGCCTTTTATATATGTATATAGATAAATTAATATAGAATTGAGTAAGGTGCTGCGCATACATCGCAGTGGTGCGGTATTTTTGACCGTGAAGCAATAAAAACCGCGTCTGCTCATCGATGCCCGCGGCTGCCCGCGCCGCGTACTCAACGTACACGATGGTCAGTTCAGGACAACCATTCTAGTAGACGGCGCAGACTAAGCTAGCCGCCCGCGCCTCCGTCTGCGTTAGTGTATACAAACTGGTTTGTGCGATCCACGGCGGGCAGCCACGGACATGCCGCGGTGCGGGGCGGTCTTATTGACCGCCGTGTGCGTTGCGGTATACGATTCCCTTTGGTCTATTGTTCGCGGCGAAACTGTCCGGCCCGCCCTGCTACGTCGTGTACGCAACGCCTTGATATCTCGAAAACGGTGCGTCCTAGCTCAAAATAAACAAAATTTTGGCCCCCGTAGACCCCAAGCGACGTCACTGGAACACATTTAAACTAATCTAAAGCAGACCTTCATCGGGGGTTGAAATCAGGTAAGTAGCATTAGAGATCAGAGTTCCCCGCGTAATTCCTATGTCCCATGGGAATTCCGGAAAACGATATACTTTATGTCACTTCCACAACTGAAAAGAATCTCATATGATGAAATACATCTCTAACGGCTTAGGCTGTAGAGCGTGCCAAAAAATTATAAACACACATACATACGCTCGAAAAACATAACCCCTCCTACGGCAGCCGAGTGAAAATAACAATGTATGTTGGGTTAGTTTGCAACCATAAGTCGAGAATTATCTCGACTGGGTTGATTATTAATTCGACAATAACAAAATTTTATCCCTTTTGAAATTCTAACACAACCAATTTAAGTTGAGTAAGTTTACTATAAACATAAGTTTAGTGATTATAACTTTTAAAATGAAGGACTTTCAAGACACAACTTAATTTCCTTTTTCACCCCTGAGTTGAATAATCAAGAACGCTGTAATACATAAATTTATTTTCAATCGTCACCATAAATACAAAATTTGAAAATTATTACTTGAAACTGATATGCTTTCATTAAATTTTCATCCCCTATTTTACCCTATAATAAACTTAAGCTATAATTTCTAAAAAACCTTTCTGTATGTCAACACTGTATAAGGTAAGGCTGTGCATTGATATATCAACAATGAGTCAGTTTACCATTTTATATAAATAGATAACTGAAATACAAAGTTTCTTCCCTCTTTTACCCTACTTAAGGGTTGAATTCAAGAATTTTTTATGTCCACAATATTTAATTTCCAAATCGATGTCATTTTCGTAATTAACATCCCAAAAAACCATAAAATCGACACCCATATTAATATTTAGACATTTCAACCCCATCGCACCCCAACAGGGGGATGATATTTTACGTCCGCAACGTTGTATTTTAAAATTGTTGTTGTTTTCGTAATCAGCGACCCGATAAACCATAGAAACAATACCCATGTTGATTTTCAGACTTTGTCACCCCTTTTACCCCCTTTAGGGGTGGATTTCGCAAAAAACCTGAAACACGTGTTTAATCATTTATTGTTAGGAATACTCCTGTGAAGTTTTGAATAATATAGTCTAACTAATCTTGTTTCCCCATACAAACTTTGGGCCCCCATTTCACCCCTTCAGAGGGTGAATTTTGAAAAACCCTTTCTTAGTGCACCTCTAGACCTTATAAGAAACCTACATGCCAAATTTGGAATCTCTAGCACCAGCGGTTTGGGCTGTGCGTTGATATGTCAGTCAGTCAGTCAGTCAGTTTCTTCTTATATATATATAGATAAATGAGTATTATAAGTATTATGAGTTAAGGAAAGCACAAGAGGCGAGGGCCAAAAAAATACGGGCCCTCCGAAGGATCGGGATCCGAGGTGTCGTCACTCACCTACAGCTTGCCACAAGCTGCCCCTGCGGGGTTATTATTATGGAACGTGTCAGTATCCAGAATAACGGCGAACGTTGCATCAACGTTCAATTTGTCTCGTTGTACAAGTTAAAATTTAGGTCAATGACGACTTCCGTAGCGGAGAGGCGAGCACGCCGGACTTGCGACGCCATCTCTGAGGTCTCAGGTTCGATTCCCAATTAGGTCGATGTAGAAAACGTACTTTTCTATATTGTTTCGGGTATGTGTGTTGTGGTACTGTCGTTTTTTTTAAATTTCGATAACACAAGTTGTTTAGGTAAGTAACTACCTTATTAGGATCAGAGCAATGAATGTGATGTTGTTAATGCAACCAAAAAATAATTTTAAAAATGAAATGTGCATGTAATAGAGATTCATTACAGAAGCAAAACCTGGCAGAAGACTTTGTCTTGTAGAGTTGGAACCTCGTCTTTTTTGAACCGTGTTGCGGCAATCTAAAATAAACCTTGAAATATGTTTTTATTCCAGTCGTTTATACCACTATTCAACAATCAATTCCGTGAGGTCACAGCAAGAGAGCAAGATTCAAGTCAATCGGGGTTATCCAGGCAAATCTCCTTTGCTGGAAAACATCACAAGATGGATGAAACTGCTTCTCAAGTGAGACTTGTTCATACATTTTCTTGCCTATTAATTTTCTACCTGGGTAGTTAAAAATGCGAATGTTTTCTCTAATCCACAGGTAAACTATCTTCGACCGTCGGACTACCGCAGGATGTCAAATATAGCTAGAGGTGAAAACGCTGAAAGAAGGTAATAACTACAGTACATTTTATTAAGATGTGTGATGTGATGATTACCAAAGTATGCTACCCATGCCTCAGTTGTGGATGGACTAACACGACCATTTTTAGATGACATTTATTACAAGCATTTCCGTGCTTCGGAAGGCACTTAAAATGTAGGACACTTGCTTTATATTACTCGTTTGGCCTATATAAGTCTTCTTTACATTCGACAGTTAGGTTAAGTCATATTTGGCTAACAGCACCCTTCCACATCCCATCGCACTAGACCCGCGTGGTGGAATGTAGCCCAAACCACCCCATGTTACGCACTTATAAGCTTACTTTTTTTTAGGATTTCTAAAGTCTGAATGAAAAACAACCCTTAATTATTTATGGATTCATTCGTGTGACTGTCGGTCCGCATGTCACAGGCTCACAGCTAATTGTACCGAATCTACTAAAACGATTAATTTAAAATTGTATAGATACATGCACGTATATATAATTGATTTTGAATGGCAAATTAGAAAATTTTGTCTGAAAAAGAACGGATCCTTATTTTTTTAAATAATTTAAATACAAGTTGTTTTCGATTTATTTAGGAAATAAAAAACTGGCTGAAAACTGACTATTCCCCTCACTGATCTTCGAAACTACTTGCTAATCCAAAAATTTTAGAAACCTGTTTTTTATGCATCTGAAATATGGAAATAATTCTTTACCTATATATATATATATATATATTTCTTTATATATATTACAGAAAAACCTATAAGAAGTTTGGAACCCTCTCTACGCGAGTTCAACTAACGCTTGTCCGGTTTTTACCATACAGTTTACTTTACCGTGTCAGTGACTTTTAAGTATACTGAGGTCAGAGATGTACAAAATAGTTTTAAAAAAGTATTTAAATACAAAATGCAAATAGTTTTCTAATTTACTATTTCAAATGCAAAATACAAAATACTTTTGCTTTTTGTATTTTAAATACTAAATGCAAAATAGGTATTTTTAAAATACTTTATTCAAATAAATACTTTTAGATGAAATTGTATTCTCTAATTATCAAAGATTTAAAACATTACTAGTTGTTTAAAAAGAGCATCATGTTGCATGTTGCGTCTGTGTAGACGCATGATCATACCACCACCATAATGAACGCGCAGCACACCCTCGATACAAGCGTGGCCTGGGCGAAGGAGCGCGGTAACCTAGTCGCAGTCTTAAGATGTGATCTCTCCTTGGCGGCCATTATGGCGAGGATGGTCTCCAGGAAGGAGTCTTGGCAGGCGGTGCTCACCTTCTGCGAGGCTGTCATCTTGCAGAAGGAAGCAGCGGAGAAGAAGCCTCAGCTGACGCTCCAGTTATCCGCCGACGACACACTGAGCACCAGTGAACTATCACCTCCTCTTCTTGCCTCTTCCTAATGGGCCCCAGACGGCCGACACGGAGGTGTCTGTCGTCTGCTTAAGGGGGGCCCGCGATGGCGTAGCGCGTGTTCTTGCGCGCCGCTAGTAGAAAACTGGGAGAGGTATGGGAAGCCCCACTCCCCCAAAGCCAGGTGGCGCTCGCTGACAGGCGAGCCACAGCCGATCTGGGACTGCGGAAAATGCCTATGGCAAAACCCGTAGTTCCTTCTCATATGGCTCCGGAGGGACACCGTCAGGTTTTTAGGCGGTATACGGCTTTACTCAAAGGTCCGAAGACCCACATAACCTCTCATAACAAGGCCTCTCGAGGCTACTTGTACTAAATTTTACTAAATATGATCGGATTGGTCACTCATCATCACTCACAAGCGCTAGGTAAGTGTGCTCAACTTTGTAATGACAGCCAAAGCGCTGCCGCCACTGAGCTACAAGCATTCAGGTTTACTGAGGAGTCTGAATCATCATTAAAAATATAGTAAGACTCAATTTCTTCTCTTCCTCCTTTATTTTCGTTGATGATTATAGGTGTTCACTTTTAAAATCTGCATGTTTAATTTTCATTTTTAAACTTAGCAGTAAAGTATTTTGCATTTTACGAACACAAAATACATTTAGAAAAGTATTTCAAATAAAATACAAAATACTTTTTTCAAAAAGGTATTTAAATACAAAATATAAAATACGTATTTTGCATTTTGTATTTGCATTTTAAATACAAGTATTTCAAATAAGTCGCAACTCTGACTGAGGTAGGTACCAGGTTACCCTTTCCGAGCGATTATCTTGCACCCTTATCTACGGACAAGAGTCTAGTCCGTAGATAAGGATGTAGTCTAGTCACTAGACTAGGACTTTCCATCGCCTCCGGATTAATAGCCGTCTAATCAAACTGCACGAGAGAGAGCAGTAATCAGGACACTCATGCAGTTTGTGCGGTAAAAAAAAGTAAAATAAATGTTTTACTCTTAAAAATGTGTACTGTACTACTGTAATATTTTTTGTTTTAGAATAAAAAATATGCGTTCAGAATCAGCCACCGAAATGCGTAGGCCAGTTAGAAGACCGACATCGGCATTTGAATCGGTAATTCTTACCACTTGAATAACTTTTGTCTTGTGAGCGACTTAATTTTTAGTCCTTGGTAATTGTTCATATTTTAGGGTTGTTTCCTACGTACCACAATGACAACATGTGTGCTAGCTAACTAGCGCCCAGTTCATATGAACATGAATGGATTATTAATTTACACGGACCACATTTTGCCGTCAAATTCAACCGTGTGGGTGCTTCCGACGACATCGCAACCACCAGCGAAACTGTGAACGTTGCCGCTGGCCAGTGATCTGTCTGTTTGCAAACACTGGCCACAACAAACCACATCGATATTTCTAGTTATTACAACGCAACTGCAAAAAGCTGCAGCAACTATTTACACGTAACGACTGCTTGACCACTTTTTGTAGCTGCGATGTGGTGTGATTGTGGTTCGTACGTGTGAAACAACCCTTAGGGTAATTATGGTTTGTAATCTTAATACTATGAATGCAAAAGTGTTTGTTACTCAATTACGCTTTATTGGCTAAACTGAATTAGCTGGTGTTTGGCCCAATTATACAAGGTGTTAATGCAATAATGCAAAACCTTTTAGAGGATGATTGTACTGCTCAAATATAGAAACCTTTTCTATGTGCCAACATCAAAATCGCAAATAAAAACTTTCTCAAACTAACCCGCGACCAGCTGACATTATTTTGTATGAAACATATTTTTATATATTTTTTAAATTTTATGTTTGTGCCGTATATTTTTTGATGATTGACAGCAAGTGGAATTAAACGCAGCTGATACGGCCGGGGCCAAAACAGACGTGCAAAAATCCACCGCTGAGGAAGTCACAACTGATATCAAAGGATTGGTCTCCATTGTCGATTGGTGTGTATGGCATTTGTTTAATAATATTATATTGGTACATTACTAAGTGGTAATGTGCATGGCACGCTCACTAGCGTAGCGTATGTAAATGTTTAGTACGTCAAAGCAGTTAAACATCAATCACGTCACGTGAATCGCATCAACGTTATCAAAACATCGTTTGATTTAGATTATTGATCTGGACTTACTACGTGCGCAATAAAAAAATATTAAGTAAATTATAATATTTTAGAAAACATAGTCTATCCTAATTTCTTCTGTTTACAGGACAATAGAACACATCGAAGGTGAAATACAACTGCCCATGCCGAATATGGACACCTTCATGGAAGAGCAACCTGGCACTGTAGGGTTCGCTGACCCCGAGTTGACTGCTCAATTGGAGGAGACGGTGGCGATGTGGCAAACCCATATTGATAATACTATCACACAACAGCTTGGCAAGGTAGTATTGTTTTTAAATTAAGTACGAACTAATGCGTCCGCTCAGGAGCCAACTGGTTAATAATATTTTTTATGTTTTTGTTCCAGACAAGAGAAGGTCAAGGCCCAGTAGCAGAGTACAAGTATTGGCGCGAGCGAGACGCCGAGATATCGCTGCTTGTTGAACAACTTAAACAACCTATGGTCGTCAAAATACTTGGGATGCTGCAGAAAACTGATTCGCCCGCTTTAGATGTAAGTTTACATTAGCAAAAAGCCAACATTACGCGGTGTTCCCAGGCGGTCACCCATCCAAGTACTGACCGCGCCCGACGTTGCTTAACTTCGGTGATCAGACGAGAACCGGTGTTTTCAACGTGGTATGGACGTTGGCGATAATGGTGCTGAAAAATACGTATAGGACTCACAGTATGTTGATAGATTTAGTTCAGAAAAAAACGGATAGGTGGCATTATTAGTATGCAATGATATTTTCTTGTTTGTTATTTATAGAGCAATTTGTTTGAAGAGCATTTTCACCGGCACCAATGGGTTTGATCAAATAGAATGTTTGATCGTATTATCCTCTTAGGGGCGCCTATTAGTAGACTTTCTGAGGTCCCACGGATTAGGCGGCCAGTAAGTTTATAGAGGAATAATATAGATATTTGGTGTTTATTTACTATATAAATAGTTTTTATTAAAATAAATCATTTGCACGTTTGTAATTCACAACAACAAAAATTTGGTAACCGGTAAAATTTTAAAACAATATTATGGTCCTATTTTATTATTTAACTTCCTTTTGGGGTGAGATTGTACTGCTTTTATACAAAAATTTTTACTATGGGACATTTCGAAAAAAAAAGTTTAATTTTCTATACAACCCATCAGTTGATTGATCGACTATTTAGTAAGAAGTAAATTAATTTTTTCTATTTCGACGTTCATGCCAATTTGTAATAGGCTATTTGCCTTGTACCAAAATTTACTTAACTAATTATTTAGTTTAATAGATTGCACCATATGGAACCAAAACATATCAATAGTTGTTAAAAATAATACATGATTACTGTAAAAAATATATTTTCGAATGTTATATTTTTGTCGGTATTTCAAATTGTCAAAAACGCCGGCAACAATGACAGGCACGTACCATTGATTAACTTTGTACTAGAACTGGCATCCCAAAGCAAGATTATGCGCTACGCTCGCACATTGTATGATTAGTGTGACCGTCGACGAAGGTTTTTGACATGCCTTTTCTAGTACTTTATAACTCAATGGATATGTAAGGGCTCGTGACGTCACAAACAAGTACATCATGGCCGACGGCGTTTTCACTGGCTTTTAAAAACACAAAGAATAAAATACTAATTTTTATTATATTCGAATGTTTAAAAATTAAAATAAAATAGTTGACGCTTTATTTAAATATTACCAACAATAATAACTCTATTCATGAAAATAGTCAAATAGCCTATTGCGGTAATGGATCTGTAGAAATATCTAAAAGTAAGTAAACAAATATTTGGTATAAAAGGCAATGTGAGCGAAGGCATGGTGTCTTTCACACTACGAAACTCCGCGTAGCTATAGGTCTGCTCATATTCGTTTTTAATTAAATAAAAAGTATTATTTTAAAATCAAATAGTCTTATTCTTTTAGTCTTTCTTTTAAAATTGGTTAACAACGGCAAAAAGCCAACATCACGCGGTGTTCCCAGGCGGTCACCCATCCAAGTACTGACCGCGCCCAACGTTGCTTAACTTCGGTGATCGGACGAGAACCGGTGTTTTCAACGTGGTATGGACGTTGGCGAAAATAGTGCTGAAAAATACATATAGTACGCACTAATGTTGTGACATGAAGTTGGTTCGAAACAAAACGGATAGGTGGCGTCAGTAGTATTTAATTATATTTTTCATGTGTGAAGTTTAATAAAGAGCACTTGACGAGCCTTTTACCCACCTTCAATGGAATTGATCAAATAGACACGTTTTATCGTATCAGCCTCTCAGGGGCCTTATTATAGTGTACACTTCCCTCGGACCCACGGACTAGGCGACCAGTTAGACGAATACTTACATTAACAAGTCTGCGTGTTTAATATTTCCTTTCGAACACAAAATAATTATCGATATTGGTTAACGTAACGTAACTAATGATCGCTAAACATACATAAAAAAAGATCCGGACGAACTGAGAATCTCGTCCTTTGTTGAAGTTGGTTAAACATTATATTACCGGTAAAATTTCAAAACAATAAGGTCCTTTTTATAATTTAACTTTCTTTTAGGGGTGATTTTACTGCTCATATTATACAACAACTTTTACTATGGGACATCTTACAATAAAATTTTCCCATGCAACCCAACAGCAAATTAAATATTAGTAGATTCGTCCCTATTTTATTTAGTTTATTGATGTTAATGTTGGTGCTTTTAAGTGGTTGTATTTGACGCGTAGAATCATTTCTAAAAAGGAAGTTAGCTAAAAGTTTTACAATGGCAAAAAGCCAACATCACGCGGTGTTCCCAGGCGGTCACCCATCCAAGTACTGACCGCGCCCGACGTTGCTTAACTTCGGTGATCGGACGAGAACCGGTGTTTTCAACGTGGTATGGACGTTGGCGATAAATGCTCTGAAAAATACGTATAGCACGCACCATGAAGCTAGTTCGAAACAAAACTGATAGCTGGCGTCAGTAGTATTATATTTTCGTAACATAAATTTGCAGTGCTATTATGATGAGTGCATTATGATGATTATTACAATAGAATACACATTTTATAGCCATATTAACAAAACATATTTTTTAAAATATTATTGTCAACGATCTTATAATATTTGATATTAAATTATTTCAGGAGTTCAGGCGTTATAAAGAAGTACTTGTCGAACAGTATAATTTGGCTGGAGACAACTTGAAATTCCTCTCCACCCTAATGCGGTTTTTTACTGTAAGTAGCCTTTACCTATTAGATACCTTTTTTAAACCTCCACGGCTGGGCAAAGGTCTTACCCAAAACCGTACATGCTTGTCTGATGAGGGCTAAAGTCTACAAATCCTTGGTGTGGCTCTACCAACAGAGTTGGTAGACTGACAATTTGGTTGGTGCAATGACAGTAGATTTCCTTATATACCTTGCATGTACTTTCATTGCAAAACAACGCAGTTTAGCACCATACAAATATTATTTTTAACAATTATTACCTTCAATTTAAACTTAAATAGCTAACGATGTTTTCAAATCTTGGAAGTCAATTTGAATTTTTCGATTTAGAACTTTGTAAATTGGGACATTCGGATGACAACATAATTGGATACCTTCGTACTGATCTGATGATAAAGTCAGGAGGTGGACAGTGGAACTCTTTAATGACTACTAGTAATACCTTCGTGCTTGGTTACATTTGGTTCGTTTTGACGATTTCAATACAATATATAAAAGGGTTTTATAGTTTTTAGGGTTCCGTGCCTCAAAAGGAAAAACGGAACACTTATAGGATCACTTTGTTGTCCGTCAGTCTGTCTGTCCGTATGTCTGTCAAGATCTTTTATCGTGGGAACGCGTGGAGGTATCGAGTTAAAATTAAAACCATATACTGAAAGTCTACAGTCCCTTGAAGCTGTGAAAAAATTAACGTACGGCCGTTTATGCCGCAACAAACGTAGGTATATTTGGATACTCTTAAGAAAATCAAAATTTATAGGGTACTTTCCGATGACCTAGAATTATAAAATTTGGCTAGTACCTAATATCGTCTCATACAAGTACAGGGAAAAATCAGAAAACTGTAAATTTGTAATTAATTAGTAATTAAACTGCGAGTCTCGGTTCCTGAACTATGTATAATGTGTACCTACCTAAAAAAAATCCGGAATCCTCGGTGGCGAGTTCGACTCGCACTTGTCCGATTTTTTAAACTATAATTTCAAAATCATTTAACCCAGGTAATTGAGGACGATTCGCCTCTACAGCAAGTGGTAGAAATGCTGCCTGAACTAGTAGAGAGCATTTACATGATGTGGGTGCTTTCTAAAGGGTACCGGACCGATGAGACTATGGTGCCTCTCTTGGAGAGGATCTCGTGGGCACTCTGTGACAAGCTTGAAAGGTTCCTTAACTTGCATAAGTTGTTCGAGTAAGTACATTTATAACATTTTCCTGGGCTATAAAGGCTTTATATTTACTATGTGAATATGTTTAAGTAACACATTTTTTTTTTTTTTTGTTTTACAATATGGTAATAAGTATTTTAACGTTAGTTACTTTGCGTTAGTTGATCCCTGCTTCCTCCGTTCTTTTTGACGTGCTCTTGTCTGTACATTTTTAATTTATGACAACGCTTTGGACATTACATAAAAGTACACCGATGTCTCACGTACTTATCTCTACAATGAGATTGTTATCTACCGCATTAAATTAAACCTTTTTATTTCGGATAATAAAACAATCAAACAAAATCGTCACTAACCTAAGTAATTACAGATTTTAATTTACAATATTTTTTTCCAATTTCTTAAGCAAACCAAACGAAGAAGTCCTTACTCTTGCACGAACGGGTCAAAAAATAATGGAAATGTGGCATACATTGTACAAGGAAACCAGACGGAATATCGAGCTCAGTGGCAAAGGCGCGCGCTGGGAGTTCGACCAGCCGCTCCTATTTACGCGAACAGATTATATTGGCACTGTTGCCAGAGATCTTGGGGATGTTGTTCAAGTTAGTGAATAGTTGCTCTCCTTTTAATTCTCTCTCTTTTTATCCCTGTTGGTTTTATTTTCGGATCAAGCTCCCGCCATAGATATGTCAATGATCCTACCTTATTGGAGTTGATAAACATATCGATTAACAAATGAACCGGAACATTTATGATTTCAATGATCTAAACCTTACCATCAAATGAATCGGTATATTTATTATTTTAATGAACCTACCTTATTGGAGTTGATAAAAGTATTTATTAACAAATGAACCGGCACATTTATGATTTCAATGATTTAGACGCACTATACAGGGTGTTCTTAAAACATCAACAACCTCCTAGAGGCTGATTCTGGTGCTTAAATACAATAACTTTTTCTATGGGATAATATAATTTCACTGCTTCAAAATCAGCCTCTAGGGAGTTGTTGATGTTTTTAAAATAACCCTGTTTAACTTTTATTTTTAGTCACATTTTATGTATCCATGTACCCTACAATGGCAAACAAACAAACAATGGCAAATAAGCAAATAAATAAAGAACTACACATTTCCATACAGCAAAGTATACAATACATGTGTAGTTGTACTCCCCCCCCCCCTTAAGTTACATAGCTGGGTCACGCGACGCGACGCGGCAGGCTTGCAAATATGCGGCCGCCTCCGCTAACCACTTAACAATGGCTAAGATTCACTCGTTGTATATTGTAAACAATAAACAAACTTATAAAATCATTTTATTTATTCGAACCTATATTAACCCGCAGGTTCTAATAGATTTTGAGCGCATTTTCGGCCTAGAACTAAAGTCGATCATTAGTGACCCGACGCAGATAGATAACGTGCGCAAGCGTGTCAAGAATCTCGTGTATCCCATCCGCACTATAGACTTTAGTGTTTACGTGTTCGATAATAAAGAGAATTGGGACGTTATTATGGGAGACTTCTGGAACGAAGTGCGGTATTTGGAGGAGGAGGCTAAGAATTATATTAACCAGAGCTTCGGGAATTTGAGGTACTTATAACTAGCTTTAAACTAACATTAACTTCCTATAGGTAACTATTAAGGTAAGTATCTATAGACTTGAACATTAACTTGTAACATAACAACAAGCCGCTTTAATGTATCGACCTTTTACAAACCGATCTTTGAGCACCACTCTCGATGTTTTGTTACAACCTGATTTTACAAACCAACCAGCGTATTGGTGTAACATTTGAAAAAGAAAAAAGCAAGAGCGAAGGATGAATTGCATTTCAACGAATAGTGAACGCAATGACCGAAAGAAATGTTACAGGTAAACGCTCACTCATTGCGTAAAAAAATTAAAACTATGGTCTTATGTTAATTTTTAATATTTTGATATTGAAAACTTTAGGTCGTCAGAAGAAGCGCTAACAGTGTTGCTCAAGTTCCTGGAGTTTGACACTCGCGAATCCATACGTCGCCAGTTGTCCACCAAGTTCGATCTGGTTATGCGTCAGTTTATCAAGGAAATAACTGCTATTGAAGATAAGTTTACTGTAAGCAATCACACTTTTATGTAGAACCATCTAGTTTTTGCATGCCACTTCGTTCGCGTAGTGTTTATTAAAATTTAAAAACCTTTCTTTGCGTGCGCACAACACTTCACCTCGCAATCGGTTGAATGATGCAATGCCACAGAATAAATAATATAGCAGAAGCGACACTTAAAGATATTTGCTAAAATAGATTATCTACTCTCAATGTGCGGCAACAAAGAGCAAATTAGCTTGCACCGGGCAATGTACTCTCATTTTTTAATAGCCTACAAAGCGTTACTGCAAGCGATAATCCACCAAAACGCCACAAGTGAGAGCTCTTTTTACTTTGTCCTGTCAGCTACCGCTCTCTCGCAAGGGCTGCGACTTGTGTTTGTGAATTTGGTCGATACCTACCTACGCATAAAATAGCGTGTAGATAATTAGTAATCATTTCAATGAAAATATTACTTTCCATTCCGGTATATCGATACAATTAATTTATGATATCACCCTGATCATAATATTAGTGTTAAAGAGCCCTGTATAAAAATGTCGTAACGTAGTAAGTACCTACTTAATGAGGACTTAAAATATTATAGAAGTGGTTTATAGACTTATTATAATATTGTGGTAGGTCTGCTGGAAATCGAGACGTTAGTATTTTCAATCACAACGAAGCGGTCGCGTCGCTGCTACAATGCTACCGAGCGACCCGGTGGCAAAATATATAACGCAAATGCTGCGCAATATTTTCGATTTCTTTTAATTTTTTTATTCACAGTGAATAAACTCTGAATAAAGTCGGAAGTGTAACGCGTACAAAAAAGTAATTTTAATAATAAGAACGTGTAAAAGCGCGCGCGCATGACACTCGACTGATTTAAGCCACTTCGAAGGTGCGCGTCGCGTAGGTATTTATCTCAACCGAAACGCGGAGTGTCATAGGCCTGGCAATGCATACGCATAGAAATGCATACGAGACAAACATAGATAGATAGTATAGATCATCATCATTCGCCTGCCCTGATAGATAGTATAGATAAGAGTATATATCTTATCAAATAGATTTATTTTGTGTGGTGTGCAATAAAGAGTATCTATCAATAGATAGATACGAAAAACACACAAGAGACACAAAAAAAACAAATTAACAAGAAAAGGTACACATCTATAACAAGATAAAGCTACAATAGCGATAATTATTATTATTTGCTGTCGATAACTTTAGTCTAGTTCACCTTCTTTCAGGATTGCAAATTATTCAAGAACACACAGTATAAACAGATAGCTGATGGCCCTGCATTTTGAAGCCGCCATTGCTTAGTAGTTCTATCAAAGTTGAAGTTAGTTTAAAACTTAACTTATGCGAAACATTTACTTTGTCTAAGACTCATACTTTTTCAGCGATTCCGAAAAAACCCACCGCTACTTCGTAACCATCCACCTGTTGCTGGGGCCATTTACTGGGCTCGGGCACTGTTCAATAAAATGAAACAGCCTATCATGAGGTTCCAAAAGGTATTTGCAGGGCTATAACTTAGTCACGACCAAGCAAAAGTACAATAAAATTACACGATAGAAAATAAATGTTGTTTTGCTCTGTTATTTTATATGTCATCAAGGTATTTTGTTAATGTGACCAACGACCTTAGAATAATTGACCATAAAATCAAAATCTATTAACTAACTTATGAGGTACGAGTAAAAGCAAATTACTATTCATCAAATGTCGATATATACAATGTCGCCCGGGCGCAAGTGACCGCCCGAAATATTTTGAATATACATGAAAAATTATCGAGAAAAAACCTTAAAAGGGGGGGTCTATCTTTATTACTTTTTAAGTTATTGATTTTTTAATTTTTGAGTAGAGTCTGTGACCTTGTTTTACATTTTGTACAATTTCTCCGATGATATTAGCTCGATTTCAGATTTCTTTGATGTTTCTTAAAGCTTAAAAGTTACTTTATCACGCTACTTAGCATACATAATCCAGAACTGCTAACTTTAATTAAAAAAATGGAATTTAGACCAAAAAATCGAAGAAAATATTGAGTTTTTTTAAGAAACAGACGTGTAAGTCGTAAACTGTCAGCTTAAGAGAGCTTTTTTATTTATTATTATTAATCTAGGTCATCAAAACTACAAAATAACAATAATTGTTGATACCTTACTTCAATAAAATAAGAGGCAAACTACAATTAATTAAGGAAAGTAAATTAAACAAATAATTAAAACCGAACTCACAAGTGTCAAACAAGTAAATAATTGAAGAGGATTTTTTGAAATAAAAAACAAATTGGTAAGGGAAAAATGGCCTTTAATTAGAAAACAAAATTTCTTAATTTTAATTTCAAAAAGCCGTGACAAATCATCAAAATCATCATAAAAACAAAAAATTAATTAATTAAATTTTCAAAATGGCCCCCACCCTCCTGTAAACACACAATGGCCCTCATGGCAACTCTTTGTGTTGTTCGACGCAATTCTGCAGGATTTTCTTTTATTTTTGCTGCAGCTGTGAAAATTCTAGCCGTCAATTGCTCGCGGCTTTCTATGGGCACAGCGTACACTTTCTGTTTCATGTACCCCCAAAAATAAAAGTCTAATGGTGTAAGATCCGGAGATCTTGGCGGCCAGGCAATAGGTCCTCCTCTACCGATCCACTGGACCCACCTTTCATTTAAATAATCACGAACTGTACGTGCAAAATGTGCTGGAGCTCCATCTAACTGCAACACCATTCGCCTTCTCGTCGCTAATGGAACGTCACCCAAAAGCAAGGGCAACGTATTTGTTAAGAAGTCCAAATACGCCTGTTGGTTAAGTCTGCTTGGTAACTCAAACGGGCCGATGAGTTGATCGCCAATCATTCCAGCCCATACGTTAATAGAGAATTGAGTCTGGAAAGATGTCTCTCTAATTACGTGAGGGTTTTCAGCGGCCCAGACATGTAAATTTCGATGGTTAGTGATACCCGCTCTGGTAAATGTGGCTTCGTCTGTCCACAAAATGTTTTTCATAAAATGTGTGTTGTTTCGTTGCTGTGTAATTATCCAGCCACAAAAGACAGATCTCGCACGGTAATCGACAACCCCCAGATGTTGAGCACGCCGGAAATGATACGGATGCAGACCTTCTCTTTTCAATATTCTCCAGACGCGTATTCTTGGTATACCGACTCTTATCGACAGGAGACGGATACTGGTCATGGGGTCAGCACGTACTAGTCTTAGTACCTCCTCTTCCACGTCGACGTTAACTCTCACGCTAGTCTCGTTTCGTTGTGGGAATAAACCTCGTTCGCAAAAACGACGATGCACAGCAATGAAAGAGCGATAGCCAAGTACTGGCCTATCTGGATATCGACGACTGTATTCTGCGACCGCGGAGCGTGCATTTCCATTGCAAAAACCGTATACGAAATGCATATCCGCCACATGAGATGGCGGTAAATCACGCAATCGTATCATAATGATGACAGGAGTTCACTTGATGAAAAATGTCTTTACAAGTTGAAAAGCGCACAGATCACAAAACACGTCTCGAGATAGGTAACCGAACAACTAAATAAAGTACCGGTGCTTCATTCAGTTCAGGGCTAACTGAAAAGAGTTTGCACGTGGTGTACGCCCCATTGTTACCCGACCTTTTTTTACCGTTTTCTACCTGAGAGACCCCTTTTCGACAAGTTGTAGTTTGAAATTTAAAAGAGATAATACTTACAAGGTTACCTGATTTTATTGGTCATAAGTTACAGACTAGTAATTATGAAGAAAAAAGCTCTCTTAAGCGGACAGGTTATGACTTAGACGTCCGTTTTAAAAAAAAAACTCAATATTTTCTTCGATTTTTTGGTCTAAATTCCATTTTTTTAATTAAAGTTAGCAGTTATGGATTATGTATGCTAAGTAGCGTGATAAAGTAACTTTTAAGCTTTAAGAAACATCAAAGAAATCTGAAATCGAGCTAATATCATCGGAGAAATTGTACAAAATGTAAAACAAGGTCACAGACTCTACTCAAAAATTAAAAAAATCAATAACTTAAAAAGTAATAAAGATAGACCCCCCCTTTTAAGGTTTTTTCTCGATAATTTTTCATGTATATTCAAAATATTTCGGGCGGTCACTTGCGCCCGGGCGACATTGTATATTTTATAACTAAAATCTAGGTCCCGGAGCTAAACGAGTGTGAACAGAAGAAAGAAGCGTTCCTCCAGTACAAAGCGTTCTCCAAACTCATCAAAGAGTACGAAGACAACAAATACAGAGAGTGGGTGCAGACCGCGTCCGATTTTGTAGATAACATGATGAAGAGGAACATATTGAAAGTCATGTTCAAGAAGGAAGATGGTATGTCGTCATTAAATATTTTAACCATGATATTAGCTTCACTTGAAGTCTTGTAACTAACAGCTTATCAAATCATGGAAGTAGTTATTGAATTTTATAATATCGTTGGGAACTTTGTAATAATACATACAAAGTTACATCATTATTATCATATTCATTCTGATGACAATACAATAACTTGATACTATCGATCTCTCGGGTGGAGACCACGCATCGGCAAACGTAGTGTAGACCGCCCCCCGGCTCGATGGATCAACGACCTTAGAAAGATGGCTGGCAGTGGCTAGATGGAAAACGCGAGAGATTGTGCTCTTTGGCGCACTTTGTCTGGCTTACGTCCAGCAGTTGACTTAGAGTTAGATTAGTTTCGTGGTGATCCGTAAAGTTATTTATAATTTTATTTCTTTCACGCAATCTGTGAATTACAAAGAAGGTAAGTAAATTTAAATGTAAACAAATAGTTTTACCAAGTGATGAGTTAATAATATAAATTTTAGCCTAGACATACAATAGCAATACCACGGGGCCCTATAGTACTATTAGGTATTCTGTGGCCCTACATCGAGAAAAAAGAAATCAAGGTAAACTCTGTCACATAATCGTACCTACCTAATGGTTTGATTGATCAAACTCCACGAGAGCAAGCGCGGTCTATGGCTTATAAGTTTCATTTGAGTGTTTTTTTATTCAATATATTCTTTCACATTGCCAGAGCCACCACCGAGTGGCGGGCGGGGCATGCAAGTGACTGCGGCGGGCAGAGCGCACATGGCGAAGAAGAAGGCGTCATTGGCCTCCTTGCACCCCGCTGACATCGTCAATAAAGAAATCGCAGACAAGCGGCGAAGGGACAAAGCATGTGAGTTGCTATTCAGACTTAGACCGGTCGCATATTATCAGAAGCTTCTAATATAAACATTTCTAGCGCGCGCCGTACTGAACTGTCATAAGCCCCGCACATTATCCGGTTCGGCGATCCGGCGCCAGTTGTTGCTGACTGCGCGGCCACGACACACCTCTCCATCTTTTGACGTTCGCACAGGGATGTTAAGGATGGCGACACGTTATTGCTATTAGCACTATTGATTAGTTTGTTAAAGAAGAAAATCATTGTTTATATTTTCTCCTACACTAGGTCCGGCTGTATTTTATTTTGATAGTGTTTACTATCCACATTCCATATGCACAGATACGACGAGCTAGCAATAATATGAGCAAACATTTTCCTATTTTTCCTTCTATCGACAAAACCACCCCCGTTTTAAGTCCATAACCCACCCTCTTGATATAGCCGTTTGAACCTCTTCCTTTTTTAATGTTGGTTGTAAGGGTAAAGAATTGAGAACCTCCTCCTTTTTTTGTAGTCGGTTAACAAAAGTAAACTTCTGGCAACCCTACTTTCATATTTGACATTTTGCAACAAGAAGCGCGTGTACAGCATACGGCGACGTCTGCCAAACTGACACAAATTTCTGATAAAATGCGAGATCTAGTACAAAATGTATGGTAGACGGGCCTCTCAAGAATTCTGATGAGGTTTCAATCCGGCGCGCATTAGAACCGGATGACCGGCAAGAAACATTTCTTACAATATGCGGGGTCTAGTACAAAAGTGTGTGCACCGAAGTGCCTTCAGGTTTGCGCTAGAATGTTTCTGTTAGAAGCTTCGGATAATATGCGGCCTGTCTTATCTGTCGGGATTCCACTAGGTTAGACCCCCGATTCATGACACTTCGATACCGAATTGTCAACCGGCTAATCACGTGACACTAATTTTAAATCATATGGCGTCACGTGGTTTTCCAGTCGACATTCGCTATCGAAGGAATCTGAATCGGGGGCCAGAATGTATTCTTGAACTTACGTAATCGAAAGATAATACTACAACTTTTATTGTGGAAGCGTCATCGAAATCGTGGAAAAAATGATGCCCGTTATCATTGATGTAGCGCGTTAGTTTACATAGTGTATTAAAATATTTTTTCACATTCTTGTACATTATTTTGTACATTCTACATAGATTTCTTAAGTGCATATCGCATATATTTATATTTTCGTGTTCACAGTGATGCTTATGAGGATCCCTGGTCAACACTACGAGAATGTTAGGTCACCGAGTTCTGTGTCTTTGTTAGCTAAAGAAGGATTGGTAAGGATTTCTTAGACCCAAGAACATTTACTATTTTAATTTTTTTCATAAAAAATCAAACATCTATTTAATGTATTGCTTTTCAGACCGATGTGACGTGGCGTGATCTAACCGTACATAAATTGATGCAAGAATATGATTTAGAGTTTCATCCCAATTTTAACAGGGACATCTTTCAAGTGATACACGAGGCTGAACTAATGGAGCAACTTGGTAAGAAATAATGCTACCTAAATAGAAATATTCCACAGCTTGAAACAGATGTAAATAATACTGGCTTATAACTTTTTCAGGTTTCGATCTCCCTTCAAACATTCGTGACGTGGCAATGCAAAAATCCCGTCTATACTACGAGTTAGAAGCGTTACAGGACGTGATCACTAAGTATAACGATAACGTCGCCTCGCTAAGCCCTTCCGAGACGCACCTGATGAAGCGACATCTTCTGGACATGGAGAGACACATTTTACCGGGACTTACTAGGATTACGTGGACTGCACTCGGTATTAATGACTACATAAAGGATATTACCAAAGGTAGATATATTTTATAAGATCTACGGTTCTCAAGTTTTATTGGCATGATTACTGAAAAAGATGACGCTCTACAAAAGCTTGTGTTATCTCTGTTACTCTGTCCGTTAAGCTAAAAAAATATTTAAGCGGTTGTGCACTTATTTTTTATAAACAAATATTTAATTCGATAGGTTTTTTTGCAATAGGGTTGAAATTTTGAATCTAGCATAGAAACCATTTCGATTTTCAACTATTGTTATTACTAACAAGAAGTTTATAGTTAATTATAGTTATATATTTTTTTAAGTTTATATATTTTTTTATTTTTTTACTTACAAGGAGCTAGTTTTTGAAAACAACTTTAAGTACAGCATTCAACATTATCGTTTACAGGTGAAAGCTCTCTAAGAGCTGTATACAAGCAGCTGAAGATGGTTGAAAAAGAGATCCAGTTTTTGATAGACCAAGTGGAACTGTTCGACTTATTCCCAATCGTACGCCCTCAGAACTATGTAGATCCACTCACAGGAGAACCAGATGATACTTGGCTTTACCCGTGCAAGGTCCGTATTTACTTTATCCTTTATAAACTGACGTATCTGCTTGAACTTTATTTTAAAGTTTTGTTGTGATTAGCTGGAGCTACACAGCTTCTACTCTGCACGGCAGGAGCGCGATCCAAGCGTACGTGTTAAAGCCGCATTTTACGCTCCGTGACCCTGGATTTAGGATCACCGATCCACAATGGATCGTCCGTTGTAGAAAAGACCCAGCTTATCACATATATTGACAGTTTTTGCTCTCATAAACATAAAAATAATAATAATACACAATATCTTGTCACTTTTATTAGACATACTTTGTGGAAGTTGAAAATGAACGCCTCGAACGCGTGGCGTCATTGTCGAGAATATTCGACCGCATCGGGCCGATATTAATGAAGCTGGAGTATTTGATTTTGGGCACCAGTACTGGCAAGTCTTTGGTAATGACTTCTTACTACACCTATTGGGAGAGAAAAATATTCAAGTGTCTTGTCAAGTAAGTATCCAAACACTAACTTCTGAGCAATTAGATCTCCACAAAGTTAGCTGATGATAAAGTCGCGACTTTCATGAATCGAACTAAGGTTCAATATAATTCCAATGATTCACCGAAACATGTATATTATTCACTGTTATACTGTTTTAAATTGGTATGATTTGTTTGATTTGTATAGTTATAAAACTTAGGTTGGATTTTATTGTTCGCTAGTGTAAATACAATAAAATGTGAATTGTCTTCAAGCATTGACCCATAAGATCGCGAAACACATCTTAAAGTATTAAAAAAATAACATGATTATTTCTTTACAATCCAGATTCACACTGGAGAACCTGGAACAGTTCCAACAGATGCTAAGCGACCAAATCCCAATGTTTCAAGTTGACGCTGTGTTAGTGCCACCAGACATCACCATGAGACCTACCTCGCCCGAAGTGTGCAATATCGTCGGTTACAATATCAAGCATTTCCTGAACAGGTACGATTTATTCAAAACTACCGACGCGCATATACGCCTACATACATAATGTCTTAAGATACATACCAAAGAGTCTAGAGACAGCATCTGATCGACCGGCTGTCATCTTATCAATCTTCATTATTATTGTTACCTATAATGCTTTGCGATAATAATACGATAGGTACGTAAAAGGTAGGGGTAGACTCAAAAAAGATCATGCACCTCGCATAGGATTTGGATAATTTAGCGTTAGAGAGATCAATTAAAGGGTTTAGAGGAGTGAGACCTCTGGCCAGCTGGGATTTTGCAACATATAATAAGCAACACCTCCAGGGGATAATTTAACTGCTCAAATATAACATTTTTTTTAATGGGACTAACATGACCAAGAAGTTAATAGGTGTCATCGTTTTTTTTAGTATGATGTTTGTGTCATAGGTTGTGTGTCATGTGTATAAGTTGAAAAACGTTTGGGTTACCTATTACACTTGATAAGCAAAAGCAAAATATAATTAGGTGATAAAAGACACGTAGATATGAGTATACTTTCACCTTGCATCTTTCAGATTAACAACTTTCTCTCGGTGGATGAAAAAAACCTGTCTGCCCTGCCCACCGCAACGCATAGCTGAAGCGACCGGCAACGAGTTTTATGTATTCTCGTATTTTGAGGACATCCTGCGTGTTGTGGCCATAAATGATATTACCATACTTATACAGGACACAATCTATCGACTTACAATGGACATCAATAGTTATATTCAGAAGTGAGTCTTTCAACTATAATACTATAGTACTAAGTACATACGTGCGCAAGTGCTAGTCACCCCCTGAGACAATGACAGTCAATTTGAACTGCGTCAATTGCACGCTTCTCTGTCTTACCTCTGCCACAACTCAGGACTACCATTTCCCAGAAAACATGTATCCACACCATTACGCCACGAAAAGCACCTTAAATACTAAATTAGTTAGGTGGAGTTGATCTGATCTACCATGCAACCACTATTGTTTTATTATATTAGGAAATTTCATCTTATCTTGATTGCCGTTTGCTTCACGTGATGATCATCCTCAGCCTTCGGAAGTCCACTGCTGGACTTAGGCCTTTCCTATAGAACGCAACAGCAAACGGCTATAGATATTATCTTAAAGACGTAATGCTATATGCTGCGAAAAAAATTTGTTGAATATCGATAACATTACCGAACTTTTACAGGTGGCAAAAATACCAACACCTATGGGCGTTCGACAAAAATCTATCCTGCGAGAAGTACATACAGAAACACGAGCAAATATTCAAGTACGACGAGAAGTTCTTCTTCTTCGAGGACATAATCGCAGACTTGGAGGCCCACGTCAAATATGTCGATGTGGGAGCGATAAGGGTGAACCTAAGACCTATCATCAGCCAAGTTCAGGGACATGCACAGGAGTGGAAGAATATTTTAGGCCACTGCATCGCGTCGAAAACAAGGATGAATATGTACGACTTGAAGAATCAGATTGAGGTAAGGATTTATCTTTTCAAGCGGTAATTTAGTTCTGTGCTAGTTACAACTCCTGCAGCGGATCATCGTAAATTTCTCCTGGAATACCTACTTAATTGACACCTTCATTTATTGTCTGGTGCCTCTTAACTCAAGGAAGAACTTTCGAAGTAAGATATTCATATATCTTACTTCGAAACCATGACAATTGGTTTGTTGTCTATCGTATATAAGTATAATGTCAGTCTTTTTACTAACATTATACCTATTTCTTTTTCCATAAATCAGTATTGTTGTATCCTCTTCTCTTATTATTTTCGTGGCCTCATTATAGTTTTCTTTCGTATCATGTAAAGTAACATAAACTTTTAATATATTTCAGTCTCTTCGCATGACGATGAACATGAATATCAAAGGCCTGGAAGACTTCAAACTAGTAATGGCGACTATTGGCCAAGTACAAGCTCTTACTATCACCGCCGAAGTGAAGTACCGCGGCATGCAGGAAATATTCTTCATGCTTAGAAAACATGGCATTGATGTGAGTATTTGCTTAATTATGCTTTTTTTACATATAAATACTGTAATATACTTTTTACTTTACTTTATTTGAATACTTCATAATATTCTTAATTTATTTTAGGTAGCCAACCTGAAATTATTTATATAAGTAAAATATAGTATATATAGTTTTATCAATCTTAAAAGATAAGGGCATATTTGTGAACGATGCTTATACAAAATAACTTTATGATGAGTATCCAAATTTTAATAAACTGTTTAATCATGCAAATGCACAACTTTTACTAAGGAACCAATAGTAAAATCGAGAAAAAAAAACAGCTGTTTCATACCCAAAATCCAAGGACTACATTTCATCCGTTCCGTTCCGTTAGGATAGTCATTGGATTTTATTTATTAATAAGTGAGTTTATATCGATAGGTATCAGATGATGATCTTCAATTCGCAAAGAACTTGGAAACGGCATGGGGAAGCCTTTACCAAACCTCCCTATTCCGTGGAAACACTCTAGAACAAACTAAAGAAAAGTTCTCTAAACTAAACGTTGTAGAGATATCCAACTTCTTGAAGGAACTGGATGACTTTGTCGAGAAGTTTGACAATGAGGGTCCGGGCACTGTGGGTGATGATCTGGACGGGGGGTTGGTGCTTATGGAGGTAATTGATTTCTATAATATAAGTTGTTACTTTCAGTTTTAGATTAACCTGTTAGAACCTGTAAGACGCTGGCCGAACCTGTAAGAGGCGTATGACGCAACTGCAAATAAAGTGACCGTCGCGATGTCGCATCTGCTCCGCCGTGACATACGTTGACTGAGTGTTATTGCCACGACGTTGCTGCGATATCGCCACGACAGCCGCGTTAACGGCAATAATATAGTAACAAGTTTTATTTATAAATAGAACACCATTCCGGAAACACCTAAAAATTCCGAAATATTAAATCCAAATTTGAGTATTCCGATTTTCTTAAAGCCCAACTTCTTAATTCCGAATATACAAAATTTCGATTGTTAATAATACGATATCTTATTTTCCCGATTATTACAAGTACGAAACATTAACACCATAGTGTCATTAACCCGAAAACAGTATTCCGATTATCAATATTCCGGAAATGGTACGAAGAATCATCTAAGTTAACGCCGTGGTACTTGTCTGCCCAATACTAGAGTGTAATTTAAAAGCCAGAGCCGTAAGGGCGAAGAGGCTGCAATTCCCGCAGCGTCTGTGAAGAGGAAATCGTAAACCATGCATGCTTGCCTTGCGTGCATGAATATCTTCCTGCTTGCATGCATCTTTGCTTGCTCGCATGCGACATTTTTATTGCACGCTGCATTTGCTTTCAGTTTGCTTTAACAAGGCTTAACTATTATTTCATATAATAATAAAGATTAAATTCGACTTGAGACCAAACTTTACAAAAAGATCATCTGGGTTAGGTTAGGTTAGGATAGACCAGTGACCACATAAAGCGCGAAGCCGAGTGAGCGGAGCGAGCGTGCTGCCGGCGAGCGCTAGATACTAATTCTCGTTCAAGAATTTTTTTGTTATTGTAAACCGTAAATTACTTACGATGTGGTAACATATACACTTGCTTGAAGTTGCCTGTACAATAATAATGAATGCTTGCGTTTTTAGCGAATTTAAATAAATAAATAAATAAATATATATTTGATGAGGTTTATACCTTTTAAGGTTAACGATTGTTATCTTAAATTAAATTATAGAATGTAAGATTATTGCTTCCTTATTATTATTATTTTATATTCCTTATGATTATTATTGGATATAATTTTGATTTTACTACATACGATCAACAGGAATATAGCAAATACTTTGATGAGTTTGAGTCCCGTAAAAAGATGTTACAAGCAGCTGAGCAATTGTTCGACAACCCTCTTGCGGACTTTTCCAACTTCAACCGCGCCAAGACAGACTTCCTTGCGATGGACCAGATCTACAAGATCTACAAGGCACAAAAGAACGCTAGAGAAGTGTGGGCCAAGACGCTGTGGGTAAATCTGAATCCGCAAGCTTTAGTAGATGGCATTGAGCAGTTTTTCAAAGAATACAGGTATGTTACTACTAAACTTGTTATAATAGAAAAGAAGAGTTATTTTGTGGACTTCATTTTAAAACTCAATGTAAACTGTTATAAGGAAACTACCTAAAGCCGTCCGCCTAACAAATACAGGCTTGATGCTAGATTTGAAGATGAAACAGTTCAAAGGGGTAGTCCCTCTCATGGTGTCGCTAAAGAACGAAGCTATGCGCGAGAGACATTGGAAAGAGCTAATGCACAAAACAGGTAAAGACTCCGATGTTTCGAATACTCAGTAAATGTTTAACAAGCTGACATAAATCCACAAAAAATGAAAACGAAATGAATGAAAATTGTACTTAAGATTTTCATAAGTTTCGTAAAGCAAAAAAAATCTAGGCAAACTATAAACGGGTATTTTATTAAGCCCTGTATGAGCTCATACAGGGCTTAATAAAATAAATTTCTACAGGAGCTCGTTACCATTCCATTAAATTCTTCACAAGGTAGAGGTATTTAGCTTTTTCATGTACTTTGTATATAAACGGGTGTAATTTTTTTGCCTTTCGTTTGAAATAAGATATATTTCGAAGAAACGGGCAATGATTCAGATTCCATTATACAGGCCAAGACTTCGACATGTCTCCGGACCGTTTTACATTGGAGAACATGTTTGCAATGGAACTGCACAAGTATCAAGATGTAGCCGAAGAAATTGTTAATCACGCTATAAAAGTAAGCATTGGAAATCAAATGAAATAAAAACATTCATTGCCGTATCAAATAAATGAACAGAGCTAGAGATGCTGGTTCTCACACTAGGCATAGCCTGTCCTGTTAGAGGAAAAATTTATAACTTTAATTTAACCTGACTGGTAAACATGCAAATTATAATAAAGTAAAATTCATATTGACGACCGTCTGGTGTAGTGGTTAGCGATCCGGACTACAAAGCCAGCTGTTGCGGGTTCGAATCCCGCAAGGGGCAAATGTTTGAGTGATGAGCACGAGCATTTTTACCTAAGTCATGGATATTTATGAACGTATTTAAGTATGTTTATCCGTTATCTAGTCGACATAGTAGTAGTATAAGCTTTGCTTAGTTTCGGGCTAGATAATTGGTGTGATTGTAAAAACAAAAAAATATATATACTGAAACTTAAATCTACAACAGGTCGGTATTTGGGAACGGAATGTGCATGTAAGTGCTTGTGTGTGTTTGTATAAGTTTTTGGGTGTAAATGTGTGGATGCACTCATCCAACTGCGTTATACTCTAATTGCGTTATACTCACTAGTATAACGCAATTTGGGCGGTATATCGGAACCTTAAGTTTACCGAATCCTCAACTCTACGTCAAGAGTGTCCGGGAAACTATTCATCTATTCGTCTTAGCCTCCCGAGCAGTACAGTGTTTGAAATTACAATTAAAAATATAATTTCAACGTATAGGTTGTTAATTATTGTAGCCAAATTGACGGTAAACATCTTCAGTTCATTATTCTCTCAGAATCCTAACCAAAATCTCTCTGTTCAGGAATTGGCCATCGAGCGCGGTGTTCGTGACGTGCAAGAAACATGGGCAGCCATTTCCTTCACTGTGGCTCGGCACTTCAACCGGGGGGAGGATCGGGGCTACACACTCAACCCCTGCGACGAGGTGGTCGTCAAGCTAGACGAGGATGCGATGACGCTCCAGAGCATGGCTGCTTCACAGTACTGTTTACGATCAACAATACTCGTTTATTTAATATAGGCTGTCTTCCTAGCACATATATACGTCTCAATTCAGCCCATTCAACCCAACCACCGCTTAAGGGTACCGCCTTCACTATAAATTAGCTAGTGCTGACATTTAAAAAAGTCACCTATTATTTCCTTTGGCAGCCTTTATTACAGAAAATAAAGTTACGAAGATTGTAGTAAATGCGAAATGCTCGTTTTCAATTGGATCAATAAGTCGGGATTGTATCATCTCACCTGCAAGAAATGTTTTATTGACAAAAATATATGTTTAGTTCCTCTAACTGTGGTGTGAAGTTATCGCCGTCGCCCAAATATATCAATTATCTAAAATTCAGATCTGTCAAGGGCTCTGGCGTAGCTGGGGAAATTAATGTTTCATGGGTCAAACAATGCAATAATCTGGACAAGAAGATTCGTACTTCTAAATAAGTATAAAGCAGAGGGAACTTTCCGTCGCGATATACATCCAATGGCTCCTGCATTCTTTATTAGGTTGTCCGTCCACCGGGCAATTCTCTAAAAAATCCGATCTGACTTTGACTTTTGACTTTTTAGGTTTATCGGGCCTTTCCTCTCAGTTGTACACACATGGGAGAGGCGTCTCGCATTGATCTCCGAGGTCATTGAAGAGTGGATGGCCACACAGCGAAAGTGGCTCTACTTAGAAGGCATCTTTGTTGGGGGGGACATTAGAGTCCAACTACCAGAGGAAGCTAAAAAGTTTGACGATATTGACAAGAGTTTTAGAAAGGTAAAATAAAATAAGTTGTGTTGTTAATAATAATTATGGATTTTGTCGTAAATAATCCATTTATAAATATGTATACGAATAGTTATGCAGTTAATAAAATCGTCCCAATTTTTAGGATTCCGTAGCCAAATGGCAAAAAACGGAACCCTTATGGATTCGTCATGTCTGTCTGTCTGTCTGTCCGTCCGTATGTCACATGGATATGTCTTCAAAAATGATATTGAGGTTTCTAATATCATTTTTTTCTAAACTGAATAGTTTGCGTGAGAGACACTTCCAAAGTGGTAAAGTATGTGCTCCCCCCCCTGTATTTTCTAAAATAAGAGAATGATAAAACTAAAAAAAATATATGATGTACATTACCATGCAAACTTCCACCGAAAATTAGTTTGAACGAGATCTAGTAAGTAGTTTTTTTTAATACGTCATAAATCGTAAACCGCAATTTACACTATTAAAATATCGATCAAAGTTACAACGAACTACAAGAACTTTTATATTATTCTGAAATCATGGTTCAAATCCCACTCATAACTTCTATTATTTTTAATTTTATTTATTTTTTATTTTTTATTTACTGCATTTATTTATTAAATTACTACTAATATACAAAATATTGACCAAAGATGTCGCTAAATTGTGGTAAATGTAGCCTAGAAATTCTGAAGAAAGACTTTATACAATGTTTGAACTGTCACAAATATTATCATTTGGACTGTACCAGTATTGGTGAAAAACTGTTTTATTTAATGAAGCCAGAAAATCGCATGAAGTGCCAGTGCGATAGTTGCAGATACAATAAATTCAGCTACATTCCAGCGTGACATAAATGTCCCGACTGAAAACTCGTTTGAAGTTTTAACAAGAGGAGGCAGCTGATGATGATTATAAGGATTATAATAGCAGGTGATATAAATATAGATGTCACAATAAGTACAAAAATATCGCGAAGGTTCCATAACCTTCTAAAATCTTTTGGCTTGCGTTGTTTAATAAAATATCCTACACGAGAAACGGAAAATAGCTCGTCATGCATTGACCAATTCATAGTCTCTGGCAGGGGCGTGCATTGGTTTCAGATGGGGGTAGGCTGTGAGTGAAAATTGAGTAAGTTTGCGTGAAACAGTAGGCGATCTCGCGGCAGCCTGACATTGGTTAAATTGCGGTCTAAGTTGCGCGCTTTAGTAAGGAATAAGTACAGGTAGAGGACAAAATAGTTACAGAATATTTGTTGTTTATTGTTGTAATTAATAATTATGGTCAGCTGTTCCGTCGGTTTTTTATGAAGGTAGGCTCTGCATAATAGCCTATATGGGATGCACGCCCCTGGCTCTGGAAATATAAACATGAAAGCTAACGTTAAAAAATATTACTTATCGGATCACCATGCGTTGGTTGGTCAAATTCCATATAAAATTAACTTACGCAAAGATATTGCTGTTTCATACGAGTATAAAACAAGTAAGCGGATGTTTAACAAAAGAACATAGAATTATTTAAGGCAAAATTAGGACAAATTAATTGGTTTAATAACAAGATTTCTTCAAAAAATGACATTAATATTAATTACAATATATTTTTAAATCAAATTCAAATTATAAATATTTGTATTCCGACAAAGGAGTTCTTAATAAAAAATAGAAAAAAAAAACAAGTGGTTAACAATCGATTCTCTTCGAGGCCATAACGACCACGATTTTTTTGTTGTTATATAGCTCGTCGTCGTCGTTAACAATGACGTTTTCTTTTTATTTACGGAAGAAATGCATTACAGATGCCTGCTGTCATGGGGACGCTACCAAGAACAGCTTAACTGGAGGCAACGTTTCTCCTCTGCGTGTGTTCCTTTTTTACTAATCATTGACTGCTAATTTGATTGCAGATAATGTTGGACACGGCCAAAAGGCTCAACGTAGTCGACTGCTGCACTATCAGCGGTAGATTGGAGGAATTCATCAACTTGGGTCTAGGACTACAAAAGTGAGATATTTGTTTGAATATCTTCTCTCTCATAGCTTTGTATAGTACTACCGTTTACCTGCGTATTTGAGGCACTTACTGAATATTGAGGTACCCGCTTTTTGTCCCTTTTACACATAGCCACAGAATGATTTTTAATTCAATCGGAGGACTAAAATAGAAACCTAATTTGTTTTTAGGTGTCAGAAGTCTCTGAACGACTACTTGGATTCGAAGCGACGCGTATTCCCAAGATTTTTCTTCATATCAACAGACGAGCTGCTGTCAATCCTTGGCAGTAGTGAGTGTAGCTGCGTTCAAGAGCATATGATCAAGGTACCTACTCTCTTTTTTGTTTTTCTTTTAATTGTTTTATTGCGCTAGATTATACACCAGTTTCTTTCTTGGTCAAATTAATCATTGTGTTATGTGGTACCAAAATGTGCCAGGCGTGTCTTCTAGCAGACACAGACCCGTGCCAATTTCGAAGTACTAATAATAATAAATACTAATAATAATAATACTAATCGTTTTATAAATATATTCAAACTGGACCCCGAACCCAGAACCCTTTGAGTTTAAGGTGTACAGTGCTTTGTTTAACAATTAATAATATATTAAAATTATAGATGTTCGACAACATCAGAGCTTTGGACTTATACGTAGATCATACTAATCGACCAGTGGCTGCCAAAATGATCTCTGCTGAAGGAGAGGTGAGAATTGTGTTAAAAGTCTTTTTCCATCATTATAACTAAATTATTCTAAATGTAAATTTACAATCAACTGGTCTTTAGATCATGGATTTTAGACGCGTGGTGTACACAGAAGGAAGAGTTGAAGATTGGATGAACTTGGTACTGATCGAAATGCGTAACACCAATAAATTTATCACTAAAAAGGCTATATTCTACTATGGGAAGAACTGGAAAGTTCCAAGGTATTTTGAGTATACTTATAATCTCTGTCGCTCATGAATATCAACAAGTTTTAATCGTTCTGCCTTATTGAGAAGGTTTTTGATGTAATGCTAAGTCCGAGAAAAGAGTAATTTAAGAGGGATTTGAATTCACTTAGAACGTGTCTGCACCCCTCTTCCGCACTGCACTCCTAACTTAGATTACCGGCCGATTTATATAGCTGTATGTCATAATATTACAATGTCTGATTAGATGTTTACTCTTATATTAATCACCAGGACGGAATGGATCCTTGAGTACCAAGGCATGGTGTGTCTAGCGGCTAATGGCGTATGGTGGACGGCTGAGACAGAAGAGACGTTCATTCGCATTCGGAAGGGGAACAAAAGGGCGATGAAAGAACATTTGCAACAGCAGAACGAGCAATTGGATGGACTTGTAGTCAAAGTGCGGCAAGGTAAATATGGAATTACTTAACTATGAAAATTCCCTTCATGACATAACGTTTTTTAAATGACTTCACTAAACATGACCTATACACACCGGATGCAGACGCGTAGACGTGTATGGGTACGTTCCATTGCATTTATATGTATGTAGCTATAAAAAGATATTGCAAACTGACGAGCATGAGCACGTCTACTACACTTACACATCTTCTGTCTTTCTTTAGTCTACCTTAGACGTTTTCTTCTCCATAGAAAAATATATTTTGTTTTTATCTACCCTCTCCCATCGAAATAAAACGCCCAGAAGCCAAGTACGCGTCCGCAAAGTGAGGCAATACAAACTAAGCTATAATGGCTTAGTTTATTACTCGGCCCGTTAGTGCGCAAGATCGTGTCGCGTGACAAACAGCTCCCGAAATATTAAAAAAACATGACGGTTTGCGAAGTGAACGGATGTCACAGTACATCAGGAAAACACAAGAAAGATTGTAACATTACATTTTACGTGTAAGAATTGCGTTAAAACTTATATTTTTACGTAAAACATTAATCAAAAATAAAAATTAATCACTATAAATTAGTCTTGACATTTAATGAAAATGTTGCCTGTATGGGGAAAAAATAACTCCCACAATTTATTGTTTTTAAAAGAGAAACGTCTTAATGTATATTTTGTTTTGTAATCGAAATAATTGAGACGACTTTGAATTATTTAGGTCCCGGGTTCGATTCTCGGTCCGATCGGTCAGAGTATAGGTAACTGGCGCTATGGCGACACTTAAACAAAAATTAACAGATTTTATATGGAATATAATTGACAGCCAAATTTTCGATCGTTTTTTTGTATGGAGCTGGGACTTTTTCTACACTTTTACAGAAAAAAAAATTACCAACTCGCACTTGACCGTTTTTAAAGGTCAAAATATTATGGGCCCGGGTGCAATCTGGGGTTCTTAAGGGGGTCAAAATTTCATTATTTTTGGATCTGACGCACCGTTACTGAGATATTTGCAGATTTTATACGGGGATATTGTCAAAACCAGAATTATAATCTAGCTAGCTTGCTCCGCTCGCATTAGCGCTTTATGTGGTAACTGATTTTAAATGGATCTTGACAAGTTTTTACTAGACTATTTTACAAGTCCCAGCTGCATACTAATATACTTTAGAAATTCGGAATGTCAATGTTCCATTTAAAATCAGTGAAATTTTTTCTAAGTGTCGTACCCCATAGCGCCCTGTTTCAACCTCCTACTTTTTAAACACGACTTACGCATACAAAGATGTCATTGTTGCCTCACTTTTGACAGTCCGCTTTGTAGGAAACTATCGTTCTGGGCGTTCTATTTCGGTGTCCTCTCCTTAATATTTACTTTGATAAAAAGTGGCAGTGGACTGGTCACATAGCCGATAACCGATGGGGTTCAAATCCCGATTCATGACAATTCAGAAAACCTTTTGTTTCTAAATTGGCTCGGGTCTTTGTGTACTAGGGGATGATTAGTCTTCTGGAATCTTCTTCACCCGTAAGTGATTACTATTTAGAGTTTTCTCCAAGAATTCTTGTTTTTCAGACCTAACATCAAACGACCGTCTTAAGTTCCGTACGATAACAACAATCGATGTACACGCAAGAGACATCATCGAAGGTTTTGTGCGTGACAATGTGACTGAAGCAGCCGAGTTCGAGTGGGAAAGCCAGCTACGCTTCTACTGGTTAAAAAAGGACGACAATCTTTGGATCAGACAGTGTACCGGTTAGTATTTAGCTACTTACGAGGATATTGTATGAGATAATAACGATAGAAGCCGCTGAGTTTTCTACCAGAGGAACCAGAAACTCTAGAAGATTTTTCTTCAATTGCACATCTTTCGTGTTTCAGTTCAGATAGGTTCAGATTAAAACCAATTTCTGTAAATTGGCTTATAAGCTCTTCTAACAATATGAGTCGTCGAAGTAATTTTTTTTTTAATATGATTTACAGGAGTGTTTGAATACGGCTACGAATACATGGGTCTGAACGGCCGCTTAGTGATCACACCGTTAACAGATCGCATCTATCTCACCATAACACAGGCCCTTACGATGCAGTTAGGCGGAGCTCCTGCAGGTATCGTTCAAATATAGTACCTAATTAATATGCAAATAAAAATTGCGACAGCTCCTGACACTTCTCGTTCGTTCGTTATACTTTAAGAGCGAGAAATTCTTACTGCCGTTACTATTTTACTTCTTATAGGGCCAGCTGGTACTGGAAAGACGGAAACAACAAAAGACCTCGCCAAGGCTCTCGGTCTACTTTGCGTTGTAACAAACTGTGGCGAAGGCATGGACTTTCGAGCCGTAGGCCAAATCTTAGCTGGGTTATGTCAATGTGGTGCGTGGGGCTGCTTCGACGAATTCAACCGCATTGATATATCGGTGCTGTCTGTGATATCTACGCAGCTGCAGTGTATCAGAAGTGCGCTTTTAATGAAATTGAAGAGGTTCACTGTAAGTAGATGATATTCGTGATCCACCTTAACGCTGGAACTACTTGTACCATGGTTACGTTACACACAGTGCGGGATGTGTATATACGCGTTTTCTGTCCCTACCAAATACGGTGCGATACAACGCGCGTTAGGTACTTAAAAATCAGCACATCCAAACGCTGCAGGCGCAAATTCGCTACGGTGAGGCGTCTAAAGTCTGCTACTTTCAAGTATTGCGCTGTTGCAACCTCTCGACGTGTGTCTAGTTGCGTAGAGTAGATGATCTTTCAACCCTTTTGTTTGCACCGCTGCGTGCCGCTACAAATTCTCGTATAAGGTCGAATTCCTCTGTTTGACACGGTCTTGGTTAGTGATATCTTATACCTGACACAGTGGCCTAACATACTCTGCCGTCACTCTACTAACGTAATTTAGGTTCGCGCAACTCTTGATCTGTATTTAAAGAGATGACCATACATTTTAGAACTGTTAAAGTCAATTGCCTTTTTTGCCACATTGTTTCTGTTATATTTGAAATCGTAATAATTTAGTGACCCCTTTAAAATTTACTGTAAATGTTATGCTTGAGTGCTTAATAGATTTTGAGTTTGAAATCTCTTAATTTTACTATTTTCTTTTCTTTCCTAAAAGAGAGAAAAAGACCAGTGAACGAGAAAGAGTATACAAGGAATCGCTTACATTGTTATTTTTTTACATAGTTCGAAGGGCAAGAAATCTCGATGGACAGCAAAGTGGGTATCTTCATAACAATGAACCCAGGGTATGCGGGCCGTACCGAGCTACCGGAGTCTGTGAAGGCGTTGTTCCGGCCCGTCGTGTGCATCTTACCCGACCTTGAAATGATTTGCATGATATCGCTTTTCTCTGATGGTTTCCTTACTGCTAAGGTAAGATGTAGGTCACCAAGACACAGATTTTTTGTTCGACATCATCCACAACAATTAAAACAAAAAACCTCAAAGTCCAACTGGAATTTTGTTTTGAATGTTTTTTTTTAGGAATTTACTTGCACGATGGTACTATGAGTATATTTATTGCATGGCATATTGCCTTTACTGAAAGAAAATTTACCCAGAAATCAAGATTTGTGTGCCCGGAAGAGGGTCTATATCTATATATAAAAATGAATCTCTATTTCCCTTGGGCATCACATCACGCGTGAACGGATGGAACAATTTCGCTAATTCTTTTTTTTTGTGTTAAGAGGCCGTGCACCTTTTTTCAGTGCAAAATTGAAATACAGTTCTATGCTTCTGTGCGTCTATGATGCGGGATAAAGCGTCAACAATGTTGATCCTTTACAAGATAGTATTGATAATTTATTAGGTAGTGGACGGTCCTACCTAGGTTTGAAAAACGATCGGTTTTGCGCGCTTAATTTTATAGTTAATTTTGACTTAGGTTTACTACTCTATTTTTTTGTTTTTTACATAAAATAAAAATTCTATTATTTTAAAAGTATACCTGAAGATCATGGTGTAGTGTTTAAATCTTTTAATAGTTGTTCATAACGATAGAAAAATAAATGATATTTGAATGGAAATTTCTAAAATTTTATGTTATTTCCGCATTTTTTTTCTGCTATATTTTGTAAGAAAGTAAAAAAAAAGTATTCAACCTATGTGCAATTAGACCATATCTTCAATCAAATGTTAAAATCGGATTGTCAGGATAACTTATAGTCTCTTGTAAACCGATGTTCAAACGTAACTCGAACGTCATTTTTCTGAAATAAGGGTAGTTCATTTGGTGATTTACCTTTATTTTTGAAATGATATGAAAAATCCATTCGTGCTACATGCAAGAATAAAAACGAATCTTATAAAATCACGTGTTATTTTGTTTCAATTATCATTCAAGTATTTACAATCAGAGAACAAAATGTACGGAAATACGACGATTTCTAGGACGGCCTCTTAATTATTGTCAGAAACTTTTTCTTTTCGAATTTATTTTAAGAAAGTTGCGCAGAAAATCCTTATGATTAAACTAAAGACCACGCGAACGAAGTAGCGGGCAACAGCTAGTACTGAATAAATGACTATTATGTTAAATGTTGCAATGGGGTTATCATAAGGCGAGAAGCGATTAAGTCATGTAACCCTTAGTATGGCATTTTTTTTTATTCGAAATTTTTACTTATAAATATTAAGGTATCATCAACTTACACAATATATTTATGATGAATAGAAAATGACAACTCTTGTAACTGTCCATGTACAATACCATGATACCGTCAGATGTCTGTGATTGCTCTATTACTGACTTCAAATGTGGTAAGTTATTGTAGCTATAAACTAATCACAAGCGTTAAGTTTTTCTTGCTTTGCTTATAATTTACGTATGAATATTTTTTCTTCTAGGTGCTAGCCAAAAAGATGACGGTCCTGTACAAAGTGGCTCGAGAGCAGCTATCCAAACAGTCGCATTATGACTGGGGACTGCGGGCTTTGACAGCTGTACTGCGTATGGCGGGAAAACTCCGAAGAGACTCCCCTGGTCTCAGCGAAATCATGGTCTTAATGAGAGCTTTAAGGTACAGGCGTGACATAATTTTATTTCCTAGTTTCAGTGAGCATTGTTCGTGTTACAAAGTATAATGAATAATGTAATGCGTGATTGCTTTATAGTTAGGTTTAACTTATTGGATGCCGCGTGGTCGCATAAGACCGCGTAACAATATATTTTATATTGTGTCTCGTTTTGCTGAGCTGAGGGATTAATATGTCCTAACAAACGCTTTAGCTCTTCTCTCTCTCTCTCTCTCTCTCTCTCTATCTCTCTCTCTCTCATTTCAGTACTCTTTCATCAAAGCTATCCGGTTGCCTAATGCCTTATAGAATGCTTGCTATTTTAACCTTTTTAGAGACATGAACTACCCGAAGTTTGTATTCGAAGATGTGCCTCTCTTCCTGGGGCTAATCAAGGATCTTTTCCCGGGGCTCGAGTGCCCTCGCGTCGGTTACCCAGATTTCAATGCCGCTGTAATTGAAGTGCTGGAAACTGACGGATACATAGTATTGGCACATCAGGTAAAAAAAAAGCTACCTTAAATATTTTCAAAAGGATTTTTTCGCTTGTGAAATAAACTAAACCAAACTGATAAGTAAATTACTAAACAAGTCATGATTGTTTAAATCAATGTGCTAATAACTAATTGACCTACCAATTTTGACAAATTAATGAATAATCTGACATGTTACATACATGTTCTGTAGTAAAGGTTGTCTAAAAGGGTTGCGTTAATAATAATGTTATTGTGAGTCTCGAATATTTTATGATTCATGATTTTTTACGATTCCAGTGTTAGTTTATAGTAAAAAATGCGACTTGTAATATTATGTCTTCCTATTTGTGTCTTCCTTGTGAAAGTTCTTTGTCGATTGATAGAAATAAACACCAAAATTATCTGTATGTAGGTTGATAAAGTAGTGCAGTTATACGAGACGATGATGACTCGGCACTGCTCTATGCTAGTGGGCCCCACGGGGGGCGGCAAGTCCGTCATCCTGCTGACGCTGGTCAAGGCGCAGACCAACCTCGGCCTCTCTACCAAACTTCAGGTTCTCAACCCCAAGGTATGTATTTTTCATGTAAATGGGTAAGCACACTGCACATTTTATCCACATAGGTGTCGCATTCTGTTTGTTCTTGCCCGAAGTGATTTGAACACTGATTCAATGGTTTTGCCACTGATCAAATAATCACTATGCTATAGATTCTGCTAAGTTGTCAAACGTGTCAAATTTGCGTCAAACATATTCTATCACATTACGTAAATAAACAATAATACTACCTATCTCTGTCTAAAACTATGTACAAGTTAGTCACTATCAAATATAATAATCACAAAAAAACAGACATTGACATTTACGTGGACATTGGTTGACATCGGTAGAAAACTGTTAACAATGCTTAAAAACGCCAAAAACACTGGCGCCATCTGAGATTACCTTCGCCTATACTTCCCTATTGGGAATATTTTATAGCAAAAGACTAGCAGTCTCGTAACTATTTGGATCTTAACATTCTAATAATATTGCTGTCGTGATTTTAACAGGCGTGTTCTGTAATTGAACTTTATGGTATCCTGGACCCTGTCACCAGAGATTGGACTGACGGACTCTACTCCAAAATATTTCGGGAGATGAACAGGCAAGTGTTTTGAATGACATAGATAGATTTATACTCTTTATTTGCACACCGCACAAAACAAAGCATAGAAAAAAACATTTCGAATTGCAGAATTTAGGCGGTCTTATCGCTAGAAGCTATTTCTTCATGTAGAGGACAGTTGTATTGAGAGGGGGAGGCAATATGGAGACAATTTATTTCTCTTCCTATCTATGTATTAATACACTTTTATAGTTCTTGCAATTCACAAATTAACGTGTCGTTTAGATATCATTTGACATAAACAGTATAAACGTTTCGTTGGTGTGATGACTTACTCAGCAGCATTTTCTGTAAACATTGTAATTGTAACATTGTATGGTGTGCAATATGTAATGCAATATCATCTGTCTATCGGTATCTTCCTAACAAAAAAGGGTTGGGAAAAGTCCTTTTGTAACAATTTGTGACATAAATAATCTACAGGCCAGCAGAAAGAGATGAGCGTCGCTACTCCTTATTCGACGGCGACGTAGATGCCCTCTGGATTGAGAATATGAACTCTGTAATGGATGACAACCGTTTACTAACCCTCGCGAACGGAGAAAGGATCCGCCTTGCGCCATACTGTTCTCTCCTCTTTGAAGTCGGGGACTTAAACTATGCGTCGCCTGCTACCGTATCCAGAGCTGGGATGGTATTCGTGGACCCGAAGAATTTAGGATATGAACCTTATTGGAATAGGTAATAAGTTTTGATGTTCGAATGAATTCTTAACAAATACAAAATTTGTTTAATTATGAAAAGACATTGTAACAGTAGGATTTACGCGATTTTGTCAAAAAAAACACTGTGCAGTTCCTAGGCTAGTTTTGATTCGTAAAGCGAGTCAGTCTGTCCGCGTGCCGACCCCCTCCTAGACTTTATATTGCGTCACCAGGTGACGCCCTTGTTCCTTCCCAGTGAATTAAATTTAGAGCGCGCTGTAATCATCCGTACGAATAGCCGATGAACGACATTCTCTATAAAAATACTCATTTATTCAGTATATAGGCCCTCTTCCTGGCACATATACACGTCCCAAAATATACCTTTACCCTACCACCGCTTCGGCTGGTGATGAGAAGAAACGGCGCAACAAACTCAGTCACCTTTGTCAGCTTATTTACATGAAATACAGTTACAAGACATGTAGTAAGTGCGAGCTAGAGTTAAACAGGTTAAGTCTATGTACTCTTGTCGTTTAAATAATTGTCTACTTTATTATCCTATTTTCATAAGGATTTTTTAAATGTGGATTTTGAACTCATGTACAGGTTCACCAAGAATTTGTTAACTGTAATACCTTATTGAAAAATTTAATACATTTCCCCAAGAATGAATTTAACAACTTTGTGTAGTCTGTAGGTCGGAACGGCAAATTTATTTTTATTACGAGTATTATAATGATGAAAATCACCTTTTGAGCTCAACAAACTTAGATTTTTTCGAACGTACTAATATTTTCAAAATTGTCACATGTATTCCTATAGATGGCTCCGAAGCCGCAACAACGAAGAAGAGCGCGAGCAACTGGCGGGGCTGTTCGATCACTACGTGGCGGGCGCCATCAACTACATCGTGTTCGGCATGTTCGGCTTGCAGCAGCAGACGCCGCTCAAGACCATCGTGCCGCAGACGCCGCTTAACTTGGTAAATAGATACCATTTTTACATGTTCTGTTTAGGATTTCAAACTGGTGGTGTGAAGCAGCACAGTCGCACGTCTGACGCGTAGTCACTGTCGCGCACTGAAGCGCTGCAACTGCGCTTTAAGATAGTGTATGCAAGGTAGTAGTGATGTTTCTGCCGTCAATGGCGCAACTGTGGCAGTCTGTGGCGCTTCGCGTCAAGTTAAAGGCGCCCTGAGGGCTTTTTGAGGTCCAGCTCAAAACATCGTATTCATCTTATTTAATTATATAATATTTATTTTAAGTAGTCATATTCTATTCCAACGCAGTTATACAATTTTCTGCGGCGGTCCTGCAACTCACGATAGACGTCCTGCTCAAAACGTCTTATTTGAAAGAGCCCACACCTGGTGTTATTTCACCTGTACGAGATCACTCTGGTGCCAAATGTCGAAACAAAATAGTGACATTAGCGTGTCAACTAACTTTTTATAAACCTAAATAATTACCTGGGGCCCTGTATTTTGATAGAGGGGTAAGCCCGTTCATGGCACGTCTGTCCTTAGGATTAGTATTCTAAGTTTGTTCCATTTTGATGTAGTATATGTTTTATTAAATTTGTCCCTATCACCGGCTTGATAGGTTTTTTTTACATTGCAGTCATATACCATAGCGTAGAGCTAATATCATCATAATGTCATGCTTGATTCTCAGGTTGTTCAGCTATGCTATATGATCAGTGGACTGATGCCTAATAAGGAGGACTGCAACGAGGAAGTTGATAAAACTGTGGTAGAATGCGTCTTCATGGTGGTAAGTTATACTGCAAATTTGTCTATTGTTATACTTTTATGACACTTTAAATTTAATAACGACGTTTTTAATAACAAATTAGGTGGCCTTAATGCTAAAAGCCTTATTTAACAATCCAAACAACATATAGCTAAATAGCAGTTGAATTTTATTAGAATTGAGAAGGAAAGGCGGTGTACAGTTCCAAAATTGGCCAATCACATGAATAGTAATATCATAACTACAAGCTTAACAAAATAATATGCACAAATAGCAAATAGTAAATAATTATTACCACGCAAATACACATATAAAAAATTCATATATAGTACTTAGGTACTATTACTATAAAAATGGATCTTGTGACCAAAATGTTCTACACGAAAATAATACCTAAACATACCTTCTACTATAGAATTGGAACTGCTAATGACCTATTGTATTGCATAAATACGATCTACTATGATTACTGCTATTGTATATGTACTTATAAATATGATTGTCCGTGACCGATAAAAATATTATTATTATTTACTTTCACTTTTGAGAACACATACGATTTCGCGCCTATGCACATGGGGGGCGTAGCTCAGATGGTAGAGCGCTCGCTTAGCATGCGAGAGGTACCGGGATCGATACCCGGCGCCTCCAATACTTTTCTTTTTACTGAGACAAAAGATAGATATGTATAGGTAGTCCGTTTTTCTTTGCTTGTCCAATTTTGTAAACAATTTTAATAGTCCTTTGTAACGAAATTGTTCATTGAATAATAATGTAGACACAAAAACTATAATTTTTATATATTTTATTATGATTTTTTATTACAACAATTCAATTAAAATCAATGACATGTTTTTTAAAGGACATGCCATGATTGTGTACTATATTGGACAAGCAAAGAAAAACGGATTTTACCTACACTTAATTGCACAAAATAATGAATGAATTAGTCAAGTGTTTTAGAATCCAAACTACTGTAATGTATCATCTAAAACTGCATTCATGATATCAATAGAGTAGCAGTACAACTATTTCCGTAAGAAAGACATTTAAACTTTCTGGATTAATTTAAGAACGCTAACAAAATTGCTTCATTGACGCTGACTCAAAATGCTTCCAAGCAAATCAGTATCTGTCTTACTTGTTTAAAACCAGTCGCAATCGTAAGAGGTCTCCATGTATTAAAATACGTTGCATGCCACTAAGGTAAGATGTAGCTGAACGAAAACTATTTTTAAGATCTCTTTACTGCAATAAATGATATGAATTCGACCCGATAACAAAAAGCTTTTCTTTTACAGTCAATGTACAACAGCCTGGGCGCTGCAATAGTAGATGATGGTCGTTACGACTTCGACAACTACATAAAAAAGGCCTGCCCCATGATGCTTGTAGAAGATACGCAGGAAAAGAAAGCTACTACAAGTAAGTAAATACATTAATTTGACAACACGCTACCAGACTTGTGACGGTAAGTCAATACATTTGCCTGACCCGAAAATAGATCAACGCATTGAACATTTCCATTGCCAACGTCCATACCACGTTGAAAACACCGGTTCTCGTCTGATCGCCGAAGTTAATCAACGTCGGGCGTAGTCAGTACTTGGATGGGTGACCGCCTGGGAACACCGCGTGATGTTGGCTTTTTGCCTTTGTGAAATGTTTGTAACCATTTTCATGCCTTTTCTTCACAAATTATGATGCCATCATCACCGTAAAGTCTCATCAAGAGTATGACTTATTTTTCTCTTACGCAAAGAGTTTGTCTTTACCCTAATATTTGTGGACCTGGTTGCCGTGGCATGTTGAGAAGCCTTAACTACAAGGTTACTGGTTTTGCTTCCCGTTCGGGTTTTTTTGGAAACAAACTTTCTAATTTAGCTTGCGACTATATTATATTCGGCTATACGTTTGTTCGTCTTTATTACGTCAATATTTCTTAGAATATAATAGAATTGTTTATTTGTCGAAAATATGGTACAATCAAAAATTTTACAATTATGCAGGTAAGTATGTTCAGTACATGTTTTATCGTTAAGTTGATATGCAAATAGTGTCGTCATAGGTGCTTTTAGATTCAAATTACAAAGCTATTGTTTTTTGTATATATATATATTTTTATTAAAACAATGTTATGAAAAATTCCAATACTAGTAATGCCTATTTAAAAAAAATACAATGTCTCTTTAGTCACAAAAACAAATATTTATATCCTTAATCTGTTAGACAATGATTAATTTATCGTATGCGTTTGTGTATTTAAGTACAAAAGTAAACCCATTACAGAACACTTCCCCATGGGTTTCCCGAGTTTGTACGACTATTGCCTGGAGCTAACTACCTTGACGTGGGAAGCATGGGTGTGGCTCGTCCCAACGTATGAACACGACAGAGAAATGAAGTTCCCGTCTATTCTAGTCCCAACAGTGGACACGCTGAGGCTTACTTGGCTTATTAAGATTATGGAAAGTGTAAGTATGATTCTAAAATTCAAATAACCTTATTTATTTTTAAATAACATTTTTCAAAAAGTTTAATTTGGTTTTTAAAACTTTTTTAAAATTCAATGGAATGAAAAAATTATCGCCATAATAAAGAATGTTTTTAAAAACTATACTATTTCTGCAGGTAGAAAGACCAGTCATTTTAGTTGGTGACACTGGCACTTCCAAAACGGCAATTATCACTAACTATCTCCACGGATTACCAGCTGATAAATATGTAAGTTTTCATTTAGCACACTTCTGAGACATTATGCTATTTACCTACATGTATTTAAATAAGTTTATCGCCAACGTCCATTCCACGTTGAAAACACCGGTTCACGTCTGATCACCGAAGTTAAGCAACGTCGGGCGCAGTCAGTACTTGGATGGGTGACCGCCTGGGAACACCGCGTGATGTTGGCTTTTTGTTGTTTATTTTGAACAGAGCATTCTCCCAAAATAAATTTCGAATTTTGGATTATTTTACAATTGGGTCGTTATTTTAAACACGAGTTAAACTAAAGAGTCGTACCTACGAAAAAGATATTAATGCATATTATTCAAATACAAAACAATTCGTATTTTTTTAATATGTAAAACATTATACATTTCTGATAAGTAACTTGCCTTAGCCGAGAATCGAACTTCATTGACAAAAAATACTTATATTTAACCGTAGACATTTGATTAAACAATTTCAGTTATTGCCTTACATTCATATTTCATAAATCAATTACATATAATTAAGTAAATAAACATGTAACACCCTTGGATATCAGATTTAATTCGCACCTGATTAGTTTTGCACGTTACGATAATATTACGTAACCTGCCACTACTATTTCACAGCGCCCGATTATTTCGAAATAGACCGGTCTTGAATAGCTCACTAGCATTTAGTTAGCAATGTAGTTGCTTATTTCATCGATCTAGTCATCAGGGGGCGTAGCTCAGATGGTAGAGCGCTCGCTTAGCATGCGAGAGGTACCGGGATCGATACCCGGCGCCTCCATCGATCTTTTTTGATCCGCAAAAAATACTTTTTGTAACATAAAGTCGTTCTCAAATCATGGCCACCAAGGAAAATAGGGATTATCATTTTAAATATAGACTGCTACCTACTTACTCGCTAAGAAACAAAGTGAGTCTGATTAGTTTCTTTGTTAGTAAGTTAAATTATCTGTTTGTAATACCAATTTCTACAGTCGAGTTCTACTCCCATACGACTAAACTATGGTTCAGGAAACAAAATCTTTATATATAAAACCAAGTCGGGCTAGTAACCCCATTTAAAAGTCAAGAACGGCTAGACCGATTTTTATGATCTTAGATTTGTTGCATTTGCCTACGCCCCGAACAGCAGAATAACTAATAAAACAACGGAAAAATTACGGAAAAAACGGACGAAGAGGCTGTACCAAGTTCTCTGGGACAGCTGTATAGAATATAGAGTGAAAAAATAAAAGTATCCTCGTTGTTTTGTCAAAGACTTCATGATATATGGTGGTTATTTCCGTCTCGCAGATAATACAGCAGATGAATTTCTCATCACGTACATCTTCAATGGATGTGCAACGAAACTTGGAGTCCGTCGTAGAAAAGCGAACTAAAGACACTTTTGGTCCTCCCGTTGGAAAGAAAATGCTGGTTTTCGTAGATGATATGAATATGCCTATTGTAAGTACCTACAATATTGTTATCGACTGAATAAATAAATAAAGGCTATGTGCCCTACAGTAGGACGTATATAGGCGTAGGTACATTAATTTTAAATAATTAGAAAAACATTGAGCTTCTAACTATCGGTTCAGTCTCCCCGAAAGTTAAAAGGTAGAACAAATTAATCAATAAATAATAATGAATCGTTTGGGTTGTGAAATTTGTTCCTGGACAAAAAAATATTATTTCAGGTGGACACCTACGGAACACAACAGCCAATAGCGTTATTAAAACTATTATTCGAAAGGAAAGGATTCTACGATAGAGGCAAGGATCTCAACTGGAAAAATCTGAAAGATATAGGGTTTATAGCTGCTATGGGAAAAGCTGGTGGAGGAAGAAACGATGTAAGTACAATATTTACAAGTATTTTTAGGTTTTCGTACATCAAAAGGAAAAAGGAACCATAATATGATTACTTCTTTGTCCGTCCGTCTTTCTGTCTGTCTATCAAGTCCATTTTTACAAGGTTCGCGTTGAGGCATCAAGTTGAAATTAATATCAAATTCTCTAGTCTGCAATCTCGTTCAGTTTTAAAAGAATTAAACTTCTATCTAAATCAACGCTATCAAAAGATACGGCTGGTTATATTTGCCACCTTTGATACCCGTAAGGGAAATCAAAATCCATAGGGTATATTTCCCATTGACCTAAAATCATGAAATTTGGAAAGAAGCAATGCACAAGTAAAGGAAATAGACTTAAAACCGTAAATTTTGAGCCACCTCGATACCCATAATATGAAATGATTGCCAATGCCACCTATCCATTCTGTTCCTAACTAACTTCATATCACAAAATATTGTAAAGATAAAATATAGTTACGTGTTACAACACAATTGATAAAATGGTTGTCGTGCAAAGCAATATGTATCACTATTTAACGACACCCATCGCCAACGTCCATACCACGTTGAAAACACCGGTTCTCGTCCGATCACCGAAGTTAAGCAACGTTGGGCGCGGTCAGTACTTGGATGGGTGACCGCCTGGGAACACCGCGTGATGTTGGCTTTTTGTTTTTTTTTTCTGTAAATACAGTTTGAGTCTTTATAAAATACACATATAATTAAATAAGGAATTATATGCTTAATTTAATCGACGGAAAACTGATTAAAAATATCTAAAAAAAAACTTTTTTTATCGATTCATTAAAGTTTTTGTTCCAGACTGTAAACAAGACCGTGTATTTTTTAAATTAATTAATTTGTGACAGTTAAACTAACTTATTATTGACTGGAAATGATCAGGGGTCCTCTAAAATTCAAATCTCAAATCCATGATAAAAATGTATTTTTTAACAAAAAGATGTTTTTAATCCATATTGGAACAAAATGTTTAAAAAATCCATTAAAAAGAATTTTTTTTTTTTAGATTTTTTCAATACGTTTTCCGTCGATAAAATTAAGCATAGAATTCCTTATTTCAATATGTGCACTTTAAGAAGACTCACACTGTATAAATTGTTAAATGTTTTAAATCAGCTATACTCTAAGTGTGTTCCGCGGAACCCTAGGGTTCCGCGATACCCCTGTCGGGGTTCCGCAAGAAGTTAGAAAAAAAAATCAAAACACCTCTCTCTGGTCGACCGTTCTGTCGCGGCGTATCACGATTCACGAACAATTTTACTATGCCGCCACCGCCGATACCTACTTGTGACCGCGCAATCCCTTTGATAAAAGCCGCCTTTGAAATTAGACGCTATAATTGTGAACAAGCGACTTTCGGCTCTAACTTCAAAACGTAAAGTCGAGATTGCTTACACCACATTTTTTGAATTTCTATTTTTATATCGGCTTTTTATTTATCAAAGACGCCGACTCGAGTATTTTTGAGAATGTTCGAGATTGAGGCTAGGACTATAAAAGCGATGATCAAGCCTTGACACTAGTCAGTCGACGATTAGCGTTCGGAGCGATAAGTACCTACCTGCTAGAAAAAAATTGTGTATTGTTCTACTGCTGTTTTCTGATTGTATCAGTTTTGTACATTTCTTCTTTGGACTAAAGTGCTAAACTCTTCTACGCAGTAACGACCGTGCATTATTTTAACCTCACCATCCTGAAAGAATGGAACGTTGGCTTAAAGGCGTTAAACGTGTCGCAACAACATCTTCCAACGAAGCCGAATGTTCAAAAGCAGTCCGCGTGGAGTATACAGCAATTACCGATCCAGACGATGATGCAACGACGTCAAGTTCCACGGTTTCAAAGGCGAAAAAAAGGAAGTATGATGAATCATATATCAGTTTTGGATTTGTTGATTCCAACGGCTCACCTCTCTGCATGTTATGTAGTAAACTGCTTCCTAATAGTTCCATGGCACCTGCCAAGTTGCGCCGACATTTAGAAACTGTACACCCCGAGTCTAAAGACAAGAATAAAGAATTTTTTGTACGTAAAAAAGAACAGTTATTGGAAAGTCAAAAAACAATGATGCATGTAACCCAAACTATCAATGAAAAGGCCACGGAGGCATCATATTTAGTTAGCTATCGCATTGCACAAGCAGGAGAAGCGCACACTATCGCTGAGAATTTAATAAAACCATGTGTATTAGACATAACAAAATGCATGCTCGATGAAAAATCTGCAAAGCATCTTTCTACTGTGCCGCTATCTAACGATACTGTTTCACGGCGAATTCATGATCTAGCAAGCTACGTCAAACAAGAACTAGTTACACGTCTACAAAAAACACAATTCGTCTTGCAAATGGATGAGTCGACTGATGTCGCTGGTCTGGCTATCTTGCTGGTTATCGTGAGATATCCATGTGAAAGTTCTTTTGAAGAAGACATGCTTATGTGTTCACCTCTACCCACAAACACTACCGGAGAGGAAATTTTTAATAAAATAAATATATTTTTTGAGGAAAATAATCTCAGTTGGAACGATTGCATTGACATTTGTACAGATGGGGCCAAGGCGATGACGGGTAAAACAGCAGGAGTAGTGTCACTAATAAAAATTAAAGCGCCTAATTGTAGTTCCAGCCATTGTATCCTGCATAGACAAGCACTTGCGATGAAGCAAATGCCGTCCAATCTAAAATTAGTTATGGATGAAGCGGTAAAAATAATTAATTTTATCAAATCACGACCACTACAATCCCGATTGTTCTCATTATTGTGTGAAGATTATGGCAGCACACATAAAACACTGCTGCTCCATACAGAAGTGCGATGGCTGTCTCGGGGTAAAACTTTAACAAGGCTATTTGAACTTAGAGCCGAGTTACAAATGTTTCTTTCAGATACTTCTTTTAATTTGAAAGACCGTTTGTATGATAAAACTTGGTTGTTCCGACTGTCTTTTATGGCGGATATCTTTCAGAAACTGAACGAATTAAATTTATCATTGCAAGGTAAACAGACAACAGTGTTCCAGGCCTGTAACAAAATAACTGCCTTCAAAAGAAAATTAGATTTTTGGATTATTTGCGTTGGAAATAGAGAAATAGAAAGCTTTACGTCACTCAGTGAGTTTCTTGGCGATAACAACTCAGAAATATTTCAAGATGATGTATTTGAAGAATTGGTCCAATATCTCACTTCGATGCGCGCATCTTTTGAGCAGTATTTTCCTGAAGAACAGAATACAAAAATGAAACTGAATTCATGGATTCATAATCCTTTTTTACCCAACTTACAAAAGCCCGAAAGTATGTCAAACGAGATATATGAATCTCTTTTAGAAATGTCATCTGACACAAGTATGGAGTCACTGTTCAAAACGACGCCTCTCAACGATTTTTGGTGCAGAATCCGAAATGAATATCCAATGCTTGCCAAAATGGCTTTGAATATTCTTCTCCCGTTTCCAACAACATATTTGTGCGAAACAGGATTCTCAACCTATGCAGCCACGAAAACAAAATACCGCAATAGACTGGACGCCGAACCTGATATGAGACTTCAACTGTCCTCTATGAAACCTGATATCAACCAATTGATGAAAAATAAAAAACAGTTTCATACATCCCATTAGTTAGATTTTTTTTCTTTTTCAATGTTATATTTATTATTATACTTGTTATGTAAGTAAGTAATAAGTAACTGTTACATGGTACTCTAATTATGCTTATTAATAAAAAATACACTTAAAAACCATTGTTTTATTGTAGGGTTCCATCAAGTATTTTGCTATCCAAAAGGGTTCCGTCACCAAAAAAGATTGAGAACCGCTGTTTTAAATCATACATAATTTATTTTTACAGGTTGATCCACGTTTCATCTCAATGTTCTCAGTTTACAACTTACAATTTCCGTCTGAAAACACATTGAGGCATATCTACGTGTCAATACTTAATGGCCATTTTGAAATATTCCCAGACGAGATAAAAGACATCGTCGACAAAATAGTACAAATGACACTAGATTTATACAAGGTAAGTAAAATGTTAACGTAGCCTTAGTTTGCACGACTTTTTTTCATTCAAAATATAAAACAGTTATTGTAATTCTTATTTTTCCTAGCGCTATTTCCGGTTTTTAGTCCGGTTCCACTTTAAACATGATCCTAGAAGTTGATAGTCTGGTTATTACGTTTGGAATGATTGCCATCAATCAGATCTCCGTAACCTTGAGACAGGGAAACCAGAATATTTTTAGAATACGGCTACACATCCAGTGTTATCTGAATGTGCAGGTTTCCTCGATGTTTGCCCTCACTACTATAGGGCCCCGTGGTATTGCAATGGGCTAGTTTCCTAAAAAAATATAATTAGTCCGACAGTTGGATTAACTAAAAATATTGGACACGTATTTTTTCTTTTCTCAATCAAACAAAAAATGATGAAGATATACCCCGTTAAAGTCCCGCGTAACGTCACGCCTTGCGACCCTATTTAGCTAGGCGTGACGTCACGTGTTCACTTTGATGCGCTTTATCTTTGTCATTTTTCTTTTGATTGAGAAAAGAAATAGTACGTGTGATAAAAGACAAAATATGGATCCAATATTTTTTGATAATCTAACTGACGGACTAAATAGAATAATCTTTTTTGACCCTGGAAACTAGCCTATTATAGTAAATTCTACTTACAGATAATAATAGTGGACCTCCCACCGACACCGGCTAAGTTCCACTACATCTTCAACTTGCGCGACCTGTCCCGCATAGCGGCGGGCATGTGCCTCACGCACCCGAACTTCTTCAGCGAGAAGCGCGCCGTCGTCCGCTGCTGGCGCAACGAGTTCACGCGCGTCATTTGCGATCGCCTCATCAATATGCACGTTAGTAACAGACTACAACCCTATAGGCTATTTGACTGTTTTCTGAAATAGAGCAATAAAAATCGTTTTTATCGCATAAAATATGGTAATACATGTGGTCACAGTAATAATGTCCGCATATTTTGCATGCAAAATTTTAACTATTATTTAAAAGAGAGAGAGAGAGAGATCTAGATTTAACTATCTAGGCAATTAGTATTTTTACTTAGACTTATTTCACAAATACAATGCGTATACGAAATGGACTCGATATCGAACGCTTTTTTCGATTTTTGTATACGAGTGGCATTCATCTCATCATTCATCAACCTTTCCATTAACTTGATGATCATAATATTATTTTCATATAACAGGACAATGAACTGATGCGTACTCACATACAAGAGCACATTGTTAAATATTTCCCTGAAGAGGAGCCAGTCGTGCTAGAAGAGATCGTGGTGACTGAGGAAGATGTTGCTATCGAAGACGAGGAAGATGGTATGTTAATCCCTTAGCCCAGGGCCCAGGGCACAATGCAAATGTTGTTAAGTTGTTTCATATGCGTCTGCTTTGAGTTTCACGAGTTAACTTAGTTTTAAGAAGAAAAAAAACACTTAAAACCATGGTTTTTAACTTGATATCTGGTAATTTATTTTTCACTACTGTCATTTCTAATAGTTTTACAACGCCTAGTAAAATAAATTACAATAATACAATAAAAATAATTTACAATACTCGCAGACCGGCATGTGAATCTATTTTTATAATTGCTAGTTGCCAACGTCCATACCACGTTGAAAACACCGGTTCTCGTCCGATCACCGAAGTTAAGCGACGTTGGGCGCGGTCAGTACTTGGATGGGTGACCGCCTGGAAACACCGCGTGATGTGTTGGCTTTTTGTATTTTTTGTTTCGTAAATTGATTCATTAAATTAATTGCTTTTAATTTCCTTGATTCAAAGTTTTATTATATTTTATTTCAGAGTATGCAGTTAAGGAAACAAAACCATCTGTTGCTGCTGCTGTCACTGAAGCAGAACTGGAAGTCGAGGAAGAAGAAATCGAAGTTGAAAAAGAGCTGACGGTAAATACCTTTTATTATGTATTTTGTCTAATTAATAAATAGCATGTAGGTACTCAGAACAGTCAAAGCTAAATATTTCCTAAAATGTATTTTAAATACTTACTTTTTTTTAAAGTAAGCTTTATTTAAAATAGGACATATACTTAAATAATTAATTATGTTTAATGCAGCTAGAAGAATACGCCCTTCGAGATCCATTATTGTTCGGTGACTACCGTAATGCCTTGGACGAAGAGGAAATACGATATTACGAAGATTTACTCGACTACGAAGCCGTTTATTTTCTATTCCAAGAGGTATTTTGCTGAGTCCGCGTTTTTTAAAAATCTTAATCAACAAAATATAAATTGTAATTTATGGTAACCTCATTTTTGAGTAGAAATACCGTACATAAATATTCCCACTGACAATCGCCAACGTCCATACCACGTTGAAAACACCGGTTCTCGTCCGATCACCGAAGTTAAGCAACGTCGGGCGCGGTCAGTACTTGGATGGGTGACCGCCTGGGAACACCGCGTGATGTTGGCTTTTTGCTTTTTTGTACTTAATCTATTTAAGCATTCTTCAATTAGTTTATTTTAAAACATGTATTTATCTATTTTAGATATTAGACGAATTTAACGAACGCATCGGCAAAATGTCTGTGGTACTGTTCGAGGACTGCCTCGAGCACTTGACGCGGACCCATCGAATTCTGCGCATGGACCGTGGTAACGCCATGATCATTGGCGTCGGTGGATCCGGAAAGAAGTCGATTTGCCGCCTAGCGTCCTTTGCAGCTGGTAGATAAATATATCTTATTACTACAATTATGCGAAACATTTGCCCGCAGTTCCATATGTATGTATTTCTCTTAGTTACAAAAAAGTTTTATTGAGCATCCTTCTAGAACTAATTAAATTTTCCTGGAATAAATAGTACATGTACTATTACATACATGGAATAACATGATAATCAAGTACAGTTTTGTGTCGAAAACAATTTAGGCTGTCATTTCTAATAGTTTCACAACGCCTAGTAAATAAATTTCGCAACGAATTATTAGTATTCCAGTAGAGCCCTCAATGATTTACAGAATTACCCTTAAATGATAAATATTTCTTTCGGCGAACCGAGGTGTCGGAAAAAAAAATATTTGTATCGATGAACGATGAACAGTGATTTCTATGTACAATTCTATCGTTCAAGGGTAATTCTGTAAATCATTGAGGGCTCATTCCAGTACCAGTTTTGTGTCGAAAGAAAACAGTTTAGTTTTTGATGCTTTTTTGGGTTAGGTTATAGCAAAGATATCTTTATTAATATTCTTTGGTTATAGGGAATCCATGAGATTAAGACTTATCTACATTTTTTTTGTGCCAAAGTATATTGTCATCTATTAAAAAATAACTCTGATTTATTTAATTGTCCTTAGTTAATCGATAAAAATATAGAAAGTACCATCCTTTGCTTCTATAATTGAAGCTTTCTGTTTCTAAAATCAAGTAAGTACATATCTGTTAACAAATAATAATAATTAAACATGAATGATAACTGCCTATGAGGCCTATGTTCAGCAGTGGGCGTCCTATGGCTAAAATGATGATGATGATTGATAGGTTGCGAAATGTTCGAGATCACTGTGACGCGGAACTACAATGAGAACACATTCAAGGATGACATGAAGCGTATGTACAACCAGCTGGGCGTTGATGGCAAGAGAACCGTTTTCCTCTTCACGGCGGCACAGGTATCATCATTATAAGATCAATACAATCCTAAGACATATTACGTGCTATAATATAGTACGTAATAGGTTTTCAGGATTTTATTCATCATATAATATATTAAAATTAAAATAGATTTCATTAATGACCGCCTTGTTTAAATGGTTCCCGCTCCGGACTACAAAAACCAAACGGTGGCGGTTCGTACCCCGCAAGAGCAGTGTTTGTGTTGTGAGCATGAGCATTCGTACCTAAGTCATGAATGACATAACGTACCACTGTTATCTAGTCGCTATCGCTCTGTTTAGTTTAGAGCTAGTTAGTTAATGAGATTGTTGAAATATTTTTTATTATTTATTGAATTTGTCAAATTTCGAAGGTGAGTTAATGTGTCATGTTGCGGTGACGTTGCCGTTAATAAAATATCCATGTAATTGAATGTCAATATGCACATACATTACATATGTAATTAAATGGGATACGTTGCGTAATCACTACTGCAAATGTATTTTCTTCTAAGTTAAAATAAAGATTCAAACCTTTGGGAATGTCTTAACATTAAATTACAGAACATAAAGCTGTTATAAAACCACCTTGCTTTAACTAAATTGTGTTTCATTTACCACAGATCCTCGAGGAAGGTTTCCTCGAATTCATCAACAACATTCTAATGATCGGGATGATCCCTGCTTTGTTTGGAGACGATGAGAAAGACGGCATCATCAACGCTGTACGCAATGAAAGCTGTGATAAGGGTTTTGGTATAGCCAAGTTAGTATAAGTTGAATACAGTATGAATTAAATAATAACACCTGCTTTATTTTACATTCCAAGTTATGTGAACATTTGTTTTTCACCTGCAGAGATGCTGTATGGAACTTTTTCTGCAACAAGTGCGCTGACAACCTTCACGTGGTGCTGTCTATGTCTCCTAGCGGTGACATTCTCAGAAATAGGTACGTTTAGTTTAATATAGTAGGTTTTTAATCTATTTACAATGCTGCTTATTATCATGTCATCAAGGTAATGGTGATTACAGATGCCGCAGTTTTCCTGGCTTAGTAAATAACACAACTATAGACTGGCAGTTCCCTTGGCCTAAACAAGCTTTGTTGGCGGTGGCTAACGTCTTTTTAGCTGATGTAAGTGTGATCTTACATAATAATTTCCTTATGTATAGTGTAACTAAATTCAGCCTTTGCTTATAATAAGTTTAGGGCATTTGCATAACGGGCGAACCTAAACGGAGTCCGCTCGGATTGTCATTTGATAAAAACACTGCCCCTTACCTCTTATTTTCGCTAGAACTAAAGCTTAAGACTTTCCTTTGGGCTAGCATGCTGAATGAAATTATAACTGAAATACTCTAGATTACTTAAAAGTTAAAATCAAAGCAATCGATTGGTGACTTATGCTGACTTTTTGATAGAATTGCCTTAATATTTAAAACTAAAATATAGTTTTATTATTTCATACCGTAACTTTGCAATTTTCCATCTTTAGGTCCAAAAAATCCCCGAAGAGTTCCGTTCAATAATAGTGGAGCACGTGGTCCACGTGCACATGTCCGTGGCGCGGTACTCCGTGGAGTTCCTGCTGCGCCTGCGCCGGAACAACTACGTCACGCCTAAGCACTATATGGACTTCCTCACCAACTACCTCTCGCTGCTCAATGAGAAGGACGCGTTTATTATTGCACAAGTAATAACATTAATATTCTGCAGTGGTAGCTCAGTAGTTGAAAAATCTGAATCTTGCCTCATATCTCACAGCGCATCATCATTTTAGCCATAGAAAGTCCACTGCTGAACACAGGCCTTCTCCGATGACCCAACATCGGGAGGGATTGCCAATACTCGCCACGCTTGGCAGGCGGGTTGGAGAGCGCAGTTTTTATAAGATGCAAGACGCAAGCAGACGCTGCTGCCCGTCTCGTGCTACAGGAATAAGTCGCCTCTTACGACACTCCTCCTGTTGGCGGTAGGGAAGTGTATTCTTTACGGCCGTCCCCACACGGCGCATACTTTTGTTTTTTTCGGAATCTATGTATGGCTTACATTATACCACTTGCTTGGTAGACGGTGAGGAAAAACATCGTAGGGAAACCGTTACTTTCAGATAACACTACATGTGTAGCCATAGTCTTAACTTGGTCTGGTTTCCCTGCCTAAGGTGATCGGATGGCAATCGCTCCAAATATAATAACCAGAGTTGCCGCATCTAGGATCATAGCGTACCCGACTAGGAACAGGACAAAGCGCTAGGTAGAAGAAGAATAATATAATGGGCGCTGCTTATTTTCATATAATATCTAGAACCGCTGCAGTGGCGACACTGTAACGTGACTGTAGCGCTGCAATTGCGCTTTAGATTGTATATAAAAGTTAGTAGTAGCGTGACTGCTGCGCTTCAGTGGTGCCACTGTAACATGTAATAAAAACTCCAGATGACTCGTGCAAGTAGTTAATAAATAAATAAAACAGATTTGATTTATAAAGCTACAATTCGAAAAAACAGCACGTGTGCCAACGTGAAAGTCAATATTTTACTCATAGAGCGTTGTCTTTTTCACCTATGAAACTACAAAACAGTTGGCACCCAGGTGTCTGCCAAAACACAATAAGGCAACTTATGTAACATTCATTACAGATCTCATAAATAACAGACTAAAATAATTATGGCAATGTCGTGTAGATTTAAAACTATATTAACATTCTTGTAAAAACTTTGTGTAGTAGAATTTCTTTTTTGTTTCTACAGTGTGAACGTCTGATAGGAGGCTTAGCTAAAATCGAAGAAGCAAATGTCCAGTTAGAAGATTTGAACGCAAAACTAGCTGTCCAAAAGATCATCGTCGCCGAGCAGACGAAAGAGTGCGAGATATTACTAAAGGAGATATCTACGGGTAAGTGAAACTTCTACTTAGTGACTGTATCAATCAAATCAACCAGCGTTATAGCAAAGCTGCTGTTTTCAAATGAAAAAGAAGAGCCTGATCGGGCTCAGTGGCGAGCATTGGGAGAGGCCTCTCTCCACTTGTCCAGATGTAGACTGACGTGGGCTGATTATGATAATAGTAATTTGATTCGAATCTTGGGGTCCGTCATGACAACATACTTATACTCAGTTTCTATCCTCCAGCCACGGAAGCAGCTGTGGTCAAACAGAATGTAGCAGCCATAAAATCAGTTGAAATCACCGAGCAGAGCGTTGTCATCGCCGAAGAGAAGTCGGAAGCCGAGGAAGCGCTATCTGCTGCCATGCCAGCCTTGGAGGCGGCCAGGTTGGCCCTGGCTGATTTGGATAAGGCTGACATCACTGAGATCAGATCCTTCGCTACGCCTCCGGAAGCCGTGCAGGTAAGTTTTACAAAGTGTAATAGGGAACCACTATGTACATTTATCCCGATAGGTACCGCATTGTGTTTGGTCTTGCCTATAGTGATTATTTGATCAATGGTTTTGTCACTGCTGTAACAGATCAAATAATCACTACGATGAAGGTGAGGATGTCTTATCATCGTCATACTAGCAGGCACTGAAAAAAAACTAACTTTGACATTAACTTAGACATTAGGTGACACGACCATACTTGCTGGCGCCATCTGATATTAGCTTTGCCTGTGCTTCCCCATTGAAACACCTAAAACAAAACCGCGCGTTTCTGGTGTTTAAATACCTACTTTAATTGTCAAAGAATACGTTTTCTTTGAAACCACTATCGAAATTCAAATTGTAGTAGTGTAACGTATTTTTTTATCGCGGCGGTAGATCGCAGAAATAATTTGTAATAATTGTCATCAGGTAATATTTGTGCGTTTGTCTTGAATATTGCTATCCTGAAACTCAGATGTAATAATATTATTACATCTGCGTTACAGGATATCGTCATCAGGTAATATTTGTCTGTTTATTGCTATCATGTGTTACTTTTGTAGGTGGTATGCGAATGCGTGGTGATAATACGCGGCATCAAGGACGTGAGCTGGAAAGGCGCCAAGGGCATGATGGCCGACCCCAACTTCCTTCGTAACCTTCAAGAGATGAACTGTGACCTCATCACGCAGAACCAGGTCAAGGCGGTCAAGACGCATATGAAGAAGAGCAAGAAGTTGGATACCATGCAGTCGATCAGTAAAGCCGGGTTAGTGATATCAAAGACTGATTTTTACGCCTTTATTTTATTTACCTTTATTTATTTATTCAAAGAAACAAACCATAAGAATTATACTATCAACAACATTAGCCAGAGCAGTTTCCAACTTTAAAATGTACATAGCAGACTTATGAAACAGGCAAGTTTAATATAATACATAAAAATAATGCATACAATACATGCTAAAGTAGTCGCAAATTGCAGAAGATCATACCCATGATAGCTTATTAGCCATAACCGGGCGATGGCGAGAGCGGCGCGGTGGGGTAGTACATTGTGCATTATTTGTAATGCCTTTCCCGATGAAAGTGGGAAAACTAATGAATGCGCATGAAATCATCGTATATTGCTTTCACTACCTCTGCACCGCTCTTGTTAAATAGCGTGACCTGAGGGTTAGTAAGCTGACTCTCTTTGTTGTTCCTGATATTTTTATTCAACCATAATGCTTCCAGATACGGTCTTCTGAAATTCGTCATCGCCGTCCTCGGGTATTGCGCCGTTTACAAAGAGGTAAAGCCCAAAAAAGACAAAGTAGAAGCTCTCGAGAAGGAGTATTCCGAAGCCGTCAACTATCTCGATTCGCTAAACCGTGAAATCAACCGCCTACAAAAAACTTTAGACGGTCTCAACAATAGATACGACACAGCCATGATGCGTAGACAAGAATTGCAGGAAGAAACTGACATCATGATGCGACGATTGGTCGCAGCAGATAAACTCATGTCCGGCTTGTCGAGCGAACAGGCGCGATGGAAGATTGAACTGGCAGCGTTGTATGTGGAACAGTCGAGGTTGATCGGAAACTGTCTGCTGGCTGCTTCATTCCTGAGCTACGCGGGCCCATTCTCGTTCTCGTTCCGACAGACGATGATATACGAAGATTGGTTAGGTGATGTGTTGGATAGAGGCATCCCGCTCACTGAACCATTTACTGTTGAAAGGAATTTGACTAATGAAGTAGAGATTAGCGGGTAAGATTACTTTGATTTTTCTTTCAATTTCAATAGGTATAAGATTATATCGGATGTTTAAATATCATCATAAACACTGTAATACCTACGCTTTCAGGTATATTCTAGTTTAATCAAAAGATTCAAATTAACGCACGCACTAAATTCACAAAAACGCACTAAATTTTTAAAATTGTACAATTACCGTACTCAAATATATTTTTTATGACAAATGTTCCCTTCCGCAGGTGGAATTCAGAAGGTCTGCCACCAGACGAGCTGTCGGTACAGAACGGCATCTTGACAACGCGCGCATCCCGCTTTCCTCTTTGCATCGACCCGCAGACACAAGCACTTACTTGGATTAAGAAGAAAGAGGCCAAAAACAACCTCAAGGTCTGTAATTGTTTTCTTTAATGGCGTGACATATTATCTCGTAAAACCCCGAACGAACGCACGAAACCGCGTTATAATAAAATGTGTATAGTGTCTCGTTTTTAAACGAGGCCTCGCACCTATCCGCACCGAAAGAATAACGATGTTTCAGTTTTTCATAATTTTGTACTAGCTCTATTATGTAAGAATCAATAATATGTATTAATAATTAATTTTATTTAAAAAACCCAGTAGATGAGAGAGTCTATGTTCTCGTTTGCACCGACTCCAAAAGTAACTGATTAGGTACTTAACTTACACTTACACTTACTTAGTGTTAAGATTATTTTTTGCGTTTTAGTTTTTTGAAGTTGGTTTTAATTTTTTTTAACAAAATTAACTTATTTAATCTATTTTAGTGATAAATCCTAATCAAAACAAATCTCACGAGTGCAAACATAATTTAACTGCTGAACACCGATTTCATTTCATATTTTTCCACCCTTAGGGGTGAAATTTTTACCGAAAATTTTATGTTATAGTATCTTTGAAGTATAAGCTATTCATTAAAAAAACATCAATCAAATCATCAAAGTCGGACAAATATGGGACCATTCTGAAAGTATTACCTTTCAAACAAATAATATATTATATAATTATCAAAATCGGTCAACGTAGTAACGAATGATCGCTGAACATACAACATACTTACTTTTTTTTTAAAGATTCCGACGAATTGAGAACCTCCTCCTTTTTTGAAGTCGGTTAAAAATGAAGCAGTACAACTCGGTAGCATAACGTGGGTTGATCTATCGCACGCAACTGTCAGAAAGGTCAAATCGGTTGATTTGCCTGCATCGAATCTGATGTCGTCATTTGAATTCGTCTAGAATTTCTGGGGTTCTTCCAGATTCGGATGATGCGACGCAGGAAGTTGTGGGAGGTTCATTAGATTTCATGTAAAGAATTTCTAAAATTTGTTTCTTACGATTTGTTTGATGAGTTCGGCTCGGATAAGTGTGTTAAAGTTAACTTTAAATTATCAACAAATGCGTCCACAGACTATTTTAGAAAGCATGTAAACCACCGTCTTGCTTGCATGCCGTATTTGCTTGCACTAAATAGCTTAGCGAAAACTGTCAAACTGAAGAACTTACAAAATTACGCATATGAATTTTTTTTTTTGCGATATTTACCATCTATTATGATTTCGCTCAGGTGCTGTCGTTCAACGACCCGCAGTTCCTGCGGCAGCTGGAGATGGCGATCAAGTACGGGCTGCCGGTGCTGTTCCAGGACGTCAACGAGTACATCGACCCCGTCGTCGACAACGTGCTCGAGAAGAACATCAAAGGTACACGCTGCTTAGACACATAATTTTTATTTTTATTTATTAGGGATAACAACAGCTTACAGATTTCATTTTACATAAAATATCTTAACTCTACGAAAAGCCAATAACAGTTATCCACGTATATTATATAAATGAATAGTATGTTAGTCAGTGTGCACTTAAATACAAGAGAAGTACTTATAGAAAAGGTATACATTTCTGAAAACTTCTCTCATAATATTCGCAGATAAAGAATATCACTAAAGTTACATATTTAATTAATTTAAAAATTTATGTTGTTCATAGCCAAGATAAAATATAATTAAGATGATGTACAAAGTGCTAATTTAAACCCAACACTCCGTATAACCGTAATCAATGTTGACAAAAAGAAAAAAGTAAAATCCCTTTTTTATTTGTTACGCTGTATCATCAATTATTTTAAGCTTTATTTGTTTTTTAAATGTTGTTTATTTCCAATAATGGGATGGGGTCACTGTAGTTCATCTCTCGCTCGCTGCATTATGAAAGCGAAAGCTGTTAATAGTTGTTGCAATTAAAAATGACATTAAGCTTTATATGCTCTAGTCGAATACTCTGGAGTATAGCTATTTTTTGCGCGGTGTGTGCTGCAGTCGATTACAGACTTTTAGACAAACTAGCTGTGGTTGGTCATACCCAGCACTAGTAACTTTTAAAGTTAATTTTGTTAGTGTTATTTTGTTTGCGATCTGCCGTTGCGATCCACCTACTTTGGCATAGTGCCGTTACTACGCTTTTATGCGCCCTTCTATAACTGCGCCCATGCCTAACCCAAAACATGGTCTAGTCTAGTCATTTCTACGCCCTGTGCCTGAGTACCGATGCCACTGCTCTAATTACGACACTGCTTTAGTAAAAAAATATTCTTCCCAAGTTCTTTTCAGCACACAGGCAAGCTGCGGACTTAAAATTTCGTGGACTTGTAGTTGTATGTTTAGTTGACATAGATATTAAAATAAATCTTTCTCCAGTGGAAGGAGGCCGCACATTCGTGATGCTGGGCAGCTCGGAAGTGGACTACGATCCCAAATTCCGCATGTACCTCACCACCAAGCTCGCCAACCCGCAGTTCAACCCCGCAGCGTACGCTAAGGCTGTTGTCATCAACTACACTGTCACTGTGCAGGTACGAGTAACACCAACCTATTACATTTTAAATATTATTTTTTTCAAATATCATCATCATTTACTTAATTTCAGCCATAGGACGTTCATAGGTGAACATAGGCCTCCCCCAGTGACTTCCAGATTGTCCGGTTGAAAGCGGCCTGCGTCCAGTGGCTTTCTACCTTTAACTCTTTTGTACCTTGTGGGTTTCGTCTTACGCTGCGCTTACCAGTACGTTAAGCGTTACTTTCTAGAACCTTTCTGCCCCATCGGCCTTCAGTTCTACGTGCTATTTGCCTCGCCCACTGCCACTCCAACTTGCCGTTGGTCTATGTTAGCAACTGTAGTTCGTTTACAGATTTACTCCGACCATAGCCATTTCCATAGTACGCTGTGCGACCTTGTGTTTTCTTATGAGGCCCATATATCCGGAATATAATTCATGGATAAGATAGTTCTAATAAAATCAAAGCAAAATGTGTGTTAATTGTAATTATTTTTCGTAAAGCAAATAACATGAAATCAAAACTTGTCATTGCATTGCCTTGCGTTTGCTATTTTGCATAAATTTCCATAACGGTAGCACATGACAAAATAAAAATAAAAAAGGTAAATAAAATGTGTGATGAGCACAAGCATTAGTATTAAGTCATGGCTGTTTATAAATGTATTCAAGTATGTTTATCCGTTATCTGCTACTAAGTAGGCGAAGCTTGTATTATGGTAGTTTATACAAGCTTTGCCTAGTTTAGGGCTAGATAATTGTTATGTTGTGAAATTAAAAAAAAAAACGCACAATGCGTATAGGGTACACCCGCAACGCAAACGGCAAGCTGAATCGTTAAAGTCAGTGTTTATATAATCCTAAAACCACGTTCTCCAGGGTCTCGAAGACCAGCTGCTCAGCGTGGTGGTCCGCGCCGAGCGCTCCGACCTCGAGGAGCAGCGCGAGAGCCTCATCATCGAGACCAGCGCCAACAAGAGCCTGCTGTCCGGCCTCGAGGACTCGCTGCTCAGGGAACTCGCCACCTCCACCGGGAACATGCTGGACAACGTCGAGCTCGTCAACACGCTGGAGAATACCAAGTCCAAGGCCGCTGAGGTGAGCTTAGTCTCTATACAGGTCGACTTAATGGCGGACTGCTGGCTACCTTCGAGGATTCGCTGCCAGACATGACAGAACTATGCTTGCAGCTGTCAAACCTATACATTCTCCCACTCCTTGAGCTTATTTAATAAATCCAATGCTGAATGTGTAGGTCTCATCCATTCCATAGATTGCTAGCATTTCTTCACTTCTTCCACAGCAATCAGCTATGTTTTTCTTCTGATCTTCATGTACCTACTTAAAAAGTTATTATGTCAAGAAGCAATCTGCTACATAGCCATCTCATCGTCAAATTTTAATTCGATAACAGGTAGACAACATGCAATAGCCAGCTATATTATGGCTATGAGGCGTCACTTCTAATTTTCATACGATATCTAGAAGCGCTTAGTAACACGCACGTGTCACGTAATTGGCTTTGCAATCACGCTTTCATTTAGAATTAATTACTCTACTGTTCTACAAAATATTGACAGTGATGTGGTAATTTAGTTTAATAAAATAAACTACAAGTATCAATGATTATTGATCATAACATCATCATTACCTTTTGAGACAAGCAATTTTTTTTTCTTATTTTTTGCACTTTCCTAAAAAAAAATCACACTGTTTGTGCAATAATGACATATTGATATGTTTAGCTTTGTTATTTTATAGTAAAAGCAACCACTAAATAACTCTGTTTTGTAAATGGCTCATACAAACAAATGAAAACAAATTAGTTCTGTCTAAAAAATTGCGCGAAAATGATATTATATTATAAATGTTAGCTGCATCTCACCATATTATTTTTCGTTGTGTGCAAAAAGCCAACATCACGCGGTGTTCCCAGGCGGTCACCCATCCAAGTACTGACCGCGCCCAACGTTGCTTAACTTCGGTGATCGGACGAGAACCGGTGTTTTCAACGTGGTATGGACGTTGGCGAAAGAAAATGTGAAATAGTAATACAATACATGTTGCTTTGTAAAATTCCAGTTAGTTTAGTATTAATCTACTAGGTGGCGCATATGGATAAAATAGAATCGATGTCGATGATCAATTTTACTAACGTGAATTGTAGTGTGTTTTACCTGTTATTAATTATTTACCAAATATTAAGTTATCACTAGGTATAGTACTATCAGTTGCCCCCGACTTCTTTCGCATGATTTTTAATCCAATTTAAAAACTCTACCCGACAGGCGTACAATAACTCACTAAGCTTAATGGTAATCGGATAATATTATAGAAAAAATAATAAAATTAGAAGACCAACAGACTAACATTGCTTAAATTACATATGAAACACATAAAAATCAATACTTGTATCTGTTAATGTAGCGCCATCTAGCAGAACCTGCAAGTAGTAACTAATAACCTTTTGTCTTCCGCAAACCCCATATCGAGTCATCGTAACTATTTAATTTTCTATTGTGTCTGCTTTTACCAAGGCCCAAGACGTGACGGGTTATTGATTCCAAAAAATTACGCTAGATGGATCTACTCTACCTTTTTTCCCAACTATACAGCAAAAAAATAATATGTGAACTGTAATGTATGAAATAATATCAAATCAAGCTACTTTAACAAACTTTTTTTTTCGGTAGGTGATGGAAAAACTGGCCCTAGCTGAGGCCACTACAAAGGACATCGAAAAGTTCCGCGATGGCTACCGACCAGTGGCTAAGCGAGGTTCCATCCTATTCTTCGTGCTCTCTGACATGGCTGGCGTTAATTCTATGTACCAATACTCCTTGTCTTCGTATCTTGACGTAAGTGGTCTTAGTAGCATATCAAAATAAATATAGTACTAAAGTTTTAACTACATAAAATAGTAAACTAAATAAAATAACAAAACACAGCAAAAAGCCAACATCACGCGGTGTTCCCAGGCGGTCACCCATCCAAGTACTGACCGCGCCCAACGTTGCTTAACTTCGGTGATCGGACGAGAACCGGTGTTTTCAACGTGGTATGGACGTTGGCGAAAGGTGTAACTAAATAGTGATACATATTGTTTTGCATGACAATAATTTCAATTAGTTCGTTATTTATCCACTAGCTGGCGTATGATTATAAAAATAGACACAAAGATTTTGGCCACCTTTCTTTGGGGCAATAAAATAAAGTAAAACGAAGATATTTATCGCCTATATCACACCGCCCACAAAACTTCTCTGTTTAGCCTAGTGGTCGACTGGTAGAGAATGCTTCATGGCATTAAGTCCACCTTTTGTATGATTTTAAATCTGTGCAATAAAGTCTAAATAAATAAATATTCCCTTTTAAATATATTTTTTTTCCGATTCGGATATTTAAAGTTGTTTGTTATTCATAATTTTATAACTTTCAGGTATTTTCGTTTTCACTGCGTAAAGCAATGCCGAACGTAATTCTTGCCAGACGTTTGAGGAACATCATCGATATGTTGACCAAGAATGTGTACGATTATGGTTGCACGGGTAATATATTTATCTTTAAATTTCCTTAAAATTAAAATGTATGAATAAGTGTCTAAGAACAAGGAAGAGCATTAACAGCAAACAATTTTTGCAAATAGGCTTAAATGGAGCCTTTTACACGTTCCAAAACTTCATGTGAGAAAAATTATGAGGTCTGTTTGTATGCAACGTTCCTACTAGTATAATATGTTACTCTATCATGCAATAACGTCCTAACTATCCAAGATTTGGATTACCTAAGATGTTGATGATTTTATAGGACGTGTATTTATCAGTTATTATCGCAATGGCTGATAGTAGCCTTTTTACAAATAAAATATTACTACAGTCTAATAATTACGACTACTAGACCAGTAGTTCGCGCTCTAGACTACAAACGCCACATGGTTGTGGGTTTAAATCACGCAAGATGCAAATTGTTTGATGAGCATGATCATAATTAATTATGTACCTAAATCATGGATGTTTATATAAATGTATTTGAGCATGTTTATTCATAATTTGGTCACCAAGTTACGCGATACCAGACAAAGACAATGTATTTGGACGGGCGTATGCACTCTCTAAAATATGAAAAATAGTTTTTTTGAATTGCCTGAACTAGAAATCGAACCCTGGACCCTTTACGGTTAAGGCAAATGGTCGCTCCACTAAGTAACGTAATAATTTGTATGATACAGGTATATTCGAACGCCACAAGCTCCTATTCTCGTTCCAAATGGACATAAAGCTGGAGCAGAGTGAGGGCAACGTGAGCCAGCAACAGCTCGACTTCTTCATCAAGGGTAACGTCTCGCTCGAGAAGTCGCCGACGCCCTGTCCGGCTAGTTGGATACCATCACAGGTATACACATATCCAGCGGCCGTAATATGAGTTTTATAAATAATTACTCGATTACCATTTAATGAGAACGTAAACCCGGATAGATAGATACTTCTTGCACATTAGACAAGTAAATTACACATGATTATTACAGAAAGACGTACAATTAAGGCGGTATTATCGCTAATAGTGATCTCTTCCAGACAACCTTCAGGTAGATTTAGGATTTGTATGGGAAAATACGGTATTGATGATGTGCCGCCAAGCGGCGTCCATACAAATTCACGTTACTTTTCGATCGATTTTGGCGACGCCATTATAAAACACATTAGGCCCACGGGACTATCTTCCTATCTTCTAACAATGATAAAATTGGATTCTTATATATTTTTCTGCCAAAATTACAACTATTTCTCGTGCTGGCTTTTACTATAATATTTTAAGTGACAAGAAGCAAAAAGCCAACATCACGCGGTGTTCCCAGGCGGTCACCCATCCAAGTACTGACCGCGCCCAACGTTGCTTAACTTCGGTGATCGGACGAGAACCGGTGTTTTCAACGTGGTATGGACGTTGGCGACAATTGCGCTGAAAAATACGTATAGCACGCACAGTATGTTTTGACATGAAGTTAGTTCGAAATACAACTGATAGGTGGCATTAGAAGTCTTTTCATAACAAGGCCAAGGGCTTCCGAGATAGTGAAAAGTGTTCATGAGTTTCTCAAACATTTTTAGAATGTTTTTCAGAATTGATATTTCTCTTGTTTAATTTTTTTTAAATATGTGAGATACACATGTTTGATCGTATCAGCCTCAGGAGCAGCCTAAAAGTAAGACTTCCCTCTGCCCCACGCTCTAGATGACCCAGACTTTGACGAATACAGTACCACAGAATAAATAAACAGTACCTAAGTAGTGTGGCATTTATATTTTGTTTATGATATTTAAATAGGTTTAGGGCCGATTTTTCAAACGCCAGATATCTTTTATCCAACGAATAAAATTGACGCTTTGACACATTTCCTAATAAGAAACGAATTAAAAATTTGAAAAAAATTGTTTATCGATTTTGATGTTGGTGCTTTTGTAAATGGTTGTTTTTGACCAGTAAAATCATTCCAAGAAGTTAAATTATATAATTTGACATTGGTTCACGAAACGGCAAAAAGCCAACATCACGCGGTGTTCCCAGGCGGTCACCCATCCAAGTACTGACCGCGCCCGACGTTGCTTAACTTCGGTGATCGGACGAGAACCGGTGTTTTCAACGTGGTATGGACGTTGACGATGACTTTAAGCAAAAACTTTGTTGCATTTATAATTTAGTAGTTACGCCAGTAACATACCCAAAGAGGTGAGTAACTGGCGTGACTACTAAATTAAAAATGCAACTAAGTTTTCCCTCTTTAATTAAGTCCATTTGCCTAATCTCCTACTTATACGCCTTGTGAAACAGTTCTAACAATAGATATAATTATCTAACAATAAATAATAATACAAAAAAATCATGTAATTTATTTCTTTTAGGGATGGCAAGACATAATGAAGCTGAGTGTTGATTTCGAAATATTCGCCACTCTTCCCGACAACATCGCCAGGGGATTAGATGTTTGGCAGGAGGTAACAATATCGTTTTAACATTGTATTATCTTTTCTTTTTTTAAAATTTGTGACCATAAAAGCATATTAAGTAACTTATATTCAAATCTATTCACAGTTAAAACATCATCATTCATGCATTGAATTAAATACCATGATTTACGCAAATAAAGATTCTGATTTATTCTCATGGCCAACGCTAATCTTGGGGCGTCCATATGCATTATTCAAATTTTATTTAAAGCTTAAATTTTTACGCGAGTACACGAGTTTCAGTGTAGTGTGTAGTACACGGACTACTCGCGACAGTCACAAAACACTGCACTTACTAAGTAAGTAGCAGCGAAAACGCAAAATAGCAATTCTTAAATTTCTTCCACAATCACACTAATTATCTAGCCCCAAGCTTGTACTATGGTGACTATATATAACGAATAAACGTTCTTAAATACATTTATAAACATCCATGACTTAGGTACAAATACTCGTGCTCATTACACAAACATCTGCCGCTTGCGGGATTCGAACCCGCAACCGCTCGGCTTTGTAGTTTGGAAAATAAAACACTTTTTTTTAAAACTTTAAATACTAACCTAAAATAACATAAAATAACGTGGTGTACACCTATGAAACATCATCCATCCGTCAATCGGCAGAAAACATGAATCTTTGACAAAATGTCTTAATTCAGAAATTCAGTTTGAATTAAATATTTAAAAAAATACTTGGCATGTAATCAAAATTAAACTTTCAAACTGGACTTTATCGGTCGGCAGTGGTTCGACAGCGACACGCCGGAGTCGGCGGAGATCCCGAACAGCTATCGCGACATACTGCAGCCGTTCGAGATCCTCATGGTGCTGCGCTGCTTCCGCGTGGACCGCATCTACCGCGCGCTCACCGACTACATCACCGTCACCATGGGCGAGGAGTACATCACGCCGCCCGTCATCAGGTTACCGCCGGCCGCCGCACCACTACACTCCTTTTATCTTATATATTAAATTCTCGTGTCACAATGTTCGTTCCCGTACTCCTCCGAAACGGCTTGACCGATTCTCATGAAATTTTGTGAGCATATTGAGTAGGTCTGAGAATCGGCCAACATCTATTTTTCATACCCCTAAAGACCACGCAGACGAAGTCGCGGGCAACAGCTAGTATTTTATACATTTTATTTCTCATCATCATCATCATCATTTCGGCCATAGGACGTCCACTGCTGAACAAAAGCCTCCCCTAATGACTTATCATCAGGGGGATTGCCAATACTCGCCACGCTTGGCAGGCGGGTTGGCGAGCGCAATTTTTTATAAGATTTCGCACGAAGACGCTGCTGCTCTTCTCGTACTGCAGGAATTAGTCGCCTCTTACGACACGCCTCCTGTTGGCGGTGGGGAAGTGTATTCTTTACGGCAGTCCCGACACGGCACATTTTAATTTCTATTTTTATTGAAAAACAAGATATTAAGCGTGTAAGAGGATTCCTCTTACATCATAATACATATCTTTCGGTTTTAGGGTTCCGTACCTAAAAGGTAAAAACGGGACCCTATACTAAGACTCCACTGTCCGTCTATCTGTATGTCAGTCACCAAGATGTATCTCATGAACCGTGATAGCTAGACAGTTAAAATTTTCACAGATGATGTATTTCTGTTGCCGCTATAACAACAAACACTAAAAACAGAATAAAAAATATTTAAGTGGGGCTTCTATATAACAAACGTGATTTTTTTGCCGTTTTTTGCTTGATATTAATAACGGCAACAGGTCTAGGTCTAGGTAGACTCTTGAAATATTGACAGAATATTATAGATAATGGTACGGAACCCTTCGTGCGTGAGTCCGACTTCCACTTGGCCGTTTTTTAAAATTGACGACCTTTGTAGTCGAGAGGCATGCACGCAAGACTTGGCGTCGCCATCTCAGAGGTCTCGGGTCGTTTCCGGGTCGAATATTGTAAACAATCTTGGCGTTGCCTTATTACAAAAATAATGTTGTATAAAATCAACAAACTGGTAGAATCGTAAGGATTTTGTGTTAAATGATTGATTACAATACTTAGAATATAATTTTTGCGTCATCTTATTTAGTTATTTAAGATTTAAAGGAATTTCAAGATTGTTTACAATGTAAGCCAAGAAAAATTAACTATAGATATACTGTCTCGGGTCTGAGTGGTGTGGTACCGTCGTTGTTTCTCATTTCTATAAAACAAGTGCTTTAGTTACTTATTAGAATTAAATCAATATTTGTAATGTTATCCAATATTTATTTTTTATTTGAGTTGCAGCACGCTCTAATATGCACCAGCCACATTATTTACAGAATGTTGACGATAATACCTACTGCTATAAATGAAAACACTTTTGACCAGTCTTAGGGGGCGTTCAAGTGTTACGTAACGCAAGGGGGAGGGGGGTCTTGTCAAACGTTACGATGCGTGGTTCAAACAACACGTTACGTAACTCGTGTTTTTTTATTTAAATAAAAATCTAGGGAATTAAAATTTTCAAGTTGACATCCCTTTTCGTTTATGTTTTACGGGAGATCCCTGTGGATTGTATTGTACTTACGTCATTTTTTAGTGGGAACTATTTTGCGCAACTTAATTTTGACTTTTAAGTAAAAATGGTCACTTGTTACGTAACGTTTAAGGACGAGGGGGTGGGTACAGAAAAACGTTACCGCGCGTTACATAGGGTTGAAAATCATTTGCACGTCATGGAACAACAGGGTTGATTTTCCCATGCAAAATTATTCTGACAGCTACTAATGCTCTCGTTCTATGAAGTCAAAAACAAATAAACAATACGACAAAATTGTGCATCTCTTTCATTGTTATCGCTATTTTACTTACACCTTAAATTTTGCCAAAACTGGTAGACCACTTTCTTGGCCCGACCGTACATACAAGCAACTTTTACTACGGGAGCAACATCATATTCGTGAAAAAAAAATGATGCTCCATACAAAATGTAGTTTGGAGCTTCGTTTTTATCAGAAAACAACAAAGTTAAGAAACATTAAAAACAATTGAATGGGAAAAATTTTAAAAAGTAAAAAGCCAACATCACGCGGTGTTCCCAGGCGGTCACCCATCCAAGTACTGACCGCGCCCAACGTTGCTTAACTTCGGTGATCGGACGAGAACCGGTGTTTTCAACGTGGTATGGACGTTGGCAATAATTGTTGTGAAATACTCAAACGTAATCAGTTTTTCTAGTAAAACTGGATTTTTTGTGTCGCTAATATGACTAGCAACGGTCAAATTTAACTGCTCTGTTTAGAACTTGAATGCTAGGCGCGTCTTACATACAAGTTTATTGTATACATACAGAGAGAAGAGCATTAGTGTGCATACAGTATTTGGTCCATTTATATTATATTTTTTTTGGTATATTACATGTATTTTTTTTAATTTACTGATAAAACAGTTACGTCACTCTGTGGTAACTTTGTTTTTTATTCAGTTACGACAGATAGTCATGCAAGGGACGATATTACTTTTTATTTTTATTTTACACCCATATCTATTATTCTCTACCTCCCTTTTTGATATTTCGTACAAAAAAAAGCAAAACACTGTTCGTAGCCATCTCGTGCTAATGCTATGAACTACTTAATATCCACCATCGTATTTTCAATGCAACATAAAAAAAAAATATGTCATGAGCTCAAAGTAATCTTAGACCGCTGCGCTTGCTGCTTCAAATTCAGGTTTATGTCAAAGATTTTTTTACAAACTGTTGTATAAACATGGTGATTAGTGCTGATAAGGCTGGTTATCACAAAATGAAGATAAAAAGAGCTAAAACAAAATAAACTCTATTTTGAAGATAGAGATAATATTTTAACGTTTATTCCGTATTTATAATTACTTACAATGTATGTAATGTAATTACCTACCTACGTATATAATTTTGTAACTTCTGTTATCACTACTCATTGGTTGGACTCACTCCAACCTAAGCCTGCTAACAGTTTCTTAAATGTTTAGTACAATAATTTAAAGCACAATTGTCGCCAACGTCCATACCACGTTGAAAACACCGATTCTCGTCCGATCACCGAAGTTAAGCAACGTCGGGCGCGGTCAGTACTTGGATGGGTGACCGCCTGGGAACACCGCGTGATGTTGGCTTTTTGCAATTTAGTGTTAAAGAACTTTTGTATTAAATATTTGTTTTATATTTGAGCATAGTTATGGTATGGATGGAGTAGCCATAGATCATAACTTCATTATGTTTCATTTTGAAGAATTCTTAAATAAATGATTTGATTTGAAATATTAAATAATATCCTTTTATAATTCATTTTAACATTAAACTCTCTTTCAGTTTGGACATGATAGTGGAACAGACGACCCCTTTCACTCCGGTAGTTTTTATCCTGAGCCCCGGTTCGGACCCCACGGCTGACCTCATGAAGCTGGCCGACCGCTGCGGCTTCGGCGGCGGCAAGTTTAAGTACCTCTCACTCGGACAGGGTCAAGAGGGGGTAAGTAACGTAGAGTCTATCCATCTACTTCGAAGTATCGACTTCTACAGTTTTACCATAGAGAAAGGAATATATTTACCTCAGTCTATGGTTTATAAATAAATTACAAAAAAGATAAAATCACTTCCCCTTATTAGCCGACCTGCAATTTTTTAAGATTTAAATGTCGGTCATTCACAGAGTCGGTGGGTTGGAGCATATACAAATTTATTTTTTTGTATTTTTGAAATTAATTAATGTCCAAATAGATAGAATAGCTCAGGAACAACCATTTTTCGATTTTTTCTATTTGATTTCTCTTAAATTTTATGAGCGAACTATCCGATCTAGTTTATATTTAGTTCGCAAGAGCTGGGACCTAGCCTATGCCTATCGCCTGGCTACAAAATCAATTTGGTTTTCACTATTAGCACTCTATTTTTTTTAAATTATAATTTCTTATAAATATAGTATAAACAATATATTATTTTCGTGCATATTCCCTATTGCTTTGTTTACTTACTTTCGTCATTCATCTCGATTCTTGACCTAAGGAAATATGGGCGCTGTACATAAGTTATTCTGATTTCAGTTCAGATTCAACTTGGACGTTGCGCGTTTTTATTCGAAAACTACAATAGATTTAAATAGAAAACTTCTCATTTTTTTTTTGTTTATTTTGTCACGAAACTGTCATTACAATAGATTACATAAATAAAAAAATAAGTAATAGACAAAAAGTGCCCATATATTTACTAACATTAAGTAAATATTACAAAATCTTTAAAATATAAGAATGCCGAATACTTATATCTTTTATACTTTAAATATAAGTTTTGCGTCACGTATTGTAAGAAAGGTTATAATAAGTAATTTTGCGCTTGAACAAGTTTAATCTGCCACACCTGACGTCGCTGTTGACCCTGCTACTCAGCTGGATAAATAACATCTGTTCAATTAACCTGTCTAAGAGTGTACTTGTTCGAAACAGAAAAAAAAGTTACATAACTATAATCTATCACTAACTTAAATCTATTTTTACTGCAAATTATTTACATTACAAAATTTACCTACTTGATTAAAACAAAAGATGTTTAAATGCATACTATGATAATCGTCAGACGTCAGACCTACTGCATTACGTACAAACAAACGGCATCACTAAATAAATTAAATTCTTAATTAATCACTTGATTTTGACGACGTCAATTGCCGAGAGGCGAGCAAGCTAAACTTGGCGTTGCGATCTCCGTGGTCCTAGGTTCGATTCCCGGTCGGGTCGATGTAGAACATTATCTTTTCTATATCATCTCGGGTCTTTAGCGAACTGCTTTAGCTACTTACCTCAGGATCAGAGCAATGCATCTGATGGTGTCCAATATTTTTATTAAGTAATTATGTTTATTATAATAATCATGGTTGACTGCGCATTTCCTTTTTAAGCCGATCGCTCTCTAAAGTCGCCGCATTTACAAAAAGAAGTTCAGCTTAGGAATGTGCAGTTAACAGTGATGATGTAGGCACAATGGCGGTCAAAATTAGCTTTTATTAATTAAACTACCCTATTTCGTGATACAGGCAGCCCTAGCACTTTTGGAGGGTGCAATATCCCACGGACAGTGGCTGATCCTACAAAACTGCCACCTGCTGGTCTCCTTCCTGCGTGAGCTGGAGAAGCAACTCGAGCTGATGGAGAAGCCGCATCCTGAGTACCGACTGTGGCTCACTACTGACCCAACACCGACTTTCCCTATAGGAATTCTGCAGAGATCGCTTAAAGGTAGTGTTTCATAGCTTTGTCGAAAGTCCGTTACTTTAATGTTACAAATAAAATCATAGATACCATTTAACATATTTATTTCTGAAGTATTTCATTCCATGCATTTTTATCATAATAAATAATAATTATTAGCGTAATACCTTTTTTCATTACACGCCATACATACGCTACTTAGTGGATTTAATAAATTGAAACGGTTGCCATGTATAACAATAAGTAGTACTATTTTGTAAATTTTCTCGTCAACGTCCATACCACGTTGAAAACACCGGTTATCGTCCGATCACCGAAGATAAGCAACGTTGGGCGCGGTCAGTACTCGGATGGGTGACCGCCTGGGAACACTGCGTGAATGCTGGTTTTTACTTATCTTATTTTCTGTGATATTGTTTTTGTTTTTAAATAATACTTATTTTTATTTCTTGTCCCAGTGGTGACTGAACCGCCTAATGGATTGAAGCTGAATCTCCGCAACACTTACTTCAAGATGCGAACCCACGCATTAGAGGAGTGCCCACACCCCGCCTACAAGAAGCTTGTCTACGTACTCGCGTTCTTCCACGCTGTCGTGCAGGTGACCCCTAATATACATTCGAAAATAATAGTCTGTTACGCTTTCACGGCAAACCCACTGAACCGAGGAACCCAAACTCTCAAAAGAATATAGGTAACATTTTTTAATCCTTTCATGGGGTGTAAAATAGGTAAAAAAGGCGGGAACAGCTAGCAACAATTTTAGAGAGCATTTACTGCTTTTAACTGTAAACTCATATTAGGCAATTCAAAAAAGAAAGTCTACAGTTCTAATTTATTTTTACCCTTGTCTTTCTTAAATAATTCTTAATTAGTTTATTTATAAAATATTTTCTGTGCAACTTTCTTAATGTTTTCTTTCATGAACCTTCTCCTGACAATAATTAGCACAACAAAAAATAATTAGCAAAATTATTTCATCTGTTCACGCCTGATGCGATGACCAAGGGAAATAGAGATTCATTTTTATATATACATCTATATACTGTATCTATATACTGTTTGTGAATTTCGTTAATCCCAGTCGCCACCATTCCAGGAACGTCGCAAATACGACAAGATCGGCTGGAACATCTCGTACGACTTCAGCGAGTCTGACTTCGTGGTGTGCATGCAGATCCTCCAGTGTTACCTGGAGCGGTGCTTCGCTGCGAAAGGACCCATTCCGTGGTCCACGCTCAAATATCTATTTGGAGAGGTATCATCATCATCAGCTTTTGAAAGTCCACAGCCTGTCGTCTCTCGTTGCAGGCTGTTACTGAAGCAGATGTACATAGTTTTCATCAGTTCTAAAAGTAGATAAGAGAAAACACGCAAATGATGGCGTTATATTTTAATAAAATATTATGCATTTGCAAGCCTTACGAACTAAAAGTTCCAGAACCACCGTCTCTTCAAGTATGTAATTTATTTAACTTCGTGAAGATGTCGCTTATGACGCAAAAAAATACCGCAATTTCATATAGAGTAATAAAATTAATAAATAATATTGATAAAATGCATAATTATCTAATTTTAAATCAATTTTATGTATCAATAAAATGTTAGTAACAATGGCAAAAAGCCAACATCACGCGGTGTTCCCAGGCGGTCACCCATCCAAGTACTGACCGCGCCCAACGTTGCTTAACTTCGGTGATCGGACGAGAACCGGTGTTTTTAACGTGGTATGGACGTTGATGACAATGGTTTCGAGAAACATCTACAGTAAAAAAAAAACTTGGTTTTTCAGTATGGGATAAAATCATATAAAGTCCGACTCCGAAAGGTATTTGATGTAATTATATATTGAAAAACTATTTTATTGTATTACTATTATAGTGAAAAGTCTTCTCAAATATCCTTGAAAATCAATTCCAGTTTAAGTGTACGACCAATTTAGAATTTTTTTTCGCGAGATGACTTAATGAAGCTAAGTAAATACGAAATACTTACCTACTAGGTATCTATTTTATTTGTCTGCTTTTGCTTGACTGACTTTATTATTACAGCTGGCGAGAAACTTGTATGTAGCTTATTTTAACACACTACGTCATTTATTTTCCCACAGCAAATTCATATTTTAGTTACTTCCTTTGGGCTTGGCAATAAATGTTAAGCTATTTTGGCATTGAACAAATAAACTTGAACTTTCGTACAAGTGCTACTATTTATTTTGTCTAAATCTTTATTCAAGATTACGCCCAATTTATTAATAACAAAAACATATCTTAAGTTAGTAAGAACCTAATATCTAACAACGTTTCGTTACTATGAGATTCAAAAATTATTAGGTGATGTACGGCGGCCGCGTGATCGACGACTTCGACCGACGCGTGGTGCGCACCTACATGGAGGAGTACATGGGCGAGTTCCTCTTCGACAAGTTCCAGCCCTTCCACTTCTACCGCGACTCTGTGTTCGACTACGTCATCCCGCCGGACGGCGAGCGGGACCAGTACATAGGTAACTACGAATATTTAACTAATTAAGCGTAACACACACAGAAGGCGTAAGGCCCGCGCACGCCAGCTGTCTATGGGCGCCCATTTAAACGTAATGTTAAGTAATAGACCTGCCGTACTCCCGACCCGACCCGACGCCCGCTCACGCCCTTTGTGTATGTTGCGATTTAGAGTTATCACACTATCGATTTGCTAGCGAGGTTAGTCATAGCGTAGCTCTTATAGATCCTCGTGCCACACATCGTGATCGTATAATGAAAGTCTGACAGTCTGGTCTAGTGGTTCGCGTTCCGGGCTACAAAGCCAAGTGGTTACGGGTTCGAGTCCCGCAAAGGGCAAATGTGTTTGTGTTATAAGCACGAGCATTTGAAGGTTCAATGCATGTAATTATATTTTATCTAGTCGCCATAGTAGTTTGGGGCTAATAGCTATAGTTGATGTTAATGTTTAAATAATTTATTTTACTTTTTTGACGTTTATACGATAAGGTGGGGATGGACAATGGACTTACGCAAAGCTGCTTGCTCCGGAAATAAAATAATAGCCGAGGTTTGGGTTTAGTGACTTGCCATGATTGGGAAAAGCATATGGCAAGCATGGCCTGGCGTAGTCTGATTAGGATTATGATGGTGATTTATTGGCATTTAAAAGTGACCTTGATATTAAAGGTACCTTAAAGGACCCATTTGTCCCAGCTGTTAAAACTTACCGGTATACCTAACTCTCTCTCTCTCTCTCTTATATGATATATAATTAAGATGTAAGTAAACGCAACAAGACTACCTAGCCGTGTATTAAATGAGCCTGTCTGTAATATGTGCATTGCGGATTTTCCGTCATCTGCGTCAGTGTTTATAATATCTATCTAGTAGGTACTTACATTCTGAGAGTACCGAGAACTTGACAGACAAATAATGAGAGTAGGTACGACCAAGATTTTAATAAATACATGAGGTATCGGGCATTTCGTAAATAAATATTATCTAATCAACATAGGCGGTCGGACCGATACCGGTCTTGAGATCGTGTGGTCTCTTGACCTCTTGTTTCGATTTCAGGGTCGGCGGAATGGTAGAATGAGCTAATCTGTTTAATTTTAAAATTACAAACTTTACTAAGATGTGAGACCTCTCCTTTTTATTAGGTGTATTTTTTTAAATTATGGTAATGATTTGTTAATTATTATTATTTCTTCATAACTAAGCCTGTATTTTACGTTATAAGGACTAGATGAAGCGTGGCGACTTTATTTACGTAATCTTTAATTCAATAAGAATAACAACAAAAAAAAACCATCGTAATCTACTAATTCAGGACTGAACGACGGACATAGTCTTCTATTTAGGTTAGGTCCTATTTACTAATAGAAATTTCACTGCTACCAGCGCACTTGCGCCATTTGTACACAACAACTCACTGAAAGTTCTAGGAACGCGTAGATCAAACCATTTATAAACACATCAACATCCAAGCGGTCTCATGAGACCCTGTTACAATGGGATTTTTATTGTGCCTCGATTACAGATGCTATTTTACTACACACGATGTAATATTTCTAGAATTCATCGACGTTCTGCCCCTGGCGAATACGCCCGAGGTGTTCGGGCTGCACCCCAACGCGGAGATCGGCTACTTCAGCCAGGCCGTGCGCGAGATGTGGGGGCACCTCATCGAGCTGCAGCCGCAGACTAGTAATGTTCTTTCCCTTTCTTCCTAGTGTTTGTACTGTTGTCAGCCTGCGCGAAGGGCTGGTCACCTGCCTGAGGCATCAGAGCGACGGGCTATGAATAAATATGCACCAGGCAACACACTAATTAGATCATCTATTATAGTCTCGAAGTAAAGAATTGGTATCCTTATGTTACGAGGCACCAGAAAATTATTTTTACCTGGGTCCTAGCACACCCAGAGCCAAGCCAATTTATTTACTTACTTACTCACTTCGTTTGCTCCGCGACCCAAAGTGGATCCTGGCCTCCGACATCGAAGCTCGCCACTTGTCCCTATTCCGTGTCAGTTTCGTCCAGCTGGGCACTCCCAAGTTATCTCAAGCCAATTTAAATAGTTAATTTCATACCTACAGAACTCAGGTGACTAGCTCATGCACTTAAAGCACTACATAGGTACTTAGTTAGTCACTAAGATTTATGCTCATACGTTATCGATACATTATTTATAGTTAAGTTTTTTTTATTCACGCTGCATAGTCACCAAAGAGGAAGGTAAGTTTTAATATAAAAAAATATAAGTATTGTATATTTTGATAAGTCTTTACTAATCCATCGACAAATATTTTTTAACGCTGCTTAGTTCGCGTCGTCAAAGGTAAGGTGTTATTTTATTTGTTTACTGTACATGATTATTTTACTAATTTACTAATAAAAATAAAGGACGCATTTGTATACCGTAACGTATTTGCGTAACTAAACATTACTGTACTGAATTCCTATTTTGTCAAACATACAAATGGTTAATAACCAGTGATCAGAATTGGGTGAGTATATTTACCTACACTTTGTGGCGAGATATAACATATAGTTGTTACAACCACTAAATCTCCGGCGTTCCCAAAAAATCTCGAATAATTTCCATGTTACTTCATAAAATTATGTATTATTATACTTTTCCCAACTTAAGATATACACAGATAGGAAAAGGCGATCTTATTGAATGGCAGACTAGACGCCACCGAAAAATACGTGTTCAGCAGGGGGTTTACAGTGCGCGACAGCTGATTAGATGCGTGTTGCTTCAAACTGTACTCGTGAATCATGCTAAAATGTTAGAAAACCGTTCACATATAATTACTTTTGTTTTAGAAAAAAGTGTGTACTGCTTTTACTAAGGTTCAAAACAATAGTTTAAGGATCCCAAAAAATGTTAAAATGTAAACTAATAAGTTTGAAATAGAAACTAGATACTTAATACAAACAGGAATTTTGGGTATTTTTCGGGTAACCCGGAAATTTAAAAAAGGTTTTAATAACTCTATGTTATGCCTCATCATTACAAAGTTTAGGTAAATATAGTCACTCTATTCCGATCATATTTAATAACACTAAAAAGTTCCGTATTAATACACTACACACGTGTAGACACAATAGAAAAATAGTTTTCGTCGACCTAATCAATTATGCTATAAAATGTTTCAAATCGACTTTGAAAAAGAGACTGGTCGGTTAATTCGCTTGAGTTTAAAAGAGCGTTGCCTCTAGCCTCTACACCGTGTAACGCTAAATACGCAGAACCTCTTAGGGGCTGATTCTGGTGCTCAAATACAACTTTTTGTATGGGACCAACAGTGAAATCTTTAAAAAAAAACTTCATCTTCATACTGAATTTTCAATCGGCTGTTACGCTTTGTATGGGAAACTTTTTTTGCGATTTCGATGTTGGTGCCATGCAAAAAGTTGTTGTATTTGAGCACCAGAATCAGCCCTTAAGAGGTTTTGCGTATTTAGCGTTACACGGTGTATAATACTAGGACAATATAACATCCAGGCGACGCGGGCGGCGCCATGAGTCGCGAGGACTTCATCGACATGATCGCGGTGGACGTGCTGAGCAAGCTGCCGCCGCTCTTCGAGATCTGGCGCGTGCGCAAGCAGTTCGAGATGAACATCACGCCCACACTCGTAGTACTTCTACAGGAGCTTGAGAGGTATCCTAAAACATTCCTACCCCTGGATCTCAGATTAAAACAAGGACTGATACAATAATTAAGAGGGTGCAGCGCGCTACCTAGCGCCGCCATTTGTTTTTTTTTATTAAATACATCTGAATCAGAATAATTATTGAATTTTTTTAAAGGCGTCGACATCAAAAAGTCTGCGTTTTTGGTAAAAGATGCCACTTTTGGGTCACATTGGGAAAAACGCTGACAAAAACCATAAGACAGAATGAAAAGCTGTGGACAGATTGAGGTGGACGCCTTTTCAGTTTTTTATTAATTGGTCTGATTTAGATGTAATAAAAATATGATATGAGTTAGCCTACTGCGATATTAAATGCATTGGCGTAACGTGAAACTAGGCGCGTTGTTGTACCAACCATGTAATCACAATACCAAACCATAAAATATCAAGTTTCTGGCTGTTTGCCTGTCAGATCATACAATCTTGTTATATTACCCAAAGTTAATAAATAGCATTGTTTTGTTCGTTTTTACCTCAAACTCACAAAAGAAAGTGATAATAAGAAACTCTGAACACAAAAGTATAAACATGTATATTTTAGTAGGTAATTAGTGGTTATAGGTCTTGCCTATGATGTATAATTAGAATAGAACAGAATAATCATTTATTTCTCATATTATATTTTTAACTACCTAGGTAGAAGCTTTTCAGGGGAAATTCCGGATAACATATATATAATATAACATACTCACCACACCACCAATACTTCAGATGACCCAATTATAATTTCCAAATGATTACAATTGCATAATCTATAGACTATAGACAAAAAGCGAAAAGACAATGACTAATCAAGCAAAAAAAACAAATGTTCTTTTAATGTAGGACTTCCCTGTTGCTTACTAAAGTGGTAGAAAAAAGATCAACTTGACTCAAATGACCGTCGCGGTCGCCGTCAACTTTGCAAATATTGTACTTAGGTGTTACTTTTTTTCTATGTAGGTATGTAATGTACCATAATAACATTTTCGTGCTTGCCCGAGTGATTGTGATGTATTTGTCATAGGTTTAAAAAGAGTGTTTACTAGCAATAGGATAGTAACTTACGAAGTTACGTAAGTAATATTAATAGGTGAATCACACTTTTCAATCGGTCTATACGTTAACCCTTCAAATGGTATTAACATTTTCAATTTTCAATAATTACCATTTTGATTACTGAGATTTGTGTCTCCGGATCTAGACTGGTTCTTCCCTAGAAATTAAGCTTTAATGTGAGTCCAATGAAGTGCCTTCTTTGAACTGATCATCATGTCACAGCCTGTCCATTGGAAACATCATCAACTCAAATTACAATATATTAACGTATAATTGGTGCACCCTGGAATGTCGGTATCCTTAACCTTGAGGCGGGCTTGACCATTTAATCGGTCCTATTGCATTCGTACAGATTCAACCGCTTGGTGGGTCGTATGCGCAGCACGCTCTCGCTCCTGCGCAAAGCTCTAGCGGGCGAGATCGGCATGGACGCGGTGTTGGACAACGTGTCCTACAGCCTGTTCAACGGGCAACTGCCGCAGGTGTGGCGCAGCCTCGCGCCCGCCACCTGCAAGGGGCTGGGCGGCTGGATGGACCACTTCACTGCACGCACCAAGCAGTACACTGACTGGGTAACTTAAATTGTTTAGGTATTCTAATCTCATGTAAAATTAGTAGAACGTTCCTCGAGAACTACTTACAGTATGAGTTAAAAAATGTGGTCGTGTTGTTTGGCTTGACCGGACGTATTTCTTTATTTGACAATCCCATACTCGTCGCGTTCCTTCACAGGTTTATTGCAACAGACCATAATATATTTTCAAACCTTCGTGCGCGAGTAAGACAAATAGGGAGGTATAACTAAACTCACTAACTACTATAACTAAAGCTTAATATAGGAGGTTAATTTAACCAGTGACAGTAGATAAATATTCGGTGGTTTCATTAATTATTTAATCACCTTAATTAAAATTAATGTTAATAAAAAAAAATTGTACACAATAAACGAATACTTAAATGACAATAATCTAAAACAATAAACGAAATCCAAAGATAAATAAATATTTAAATGCCTAAAAATACTATTTATTTGATTATGTTATTCAATATATTATTCAATAATTATCATATGATTTCTTAATGTATTTTATTTCTTTACAACTTCTTAAAATAAACAAATTGATCTAATTATGTATGGCGTCATCCTCTCTGCCCACAATACCTATCTTATTGTTGTACCCTACAGGGTCTATAATGATCTGTTTTATGTATCTATTTATAACACCTGTGTAACATTATAGAATGCAATAAATATATTGAATTGAATTGAATTGAAATTGAGTTATTGGCTAGTTTGCCGTTCACCGCTGAACATCTCCAACACGCGCTGTTCTGCTCGCTCAATTGCCATCATCATCATCCAACTACCGCCAGCAGTCCTTACCAGGTTGTCCGACAAAAGACCCGCTGGGCGTCCTGCACAAGTTATCACAAGAGCTGTAAGAAATTAAGGAATGATCACTTACCTATATCCAGCCTTCCTAACTATTCCAATATACTGCAGGCAACGATGGAAGAGCCAATCGTGATCTGGCTCTCCGGGCTGCACATCCCGGAGTCGTACCTCATCGCGCACATCCAGATCGCGTGCCGCCTGTACACGTGGCCGCTCGACCGCTCCACGCAGTTCACGCGCGTCACCAAGTGGATCAACGCGGACGATATCGAGGAGAGACCTGTTACCGTAAGACTTACTGTTACTATACGATTTCTTTTTCACAACCATTTCATATCACCCTCATGCAGCTACCTTATCGCCTGGCTATTCTGCCTTCGAATCTTTTGACTTATACACCTGCTTAACAAAGAGTCATGTTTTGTGTTTGTTAATTAAGTAAATATAATCATGAATATCATATCTATTATCTATCACTGATCCTCATTTCCTTCCTGTTCCGTGTCTTCCATTCGATATTTACCTTACAATCCGTTTCCCTACCTTTTACCCTGTTGTGGCTAAACGCAATCTGCGCGAGCCAAAAACAAAAGAAAAATATGTATATATATATATATATAATCATTTTATGAAAGGATGTTATATTTTTACTTTAGTATCAATACTGTATTTCCTTGCGACTTAACCTACTTAATTGCGACACGTTAAGATACACCCCTTATCTATACCACCTGCCCTGCCCTGCCAAACAACCTGGACTGCGATAACAGCGGTTGCGGGTTCGAATCCCGCACGGATCCCGTTCGAATCACGCCTGCTCACGCTACGTCTTCCAGTTCGTAGTCGCCACTCAAGGACCTTGTAATTGTTTGAAATAATGTATTTAGTCGTCCATAACATAAGAGTCGGTATCAAGGGCGTCGCCAAGGGGGGTAGAAAGGGGCAGATGCCCTCCTTGACATTTAAAAAAAACCCGTGGAGAATTTCACATAAGACTGTACCGTTCTTATTGCAATTTACGTAGAGGTAAGAGCACTACAAGTGTGCAGCTTCATGGACTCAATACTGTACCCACAATTTATACTTTCCTCACCCCTCATTTTTAACAACTTACCCCCCTCTGGGCCATCGGCTGGCGACGCCCTCGGTTGGTAAGTAGATGTGAATCATTGATGGCCCTTAGGGGTGCTACGTGCGCGGGCTGTACCTGGAGGGCGCGCGCTGGGACGTGGAGGACGGCTGCCTGCGCCGCTCGCACCCCAAGGTGCTGGTCACCGAGCTGCCTATCATGTACATCATCCCCATCGAGTTCCACAAGCTCAAGCTGCAGGTGAGCCCGTACCGAACCGGTACATATCGCACCCTTAATCATTTAAGGGCATAACTAAAAAAGACTGAGAAAAGCGGGTCGAAGAGGCGAAGGCGATAGAAGAAAATGTGAAATTGACACAAAATGTAGAACTCCTTTGTTTGATGTTTGTTTTGTCTTTCAGTGACAGCCATCTTGTAGAGCAGACGATAATAAGACTTTCTGTAATTAAAAGTAAAATACCAAAAAAAAAATTATACATTAAAGTGTGCGATATACAGAACCCTCTCCCAAACCAGAAGACTAATTCCCGTAATGTAACAGTAGTGGCAATACAGTTCCGATCCGGTCATAGTAACATTTAATACATAAGATCGACAACGGTATTCTCGTAAACTCAAAAATTCAATCATAGTTCAAACTCAAATTTCTTTATTCGCAGTAAATAGGCGAAAATAGTAAATAGTTCGTAATGCTACTGAATATTTAACCGAATTGAGACCTTTTTTCCCATTTTTAGTCGCATAGGTGCGAACTTTTTGACAACATTACGTCATAAATATTCTAAGTTTACAAGAATACTCACATTTGCAAGTCGTGGCAGCCTGTAACTGAATCTACACTTAGCTCATATTTTAAACTTGTTACTTGTTAATTGTATCATTGGTGTAAGATTTGTTGGTTGCTCCTATTAAATAAATAAATAAATACCGTTTTTGATAGTTCTATTATTTTGGGGCCGGATCGAAACTCCGGCTTTCGACTACTAATAAGTTACGGAAATTGGGCTTCTAAACAATATTTCTAGTTAATTAAGTAAAGGCCACTTTGTTTAATTGTTTACTTACATCCAACTTGGTTAGGTATTCTTACATGACTATAATAAACCGTTTTATTTATTCAATGACCTCACTCACATTGTACTATTTATCTTCGGATTTCTTAAAATATAATTATGTACTTAATTGTCCATGACTCGGTTTGTACGGCAAACATTACCTAATAATCACGTACATATAGGTCTTTAAGTTTGAGTGAACCTTGATCTTTTAGATAGCCCCAACTTCAGTAATACGAGTTCCGGTTATAGAATAACTACTAGATAAGACTCAGCAATAAGGTCTCAAATTAAACGTATAAAATGATACATCAACTTCTAACACGCTTTTGATTAAAATATAATAATACTTTCCTAAAGTTTTACTAAAGAAACAAATGTTAAAGTAACACGCGAGCGAAACTGAATAGGTAGGTATTAGGTGTGGATTTTTGATTCGATTTATTAGCTTCAAGGCTATAGGACCTTTTGTGACGCATGCTTTATTATTATGGCGGTTAGAGAACAAAACAAGAACCTGAGCAGATACCTACTTTCAAAATAAGACATTTACATTTATATTCAGATGCATCTTATCGCTTAAATGAATTAATAATTAGCTTCCGACATCGATAAAATTTTCTTAATTATTGGAAAAACACTACAAGTGAAATACCTATCTACTTCAAAATTTCGATTACGCGATAACCACGAGGAACCGACGGGGTATCCTAAAGTAGTCGCAATCCAGTTTCGACCCGGTCCCATTGACATTAAGATCAAAATATACGGTATTCTCGGAAACCCAAAAAATTTAGTTAAACTTTGTAATGCAACTAAAAATGGACAAACCATATGTTTTTTTTTTTGTCATTTATAAGTTTAAGTTAATGGGACCGGGTCAAAACTGGATTGCGACTACGTTTAAATTACAGAATTAGAAATTAGGCTACTGGTTAGTCGTATAATAATATCATATAGGTACAACATGATATTCATTTCATGACCGGCTGAGGGTCATGAATATCATGTTTTATGAAATACACAATGACTCATGGCAGTTTTAAAGTTGTTATGTGGTGTGTTGTGTGGTTTGCTTTCTCCATTTCACACACCAGTTGAAAACCAAACAGTGTGCAGGACTCCTTACGAATGTTTCCTTTACCGTTTGGTGTCGTTAGGCAGCAATAACATAAAAAATGTACATAAGTTTTGTACAAACTTAACGATACACGCCAGGGACCGAACGACTTCACAGAAAAGTAAAAAGTTTCAAATCAATCTTTTTGCAAGGAGATACGATTTAGTCATTTCAGGGTACAGCGTCAATTGCTGCAGTATGGCACTCCAGATAATGACGCAAGCTTAACTATAGCGTTCCCATTCCTTTCTAGAATACCCTTCGTACGCCCGTGTACACGACGTCGCAGCGGCGCAACGCGATGGGCGTGGGGCTGGTGTTCGAGTCCGACCTGTGGACCGCCGAGCACTACAGCCACTGGGTGCTGCAAGGCGTCTGCCTCATCATGAACACTGACTGAGTATACTTAATTGGTTTTAAAAGAGCTGGCTGACGAAAATTATGTCATAAAATTTGGCTGTTATTAAACTAACTTAAAATAAAAAGGTGATGAGCATACAATTACAACATAACAAGAAATATGTTATTGTTGTGAAAACTAATCCCAAACGTCATTTTTAACGATTCTTGGCCAAATTTTACTTTAATAAATTCCTATTGGTTAATGATGGTAGCTTTAAAGCCAACCGCGCGTCAACACAGCTTTGTTGCGCAGTTTCTGTTTGTAGCAGCTTATAATGTGACCGAAAATTGCAGTTTCACATATTCTATCCTTCTCTGCCTGATCTATTGTAATATTATTTCAGGTAGTAGGTACCCGACCTAACTTTGTTCTTTTAATAAGGAACCCCTACAAATCAATATTGATGTACCAACCACAATAATAGTTCTTACTTTAGGTATTATAATTAGAAAACACTCACAATAATGTGGTTACAAAAAATGTGGAAATCATAAATTAAGGTTGTCAGTAATGTAACTAGATTCTAGTCAGCACCTACATGTACACAGTTTTGTTTTTAAATTATATAAAAAAAAAAATGTAGACAATGGAGGATAGTGATTGATTATGTAACTGAAAGTGATAATTTTCATTATTTTATTTAGTTTTAAAACTTACATTTAGTTAATGTAATTTAGTTTTTAATAAAATAAAGACTGATTTTAAAAAAATATCTTTATTTTTAAATCTCAGACCCTACAATATTTATCAATCTTTGTTCTTTGATTTTACTTGAGGTAAACATAGATTGTAAAATGATGTGCTCAGAAAATCTTTTAATGGCTGCCACTTGACCCAGCCTTTGTTTTGTAAGAACTCTTTTGATTGCTCTTTACCTACATAGTGAGGATCCTGAAAATAAAACAATACTATAACTACATAGTTGTAAAATCTTATTTCTTTTTAATTTTTTGTTTGTGAATTTTCAGATTTTTTAATAGTTATTCTTAATAAATAAGACAAATCCAAAAAATCAAAGATCATATAAATCGGTCCTGCTGTTCTTGATTTATAAATGGTATAACTAACTCGACCTTGTAGCAACATAATCTATACATCATTGTTAACAACTTTTGTTCTATGACTTTTAAAAATATGCATATTTTTTTTTTGTTTTTCAATACAAATTCAATCGGCCATAGAATTTTGTATGGGAAGTTGATACATTTTCATTCAAATTTGCAAAAGTCATAGAACAAAAGTTGTTTACCACAATGCATAGAATATGTGCCTACAAGGTTATCCTTGAGTTACAGGACAGCCGTGCTAATTACAGCAACAATATCTCTAATAACATACAATATTAAACAAATGTGTTTTTACATACCACCACTAATAAGCTAGCATCATTGTGACTTATTTGTATACCCATGATGCCTTTGGAGGAACAATCAACATCTCCACCCATCATGACAGGGCTACCGAACCTCTCAAAGTGGGTAACTAAAGTGTCTATGATTGTTTTCAGTTCTTCACCTTTGTTTACATGAACTATCTTGCATGGGATGTCATAAAGTTTGTCTATTACTAAACAAACCTAAAATTAAAAGTTATAAGAGCAACTAACTATCAAACTTTCTTTCATATCAAGCAACTAACTGTAAATAATCCCTTACTTCAAAGCTGCCAATCCACTGTCTGGATTTCAAAAATGACTTAGGTTTATCCTCAAGTCCTACCAGAATTTCTTGGATTTGGTGTAATGACGGCACTTCAACATTATCTTTATAGTTATAGTTCATCCATGAACATATAGTCTGAAGTGTTCTGTATCCACATCCCCAACCCTAAAGAATTATAAACATTTTGAGGTTATAAAACGCAAAAGGTAAAATAAAATTCAATCTTTATGACACTTTCACAATATTTACATACCCTATCATCGAAACCATCGCACAAATAATGATAATAATCATAGCTTCCCGAAACTAAATAAACATCTCCCGTTTGTTTTATGTTTTCAAAACCTTCGTGAATATTTGTCAACCATCTTGACGTTGACATTTTGTTTTTTAATTCGATAAAAACCGTAGGCAATGTTAATGAACTTTATATATACCTACTATCCAAAACCACAACCAATTATGTATTAAGTATGAGCTCTTATAACCAGAAGCTCAATTCCCGTAATTTAACAGTAGCCACATTCTTCAGCTTCCAGTAACATAACTACCTACCTAAACTTTTAATTTTATGTAAAATTATCAAAACTGAAAATAGAACAAAGAAAACTCATTTTGCTTTTTTCCATTTTCAGTCGCATTACGAACTTTAACTATACTATAACTGTATTTTGTGGGGTTTCGTGAATACCGTTATAGTTATTAGGTAATGTAACTGGAAGCGGATCGACACTGGATTGCGACTAATGTTAGATATATTACGTGAATTGAGCCCCAAGGTAGTATTCAAAAGCAGGCCCGCTTTAATAGAGGTCATCGTTGGACGACCTCTGTAGCCACGAGGAGAGTATCGGCGCCGGACTTGGCATCGCCATCTCTGAGGTCCCGGGTTCTCGGTCGGCTCAATGTCGAAAACAAACTTTTCTATGCTGTCTAAAGTCTGGGTGTTTGTGGTATCTACCGTCGTTGTTTCTGATTTCTATATCTTATGTAAGTGCTTTAGCTACTTATTGTAGGATCAAAGCAATACATGTAATGAATGATGATGTCCAATACTTATTTTATTTATACAGGGTGTCCCAAGAAGGGCGGGCGTCAGGTGATAGAGGACACTACGATTGGACCCTCATGTATGTTTAGCGAAAATAAACGATTCTCGAGATATTTAGTTTAGAACGGATTTTTACCTGATTGCGAATTGATCCAGCAAAACACGTGTAACGACAACGATTAGTGCTAAGGTCCCAATTTTTTTGTACTAAAATAGTCCATTATTGTACCTTTCTGAGAAAAATATCACTTAAACGTTAGCATAAAACATTTTGCTGGAAAATAAATCATCATCATCATCATCATTTCAGCCATAGGACGTCCACTGCTGAACATAGGCCTCTCCAATTGACTTCCAGATTGGCCGGTTGGAAGCGGCCTGCATCCAGCGTCTTTCTGCGACCTTTACCAGGTCGTCTGACCACCTTGTGAGTGGACGTCCTACGCTGCGCTTGCCGGTACGCGGCCTCCATTCTAGAACCTTTCTGCCCCATCGGCCATCAGTTCTACGTGCTATGTGCCTCGCCCACTGCCACTTCAGCTAAATATAATATAATAAATGTGATATAGGAAAATAAATATTCCTCTATTATTTTGTTAATTTCGATAATTTATCTGTAACTTAGACTCACTCTTGTTAAAAATAAATGTATGTAAATATTTTTTTTCTGTTAAGTATCTTTAAAACTTAGTTGACTAACAGCTCTGTAATGTTCTCTTATCGATAGGTATTAGTATCCCGTCTTAGGTATATGTGACCTGTGTTTTATCAACGATATGCTAACGATAATACCACGACGCAGACGACCCAGACACAGCTTAAAGCCAAGGCCTTTTAACATAATTTATGTATTTAAGCTTAACAGATGCCTAAATAAGTGGGTATGCCTTTTTAATAAAAGTAGAAAGGCTGGTTATTTCGTTAAGAATATAATTAGGTAGAATATTATTCATTTTATCTTATATTTTTCTGTAATATAACTTTAGCTTGCTAAGTAAGAGTGTGTGATAGTCTAAAGTTAAAACTTATTATAATATATTGATACGAAAAACGCGCGAAAGCACAATTACGACGCATGAACAAGAATTATGAAGAACGCTCCAATGACAGCTCACAGCTGACAGTGCCCGCAACCGCTGGCCTCTTAAGGATGTTCCCAGCCATCGATTGCCCGCTAACACTACTACTATCCTTAGAGTCATGCGTCCGATCTTCGATCATACCATTATGTTTGTAAAAAAATAAAATCCTCTTAGCCCCAGTCTTCTTTAAACATATCGCTGCATAAAGGAAAGGCCGCGGCTGTGCCTGTACGGCTGGATGCTTTACTTAGCGCCTGGCGTCTTAGTGAGATGTCATGCGATCATTGCAATCGGAACGTACCTACGGTAGTTTTTATGAATTATAAATGTTGCAGCCAAATAGTTAAAATAGCCGTTTAATTCCACGACTATAGCTTGGCCATAACTGCTGCGCACTCTCTGAGGTATGCGCGGCGAGGTGGGAGCCGGGGAAAAAAGAGTATGAGTTCACATAAGATCAATATCGGACAAATCTTACGATATCAGTTTACGTATAAGGCAAGACTTGTGGCGGAACGGTGGTCGGAGGCTCTTTAGTTGATAAAAATGTATTAGTTGTATTATCTTATTAGTTAATAAAAATGTAATTTACGTAAACTCGATTCAATGTTTATTAAAATACCTAGGCAGTTGATGAATAAGAACTAAACTTATAATTCAAATCAGAATTTGTTTTATTTAAAATTTACTATAATTACAAACAAATAAAAATAGTATAAGTAGTAAAGTTATTCTGACATAGATTGTGTTTCAACTTCATCTTCCTTTTCGTCATCATCTTCATCGTCCATATCGCCATTGGAACTTGAATCAGTCAAAACAATTTATCCAATATGATTATCTTTTCGTCTATAGAAGAATTAATATAGTTTTGGGCTATGTTGTTTTTAATATCAGCCCAGACAAACTCGATTGGATTTAAATCTGGATGGTACGGAGGTAAAAGCAGAACAGTGTGTCCACGGGCTTTCAGGAGTTCGTCAATTCTATACACGGGTTCTTTTTGTGTACTTGTGATGAGAAGTAGCAGTTCAGCCTTTGTCATGGTTTCTGGAAATTTTACATTGTGGCGTAGCAACCAGTCTTGCATTTCTCTTTTGAGGCTTGACATAGTTGGCTTCTTCTCAACCTGAACGCTATGGTAAGACGCGTTGTCCATTACAACAACAGAATTCGGCAGCAACTTATCTTTTAACTTTTCATCTTCTTATAAAAAGTCTAGCATCTGATTTGAATATAGTCAATACGTCATCCACCAAGCCATTTCGACACCCAACGTGGAGAATTACCAATCGCCGTCCTTTCCCAATATCAGCATAAATTCCGGATTCTGACGATGATTGCCAACATTTACTGGCATGGTGACTGGCGTTGATGTATGTTTCATCAAGAAAATGTATGTTGCTGTTTTGCGTTCTGTAATTTCTGATTTGTGTAAGGTATTTTTTCCGCCACACTGTAATATTAGGTTGCTCTATATGGAGTAGTCTCTTCGATTTGCATTTTTTGTAACGGTAGCCCATTTTGTGTAAAAGCTGTCTTAAATATTCCCGTCCACAATTCAATATGCCATCCTGCCTTAAACTTGATAGTAACTTTCGGACACTTGGTTTTTTTTTTCGACATCGTAAAACTGATGAATTTTTCTTCTGATAACTCCAAGGTCAAAATCATCCACAGCATATTTTTTCTTTATAACTTTTGGTTTTTTCGGCGATTGAAACTTTAAACGGCTTGAATTTTCAATTGATAAATAACCCGCAGAAATTACACTATGCACTGTTCTTTTGGAGTACCCCGTAGCCTCCGCAACGATTTTGGCAATATACGCATCACTTTTGACCGCCAGGTCCTGGCAAAAGGGGTAGACCCAAGAAATGCTGGCTTGACGTTGTGAGGGCTGACATGCGTGCCAATGATCTCACAACTAGAGACGCTCAAGACCGCGCGAAGTAGAGGAGCAAATCAAGGAAAGCGGACCCTGGGCTCCAAAGCAATGGCTTTGGACGCAACCGGGATTGACCGTATAGATGATGATGATGACGCATCACTTTTGAATTCAAAGCTTTCTCTGTCTGCTTTTTTTTTCCTAAAATATTCAGCCAGGGGGGGGCTAGGGGGCTCAAGCCCCCCCCAAAACATCTAGGTTTAAGGCAAGGCTAGGCAACAGGTATCAGACAGATGTCTTCGCCATCTCAAAAACTTTTTACGCTCGCTTCGCTCGCGGTAGTTGTGACTTGTGATCTACGTGAGGTCCTAGTTTATTAGTTGCCTTTCTCTTAAGAGATGATTCCATCTACTGCTTCTACGTGTGACCAACGTCAAAAGCGCAAAAAAATATCACTTTGTTAGTTCAAATAGCCAATCTGCTGCAACGGGTTGTATGAGGAAATTAACTTTGGTTTCCTAGGGGAACTTGCTGTATTTGAGCTGTAAAAATCTTCCCTGCAAGAGAGTTACCTTATTTATATTCATGTGCATTTAATCAACTCTACTTCCAACAACACCATGGGTTTGAAATTGATTCTTGCCTTTTTCGATCACACATTTATTGTATTATTGTAAATTATTTTTTGTCTCATACCGCATTGTCTTTAAAATTTTTTCGTCCTCGCTACGCTTGCGGTTTCTTTTTCAGCTAAAAACTACAAAAGGTAGGCAAAAATATTATGGATTTATACCTGTTACCACGTAATTTACCACAGGTTTTTGCGCGCTGCTGCTGGTTTGTTTGGTTGCGATGAAATTAAAATACTTTTCACGAAGCGTTGTATAAAAAAAATTCGCTTGTGAGTTAGTTGTATTTTAAGTTTATTGTTCCTGCTAATTGCTAACACTAAATTAAAACTATTAATTATAGTTACAATCTGCCATCTATTAATATAGTGGCCATGGTAAAATTGATGTTATTAATGCGCCCAAAAAAGGTACTCATCTTTATGTACTTTTGTCAATCGTTCGAGATCTTCGTTGACATAATGGCCAGAAAAGCAAAGAGGCATCATAATGGTATCTTGCTTCACCCTAAATTAACCCTAGATCGAGCGCTGTATGCCATGGAATTGCGTTATCCACGTCTGAGTATACGCTTAGCCTTATTCTTCGACTTGTTTCATTTGACCTAGGTATCTATTTGCAACTTGCGGTAGTTTTGTGAGCGACTTCCAACACCCTAACATCCCCCCCCCCCCACTCCCATATTTCCGAAACAACTAAGCCTACAAAAACTACCTTGATAAAGCCTCTCCTTCACTGGGTCAAGCCCCCCCCCAAACCAAAATCCTGGATCCGCCACTGGCTGCGACATAAACACCGGGTTGTGTGTTGACGCGGACAAGATGAGCTGTAAGTAGTAAGTGTAGTTCAGGAACTATCAGACTTGTCACTATTGTCTATTCGCTATGTGCAAAGTCGATCGCAGCACGCAATCTGGCAGAAATGTGAAATAACTCTGGACTGTCATGTGTCAAATTGCTATATTTCCATAGAATTCCATACTAACAAAATTAAGTATTTTGAAGTAAAAACGATAAAATTCCCGATATGGGTCACAGTACGTGTTGTGTTATAAAGTGTAGAAACAACGGGAAAACCAGTTCGTGCATGTTTTATTCGTTTCCAACATCAAGATGGATAGAAATAAATAGATAGCTGCTGTGAAAAGAAAAAAGTTTGTAGGGGGTTTGTGTCACAGACGTTTATCTCATGATCACAGCTCTTATTAAGTAGCTTTGTACGTTGGTTCTAAGCTCTTTAACGTCTCTCACATGCTATGCTAATACTAATTCTTTCCCTTTTTGCACCAGTTTGAGGTTAGAAAGTTATATCATGTTGTATTGATTCAGATCCCGTACGTATTATAACATTTATATTTTAGTTCAAGTAAGAAAATCACTTATTATAATATGCACAAACTTTTTAGATATTTTCTTCCAATTTCGAACTAAAACATTCGGAAAATAATTCTCAAACCATCCAGTAACAGTTGCCATAATTTGAGATATCACTAGGGGCGCTGTCATCGCGCACACAGCGAATAGGGGCAGAAATTTTAGAAAAACTGAAATCGATTTTTATTTGCCGAAAAAAGACAAGAAAAGTGTACCTATATTTAATTTGAATTGTTTGGCTAGATCAATTTCTAGGAGGAAGCGATAACATAAAATCAATATTTATTTTAATTTAATGCAAGCATTTTTGTTTCTTTTGTGAGAAATCTTTACCCTTCATACGGGCCCCACAGCTAATTTTGAAACAGGGCCCCTCCAAGGCACGCTACGCCACCTGTATGTTCATGAACTCAAGCCAGTTATGCAGAATTTTCACAGGAAAATCTCATAGTCAATAAAAAATACCTACTCGCGGCGCGGCTTATTTACTCGCGCAGATCGCCAGTTGTATCTATCGTACATCCATATAAAAAGGTTCCATCCGAATTTTTGCGATTAGTAGACAACCGATTTTTGTGTGCAGTATACTTACAAAGATAATTGTGTATTTTCAACAGCTATGAAGGCCGCTTTGGTGAGTGGACAATTGTTATGGTTAAGTGAAGGAAGTAATTTTATTGTTAGAACAAATTGATTATGTGACATGAGCATATACAAGTAGGTAATACCTATAAAAAGAGCAATATTTGCGTCATTTTCCTGTATTTTAAAGTTTAACAATGACCTTCGTTTCCTAGCTTGTACGGATACTTTGTCAAATCAGTTAAGTAGGTACTTCGAACTTAGGCCATAGGCACATTAATGGATCATAGGTACTAAGTAATTAAAAACCATAGCTTTGTTCTTCTTAGTCTTCTTAGTTCGTTTTAAAATAACGCATGTGCCAGAGACAATTTCAGAGTTGAAAACACGCTGTGTCTAAAATTTACTGAACAATATTAGAACATTCATCTAGCAGTCTTACTTGGAAACTAGAAGATTTATTAATCGAGTTTGGACATGATACACCATCAAAATAATATAAATAATAAATAAATATTGGACATCACATACATTGCTCTGATCCTATCATAAGTAGCTTAAGCACTTGTGTTACAGAAATCAGAAACAACGACGGTACCACAACACTCAGACCCAAGACAATATAGAAAAGCAATTTTTCTATATTGACCGACCGAGAATCGAACCCGGGACCTCAGAGATAGCGACACCAAATCCGGTATGCTCGACTCTCGGCTACAGAGGTCGTCAATAGGTGATAGTCGGACAAACAGGGCACATCATTACTTTCACCAATTTCGGACATTTACATCTACATCATCATCAGCCTTTAGAAGTCCATCGCTGGACATAGGTCTCCTCGATAGGACGCCACAGCAAGCGGCTCTAGGCCGTTTGCATTCAGCGGCTGCCCGCAACCTTGACCAGTCTACCGCGTGGGAGGCCTGTCCACGCTGCGTCTTACAGTCTGTGGTCGCCACTAAAAAAACTTTCTTCCCGGTTGGCAGTTCTGCGAGCGATGTGGCCTGCCCACTTTCACATACTTACTTTGCACTCCCATGAAGCACTAACAAGTCGAGTCACGAAAACAGTGTTATTGTTATACGAAGAATGGCATAATAAAACTAAAACTTCATTTAGTGGTTACCTACATTTTGTAAGGAGAAATTAGTTAAATGTGTAAAAATTGTTTAACCCTCTTTAAAGTTTATGTTTTCAATTTGCTTAGTGCTTTACTGCACTTACAAAACTGTGCAGACAAAAGTATGGTGTGTTGTAATAGCCTACCTATACTTAGTATTCATTAATTTACAGATTGTTTTGTTCGCTGTGCTGGCGGTAGTCTGCGCACAAAGAGGAAGACCAGGTAAATTTTTCAACTAACAAGTATTTGTAATCTCTGCTATCATTCTCATCTTATATACAGTGTGTAACGAAAAGGTGAAATAAAACTTTAAGGGGTTATTCTACGGCTAAATTACATCAACTTTTTCTATGGGACCAACATCAAAATCTCAAAAAAAAAATTGACGTTTACATACAAACTGATAATATGTTTTTTATGTATGTTTACTGATATTTAGACCGATTTCAATATTATTATTTTTTAATTTTCGTAAGTTTATACTTCCGACGTGGTCCCATTTTCACCAAGTTAGGATCTGATGACAGAATCTCAGGGAAATCAAGGGAAACCCCAAAAAATATAGGCACGTCTGTGAGACGTGATAAGGAGTTAGTGGATAATACTCCGATTTGTCAACAGAAAATATTTATTATTTATTATTTATCATTAAGCAGACGTGGCGCTTACGAGGTACCAGACAGCAATTTTATTTAGGTACTGGGGGCGTAAACCAGCACATTCAGAAACGACAGAAATTAGAAAAGTTTGTTTCTCAATTTGACTTAGATATTGGACGCAAGACCTTTCCTACGGTTACGACACCAGAATAAAGCAACTTTTCTACCGACTATTGGGAAATTAAATATTAGTCTCTTAGATAAACTTACTTCCTACCTATATTTGAAAGCAGGATTATCGTTTAAGTAAACATTAGTTCTTACCTAGCTCAGATTCTTCTTTAGAACTAGGTAGGTAATAGCAATAAAAATAAAATAATACTATAACTAGTTTAACTGGAATACACTTGAATTAAAGCCAGATTAATTAAATTAAAATGAGAACTTTCGGTGAGATGCTCAGTGTAGTGATTCCTTGTGACGAATCGACTCCATTGACGATAAATTCATGTCTGTCGCTTACTGGCAGTGCCTTCTTCCTAACTGAGTAGACCGCTATTTTTTCTTACAGTAAACTTTGTGGACAACAACCCTGGTTCTGGTGAGCTTTTTTCATTAAATTATAACTGCCATTTTAGCTTATAATCTTAATACTCCTAATAGCGCTTGAGCCCTACTATCAAGATTAAGAAAATAAACTTCCTCCTTCCTAGATAGCGCTTGTTTCTATTCTAAGTCAGGGAACGCTTGCCTATGATCCTAGATGATGCAAGTTTTTAAATATATTGGAGTGAGAGCCATCTGACCTCCTTATATCGAGGACTGGTAAACGTTATCATATTGGATCTTGGCTAAACATTATTTACCTAAATGTGCAGCTTTCTTCATGACATTCTCATTGGAATTGAACTCCACAATTATTCATATGAGTACCTAAATGATTTCTTATGACGAATCAAACCCATTGGCAATTAATTAATGTCTCGCTTATTGATAATGCCTTCTTCCTAACCAACTATGTAGAACCCTATTTTTTCTTACAGTGAACTTTGTGGACAACAACCCTGGTTCTGGTGAGCTTTTTTGCATAAAATGTACTATGTAAATGACTTAAGTACTTAAACTTATTTTCTATATTAAATTCTCAAGATTTAAAGCTACTGTTAAATAATGGTTAGTTTTTTTTTTAAGTATACCTACAGGAATATTTAGATTATACTTACTTAAGTAAAATAATTTTAAAATACTTGTGTATGCCTGAAAGGGTAGGAATAATTGATAGTTTTGTAATTGCCTATCCTAAGAGCATTTTGTCACCTTGTTTTCCATACACAACAAATAACTTACTTAAATATATAAAACAAAGGCGGATTAGTTACACCATTTATAAATAAAAAATCTTTGATTGATCTTTGATATTTTGTTGGATTTGTATCGATACCAAATAGCAGAATACGATATTATTAAAACACTGGAAAAATTCCCAAAAAAAGTACAAAGAGGCGGTACGCTGTTCGACGGGACAGTCGAAATTTGTCAAGTGTTTCTCGCTGTCGAAGCCAGCGTTTTATCTGATCAATGTTGCGGCTATACGTATACCTAATGTTCTGATCTTACTATCAGTTAAGACATATTTGCAACAATATTTCTATCGGGTGTTTGACGGTAGTATACTAATTAGGTATACGCATAGCCGCAACATTGATCAGATAAAACGCTGGCTTCGACACTAGACAAATTTCGACGGGTTAGCAAACGTCCTCGGTGGCTTAGTTGGAAAAGCACTCGCCCGACATGCGATGAGACGTGAGTTCGAGTCCCACCTGAAGCGGTCGTTTTTTTTAAGTGTTATATTATCATAAATATCGAAAGTCTTGTCATCTTGAACTCAGGGAATGGTGGATGAAACTGGACCTCTTCTCTACCTTGTCCTTTCGAAATATTCCTAGTCCCCGACGAAAATTAAGTGTAACGTTTTCAATTAAAAAAGCTATAAATTAAGTCTTAGTCAGCGATAATTGTATTAATAAATAACATTATTTTATGTTTTTTTATAGTCATTGACCCAGGATTTTCCAGACCCATCGTCCAAAACCGCCGTGAGTACCAACTTGGTATACCAGGTTGATCCAAACGTAATGATAATCATACGATAAATATATACATTTCTAACGGTATAATTTATTTTTTCAAAAATTTAGGTAAGTAGCTAGTTTGTATCCTTCTACTAACGAGTAAAAAAAAAAATGAATACAAGCTCACTCCTGGTAACCCTATTTATTTAAATACGAACAGTCTGTGCGACTGCAACTCGAAAATCGAGGAAAACAAATTTCGAGCCGTCACTTAACCACTCCCTGCCTAAACATTTTCTAGCAATACACGCCGACTTGATAGAAATACAAAGGATTCTGCTCGTCGATATTCTACAGTTGCACGCTGGTCCAAAAAGTTTAAACGGGGAAGAACATCTGCGGAAGATCAGCATCGCGACGGATCGCGCATCGGACGACCATCGACGACCCACACCGCATAAAATGTAAAAAAAATAGTACTTACATCTTGTATTAGCTGACTTAAGAGTGACCATAAGACATTTAGTTGATGTTACAGGGATTTCATATGGCAGCATTCAGAGGATCCTTAACGACGAAATTCAGATGAATATGATATCGGCGCGTTGGCTACCCAGATTGTTAACCGTGGAACAAAAGAAGAATCGAGTTGATCTTTCAAGTGCGAAACTTGAAAACTACCAATCTGACCTAGACTTGGATCCACCACTTTTATCTTAAGATGAAACAATAGTCTATGACCTGGAAACACCGTTTTCACTGTTTAAAGTTGAAAGTTCGGTGCAAAAGGTTATTGCATCTGTTGTTTGGGATGCCGTAGGAATTGTTATGGTGTATAACCTGGAAAAAGAAGATCAAATCAAAAGATTGCGTATAGCTATAACAGAAAATAAGTTTTAATGAAGTTGTTCTATTGGTGTTACTCGTTGTTGTGCAGACCACAAGGTCGCGCGGTGTCGCTTTACCTCACAATCCAAATAATCTAGATTTAACAGAAGTAATAAATACTTGTATTCCTTACAAGGGATTGTATATTGAAAACTTTGTTATTAAACTGGAGGAAAAAGTTAAACTGGAGTTGGTAATAAAGAGCATTTTTTATACTTAGTATTTTTTTACTTTTGCTCTTGAACTGCTTTGTCAGTTAAATAGTTTTAAAATCATCATCATCATCATCATCCTCATTCGCCTGCTCTGTTCCGGTCATCTGAGGTGGGCGCCACAGAATAGTAATCAAACGCGTAGCGTGTCATTCCTGTTCTGTTGACGGCGCAGTACCTATGTTTTTCTCTTCCATGCAATCCGGTCACTCGTCATCGAGTCATTCCCTTCTCTATTCCTATGGGGATATGACACTCATTTTAACTCACACAATCCATCCATCAATACTCATAACATGGAGCACTTAAGTACTCTAAAGACTAGAAATGACATTTAGGTATTCATATTAAGGCATGTCGGACTTGGTGTCGCTATCTCTAAGGTCCCGAGTTCGATTCCCGGTCGGTCAATGTAGAAAATTAACTTTTCTCTATTGTCTCGGGCCTGGGTGTTGTGGTACCGTCGTTGTTTCTGATTTCTATAACACAAGTGCTTAAGCTACTTACTATAGGATCAGAGCAATGTATGTGATGTTGTCCAATATTTTTTTTTTTTATTTATTTATATTAAGCCATTAAAAAAATCTGTGGCTGTACTGTTTTTGTATGGGCGAGAGTTGTCAGGACTTGTCGTTCGTGCTAAATGTAAGTGAAAAATCACCAACGTCTTTCAGAGAAGGATTGATTCGTATTTCTGCTCTATAAGGTAGTTGCCTCACGACTAATACCTATCACTCTCCTAGGTAAAATACAAGTAGATATACATATTAGTATTTATACCACTATCTGTTACAGACAATAGGCCCGCCTTCGTCAACCCACCATTCCAACCGGTCCCGTATAATAACAACCCGTACGCGCGTGGTGGCTAGGTAAGTAACTACGTATCTCATCCCAAAATTCTTATACCTTTCTATTACTACCCTTACAGCTATATTATTATAAATACCCATCGAAAGCAAGCATCAAGTGCCGTGAAATACCACGGGCTCCCAAAAACTCCTCGTGATGACCGTTTTCCCACTGCAGCGTTGTGAAAAATTGTGTATTTTTAAACGCTCAAAACCTTTTCGTTTTAGACTTTTAATTTGTGCATAAAAAAAATGAGGCGACATTATCGGCTATGAACATCAATTATGAATTTATTATTGGTGCACTTCTTTGAATGGTTTTATTTAGAATCTTACTCTTTGATTTGTTACCTTTTATCTTACAAACATAATTTGTTTTGAGATCTGATTAATTAATCAATAATTTATTTACAGACTCAAATCTTCGAGGCGGCAAGTCCTAGACTTGCTGCTGGCTACTGCTCTTCTGTTCGATGACACCTACCTGATTTGGACCCCGATTCCTTTGCCTACGCAAAATTGTTAAAAGTAATGAAATAAATCACTGTTCTTTTAGTAACCAATTTTGGCTTTTAATTATAAATAAAATAATTCATTCATTAATGTCAGAATCACACCAACCGTGCAGCCCCAAACTAAGCAAAGCTCGTACTATGGCGACTAAATAACAAATAAACAACTTATGTAGTGTTTAAATTTTATAATAGTTGTTCATAACGACAAAAAAAAGATATTCGAATGGAAATTTCTAAAAAAATATGTTATTTCAGCATTTTTTTCTGCTATATTTTGTATGAAAGTAAAAAAAAAGTATTTAACCCTTGTGCTAATAGACCATATCTTCAATTAAATGTTAAAATCTAATCGTCAGGATAATTTGTAGTCTCTTGTAAACTGATGTTCAAACGTAACTCAAACGTCGTTTTTCTGAAATAAGTGTAGTAAATATTGGTGATTTACCTTTATTTTTGAAATGATATGAAAATTCGCCCCACATGCAAGATTATGAACTAATCTTTTAAAATCACGTGGTATTTTGTTTTAATTAACATTCACGTCTTTACAATCAGAGAACAAAATGTACGGAAATAAGCTGATTATTAGGACGGCCTCTTTTATAAACATTCATGACAGGCACAAATGCTCGTGCTCATCACACAAACATTTGTGTCCCTTGCGGGATTCGAGCCCGCAACCGCTTTCTTAGTAGTCCGGAGCGCGGACGATGACGATTAACAAACGATGACCAGACGGTCATCGTTTGTTAATTATTTATGTTAACTGTTCAAAGTGTATTCCACCGCTGGAACTATCGAGATTGTACTAAGTAACTTACTAAACTTCTGTACAAAAATTGTATTATTAAGTATTCGTGACAAAAAAGTATAAAAGTAATTTATTCTCTCAAATAGCTTCCACTTTACTTACTACACCGATACCTAGTGTTAATTTCTATTGCCCAAATTCAGTCTAGGACACACAAGTATGCACACACAAACGGACAAACGTTAACGGACGGGTATTACCAGCCATAGGACGTCAACTACTAAAGAATGTAATATAATATCTTTAAAGGAACTGTACAGTATTATTATGACTCATAAAGCCGAAAAATGTACTTATTTTACTAAATGGTGAAAGACTTGATCTATAAAACTCCATTACATTCTGAGATTCTGGGCATTACATTGGATTCGAAGTTACAATGGAGACCACATGTTGACACTCTGGCTGGGAGACTTGCTTCAGCTGCCGTTGCGGTTAGAAAAATTATCCTTCTAACTGACGTTGTAACGGCAAAGCTCTTGTATTTTAGTTACTTTCATAGTAATATGTCTTATGGTCTTCTCTTGTGGGGTTCTGCTGCGGACATCGATACCATCTTTATTTTACAGAAAAGAGCCATTCGTGCTATTTACAAACTTTGTCCGCGCGAATCCCTGAGAGATTTCTTTAAAGAAATCAACATACTTACTATGGCCTCTCAATACATATTTGTTAATATCATATCATATCATTTATTAATTCATAAACATGGGTATTACAGGATGTCACATACAAAATATTATTAGGTACACAGCCATGATTCACCATAAAGGTATATGAAAATTTTGTTTTCAATATTTTAAAATTATGTTATGATTCTATATTATTATTATTACATTATTGTCTCTTATTTTAATTAGTTACAGTCTTGTCTTGATGGATTGTGACAATATCTTTAGGAATTATTTTCAAATAAAGCTTAAATTAAAGTTTTTACATCTTGTCATCAAAGAATGATCTAATAAATCATAATAAACTCTTTCAGCAAGGAAGCCATTAAGCGCATTTTAAAACCTTTTAATATCATTAATTGATCTTATATACAATGGGATTTTATTATAAATTTTAGTTGCCATGCCATTTACAGTCATTCTTCGGAGAAGGGTTTTGCATCGATGAGTAACTTTCAGTGTGCCTTCACGACTTCTGACAGTATTCATTTCAAAATAAATTGGGTTATTGCGAATAAAGTTTGCAACCTCACTTATATACCTACATAGAAGGTAGTGTCAGAATTCTATATTTGCGAAAGTGCGATTCACATGGTTCGTCTTGCTTTAGACCGAACATAGATCTAAGGCATGTTATGTGGGTTATGTTGCTTCTGTACTACGATACGGTATAGTGATCTGGGGTAATTCAACGGAAGCTGAAACATTATTTAAAATACAAAAAAAATGTATTCGAGCAATGTGCAACGCACACCCCTTAGACTCATGCAAATCATTATTTATTAATTTAAACATTTTAACACTGCCAGGCTTATACATTTACGAAACTGGTTTGTTCGTTAAAAAACATTCAGATTTTTTTACCAAATACAAAGAAAATCATTTTTACAGCAGGAGATACCCCGAAAGATTGAAATTCCCACCAAAGAGAACAAAATTGTTTAGTAGAAACTGTTACATAATGGCCATCAAGATATTTAACAAAATACCCACATCTCTGACTGACTTGCCGATGAATCTGTTTAAGAAAAAGTTGCACCACTGGCTTGTAGAAAAATGTTTTTATACTGTCAATGATTTTTTGAATTTGTAATTATTATGTAAATCTATTAGGATATTTTTTTGTCATTTTTTATTTTTATTATTAATGTAATTATACCTAAATACTTATTGTGCTTATTTTAATGTAGAAATATCAGACTTATGTACCTAACTTTTTATTTTTACAAAAAATATTTGCATGTCTGACAGAGCATGCTGAGCTTAATAACTTGCACCATCCTATCTGTACCATGCTTTATACAAATAAACTATTTCATTTCATTTCATTTCATTTCTTTGGCGCTTTGAAGACACTTTGTTTGTCAGTAGTATTAGCCCAAAACATTATCCCGTATCTTTTCGTTTAAACTTTATTATATTTGTTTTTGTCAAATTAATTGTCAAATCATTTAATGTCAGCCAAATGATTAATGATGTCAATGTATTATTTATGTCAATGACAGGACATTCTCCTGATCATCATAATTAAATAAAACGGTACTGTCGTCAGCGAAAAAAACATATGATGGTTGATTACATAAGTCATTTATGTAGATAATAAAAAGGAGAGAACCTAATACACTTCCTTGTGGTACGCCATAGTACACCGGCCTCTCTTTCGATCTATAAATTTTATTTTCACCAGTCTCAGACTCCATTTTAGTTACATGCGTAATTTGTCTTCTATTACATGTAACACTCAATTAGCTTTAGGGCGTTACCTATAACTCCATAACTTTCTAGTTTATTATGTAGGTAATGTTCCATGGTGAATATTGTCAAATGCTTTAGTCATAATATCATGTACGAACGCAAAAATTTTGATCTTTTTATAAAAAATGTGATTTTCATTCATATAACACAAGAAACAAAAACAAACTTGTAGTTCCAAACTTCAGATTGGCCAAAACAAGTAATTGATTCTTGGGAAATTGTATTAAATTTTTGTATTAATATACCTTACAATGTTATCGAACTTCCTATTAATAAATAAGTCACATGTCAAAACTATATGTATTATAAAATTCAAGACTATCTTAATGACAAGAATGTATGGTCGGTCGGTAATGCAGGTTGGCCTGCACTAAACTGATGTACCAAACTGTTAATTTTTTTGAAAATTTTTTTTGATGGTTCAATGGTGACTGAATTTGTTCCGGCGTTTCTTCTTAGCACTTGCCAGATTGTCTGTGTCTTGTCTCAAAGCGCTAGTAATGCCCAAAAAATAAAGAAACATGTTCTGGCCCCATTTGGGCCAATGTTATTATTGACGTTCTTAAGTACCAATTTTCTGTCCTAAATTAAATAAATGATTTTTGAATTTTTTAATACCCCTTAGACATTAGTGTAGTTTGGACATGTGACCTAAATTTATTAATAGGAAGTTCGATAACATTGTAAGGTATATTATTTTTAAAAAAATACAATTTCCCAAGAATAAATTACTTGTTTTGGCCAATCTAAAGTTTGGGACTACAAGTTTGTTATTGTTTCTTGTGTTATATGAATGAATATCGCTATACACAGCGGGTTGGCGAGCGCAGTTTTTTATAACATTTCGCACGCATCAGACGCTGCTGCCCGTCTCGTGCTACAGGAATTAGTCGCCTCTTACGACACGCCTCCTGTTGGCGGTGGGAAAGTGTATTCTTTATGGCCGTCTCCACACGGCACATATATAGATTAGTTACATTAAAAATATTTTCTGATCTTCGTTTGAAAATATACTATACTTACATGGGGCACACTAAAAGTTTTGCACTTCCAGCTAATCGGAACTATTTGAATTTCGAATGTTATATTTTTTTAAACGTTGCAACCTTCTTAGTAATTAAAAAAAAACAATTGGCGGGAAATGATTTGTCAATTGTATTTTATCACACATCAAAGTTCTACGTACGCAACGAAAATGGAATTAAGTCGAAAAGATTTTACAACGATAATTTTTTAGGATTTTAAAAGTTCTCTCTCTCCGCAAGACTGTGCCGCTCGTCTTCAAAATGCTATTGGGAGAGAAGCACCTTGTTTGAGCACCGTGAGGCGATGGTTTGCTGAATTTGAGAGAGGTCGAGTTTCTTTACATGACGAGTTTGGAGAAGGGCGGCCTTCAACTGCCGTCAACGAAAATAATGTGGCTACTGTTAAGCGGCTAATTGAAGAAAATCCGCGGATTACCCATGAGACAATTCGAGGACTATTGGGGATTGGTATGATCCAAATTCAGAAAATTTTACACGAAGAATTGAAAGTTCGGAAACTTTGCTGTCGTTGGATCCCTCATGAACTGACAGCGGAGCAGAAGCGGGCTCGCGTGGAATGGTGCTCGAAGATGCTACTGAAGTACGACCACGGACATTCTAAAGCTGTTTATGACATTGTCACAGGAGACGAAACGTGTATTTATTGTTTTGAACCCGAAAAAAAACAGCAATCTTGTAAATGGGTGTTTGAAAATGAGAACAGGCCAACAAAAGTGAGGCAGGCGAGAAACGTTAGTAAAAAAAATGATCGCGTTTTTTTTCTCAGCTGGGCTAGTTTCCTAAAAAAATCTAATTAGTCCGTCAGTTGGGTTAACCGAAAATATTGGACACGTATTTTTTCTTTTCTAAATCAAACAAAAAATGATGAAGATATAGCCCGTTATAGTTCCGTGTAACGTCACGTCTTGCGACACTTTCTAGCAAGACGTGACGTCACGTGCTCACTTTGATGCGCTTTATCTTCGTCATTTTTTGTTTGATTGACAAAAGACAAAATATGGGTCCAATATTTTTTGATAATCTAACTGACGGACTAAATAGAATAATAATTTTTTGACCCAGGAAACTAGCCTATTCCACTTGAAGATCAAAATAGTGTTAATGCCGTATTTCTTAAGTATTCTACCATTTGTTTACCCAGGGTGTTAGAAAAAGTTCGCGAAAGACAACCCAAAAGCCGCGTTCTCCTACATCATGACAACGCGTCTTCACACACGGCCAACAAAACAAAGTAATTTTTAGCTTCCGAAAAAGTACAACTCGTCACCCATCCTGCGCATATCCCCGACCTAGCACCCTGTGATTTCTGTATTTTCCCCAAAATCAAAGATTTGATAAGAGGTTTTACTTTTACCAACTCCGAAGAGGCAGTGATAGCGTTCAATCAGCACGTAGAAAACATGCCTTCAGATCTGTGGTCCTCCTGTTTTAAAAAATGGTTCGATCGCATGAAAAAATGTTTAAAATGTAAAGGAGAGTATTTTGAAAAGCAATAAACATAATATTTTGGTTAAAACATGTTGTTTTTTTAAGTTACGCAAAACTTATAGTGTGACCTACGTATTTCAGCTCTACGTACTCTTATTTTTTTCTAAAATAACTTATTATAGTTTAGAATACTTAGTTAAAACAGAAATAGAAAATAACGATAGAACGAACGCAAAGATACACCTCGTATTTTCCTTATAACATTAAGTATATTTTTACATTTACGATCTATCAGTCAATGTTTACAAACACTGGCCAGTTATGAGAATTTTGGCAGAAAAATATCGTCGTTTCATAATCATTAAGTTTGCGTATAAAATACAAACACAAGCTCGTTCTTACTTGTACACCTACATACAGCTATTTTCAACCGACTTCAAAAAAGGAGGAGGTTCTCAATTCGTCGGTATCTTTTTTTTAAATTTTTTTTGTTTATGTTCAGCGATCATTCGTTACTGCGTTGACCGATTTCGATAATATTTTTTTTGTTTGAAAGATAATACTTTCAGAATGGTCCCATATAAATTTGGTTAAATTCTGATGATGGGATCTATAAGAAAATCATCAAACATTGCATAAACTCCGTACCACGCCAACTGATTTTAGTATCTATCTTACCTATATCTCTGCCAAATGTGGACCGATTTTGATGATTCTTTTTTTAATGAATAGCTTATACTTCAAAGATACTATAATAAAACATTTTTGTAAAAAAATTCACCCCTAAGGGTGGAAAAATAGGAAATGAAATCGGTGTTCAGCAGTTAAATTATGTTTGTACTCGTAAGATTTTTTTTGATTAGGATTTATCACTAAAATGGATGAAATAAGTTAATTTTATAAAAAAAAACCGACTTCAAAAAACTAAAACGCTAAAAATAATATTAACACTTAAGTACCTAATCAGTTACTTTTGGAGTCGGTGCCAGTCAATGAGAGACCAATGTTTTCATTTGCGTATAAAATACAAACACAAGCTCGTTCTTACTTGTACACCTACATACAGCCATTTTAATCGCGCGGGTCGCGAGGTGTTATCTATCAGACTCGTATAAAAGCTTCTATCCAAATTTTTTGCGTTTAGTCCACAACTGAGTTTCGTGCAGTACATGTAAAGTGATATCAACCACAATGAAGGCTGCTTTGGTAAGTGGATTCAACAACCATTGAATTATCATTAAATCAAATATTTTTAGCAAATAGGCCATTAGGTACCTACCCACTACTTAATAGACAAAATGCGGAAATCATTTTTTTATTTATAAAAATAATTTATCGTTTAAAGGTATGTACTTAGTACTCACAAAAAGTGCAATGTTTGCGTCATTTCCTGCCTCTGATTGTGATCGTTGTAAATCGCACAATGTGCAATCTTTCGGGTAGACATGGTTTCTGATTCGGGACTCTACATATTTCATGACTGATAGAAGTAGGTAGGTACTCTTTTAAAAACTAATCTACACTTAGGACGTACGGAGCCTAGGGCTTTGTTATAACCGAAGGTACAGAAGGATGGCTTGCCAATCTAGCCTACTAAAATGTCAAATTTCCTCAACCTTTTTTCTACGTAAATTAAATTCTTGTTGGTTTTAAACCTGCAATATGACACACTCCTGTTAAAATCACTTCTCTATCAATTGGTGGTTTAGTAAGTGAAAGTAAATGTTTTGGACGTCTATGGCTGAAATGATGATGATGATAAAGATGGTAAACATGTGTCCAACATGCGTCATACTAGAGAGTACAGCAAAAAAACGAACTTTGCGTGGACATTAGTTGACAACGGTTGATAAGACCAAACACGATTCGGTGGGGGTTACTACTCGAACGAAAAGCATGGTCGATCTATTTTAATGGTTTTTATTTATCATTTAAAGAGATTTAGATTGCAAGTTTGGTGTAGTTTGTGTTTTAATATTTGGTAAAGCGATAAAGATTGAAATTATTGAAATATCATTGTATTGTTGAGTGTCAATTGACTTGTCTCAAGACAACTTGCTTTAGACCCGATAACGTCCTGAAATCTGCTTCTAGGGGAAGAGTAGCCTCCACTGAATCCAGGAAAGGCAATAAATACCAAACACCCGTTATTTATTGTGAACTATGTCAAGCTTTGACTATATATCAAGAATACACTCGACATTGGCAGAATCACTGCTCTGCTTTAAGAGCGGGATGAGTCCATTAAAAAAAAAACAAACACGCTGGCGCCATCTGAGTTTAGCTTTGCCTGTGCTTTATTATTGATTTTGAAAGAAGATATAACAAGATAGACAGATAGATAGATACTCTTTATTGTACACTACACAAAAGAAACAAAGAATACAAAATACGAATTTTTTAACGTTCACATAATACCCACATCTCCTCAACACCACACACAAATACACACACACGTCACAAAACACACAACACAAATGAATTTACTCGATTTGTCTAATAATACAAACAATACTTAGTTTAACTTTTAGTATTTCTTAATAATTATTTTATTTGTTTAACTTGTGTTACCACGGTCTGAATGGGCGGTGACTACCTGATACAGGTATATTATTACTTACTATAGGTATGTCACCACAAATTGTTGTCAACAAATCTTTTGTTATATATTATTTTGATTTTGATTTTTGAAACAATTTACAGGAAAACAAACTTACATTAAGAATAGCACAATTTTGGCGGTCTTATCGCTAGAAACGATCTCTTCCAGACAACCTTCAGGTAGATTTTTGACGTTTAGTAGTAATTAGGTCGATGAGCCTTTTACTGTACTTCCAGCTCTTCGGGGTACCTGCAGTTGACCTTCACGGCACTGCTCGTTAGTTGGAACCTCACGTGCCCTTGTAGCCGAGATAATTCATTCGGCAAACAGATGACGATTTAGTAAAAAAGGATCTAAAACACTGATAATTCTACCACCATTGATAGATATCATTTCAAAGTAGATATTCTTTCCATTGATAATTTTAATTTATTTTATTTGAAAGGTACATCAACAGCAAGTCACATAACACAATCACAGTGCAAATCAAAATAGTCTTAGTTATAGGTGTTTACATAAAATTTGCTATATAAGTAGTTATTCATTTTGAATACACAGAAGCAATGCAAACCACTATATTAAAAATAATGATGCAATCTTGCAGGTATTAATTATTTAGTAACTAAACTAGTATCCTACGAAAACTCAAAACCGTGAAAAAAACATCTAATGTGTTAAGCTAGATTAATATCTATTTGTGTGCCAAATTTTAGATCCACATGGAAACATACAAACTTTAACATTTAAGTAGATATTTAAAAAAATCAATTTTACAATTACAAATTACGATTTAGGTAAAATGCTAATAATATATAATTATCTTGCTAATCTACCGTTTATTATTCGGCATTAACAATGGAACTGGTGATAAACAATTAATTAGTTAGGACGCTATTTTTATTTTCAAACATTATCTTACTTTTAATTTATGAAATTATTAATTACTGTATAAAGCAGGTAGGTAGTAGGTACTTTACCTACAACACAACTAATTGCAAAACTGAGACCTATATGTAGGTACCGTAGGTAGGTAAAGATGAATAAATAATCCCACGGGAACGTTATATTATATACATATAAGTATTAAATAAATAATGAGATAATATCCCCTATGTGTTAAATTACATAAATATCTGTGCTTTTTAGCTATTTCAGGCCAGTTAAATGAAATAATAATAAATATAAATAAATATTGGACAACATCACATACATTGCTCCGATTCTATGATAAGTAGCTTAAGCACTTGTGTTACAGAAATCAGAAACAACGACGGTACCACAACACCCAGACCAGAGACAATATAGCAAAGTTATTTTTCTACATTGACCGACCGGGAATCGAACCCGGGACCTCAGAGATAGCGAAACCAAGTTCGGTATGCTCGCCTCTCGGCTACGGACGTCGTCAATAATGATTGAGTACTAAATACACAAACATACTTACAAACTAACATAAATAATATCAGGAAGATAGAAAACACCACCTAAACTAGCTTTTCTTATACAGGGTGTAACGAAAAGGTGAAATAAAACTTTAAGGGGTTATTCTACGGCTAAATTACATCAACTTTTTCTATGGGACCAACATCAAAATCTCAAAAAAAAAATTAAAAACCCCTTAAAGTTTTATTTCACCTTTTCGTCACACCTCGTATTAAACATAATAAAAAAACACTTATCTTAAGTATATTTACTTGACACAGGTAGCTTCTGTAAGCCAGGGGATTGGCTGATATCAATCGACTTCAAAAAAGGAGGAGGTTCTCAATTCGACTGTATATACATATATATATTTTTGTATGTTTGTTACGCGATTGCTCCGCCAATTATGAATCGATTTTGTTGATTCTTTTTTTGTTTAGTAGATTATACTTCAGTGGTGGTCCCATATTTTTTCGAAATTGATTCAGCAGTTTTTGAGAAAAGATTTTGATGATTCTTTTTTTGTTAAATATCTTATACTTTAAAAGATACTATAGTAAAAAATTACAACTAATAAACTGTGCGCACGCCGAGAAAGGTTTCTGGATTAATATAAAAACCACTCAAACAAAGTCGCGTGATACTAATTATTTTGCTGGATAAAGTATACATTCAAAACTTTAATTCCTCAGAAATATTTATGTTGAAACAACAAATAAATATTTTGTACAATATTATCGGGCAAATCTTATCACAGTGATGATAACACTTAACATTTACAACATTTAATACTCGACTTAATGTCGTCAATTAAAACACTCATTTTGTTATAATAATAACTATAGCACAATATTGTAATGAATAAAGGTTATCTACTTAATTCACTGAAGTACCTTTACATTATTTATAAACATGTATAAGGCGTCGCCTTACCTACTCATATTATAAGTTTTTTATAAACTTATGTTTGCATTTTAACCACTTTTTAAGAATTGTAGAGACGCCTCCTTTTCCTGCGATGCGGATTTCAGCCCGCGTGCGTGCGGCCCGCGTGATAGCAAAAACTTGTATGAAATATTAAAATGCGGGCAGCCTGCATGCGGATTATGTGTCCGCAGCCAATCCGCGTTCCGCATGTGTGTAGCCCACGTGATAGGAAAACAGGTACAAAATGATAAAAATAATTTTATATAAAATACGCATCCGGACGGAAATCCACATCAAAGGAAAAAGGAACGAAGGCAAATGAAAAAAGTGCAGAAAATTTCTTGTAGGCCAATTCCATTCAAATTTCCTCCAAGGTTTCTATTTTGCGAAGAGGCCGCGGGTCGCCAAAGAGAGTACCTATCTAAGCAATAGAATCCGTCCTTCTAAGAAAGTTAACTAATCGTATCATATTTATGATTATCAACATGCATATTTTTAAAATGTGAATTTATGATTTAACAGATCGTTCTGTTCGCTGTGGTGGCCATGGTGTACGCACAAGATCCCAGTAAGTACTTCCTTAAATAGGTACTTTAAACTCAGATCAACATTAAAGATTTTTCAATAGAACTGAAGGCCGACTGGGTCAATTCTCAGTTCGTTCGGAAGTAGGTATAAACTTAATAAATAAAACTAAATACTTTTGTCAAACCTTTGTCAATTTATAAACAATTGAAACTAAGAACAACTAAATTAGCCGGTAGTTTCAGTAGTTCATATTTTGCCAAGAATTGACACAAGTGAATGGTTTTTTTAATTTATTGAGTTATACGTCCAAACGAATAAAACATTTTCGTAGTAGGCCTACGGGACCCATATTAGACCACAATATATCATAATTTATGTACTTTAGATTTACAGTGATTAATTGTAAAATCATTTATTTAAAAAAAAATACATTATAACACTTCATTTAACTTTTACAGTAAACTTCGTGAACAACAACAAACCTGGTGGTAATTATCTCTATATCTATATAAAACAAAGTCCGATCGTTAGTTCAGTGGGAAAAAACTAAAAAACGGTTTATAAATTAAAAATTAAATTCCTGATAAAAATCGTCCGGTTTTTATGCTGAATAAAAAGCCATAAATCTTTTAAAAAACTTATTTATTACACTAGATTTTTACCCTTAAAAGTTGGCTGTCCTTCTTTTTACACCCCAAGCAGTCATATAACCTAATACTTAGAGACCTTTCTATTATTTTTTTACTACTTACAGAAATATGTTTTATTTATTTTTTTTAATTTGAAATTATTTTTACAGTACTCATCGTCGACCCCGCCTGGTCACAGCCCAGCATCCATGACAGTCAGTTATTTCATTACATCTTCTTATAAATCTGTATTACTGTTCATTTAAAAGGGCACATGTCTCTTCTGTAGTAAGCCACAATACTTTAGTTAATTATACAAGCAAAAAAAAGATCACCTCTTAAAACAACGTAATCAGCTATGAGAATACTATGAAAATAACAACAAACAACAACAACAAAATCGTAAAAAAAAGATAGCGCGTTTGTATCGATCATCTAAATAGTTAATTAACTATTCCGGAATAAAAGTATCCTATCTGCTATTCCAGGCTTAATATACTTATATCTATTATATATATGAAACAAAGTCGGGTTAGTTACACCATTTATAAGTCGAAAACGGGTGGATCGATTTTTATGATCTTTGATTTGTTGAATTTGTCTCCGCCCCGAATAGCAGAATAACTATAGAAAACACTTAAAAATTCACAAAAAAATATTAAGTGGCGGCACGATTTTCGCCGGGACAGCTAGTATATTATATATTTTAAAAAAAATTTATATATTATTTCTATGCCAAATTTTATCTAGATCCGTTCATCCGTTCTGGCGTGATTGAGTAATAAACGTCCATCCAAATTTTTGCATTAAAATTGTATTAGTAAGATTAGTATTTTTGTTTTATTATAAATATAAGTAGGTATTATAAAGGTATACTATTGCCCCATCTGCCCTTTTTGTTATTATTTCCTTTATAACTGTAATAATGGTTGGTCACTGGAGTGCTGGTAGAGAATGCTTCTTGGCATGTCCACTGTTTGTATTTGTTAATGTGCGATAAATTATAAATGAAAATATATAAATTGGTTTGACGAATTATTAATCAAAATAAATGCAATATGCCGGCCGCACTTAGATACAGTACGGTTTCGTACGACTTGCAGGTTGTGAAACGTGCGAATAAAAAATATATAAAAAATTAGTAAATTATTTAGTTTAAAGTCAAAGTAAAACTAAAAGTTTAAAGCTTAAAAACCTGATAAAAAAAATCTATAAAAAATTTGTACCTACCAACTTTCTTTTTTCCAAATTCATAAATGCTGATACGATAAACGGTCTAATTTTTATCGTATAGTTGCTTCTTATCATAATACACCTACAAAGAGAAAATAAAACGGACAGTTGAGAAAGATGAAACTATGAAGAGTTCTATATTTTACCATTTTCTTCGTTTTTAACAGATTACTAGATAAGGATTTAGTTATTATATTATTTTACAGATATCGACCCCGGATTTTCCCAGCCCAGCATCCACGATAGTGAGTACATCTTACTTATTAAAGGGTCCAGGGATGCTCGAGATAAGAATGTTTAGATCGGCTCGTGGCTACGGATAATTAAATAATAAAACACCGGTTTCAGTTATGCTTACGGATATGATTTTTTATATTCGGATTATCCGATAGTTTCAAATAATATCAGTTACTGATATTAGATTTTTAAGTGATTGGAATCTTACGAAAATGGATGACTGACTAATATGGCTAGGTATGTAATAGACATCAACCGAAATTATTCGAAACTGTTATTATATCAGATTCAGTTACGGTTTCGGATAGATGTTTATTTTGGTTATCAGATCTTTTCAATTACGGTTGCGAAGCTCAATTACATCTCTGCCAATAAATTAAATTAGTATTATGAAAATAATACATAGTGTCAATTAATAAAAAAAAAGCTATTTACACAACTAAATTATCCATTAAAAGGCCAATTTTCTGTGTAAGTAACTAGTAGTTATTTCGAGATCATATATGTAAATTTAAAATGTTATGTCAAAGTCAAAGTCAAAAATCAGTTATTCAGTTTAGGACAGAAAACTGTCACTTATGAACGTCAATAATAACATTATTGGCCCATATGGGGCAGAACATGTTTCCTTATTTTTTGGGCCCTACAGCGCTTCGAGACAAGACACAGACAATCTGGCAAGTGCTGAGAATAAATTATCTATCAATAATACCTACCTTTAGTACCCTTAATAATACACATTAAATTGTATGAAAATGTTTATCCCTGGCTTTAATCTGTGCTAATAAAGAAGCACTTTATTATAGGCCTTACCTTAGACGCCTAAACAAGACCCCTAAGCGGTCGTCGCAGTGCTGTCAGTCGCGGGTGCCGAGTACCTACTGCCGAGCCATGATGAGTTATCAGATGCCACGATTTGCGATTATGTCTATAGAATGCTTACTAAACAAATGCTATTTCAATTTTACAAATAAATTAAGAGGCCAACCCTAACGACCAATTGGCAGTAGGTATAGGTATTTATCACAACAAATAAGTCCAGTTTCGGTACTGCTTAAGCTAATATTATATACTGTGCTTATAAACTGTCTTTTTTGAGAGACCTATTCTTACTTAAATCACCTTCCGTTAGGGTTCTGTGTTAAACTGAGAACCTTTAAATTTTCGCAGTCACACAGATGGCAAAGTTTATAAGTGCTAGAAATTCAGCAAATTTTAATAGAAATTTCTAAATCTGTGTACATTTTTAACAGATATTGACCCCGGATTTTCTCAGCCCAGCATCTATGACAGTGAGTATCATCAGTTTACTAGTATTTTATTATCTTAATTAGCAACTTACTCAATTTAAGAAAAGAGATAGGCGAGTCAAATAAAGAACGGACGAGACGAATTTTCGCCGTCTATCACTGGTCTAGGGGTTCGCGAATTGGACTACAAAACCAAAGGTTGCGGGTTAGAATCCTGCAACAGGCATTTTTTTAAATATAAATTAGTCCCATAATTGGTTACTTTACAAAAATCTCAACAATCACACAGATCATAAGTGTGATTGTATGATCATCTAGACACCTCAAGGTATAACTGTACCAATTTTCAAAAGTGCACGAATTGTTTCCGTTGATTGTCCATATTGTTGACACATTAGAAAAAAAAATGTTTTGTTTTTTTCAGTTTTTATTGCATATTGCAATATTGGGAATAATTAATTAGTTTTTTTATGTAGTCACATCCATATTTAATACCAGAGTTTATGTAATAGGAAAAAAACCGCAAAACGGTGTATTTTACACAAGGGCAATATTCAATCAAATTCAATAATTTATGCTACATTGGTATACATGTCGAGGCCAGATCGTAAAATTGATAATTTCATGATGTGACCGATCATTTCATAAAATGGTGGTATTTCATGATATGGCCAACTAAAACTGACCATATCGTTTAAACGTCAACATTCGATGAAATGTCAATCCACGTTTGGCCATATCATTATTAATAAAATTATATTATATGTTTACAAGTTACGTGAATTTGTTGAATATTTGTAATCTTGGTCGATAGATAATTTAATTTTTTTAAATAGTTATTATTTTCTAACAAAACTAATAAATAAATACACTCATACCATACCAATCATGAATTGGTCAATTTTACAATCTGGCTACGACATACACATAACATTTTAGAATTTGAAAAGATTCATTAAAAATCTAAGAAAAAATAAAAATAAATGAAGTACTTATGTGTGGAAGAGTGCGAAATATTTAAATAGCATACCGTGACTTCTTTATTTTATTTTTACAGATCAGGGTTACCAGCAACCAAGTAAGTACTAATAATAATAAGTCTTTAAAAACTTAAATACAGGGTGTAAGGGACAGCCCTCCGCAAACTAACAGGGTCCATTCGTCTCCTTATTCTAAACCATATTTCACTGGAATTTTCCTCAGGAAAATTTGCTTTTTTTTCTCGTTTTTTTGGTCTCTATTACTTTATTTTAATGTAAAATTACATCCTTTGGACACAGCAATCCATTTTTTACAAAACAACACATAAAATAAAAAAAACAGCAATGTATTCTTAAATCTCTAACAAATAACGACGCGGATGTTATCACGTGACGCGAGCGCATTGATATTTGATAACGTTAGCAGCGATGACAGCCGAAGGCTCGCTCGCTGTGCGACTCGTCCGCAATGTTAGCGATACATTGCGTGCGAAGAAAACAAACAAATCTGAATTTCTGGATTTCTATAATGTTCCTGAAAAAAATGTAACTACCTGTCTTCTTTTTATAATATACCGAATTCACCCTATCAGTCTGTGGAGGCCTGTCCCTTACACCCTGTATACTTTTAAAGATGTCCTCAATTAAACGTTTATCTAAAGTTGGGATTTGTACTAAAATTTATATGTGTACAATTAAAAATACTTATTTTAATAAGCCGTTTAATTTAACGCTCTGTTTATAAAATAGATACTTTAATATCCGCAAGGCAACCCTGACTAAGTTTTTTTAAATTATCACCTTGGCTTGTGTGACATGAATGCATGCATGCATGGCTATTTATATTAGAATGAATTCATTCTGATTTCTAGTGTTAGTGACTATGAATATTAAAACAAGGGTAGGGGAGACCTGGAATAGTTACCTATAGAGGTAGGTTAACTTCAAAATCTAGACTTAATTGACAGTGTTGCGTCATTCAAATAAGCGCGAGAAATGCAACGCCGCGTTTCCGGCGACAGAGCAGAGAGAGGAAACAGCTTTTCGCACCCAGTTGAACAGCACACTTCAAAAAGGTCAACTTTTTGACAGTTATTCAACCTAACCCTTTAGTCAACTATTCCCAGTTTACCTGACCTATAATCCGTCAAGTTCGAGTTCGATACTCACGCGACAGACGCTAGATAAGTAATATGTGCTGGAGGCAGCAGGTCAGCGGCTGGTGGGGCAGTGGGGACTCAAGCATACTTTCTAATACCAGACCGATTATTGTCACAGAATGAATAATAGTTATGAGTATCAGAAGTTAAGCTTCATACTATGCGCGTTCGAGCAACGCACACAGACTTTGATTCAGATCGGACACGTGAAATCTCGGAACACTCTGTGCTGTGAGTGTTCCGAGATTTCGTGTCCGATAGTTAGAACGCTACTGCCTGCCTAACATGAGCAGTAAAACACGATATGATATGATATGATATAGCGATATATTGACACTAACTGTAAAAATATGATAGTTAAAGCCGCCGTGTAGAATCGCCGTGTCGGTTACGGTACATATTATTATCGCTGTTTCGATAAAAAAACAAAATGGCGGTCTATATTCATCATATTTTTACAGTTGCTGTCGATATATCGCTATATCATATCATATCATATCGTGTTTTTAGTAGTCATGCTAGGCAGGCTGACCCGTGATCCCGTATCCGTGTGCGATGTCTAAGTATGTGTTCATTGCTTTAGCGCGCATTATATGGAGCTTAGTTTTTGATACTGTAACTACTTACTTATAATATTTTTTGTGGTATCCTTCTTGAACTGGACAGGCTATAGCTACCGTGTATGATGCCTTGCTTGAAATAAAAATATGATAGTACAATACACAATTGTTCATTAAAATGTTACTCAACCCTTTTTTTATTACAGACATTGACCCCGCTTTCGTCGACACACAAGGTATTTACCTATCTCATCATTGTAGCAGAGAGAGAGAGAGATTACCTCTTAATTTGAGTTGGCATGCCTAATAAAAAAGTAAAGTCGGTATTTATTCAAAAACTAATTTGCCACTTCTTTCGCGAGGTTTTTAATTTATATGGGTAACCTCTCTCGGCCTGCGTAAGACGACTCAACAAAGTTGACCACACTCACTGCTGATGAGAAGAAGTGGCGTAAAAAACTCAGTTTTCTTACCTTCAATACATTTAGAATTTTTCCTAAAAGTATAAATTTATTAATCAAGTCTCTTTTTTCCAGAACAATATGCTCGAGGCGGCAAATAGAAGTAGCGTCTCCTCGTCTGCTCGATGACCATCTACAATTAAGTTTGCACCCCAGTCCGCAAATCTATATCTGTGTACCCACAAGTACTTACCAGCAACGTAAAATTGTTTAAGTATTCAAAATAAATTACTTTTAACTTGTAAATTGATTTTTATTTAAGTCTAACTGCCTTAAAACTAGACACACACTAGAAAATCTATTGCTTGAGAGTGATCGGTGAGCCCCAAGCAATTAATGTTTTGGAGCTACTACACAAATGGAAAACAGTCCGTCCATATTATTTTAAAGAAAATCTACTGCACAGATCTTAAAAACTGACTGCTGCCACGACTCTTATTGTAGCTACAGTACATATTCTAAATAATTTTATCAGGCGTTTTTTAAGATTCGTTATTATGGTTCTGTACTTAACACGGATCCCTTATATTTCACCATGTCTTTTTGTCTGTCTGTCTGTTCCGCGGCTTAGCCTTACTAGAAAAAAAGCCGTAATTTCGCATGGGTATACATATTAATCATGCTGACAAAGTAATATAATGAATCTAGAAATCATTTTTACTGTACCTCCTTTAAACGTAGGTTGACATTATTATTATTTTTCTTCAATCCCATAGTGAGGGATGTCGTTGGATATGTGGTTTGAAAATTAGGTATGAACTCCATTTTCGATTTAGTAATAGTGTAAATTTATCCCGATAGATGTCGCATTGTGTTTGACCAATACGTTTAAGGTTCTGCTAAGCTTAAATAAAAGTTGTCAGACGTAATCAAACTTGCGTCAACACATACAATATAATTTATTTCATGCTAAAGATGCATTCAACTTTTTCAGTTATTGTACTCAGTATATATAGTTAGTTATTGAAAAATTCAGCATCATTTCAGCCATAGGACGTTCACTGCTGAACATAGGCCTCCCCCGGTGACTTCCAGATTGGCCGCTTGGAAGCGGCCCACACTCAGCGTCTTCCTGCAACCTTTACCAGGTCGTCAGCCCACCTTGTAGGTGGAAGTCCTATGCTGCGCTTGCCGGTACGTGGCCTCCATTCCAAAACCTTTCTGCCCCATCTTTTTATAGGATGTCGATAAGAGTTGATGCAAATTTGCAAAAGTCATAGCACAAAAGTTGTTCATCATGATGTATAGAATATGTGGTTACAAGGATAACCTTAAGTTACGGGACACCCTGTATATAACTAAGCTAAAAGAAGAACTATCACAGCTAGGTAGGCTTTACAAGTTATAAAATGCACTTGGAGAAGAATATTATCTAGATGAAGTTGTTAATTAGGTAAAACAGGTACAAAATACCGCATAATGAGACGGGCAACTATGGAACCCTACATTGCGCGTAGCCCGTCACGCAGTTAGCCAGATTTTCCTTTATTACATTTCAACCTCCGTAGTTGAGAGGCTGGTGTCACTATCTCTGAGGTCCGGGTTCGATTCCCGCTCGATCAATGTAGAAAAATCACTTTTTTATATTGTCTTGGGTCGGGGTGTTGTGGTACCGTCGTTGTTTTAATTTCTGTAACACAAGTGCTTTTACTTACTATAGGATTAGAGCAATGTGTGTGATGTTGTCTAATATTTATTTATTTATTTTATTATCTCTGATTGAAACTGCGATCACGCATCCGATTAATTCCAAGATCAAAACCGACTGGTCTACTGGTTTGCTTCAGCCATGGCACACATACCTAAACACATGACTAAATAAATGTGATTTATTTAGTTTCAAAAAATTCCGCCATTAATAATGTGGCTGTACTGTTGTTGTTGTATGGGCGAGAATTGACAGGACTTGTCAGTTTATTCATACTAAATGTAAGTGAAAATCACTAACGTGTTTCGGAGAAAGATGGTCAGTATTGCTGCTCTATAGGATAATTATGTACTCCATGGCTACAGCCTGCACAGCTATTCGAACCCGCAACCGCCTAGTTGCGGGTTCAAATGGCACACTGAGGAAAATTGTTTGAGTGATTAACAATCGTATTGAAGTTGGTATTTTTATTCGCAATTGTGCAAGCTTGACCTTAAGATTGATTTGGTTGTTTAAAAAACACAAAAAAAATTAGAACTCTTTTGTACTGCCATTACTGATAAAGTAAGATAAAGGGTCTTTACTGATATAGTTATTTAACTATATTAGTAAATGCCCCTTTATCTGCCCAATAATAGACATAATGAACTTAATTATACAGGGTGTAACGAAAAGGTGAAATAAAACTTTAAGGGGTTATTCTACGGCTAAATTACATCAACTTTTTCTATGGGACCAACATCAAAATCTTTAAAAAAAAAATTGACGTTTCCATACAAACTGATGCCAGCGTCGTGTTTGAGTATGGGAAAGTTTTTTTTTTTTGCGATTTCGATGTTGGTCCCATAGAAAAAGTTGATGTAATTTAGCCGTAGAATAACCCCTTAAAGTTTTATTTCACCTTTTCGTTACACCCAGTATACTGTCATTGCCATCCGACGCCAAGCCTGACATTTCAAGCGTTAGTCAAAAATATATACGGGTGTAGCAAAGAGGCGCAGTGGCACTTGAAGGGGAAATCTACTGGTCAAATATAATACGACGACCTCCGTAGCCGAGACGACCTCAGTAGCGGAGAGGTGAGCATACCGGACTTGGTAAGAATACCGCTATCTTTGAGGTCCTGGGTTCGATTTCTACCTGTCGATTCTAAAAGAAATACGCAGATAAACTCAGTATAAAAGTCACCATAGCGGTACAAACTAACTGAGTCTCTATTTGTGTTATGAAGTGGGTTCACATTACTTATCGTCGTTAGGTGAGTTGTGTCGAAGTGAGCGCGATTATGTTTACACCAGAACTTTGAATAACGTTAAAAATCAGGTATCGTTACCTCCATCATACCAAGATAACGTTATTGGCAAAGGTAATGTTATGCTTGGTAACGATACTTGGCCGGTCTTTTACCGGTAAACAAAGGCCTTCCCCAGTGACTTACAGATAGGCCGGTTGGAAGCGGCCTGCATCCAGCGGCTTCCTGCAACCTTTACCAGGTCGTCTGTCCACCTTGTGGGTGGACGTAAATAAAAACCTTAATGAAAAACTGTATTCTTGTAAAAAAAAATGATTTGAAACTCCATCAGAATACAAGAGGCATCTAGTGTAGTTGAAGAAATACGTCGATATAATAATTATTTCACAGACACGTATAGCATAGCAACGTGACTTTACCCAGTGACTCAGTGACGATCATTTTACTAAGAGTTTTGTTTGAGAACGAAAATTTACACGTGTAAAAAATTTCTATTAAATTTATTTTTAGGCTGGTTTCTGTTCTATATTATAATTTTATTGCATAAATTAAATGAAGTCACTTTATTTACTGATCCCATTTGTACAAACATCTAACATAATACGAGTAGGATACATTCAATTGTTATATAATAACAAGTTCACTCCTTTTAATTTTATTCTTCGCAATGTGTGTACAGATGTTCCTAAACTATAAATTGTAGACTTTTAGATTTCTGAAGCAATTAAGGTGTAATATGATAGCAATTTAATTTTTAGTCTTGTCAAAGTACAAGATTAAAAAAAAAACACTACAGTTCCGCTGACGCATTGAAGTCTCTTGTATGCACTAAGATGCAATCTTGTTTATTTTTTTCTAAATGCATCGTTATTTCATCATCATCATCATTTCAGCCGTAGGACGTCCACCCACTGCTGACCACATGCCTCCCCCAATGACCTATCATCGGGGGGGATTTCCAATACTCGCCACGCTTGGCAGGCGGGTTGGCGAGCGCAGCGCTGAAAAGAAGGACAATTAGTCGGATAAGGCTAGACTATTTTGAAGTGATAAGTTTCAAAAATTCTTAAGAGTTTTTTGCCTGTGGATACAGTTGTACATACATAAAAACAATTATTGCGTTTTGTGTCATCTTGCCCTTGCATATTCAGAAATTCAATTTATTGTGCTTAATTTGTTTAGTTCAAATTAAAACAGATAAAACTGAATTTAAAGTTAAAAAATATAATGGCATTGTATCTAAGACAACATGCGTAGTGTGCATACCTAGGTTGTATCATCTTCAACATTATGTAACTTATACTAGCTGTTGCCCGTGACTTCGTTCGCGTGGTCTGTAAAAACAGCTAGTTACATTTTTTTTACATTTAAAAATGTTTGCCAACTGCACAGCGAACTGAGAAGTGCCATCTATAATATAGTTACTTAGTTTGCATCCCTCGGGAACCATACCTACATTATTTCCGAGATAAAAATTCTATTCTAGGCTGTAATATATTTCGGTGCAAAATTTCATCCAAATCAGCCGTTCTGGCTTGAGTAACATATAACATTTTATTTGAAGCTATGTCATATCATCATATGTCAAATTTTGTTTTTTAGTAGTCTACATTTGTTTATTTATTTATTTTATTTTATTTTATTGGAAAGGTACACCAACAGTACATATATAAAAACATTTAAAACTACTATAACATAAGCTTCTTATATACATACCTCTTACAGGCGCACACGGCATTTATAACAAACAGTACTTGTTAGGAAAAGGCAGCACGCTTATTAAAATAATAGCATTATTGGTTTCAAACTCCTATACCATTTCAGTCTTCACCGCTCAGCAATTCGCGACGATTTGCTTTAAATTTTGGCAACTTGTCGCGAAAAACATCCAGACCTCCATTCACGTCCCTTTACATTAGTGAGTTATACTGGGCGCAGCATCTGACCAAAGGGGCATGTCTTCCTACATTCGTTCTGCATTGAGGAAGTGCAAATATTTTGTTAAGCGGCTTACGAGACACGTGAGAGGGAACGCCAATCGAGATGCCCTCCACAAGCGCCTCACACCCCAGCGACCCGTTCAGAAGTCCGTGCAGAAACACCAGATCATGCACAGATCGCCTATACCGCAGACCGTCAATGCCAAAGTGCGACAACCTTTGGCTGTATGGTGCCCTGTGGGATATTCCCGGTGACACAAATGCAAGGTGTCTCGTAAAGGCACGCTGTATGCTCTCAATGCGTTGGGAATGCACGGCGTATATGGGGCTCCATGCCACACTTGCATATTCCAAAACACTTCTGACTAGCGCATTGTACAAAATGATCCGCGTGTTCATCTTTTTGAAGCCTTTTGTGGTCCTTTTGATAAACGCCAACATCTTTGAGGATTTTTTGACTACGCTATTAACGTGCGACACAAAGTTTAGCTTGGAGTGGATGGGAACTATTTTTGCTTTTTTCCACTCAGTAAAGAACGATTAAAGATTAGGGTAAGTGGTGAAGATATAACAGACTCGCAGCGTCTGATGAACATAGGAGGTATGCCATCTGGGCCTGGACCCTTTTCAATGTCAAGATGTTTAATTTTAGTATTAATTTAGAACTCGGTGAATTGAATGTTTGACAAATTAAGATGAGACAATGTGCTTGGTACCCGTTGTGACTCTAGTGTAGTTGCGGTAAAGGTTGATGCAAAGTGCTGGGCAAAAAGATTTGCAATGTCTGGGCCAGAGTCAGCTATTGTATAGTTTAGTTTCATTTTGTTTATTTTAGTATTAAATTTAAATTTGGGAAAAAATAATATTTTTAAGTTTTAAAAACAAACTGGCAAAACCCTTGTTTGCGTCTCTCCTGAAAGGAAATTATTTTAACAAAATACACATTTCCATTATAACATTATAAAGACAATAGCACATGCGGATTCACGTATAAACATATGTTATTTAAATTAGTGATATATTTGATGATCAAACATAGTATCTGATATAATTCTGGGTATAAAAGATATGGGTTCTATTAGCAGGTACATTATTCGGTCCCTACGTCCACCAAAGAAGTAGACACATCCAACTACAACATGAAGGCTTTCACTACGGTAAATATATTTATTGTTTTTTTTATATTGATTTCTATAATAAGGATATAAAAAGATAGGGCACTCCTTAAAATCACGTAATCATACTGATAAACCACAACTTTTACCATGGGAGCAACATCGAAATCGAATAAATTGAATGCTTCATTGCGTGTTTTAAAAAAGTTTCAGATTCTAATACGACGCACGCAGTCTGTACCTACAAAAGAGATTTTTAGCAAGGAATTTATAAGAGACGACGTAGTACATAAAAATCCTTAGATAAGATAAGATAAGATAAGATAATCATTAATTTGCATAAAATGTGGTACAAAAGATGGTATATATAAAAATTCTTCTCACATTTCACCAGAACCTGGTATACAAACATTAACATTTATGATTTTTAGTAATTCTAGAAAACATTTTTTTTTAATGATAATATTGACATTTACTTTGAAGTTTTTAAAACCTTGTTCTTTTCTTTATTTTGAAAAGATAGGTAATACACGATTAAAAATTAGGTTAATTTTTCCTTCTCAAAAAAAAAATTTTTAAAAGATTAATTTTTCTTTACTTTATTGAGTATATAATTCGCTATAGGTCTTGTTTTTATTATAACATCACATAGCCTACGACACAAGGGATAATGTAAGAATTCTAACAACACCTCGTACATAAAAATCGATTATAGCGTTTAGTTAGTCATTATGGCGGAATAAATTGAGTTTTCACACACATACATACATACAAACGTGAACCCTAAAAACATTATACACCTTTTCAGACAGTCATGTAAACACAAACAGTCCCTGATATTTCTTACAATTTCAGATCCTTTTCTGCACTATTGTTGCCTGCTCAGCAAAGCCAGGTATGTTCAAAGTTAGATTAAATAATTTATTTTATTATTTTAGTTCAGCTTTTTCAATCCTGTGACAAAATTGAAACAAAATATGCATTTATTATGTCTGTTTGACTAAAATGAAATTCGAACGTCAAACAATCGGGGGTGAGGAGGTGGTTTCCTCCTAATCTCTAAGAGCATTATAGGTATACGTCAATCTTGTATTGGTTATTTATTACATTATTATTTATTATTACACTCTCATTTTTTAAAAAATATTTTAAGACTGGAACGGTGCAAACCAGGGCTGGAATTTAGGTGGAAACCTGAACTTAAACCCAGAGGCCAACCTACAGAACCAGGGCTGGAATGCAGGTGGAAACCTAGCTAACGAAGCAAACCAAGGCTTTAACCTCGGATTTAACCAAGGCGTGAACCAAGCTGTTAACCAAGACGTGAACCAAGGCGTGAACCAAGTCCTGAACCAAGGCGTAAACCAAGCCGTAAACCAAGGTGTGAACCAAGGCGTAAACCAAGCCGTGAACCAAGGCGTAAACCAATGGGGTAACCAAGGTAACCTACGTGTTAAATAAATTACATCTAATTGATGATTACAAGTCATATAAAGGTGTTAGGTTATGATGACCCTATTTAGCCGAAAGAAGAGGTATGTGCTAACTTATGCATATAAACTATGGTGAAGTCAGAAATTGGACAAATTCATTTTGAGAATAAATATTTTCATACCAAACGGTTCAGTTATTTAAGTTTTATAAATTAAATTAACTGGCGGCCAATGGGGCAGAAAGGTTCTAGAACGGAGGCCACCGGCAAGCGCAGCGTAGGACGTCCACCCACAAGGTAGACAGATGATCTGGTAAAGGTCGCAGGAAGACGCTAGATGCAAGCCGACACCAACCGGTCAATCTGAAAGTTAATGGGGGAGGCCTACGTTCAGCAGTGGACCTCCTATGGCTGAAATTATAAAATAAATAAATTTAAAAAGAAATTATCAAATTTCTGACTTCAGTATATAGAATTTAAATGCAAATATTAGCACATACCTATATCGGCTTTATAGGATCAAAACATAAAAACCCTGTAGAACTTTACATGTATTAATCAAATCTAATGTAAGTTCTTAAGTTGAATTACAAGTACTGACTTACTCTGTCTAATAACCTTGATCGCTTAACACAAAATAATGTTTTGGTCTGTCTTTTTTTTGTAAGGAAATCCTCTTACGGACCGACCTCCAACCGGGGATACGGGTATAGATTGGTCTGTCTTTGTTAACTAAAACTGACATTATGCTCTATTGTTTTTTATCAGGATCCTCAGCTTTGAACGTGCAGCACTTCACAGGCAGCCAAGGTAGGCAAACATTTTTCACCTCAAAAAGAAGGAGGTTCTTAATTAGACTATATTTTTTTGTGTCTGTTACGCTATTTTTTCGTCATATCTTATGTGATCCAATATTGATTTCTTTTTTATTGAATAGGACTTACTGGCACATCAACTGTCATTTATGTTTACCTAATTTCACAGCTGATGCATCTGCAACCGCTTGGAAACAGTACGCAAACCAAGGTATGTTAGTAATTAGAATGTAGTTAATATCATCCATATATTATATAAAAAAGCCGGGTTAGTGCACCATTTAAATCAAAAGCGGCTCGACAGATTTTTATGATCTTTGATTTGTTAGATTTGTGTCGGCCCTGAATAGCAGAACAACTATTAAAACATCGGACAAATTCCTAGAAAAAAGTGTATGAAGAGACGGTCGTAGTTTGCCGGGACAGCTAGATATTTAATATAGGAACATTTCAATGTTTATCTCATAGCTAGAGTTGTCAAACTAGAAAAACAGAATCATATCAAGCATACAGCTGAGACTGCGTTATTTCGATTGCACCTTTCATTACAACAGTACATGAACCTCCCACAAAACGTCATATTTAAACTTTTAATTATTTTTTGGAATTTTTTTGTAATAACTTGATATCCTGCTTTGCTTTAATTTATGCGATTTTATTCTTTCATGACTATCAATAGTCATTTATTCATTAAATAGATTCTCTTCAGGGCACTTATACACGTCCCAAATATATATCTTTAGACTTAACCCTACCACCGCCTTGGGACAACATATCGGCTGGTGATAAAAAGATATGGATATTCGCTTTTGGCGATAAGGCCGCCTGATTGTACATAACTGTGTCTTGTATGTAATAATCTTAATGTTTTTGTGCAATAAAGTGTCTATCTATCTATCTATCTATCTATCTATGGAACCCGGAGTGGAACACTTTGTACTTATCAACAAAGCATTATCATTATATAATTTCATTGTTTACTTCGCAGCTGGAGCGTCTGCCAAGGCCGCTGCCGCCGAAGCATCTGCCAAAGCAGCTGCTGCTGAAGCACTATACGAAAGCCAAGGTGAGAAACTAACCAAACATTTATCATTAAAAAAAATCTTTTGACACGTGATTAAAATTGCATTTGCACTGTGACATGGGTCATGTATCGCCCCGGAAGAGAATTACCTTTTTTCCTAAGTTTTTAAAATACTTTTAGATAGTCATCGATTTTATTCTTTATTTTATAGTTGATACTTACATAATAATGAAGTCATTGTTACTTATTTTATGTATAACTTATAAATTACAAAAAGCTATTGTATCAAGCTTATTTTATCAAAATCTGTTAAATTAATCAGTCCTTACACCAAATACCTATATTCTGAGGACTCCTAAAACTCTTAAGTAAGCTCTTCTACTATTATTTTTTTCTGTGCGCCGATCTCTTGAAATAAGTATGTGAACTCCTAGGGGTCTGGAGACCACAGTTTGAAACAATGAGTCTGATTAAACTAAGACACAAACTCAGCAAAACACAAACTTTCGTGCCCTTTAAATAGAAATTAGTAGTTAGTTACTTTTTTTTACTTTCAGCTCAAGCTAGTGCATCAGCTTCTGCAAACCAAGGTACGCTGACATCATTACATATTTTTTTAAAAAACTAACCAACTAACCTGTGATTTAAAAAGTGCATTTTCTGGACTTTGATGATATGTCTTTATTTAAGTTAATCTTACTTATACTGAATTTTAGGTTCAAACCAAATCTACCCTATTGCATACCAAGGCTCAAACCAAGCTTTGAACCAAGGCTCATATCAATTCCAAAACCAAGGCGCTTTTCAAGTTGGAAATCAAGCTGTGAACCAAGTTCAAGGGTCATTCCAAGCCGGCAACCAAGCCGTCAACCAAGTTGCTAACCAGGCGTTATTCCAAGCCGGCAACCAAGCCGTCAACCAAGTTGCTAACCAGGCGTTATTCCAAGCCGGCAACCAAGCCGTGAACCAAGGCCAAGGGTCATTCCAAGCCGGCAACCAAGCCGTGAACCAAGTTGCTAACCAAGCCTTAAACCAAGTGTCATTCCAAGCTGGAAACCAAGCTGTGAACCAAGGCCAAGGGTCATACCAATCTGGAAACCAAAACCAAGGTAAATACTACGGCTAGTGGAAAAATACGAAGGTTCAACTGCAATAATGATAGATACCCTTTTTATGTTTAAGATAACTAGGTTTTAATTTTATGAATAGTCTAAGAAAACTCTAGAGTTATAAAATTCCTTTTAAATTAGTTATTGAACATGTTTCTTAGTAGGTACTATTCCTTTGGCAAACAAACATCCTTTGAGAATTAAAAAAGATGTTAGGGGGCTACGCGCATCTAAGTGACACCACAGAGGTATCAGCTCGAAGCCACGGACAAAACTTCAAGTATATTTATTTTAATAAAAAGTAATGATATCGTTTTTTATTTATTTTGTGTCTATTCAGCTCTTGACAAAATTATATTAATTATCAAAAATCGTGTTCTAAACAAAGTTTTCGACCAATCGGGAGTTTAGACAAACCAAAGGAATCTGCTTTTTTAAATACTTAATTTATAAAAAAATGCACAGTTCGTGTAGATGTAAAACTAAGTTAGGGTTCAAAATTATAATTCAAAAATATTTGGTTTACAAATTTAAGTAAAACAAAAAGCTTCTCCTTTTGCATCTGGACAACGTAAGTTGAGGTCCTCAGGTTCTCGCCGTAATATCTGATTATCAAAACTAACTTATACCTACTACTACTAAAATAAGCAAAACCTCTTGGGGGATCAACGCCGAGAAAAACCCATAGGATATAGAGTGACCAATAAGTTAAAATGGGACATCATTTTTTTTTCGATGATGGTATCAAAGAAAAATAAATATTTGAACACCAGCATCAGCCCTGAGATTTTTTCGAATTGGGAGTTGCACTGTATGATCTCGGAACTGCAAGCGATACTGCTGAGTTTGTAAATGAGATTCATAACTATCTGAGTAACGCGTACTTACTTACTTTTAATTAAAAGAATTTTGGACATACATCATTATTGCAGTAGTTTTCTTATTGAATTTTAAGGGGAATATGAATACCTAGTATAGGTACATATTAGATGTTCATTTCATAATATAGCTTAAGATATAATATAATCGAACACCTTCAATAAAAAGACAGAAACCTACGCTTGGAAAATCCGATTCTCATGTGTTCCGAACTTCTAACACGCACTAATTGGGAAGCACTGGCAAAGCTTATCTTAGATGGTGCCAGCGTGATGGCCCTTGTCAACTATGCTATGACAAGTGGTCAACCAATGTAAATGTCAATGTTTGGATCTTTTGTGCTGGATAAATAAACATGTTTTAGACTCATTATACATAGTTATTAGTCGCTGACATAGCCCAACGGATAAGCAAGCTGACGTAGCAGTGGGCGGGGCACATAGTACGTAGAACTGATGGCCGATGGGCCACTTACCGGCAAGTGCAGCGTAGGACGTCCACCTACAAGGTGGACAGACGACCTGGCAAAGGTTGCAGGAAGCCGCTGGTTGCGGGCCGCTTCCACCCAGCCAATCCGGAAGTCACTGGGGGAGGCCTATGTTCAGCAGTGGACGCCCTATAGCTGAAATGATGATGATAATGATGAATTTTCCAGTAACTATATATTCTGAGTCTAAAACAATAACTGAAAAAGTTGAATGCATATTTAGCATGAAATAAATCATATTGTATGTGTTGACGCAAGTTTGATTACATCTGACAACTTTTATTTAAGCTTAGCAGAACCCTAAACATATTGGTCAAACACAATCTACATCTATCGGGATAAATGTGCAGTGTGCTTCCCTAATTCGCCGGTTAATTTCTATTATTAAAGTCAATCTTAATTTCTACTAATAATTAAATTGTATATCCCAACAATTTTCAGTAACCAACAACGGGTTCCAAGTACCTTGTAAGTATTGTCAATTTGAAGTATTCAAAAAAATATCATAACAATCAATTTTCTTTAGCTCATTAATGTTTAAATATTTTTACAGCTATTGAGCCAGCTTTTGTGCCTCAGGGGCTAGGAAACCAAGGTAATTTTCAAGAACTTAGTAATACTAAATATTTAACATTTTAGGCTTAGTCTTTGTGGTCTGAAACAATAGAAATTGTTCACAGCAATTATCTAGCCCCAATCTAGGCAATAATTGTTGAATGCATATTTAGCATGAAATAAATTATAGTTGAATGCATATTTAGCATGAAATAAATTATATTGTATGTGTTGACGCAAGTTTGATTACATCTGACAACTTTTATTTAAGCTTAGCAGAACCCTAAACATATTGGTCAAACACAATCTACATCTATCGGGATAAATGTGCAGTGTGCTTCCCTAATTCGCCGGTTAATTTATATTATTAAAGTCAATCTTAATTTCTACTAATAATTAAATTGTATATCCCAACAATTTTCAGTAACCAACAACGGGTTCCAAGTACCTTGTAAGTATTGTCAATTTGAAGTATTTAAAAAAATATTATAACAATCAATTTTCTTTAGCTCATTAATGTTTAAATATTTTTACAGCTATTGAGCCAGCTTTTGTGCCTCAGGGGCTAGGAAACCAAGGTAATTTTCAAGAATTGAGTAATACTAAATATTTTACATTTAGGCTTAGTCTTTGTGGTCTGAAACAATAGAAATTGTTCACGGCAATTATCTAGCCCCAATCTAGGCAATAATTGTTGCCTGGCGCCTAGATAACGGATTTAAAAATTACTTAATACAATCACGAACATCTATACCTACAGGTAGAAATGTTTGAGCTCATTATTAAGGCGACCAGACCAACCAAAATATGTATTCAAATCTAGCTAATGTCGAGTTTTTGAGAGACTAACGCACGGCGATTGATTTTCTTAATAAAGGTCAGAGAAAATGGTAGACTTGGAAAGTTTGTCCACCTCAGTAGTCGTGTTATCACTTTATGCGATCTCTGAGGAACCATGCCTGGTGGTATGATTGTTATATAAAACAGTTAATTAACACCTCTCATGGCACATTTTAAACGAGTGGTTTTCCATTGCCTTCTTAATTTCAGACACAACCATAGTTACCAAATACCAAACCACCAACGTCCAACTAAATCACTGAGATCATAAACATAACTTATATTTTTTATATTGCTTCAGGTTGGCAGTCCACCATTCAGGATCCATACCAATGTAAGTTAACGATAAATATAGTATTTGTCTTTAGCTAAAGTCATGGACCACATACCTTATGGAGAAAAACTGACATTTATTTTGTTCCACAAAAATTCCGCCATTAATTAATCTGTGTCTGTACTGTTTTTGTATGGGCGAGGGTTGACAGGTTGTCAGTTCCTAAATGTACCTAAGTGAAAAATCACTGTGCTCCTTATTGCTACTCTATAGTTCAATGGCTAAATTATGTACATGTTAATTTCTACTTCGAGATGACTTTTGGTGTGACGGCTGGCGCATCTATTTTATTTATTCAGAATGTAACAGAACCCTCTAAACCGAATTTGGGTCATTTCGCTCCTCCAACACAAAAGTCGTCATCTCAAAATCTTTCTTGTTTAGAATAGTCGAAAGGTTAGATCTAAGCATTACAATCAGCATTGTAATAGGTTGGTGATTGATCTTTTAATAACACATTCTTCTTTTACAGATCCCAGTGGACAGGTGTACCGCTACTAATAATCTGAAATAATGCATCTTGAAGTCTAGGTTGTCATAACTGTTGACTAAAAGAAATAAATGTTTGTGCTATAAATAATGTTTCCTAACAATCAATTTTATTTGAATTTATTACCTCTCTGATTTATCTCATTTTAAAAGCAACCCTATATAAGATTATTTGATGTACCTATAAAAACCCAATATACCTACTGCAATATTATTATAGCTGTTTTGATTTCAGTAGATATTATAGGGGACATAAATAAACAAGATAAATTAATGAATTAAAGAGGCGGGTAATAATACTTTAGTAAGCGTTTATTTTACTACATTTAAACAACCTTATTTTTGCAAAGAATTTAAGAAATCTTTATGAGAAGTGTGTGTAACGTGCACTGCTGCTACCGGCTACTTAGCAGTAGCCCTTGACTGAGCAAGAGTAGCTTCTATTGTTCGGTTTCTAATTGGTTTGATTGATAATGTTGTCTGTCTTACAGTAGGTACAATGATATTAGCAACACAAATTGTTTGAGGGCATGCGCACACTGCTATTTGAAAATGGTTATGTTCCTTCGAACTGGTTTTAAATCGGTTTTTAAAAAAAACATTGACGGGTAAAAATGTTTATTCCAGGCAACGTCTGAACGTCTGTAGCATTTGTTTTTCAAATAAAAGCTCGTTGAATATGCGCATGTGATACGGTGGATAAATTATATTTTAACTGGAGTTTAACTAATATTATTATAATAAACCGGTTTATTTGTGTTCAAACTGTCCTGATATGGTTCGGCCTTATAACGTAACTTTACTATGAAAAAGGTTTTACTCTAAGAAACCGGTTTCCAGCACACAATGCTAGCGATCGGTCGCAGAGAGTTGCCAAAAAGCGATGCAGCATTGTTGCAATCGCATTGCAAAATGGCCGATCGCGGATGCTAAAAGTAGCTGTGTGCGCAGGCTCTTACCTGTGTACACGCAATACCAATGCGGATGTGTAATTACCGCAATCATGTTTTTTAATTAATGGTAGCCTTTTTTTTCTTTTTTCTCTAATATCAAGAAATAATGTCATTTCTTGTTACCTAACTTTCTTGCATGGTTTTTACTGTTTTAAAATCGCAAATATACACTTTTTTTTATTAAGTAGCCTAATAACAATAGTATTTTTTTATTGAGATGAAAGTCCAATCCTTTTGATAGTTGTTGTAGCAGCAAAATCATCCCGTAAAACGAAAAGTAACATAAAGCTCGTTTCTCGCTCAAAGGCTTAGTTTAGCCATTCAGCGTGGGAACGCTGCTAGCATTCTCGCCTCTTTGCCTCATGGACACGCATTTATTTCTGAGTAGGTAGTTTTTTAGTTTTAGGTTAGTTTATTATTGTGTTATTAGAATTTTAATTGTTAATATGTATATTTGAATAAATAATTTGATTTATTAACATAAAGTAAGTATATTTCACCAAAAATAAAAGGTAAATGGACAAACATTTTAAATTACTAGACAATCATGTGTATTTTACTTGAGTACTATTAGGTATTATGTGCTTGTATGGTGTGCAATAAAGAGTATCTATCTATCAATGCATAGAAAATCTACAAAATTAATAAACTATGTAGTCTATGTAGTCGATATGTGGTATGAAAGTAAGTACGATAAATTTATTAAAATTATCTTGTAAGATTATGTCGATCGTGTTTTTTTGTACATGTCATATTACTACGAAATACGCATGCTCTTAAATGAAGTGCAATTAGATAGCAATTTTATTGTTTTTGCTATAACTACTGCTCTTATTGTCCGATAATTAATGTCGCCTAGAAAGTGTACGGGGTATAAGAAGTCGGACTCCTTAGCGCTTGCTACTAGTTTGTTTGCAGGAAACCTACAACATGTCTCGGGTAGTGGTGAGTACAATTATTATTAATATATCCATTTTACAAAGACGACCTGGTTGGCGAAATGGCGTGGCGATTCGCCATAAACGCAGAGTCCCGGATTTGATTACCAGCTTGGGTCCATTTAGAAAACGATATTTTTTATTTTTATTTTATTAGCTCGTCAAAACTCTTTGGCTGGTCCTGTAGCAAAATGATTTTGGTTGCTTACTTGGATACCATGAAATGACTAACATAATATTTTACTTATTTTGTCTAGTCTGGTCGGACTATCCAAATTCAAAAAACGATAATGGGCTAATTTCCTAGGTCAAAAAATAATTATTCTATTTAGTCAGTTAGATTATCAAAAAATATTGGACCCATATTTTGTCTTTTGGCAATCAAACAAAAAATGGCGAAGACAAAGCGCATCAAAGTGAACACGTGACGCCACGTCTTGCTAATAAGTCTCGCAAGGCGTGACGTTACGCGGAACTTTAACGGGCTATATCTTCATCATTTTTTGTTTGATTCAGAAAAGAAAAAATACGTGTCCAATATTTTCTGTTAATTCAACTGACGGACTAATTAGATTTTTTTAGGAAACTAGTCCATTGTTAAAAGACCTATTTAGCTTTAAGATATAAGTACATGCAAAATTACATAATTATTCTCATTTCATACATATAACTAATTGTAATATTATTTATTCAGACTTAGATAATGCAATAATGTCAGTATTCTGATAAAAGTAAAATGTAACTCATAGGATAAAATTTAATAATGTCTTTTGCGCATGAAAACTTACACAAAATTACCAAAAAGCAGCCGATTGAATTTGTAAATAAAATAAAATATATGCATATTTTTAAAATTCATAAAATAAAGTTGTTATGATGCATATAATATGTGGTTACAAGGTTATTCTTAAGTTACGCGACAATCTGTATAGATTACTAGCTGAGCCCGCGGCTTCGCTCGCGTGCAATGTGGTTTATCACACCCTATTTTACTCGCTTAAGAAATGGAATAAAAATAGTAGCTAGTAAGATTTTATCAAACCTGATTCAGCATTCACTACAAAAAGTAGCCTATGTCCTTTCTCAAGCTCTCGTTTATCTATGTACTAAATTTTATTAAAATAGTTTAGGTGTGAAATCGTAACAGACAGGCAGTGTTACGTTCACATTTATAATATATTTTTTTAGACAACATCACATACATTGGTCTGATCATTTGATAAGTAGCTTAATCACTTGTGTTACAGAAATCAGAAACAACGACGGTACCACAACACCCAGACCCGAGACAAAATAGAGAAGTTATTTTTCTACATTGACCGACCGGAATTAGTACCCGGGACCTCAGAGATAGCGACACTAAGTCCGGTATGCTCGCCTCTCGGCTACGGAGGTCGTCAACGTCGCCGATATTAGTATACATTAATTTGTGTTTATCTAGATCTTCGTGTGCCTGTTGATGCTCGCGTCTGCGGTGGTGAGCCTCGACCTCCCTGGAGGCCTCAAGCCGCCCAGCGAGCTGCCCAAGGTGCCTGATGCGCCCAAACTCCCCGACGCCCCCAAGCTGCCCGACACGAAGGGACTTCAGGATATTGGCGGAAACAACTAGCAACCACCTTATCTTTAACCACTGACCTACCGAAGCATTAATAGACCAAAGCTTGATTAGTTATATTATTTATGTATAGTTGAAGCAAATAAATGGAGCTCCGAAAAAGCGGTTTTTTTTCAAAGCCTACGTCAGTTCACTGCTGGACATAGGCCCTCCCAATGTACGCCACTGAGCCCAATCATTGGCTATTCTTTTCCATCCATTGCAGCAGCTTTGCGTGTAATATATCATTTTCGGAGATACTCAAGAACACGTCAAAGGTGCCTGATGCACTACAGGTTGGCTGGCAGAGAATTATTTTAGCATTAAGTCCACCTTTATAAATCTTTTATCAGTTTTGTGCAATAGAGTTGTAAATAGATAAATAATTGTTTATTCCTCCTTGGTTTAAGTACCTATATAGCGTAATAATAGCGTTGGCTCGCAATTTGTCCACGTAGAGTGGATGTTTACATAGTTTGAAGTTAGACACCAATGAAACATGGCAAAAAAAAAAATGCCTATCTGCTATTCCAGCCTGCCTAACATGACCACCAAAACACGATATGATATGATATGATATAGCGATATATTGACACAAACGGTCATTTTATTTAAATATAAAAGAATATAGACGCCATGTAAAATTTTTATGATCGCTCTTTATTATAAATTTAACATGTCGGCTACATTTATCTTATTTGCTTATATTATTTGTAAGAAGTAAGATTACAAATTGGTTGATTTATAAAAAAATACTTTATTAACCCTTAATTTAGCATTGTTTGTCCTGTCATACACGAACTTTGAAAAAATTAACTACACAAAAAAATACAAAACGTCAATAAAAAAATAATTTTAATAAGTAGCAACATTACGAACATTTAGTAGAAAAAATAGATAACACACCTAGCAACACTAATTTTGACATTAATGCGAGAAAATGGCGACCCGGCGAAAGTCAGCTGCGCTCTCCAAGGTATTTATATTCTTACTGTAGTAATTACGTAATTTTTGATGAATGTGATAACTTAATTTTATTCACGATAATATAACATAATATCTGCGATAATAATTACGACGTTTTCAATTCATAAAATATGTTTTTTTTGCTTACTAACATGGTGTATGTTGTGACATACACTGCCAAGTTTATAACAAAATACTCTCAGTTTTATTTGTATGTCACGATATACATTGCCAGTTTAAGGGTGCCTTGGTTTGCATTTTGTTTTAGCGTGCTTTTTTTCTTTGTCGACAGCAAAAGCTTCAAACTCGTGGTGGTAGAATTTTAGCTCTTGTGCCTGCTGAGAATGCCCCTTCTGACGATAGTGAACCTTCTGAATTTGAAGATGAAATACGTTTGCACTCCCCGCTTTCTGTGTCAAGTTCTCCTGCTCCTTCAATTGATAGTTCTTGGAAAGGCTTAATATTTTAGATGATGACCTTGACCACTGCTCCGAAAATGTTCGTCTCACACCAATTTTTCAAGCCGTCTATGCAAGCCCTTCTTTAGAGCCTAACTGTAGTAAAGTACCAGTACTGAGTGATTTACCATCGTTCCCAGCAACCCCTGCTTCACCTGCCAACCCGGCTACTCCACCAGCTTTTGCACACCCAGACTCCACAGCAACCCCTAGCTTCACTACACCTCGCATGACGTCGACAGCGTCTCGTTCTTCCAGAAAAACAAGATCACAGCGGCCTACCGTTACTGTTACTAAACGACCAAAACGAATAAATAAGTTCGTTTTGATTTGTCAATGGAAAAAAGCTGTTTTTCACCAGAGGTCTTTAGAAGAAGAGTCAGACCATACCGTCATTCCAGATATGTCCCCATTACATTATTTCTACATGTTTTTTTCACCTGACATAATAGAAGACATTGTGGAGCAGTCAAACGCATACGCAGTATCCAATACTGGACGTTCTCTTGGATTGACCGAAGATGAATTGCGGGATTTTTTAGCAATACATGTTGTCATGGGTATTGTGAGTATGCCTTCGTATACGGATTATTGGAGTTTGAGATATAGATACCCTTTAGTAGCAGATTTGATGTCTCTAAAGCGATATCAACAAATTCGACGCAATATTCATTTTGTTGACAACAACATTCAAGATGCAGACAGGTACTATAAAGTCAGACCTTTAGTTCAAAAAGTTCGGGAGAACTGTTTAGCACAAGACAATGAGAAAAAGTACAGCATTGACGAAATGATGATCCCTTACAAAGGAACCAAAGCAGTCGTCGTCAATATATGAAAGACAAACCCAATAAATGGGGTTTTAAAAACTATGTTCGCGCAGGAGTATCAGGCATGATTTACGATTTTCTGTTGTACGGTGGTGAAGACACGTTTAGATTTCATACTTTTACAGAGAAAGAAGCCTCCATTGGATTTGGAGCTCAGGTGGTAATTGCTTTATGTAAAAGTATAAAATCTAAACCAGCTTTTGTTTTTTGCGACAACTTTTTCTCATGTCCTGAGCTGTTTTACATACTAAGAGAAAAGTATGAAATATTTGGGTTGGGGACCATTCGAAATAACAGGCTAAGAGGAGCTGATGTAGTTCTGCCTGCGGAAAAAGATATGAAAAAGAAACCCCGAGGTAGTCATGCTCAAGTCGTCTGCGACGAAAACCGCTTAGCCGCTGTACGTTGGAATGACAACAAAGTGGTCACTCTAATCAGTTCCTATGTGGGTGTGGATCCAGTTGAAAAGATTAAAAGGTATAGCAAAGAAGCAAAAATGAAAATCGACGTAGACTGTCCACAAATAGTCAAAGAATATAATAGACACATGGGAGGAGTAGACCTAGCTGACATGCTGATATCTCTGTATAGAACTCCATTTAAGACCCGGAGGTGGTATATTGGCATATTTGCCCAAATATTAGATATTTGAATCAATAATGCTTGACTTTTGCACAGAAAATCTTGCTCCAAAACAGGAAAAAAGTCAATTTCTTTGAAGGATTTCCGATTTGAGATTTACGAAGGCTTAAAAAAACATGGACGCACTGTAAATAATGAAAAGCAAAAAAAACGAGTACCACAAGCTAAGCCAGTGGAATCATCGCGATTTGACAATGTTGGTCATTTCATGACAACGACTACTCAAGGCCGATGTCGGCTTTGCTCAAAACTAACCTCTGTCCAATGCATAAAATGCCAAGTTCGTCTGTGTTTTGTTATTGGTAAATGTCCAAGAAATTGTCAACTTGAGTACCATATGTGTTCATAGTAGGTTGTTAATTATTTAAGATTTTTACCTCGTTGTTTGTCGATTTTTTTTAGATTTTTCAACTTTTTTAAGTTACGTTGCGTAATTGGCAATGTATGTGCCTACATACAACACATTTGCTACTTGTTATTGTATGTATTTGGCAATGTATGCTGTGGCATACATCATTTTTCAGGAAAACTGAAATGCTGTAATTTTTTTTTTCATTTTTTGGCAATACATTTCCATGTCTTAAAACTATTTCTAATATAATTTTGAACTTTTAATCGTATTTTATTTCTTGCCAAATAAAGGGTTAAATGTAATTATGTAACTTATTGCCGCATGTGGCTTACAGACATTGGGTTTCTTTTTATTTTTAATGGCAAAATTAACACTCTAGTTACATGTTAATCTAACAAAAATATATTTGATTATTCATTATATTTAACTGTATCTAAATCTTTTTAGTTAATCGTTAAAGTCAAATGTAATCTTTATTTATATAAAAAATAATCTCTATTTTTCTTGGTCATCGCATCACGCGTGAACGGATGGAACACCCAACGAACTAAAGCAGTTCGTACATTATACCTACCATCATCGCTGGATAAACAAAATATTTTGCCAAATGGTCGTGATGGTGACCGTTCTGTAGCGTCCCGAACTATAAAACCAAGCGCGCGAATTAGAAAGAGCCAAGCCTTATAATATGATGAGAATGATGGGTGAGTTTTAGGTAAGTTTACCCGTATCTAACCACTGTAGTACAAGCTCTGCTTAGCTTGAGCCTAGACATTAAGTTGATTGTTAAAAGTATATTTATGATATTGCGGATAAATCAACTTGTTGCTACAATATCTATGATACCACCGATGTAGTATCGTTACTGAAAACGAATGATTTTTCTCTATCCTTTCTGTCACTCTATGGGTAACAAGCAGTGTAGGTACATTGTGTTGATACAAGCCTATCATCTGAGTGATTCTTCAGAAAACATTCTCCGCATCACCTTCATGTCCAGAGCTTTTAAAGCCCAAAAGAAATGTGTCAGAGCGATCTGTGGTGCTCATTATTTAGACAGCTGTAAGCCCCTGTTCAAGTCTTTAAATATTTTGCCCCTTCCTTGCCTATACATTTTTGAGATTAGTATTTTTGTAAAAAAATATCTCCATCTTTTTGAAATAAACAAAAATAAATCGGGATATAGGGGTAGAAGTGTTGATAATTTGACTATTCCATCACAAAGATTAGTTCTTTATTCAAGAAATGTGTACTGTATGTCTATACGAATATTTAATAAACTTCCAGTTAACTTGAAAACATTGACATTTACAAAATTTAAGAACTATTTATTTAATTTTTTAAAAGAGAAAATGTATTATACTATTAATGAATTCCTGACTGATAATATTTGACACTAATTCTAATTTGTACTGAAATTATTGACATTAATTGTATGATAAAAATTAACATTTGCACGTCGCATTGCGATAGAATATGTTGGAAAAACAATATCTTTCATCTTTGTATTGAACCATATTCTGGCAAATAAATGATTTATTTATTTATTTATTTATTTATTCCAAATTTGCCATGAAGGTGATGCGATTTGCGTTTTTTTGCAAGAAAAAAAATAGAACAATAAAAACGGCGTAAAAGTAAGGTAAATTCTGTTTGAAACATAAAAAACGGCACTTAATCTACTTCGATATTTCATTATGAAATTTCGGTGTCCACGAAAGTTAATTATGACGCCACGAATGTTACAAAACGTATTTTTACTAGCGAATATTCTAAATTTAACTGTTATTTTGATAGAAAACAAAAAGGACAACCATCCCAAGCCAAACGGAAAGTCGGTATGTAATTGTTATTAAACTTAGTATATATTTTTTGGAATTAAAAAAATACAGATTAATGAAATACAAATTATTGCGTATACACTCTATTTGAAATCAATTTTATTGAAACATTTGTAATAATAAGACATTGTGTACTTGTTGTACTTTGTGGTGTGATAAAACGAGGATTCCACTCGAGAACCTGTTTGCTCCACCTTTTATCTGTTCTGTAAAAGATGTGGCCGGCCAACTGCCAAGTTAGTTTGCTATATTTTGGACTATGACCATTACTTTGGTCTTCTCCCGGATGAATAAAATACTGCCCTGCTCACACAGGTACATTTTATCTTGTAATGTAAACATACTATTTACTTAGAAAGAGGCTGACAATAGTGACCGAGTTTCTTGCGCTGTTTCTTCTCGGCGCTAGCAGACAATCATCGGGATGATTTTCTGCTTCGGGAAGCAGTAGTAGGGTAAAGAATATATATTGGGACGTGTAAAAGAACTTAATTTAGGCCTATTTGCCTATATTAAATGTATTAGTTTTAAGGTTTATGACCTAGTTCCGGATTTTATCCCTCAACAAATCTCATCCATCCACATTTTTGTATAGCTCGCTGAGTAAAGTCGGTGGGCCAGCTTTACTGTCATGTAACACGTTTAGGCTACGGAGGTCATCACTTGTAAGTCGCACAGATCGAATACTTTTGCTCTTCAGGTATTGTGGCAGTAACGACTAGAAGTTATAACCCAACTTTTCAAATGCTGCCCAGGCAAGCTGCACTAAGCACAGTGCACTCCATAGCGATTTCCCGCCCTATGGTTACTCTACCTAACTGTAGCAATTGTCTAAGGTAGACATACTACTTCTTGACAATTTCAAGCGCCACGTTTTCGGCGGAAACCGGTCCGGGGATGACATAGTCATTGAACATGGCTTTAGTCTTTTCTAAGTTCATTCCTAGGCCCACATGTCGTAAGGAAGCGTTGAGACTGCAAATCTTTTAGCGATTCCGCCATAATGACTATGTCATCGAAAATCGGAGATGCGGGAGGTGTTTCCATTGATATTGATGCCCGTCCTTTTCCAATCAAGTGTGTTCGGTAACTATACTTAAAATCTTCTTGTCTCACGCCTCGCAACTAGATGAGTCTCAGTCTCAGTCTAGACAGTCATCAATGCCATTTTGAAGACTTCTCAGCACCTCGACATACCGCCAATCGACTTGGCATCGCATATGTATTCCAGAACAGCCCAGGTCTGTCATATGTTATCTATGATTATTCGACTTAAACAAAAAAATTACAAAAAGACAGAAAAACAATGTTACTTATGTTTTATTTTAATATCAATATGTATTTTATTATTTTAAATGAATGTCAGTTAAGCACTTCCCTTATGTAAATACATTTTTAATCAGTGGACTAACTCCATTTTAAATTTGGTGGTCTAAGTAGTAAGTAGATCACAAATCTCAATAAGTTATGAAACAAGTCATTTTAAATTACTCATTTTTCAACAATTTTCAGAATCATGCACCTAAAGTTACTCTAGTCAACAAGTTTGGGAAAAAGTAACGTTATTATTTATGAAAACATCTTCAGACCACTAAACTGATAACAAATTTGAGATTGCAAAGTAGAAATTTAGTGAACCGTAACCTTCCGTAGTGTGATAGAAACCCTTCATGGGCAAATATCCACGAAAACAGTGCTACGAAAGTTATGGCAAATTATCATTTTCAAAATTATTTTAAAAAAAAATTAACACACATTCAAACTAATTAGCGAAACACAATCTCGATTAAATGTTTCATACTTAAAGGTATCCACGAATTTTGAACTATTCATATTGACTTCAAAATTTACCCATAAAGGGTTACTTGAACTAAGGCTACCAGAAAAAAGTTGGAGAATCACGTGCCTATATTTTCTCCTAAGTGGTGAGCGCGCATGCCCATGTTTTTATCGGTATAATATTATTTAAAAAAATTCTATTAATCATACATAATATTTTTAACTTTATTTGTATAGGCAAATAAATGGAGAATCATCTTACTTTAATTTTGAAGCTGTAGTGTACATAGGTTAGGATTTATGAGTGTGTGACCGCCTAAAAACAGCCTTCGAAGAACTATTCATCTTCGGCATTTCTTTGTCATTTTAAGTAATTTTTCCACTGCGTCTACTACTAGCTACTTTATGAGTAGAGACTCATAAAGTAGCTGGCCAACGATAAGGCCTATTGATGTCACCTAGGTAAAAGTATCTTACTATGTCCAAGACCGATTGGCTGTATTGTGGGCTAGAACCGCATCTGACATTTGGAGTATTGGACAACAAATACATATGGGACAACATCACATACATTGCTCTGATCATATGGTAAGTAGCCAAAGCATTTGTGATACAGAATCAGAATCAACGACGGTACAACAACACCTAGACCCGAGACAATATAGAAAAGTTATTTTTCTATAGTGACCGACCGGGAATCAAACCCGGGACCTCAGAAATAGCGACAAGTCCGGAATGCTCGCCTCTCGGCTACGGAGCTATAAGCCATTCGTATTATACACCATACCCATATTTACATAATAGGGAAAAAATATATTAATTTTAGAATTTGAGGGTGTTAGATAAATGATTGAAATAAGAATCCAAAAGGTAAATCAAGTGTAAGAAGAAAACGTTAATATTTTATTGAAGTAGTTTAATTTCAATTAGATATTATTTTTAAGTCGTAGCTAGGTATTTGCTCTATTGACAGGATTAACAAGCTCTCTTAATTCGTAGCTTGACCGCTTACACCTGTCATCATCATCATCATTTCAGCCATAGGATTTCCATTGCTACGTATAATACCTACTTGTAACAACAACGGACACATCATAGTTGTTTTCTTTTATGTAAGCAAATATTTAGCTTAGTTAATACGAATCAAAGTGTAGTAGTTAAAGAATAATTTAGAGTTTGTACATAAGATTTAATGTCTGATTTACATATCCATTACAATTAAGTGTCGAACTTTTAGAAGTCTGTAACTAAGTTCGTAAATCCTGTTTCTAGCCTCTACAAATATCTTTTAACTAGTCTTCGGCAGGTGGCAAGCATCTACTCGTATTTAAAGTAGAATCCGATGGGCTTTCTGAATTAATATTAATAACGTAGTACGTAGTTTTTGACAAATTGTCACAGCACGCTGATGTTCGACTACTATAGAATAATTAAGGAATAAAATTAAACCACCGAAGCTCATGAAAACAACATTTATCAGAGATGTAGTGAAATGGTGAGAAAAAATAGCGAATGCATTCAGTTTGGTAGAGTCGATAGAAACCTTTTTTATGAAACAGTTTCTCAATTTTACCATTACTACTCCACAGTAAAAGCTATTCATAATTATCATGACGAAGACTTTTTTAGAAGCGGGACCGGTGACTTACAAGGTTTGCTGCATATTTTGACTAGTGGTTCCCCGCAACTTCATTCGCACAAACATTAAATCTCCCCTATTTGATAGATTTTCAAAAATCCTTTCAAGTGCTTGTCCGAATTTCATATACTCCCCCACCGACAACAGAAGGTGTATCATACATAAGAGACGACTAATTCCTGTAGCACGAGACGGGCAGCAGCGTCTGCGTGCGAAATCTTGTAAAAAAAAAACCGCCTGCCAAGCGTGGCGAGTATTGGCAATCCCCTCCCCCAATGAAAGTCATCGAGGGAGGCCTATGTTCAGAAGTGGACGTCCTATGACTGAAATTATGATGATGACTAACTTTTAAACAGACAGTTGGTAAATAGTTCGCATCATACTATGAACCCTTTACTTAACGCTCGGAAACTAATGACAAAATAGGCCTTATTTTTATTTCTGTACCTGTGTGTGTTCTGTAGATTTTAGGTACCTATAGATTAAATAAGTAAATCAGACATTACAGTTAATGTAAATTCTAAACTATTTAATGTCATCTGTGCTAGCGCTAGAGGTGTTATTGCTAGTCTTCGGAGCGTCTGTGGTGGCAGTAGAGGCATCCTTGGTGGCGGTGACTGGAGCTACGCTGTCGCCGTCAGGCGCGGCATCATCAGCAGCCGTTGTCATGTTAGCTAGTAGTAAAATGGCAACTGTAAAAAGGAGCTGAAAAACGAAATTTTAAGGTTTTGATAACTAAGGACATAGTGGTATAAATAGTCAATCTAAAAACCTAAAAATCGAATTGAATTTCATAAATATGAAATGCCTTGAGTTGTTCAACGGGAATACAAAAACGAAATAAAATTCAGTGTGTTAAACTAGAACAATATCTTAGTACCTACCTTTATGGTATAATTTATAAAACTTCTTAGAGGCTGGATCGTGATACAACAACTTTTACAAAGGGAACAACATCAAAATCGCAAGAAAAACACTTCCCAATCAATAACTAACCACTGACCGGCTGATCGTTTGTATGGATCCCATACGAAAAGTAGTTGTATTTGAGCACTAGAACAAGCCCCGAAGTGGTTTTACTCGATTACACCATGTGTACAAATCTCAGCTATAATTCGGTGCATAATCATTACAGATAAACTAAGTATCAATCACGCTTCAACAAATTGTTAAGAGAAAAACTAAGTTTCTCATTACAAAATTAATAAGATTCAGCTACAAGGAAATATCAGAACGAGGTCGACATAGCCGTAACAATGTAGTTAGAGAATCTCGCTGCTAAAACGCTAGTACCTAACCTAACCTAACCTAACACAATGTTATAAACTGGAAATTTTGGGACTGAATATTTCGAAATAATAGTTAAATTGTGAACGTATAGACAACAGCAAGTCAACCTACCCAAAAATCCAGATCATTGAACCGATTTTCAACTTTAAGTCCGAGATGTAGAGATCATTATCAATTTAAAATAATAACGTTTTGTGGTAGGTTGACGAGCTGTGGTCTGTACATAACAAGACCGAGAACCTCGTTTAGAAGTTAGTTAAAATAGAGTGCTCCTCCACTTAACAACTAGAATTATAAAGTTTAAGCAACTACTTACCGCAAATCGTGCCATTTTATTTTAAGGACAGCTCAAATTTTGATAGACTAAAATGTCTTGTGATGATGAACAAAAAAGAAAGACAGTATATTAACTGATCTCCTAGAGCCTTTTATAGACCTGGCGACAGGATATATGCGTGTTGCAAATGAGATAATGACAAATCACTAACAGGAATCTAATTACTACCTAACGATTGCTTGCACGCATTAGTTGAGAACCTGAGAGGTATTGTGGAACGCTCTTTCATATTACTTACAGTTGTAAGAAATGCTATTATGACCATCAAACAATTAATCATTTTTAATTGTGTTCCTAAGATGTGTGCTAATTAATAAAATAGGTAACGCATAACTACCTACTTACTATTTACGTACTTTGTATATGCGCCATTTGTATGCGTTTTTTATTCATCTTAACTGTCTCATTTTTTACCTATTTTAAAAAGGAGGACGGTATGAATCGGTTTAAAAATTACTTTCCTCAGCCCGAGGTGGTCTCATTTTCACCAAGCTAGGATCTGATGATGGGATCCCAGAAAAATCAAGAAAAATCCTTAAAAATATAGGTAGTTACGTAGAGTGTAGTTGTTAACTTTAATATTATAATATCTCATTCAGGTTTCTGCGTATAGGAGTAATCGCATCATATTGCTGAGCTGATAATGAAAGTTACAGAACTAGCTTACGATTACGAGTTCGTGGATAATACTGTGATGTATATGTACTGGGTATGTTTCAGTAAATATAGTTTTTTGCTTTTTAATTAGTTTTTGAAGCCGCTTTTTAGTTTTTTAGTGTTTTTTCTTTTCGATTAGGAGAATTAGCCCTAAGATCTTTAAAACAGTTTTAAGAAGGTCTAAAATTATTACTTATATTACTTATTATTATTACTTAATTTTTTGTATAATGGACAAGTGACCGAAGTAAAAATGATAAAACTATTAAGTACATTATTAAACTTTTATGAGTTTAATCATTCAAATAATGCACAATATCTTAGTAAAACAATGTTATAAGTACAGGTTAAGCGACCTCAAATTAGTAGCCGTGCTCTTTGTAACCTCCTTGGTGTCCGCCGTGTTGGCCATGACCACCTTGGCCGAACCCTTGACCACTTTGGCCGAATCCTTGACCACCTTGGCCGAATCCTTGACCACCTTGGCCAAAACCTCCCTGTCCATGACTGCCTTGGGAGCCGGGTCCTCCAAAGCCCCCTTGAGGACCATTGAACCCACCCTGTTGTCCGCTACCAAATCCGCCTGGTTGACCGAAACCTCCTGATGGCCCATGTCCAAATCCGCCAGGTTGTCCGCTACCGCCTTGGCCGTAGCCGCCTTGACCTTGGGATAACCCTCCCTTTACACCTTGGCCGAATCCGCCTTGTCCACCTTGGCCAAACCCACCGCTATTGCCATAACCACCGTCACCACCGCCATAGTGCGGCATACCTAAAAGGGATAGCAACAAAATTAAGCGAGAAATTGGATTTAAAACGCAAAATAGAGTTACAAAACAACTAATACAATACATGTATAATAAATAAGTAAGTACAACTCTCAATAGACACGAAATTCAGAAAAAGGTTATATATGTATATCCCATTATTATTTGAATTGTCTTCAACTTTTTTTTTTATTTGAATTGTACCGTTTTAAGCTAATATTAAATCAATATCTAATTATATTGCCAAATTTCCGCTTGTGTTATTTATAGTTCTGGGACTCTCTTTTGTTACTACTGAAAATCAGTAGGAATATCATACAATTAAAATAATCTACATAAACTTACCGTAACACGAAACAGCCAAGCCCAACACCAAGCAAGCAATCTGAAAATGCAAGATTTATTAAATACGTAAGCTGGCAATTTTAAACCTTCACCGAATAAGTATCTACTTATTGCTTTCTTAAAAAAAGGGAAAAAGGACTTTCTTGGTCAAAATCTTCTTGCAAATTGAATAACTACACTCGAAGTCAGTGGTGTATAAAATTAATAGCAGCGATAACGTCTTCGTTAATAAATAAACAATGACGTATTTATTGTTATGTGCTAAATAAACAAAATTTATCGCTTGATAATTTTCCATTCAATCTCTTCCTAAACTGCTAGTATTTTGTAAAAAGGTGGAATTACATAGGCCTACCCAAGGCCTATGTACTATGTATGATGGTTAATATTATATCCATTAGGTACTCACTTTGAAATCCATATTTCCAGTAGTGTTGAATTATTACTCTATTATTGAGTGACTTTTTGTTTTGTAACAAGATTGTGCTAGAAAACCTTTATATATAGACTTGTTATCTGAATTCAAGCGTTTGACCCCACTCTGTTTTGTTTACAATAAATAACGAAACGATGTCTAATGAAATGAATACATATTAAAACATCTGTTTGTAAGTTTGTTAATTGCTGCCACTGAGCTACAAGCAATTCGAAAAACGAACTTTTCAAAATTGAGCTAGAAGACGAGCGAAGAGCTAGAAATAGCAATTTTATCACAATTAATTCTTACACAAGGAACGCCTTTTTATTTAATCACAATTAATTCCTTTGAGACGATGACGAATCTTGTTTTTTTATATGATTAGATCCCGCTCTATAAGTAGAGCAGTGATTCTGCCAATGTCATGCAAGTAACTATTTAAGCATTGTCTGGCGCATCAAGAAATTTAAAGTGAAAAATGATTTTTTAAAAGATTTAGTAAATAATTATAAGTTCAAACTTTATTTGATATTTAAAACATTTTAATTGAAAACTTCCACTGATGTAAATACTATTTTATAAGTACTCATAAACAAGTAAAATATTTTTTAAGTATTATCAAAGAAAATATAAAGAAATCTTTGCACATGGGACGTAATTACATTAATATAAACAAACTGTACAAGGCGGCTCATATTAAATACGCGTAGGGTACGCGTAGTCCATTTTAGCTCACCATTTTAGCTATTTTTACCTCAAACTAAAAATGTACCCTCTGCTACCTTAACTGTTATTTTGTCAATGTTTGGCCTATTTAATAGCAAGTGTTACACCTTTTTGAATAGCTAAAAAAACTTAGAAGTTTTTAAAATTACTTGCAGGATAAGTACCTACCATACATTTTTTTTTTAAAAAAGGTCTTCAATGTTAAAAACAATTAGTGAAAATTATTTAATTTCAACCGTTGTCGAGCAGTTTTATGAAGCTATTAGTAATAGGTTCAGTTTTTGTTGATCATTTTTATTAATTGACATGTCTTCTAAAGGGAAACATAAAAAAACCGGGCCCTAGTAGCTCCAATCGCAAAAAAATCGATAGAAAAGTCAAAAGAAAAAAGATTATAAAAAACATCTTTAAAATTCAATATCTCCATAACGGTTAGGTTTCGGATACCATATTATAGGATCAATTCGATCAGAAATGACCTGAATATTAACGTCCTTCAATATTCTGTACGACTTTCCCTGTAACCCTGTATAGTGTTTAGCAAAATTTCAGCTGTTGGGTAATTTCCGTGGTCTCTTTTGTAATTTCCATAGCCCGCAAATTTTCAAACTTTTTTTTAGCAAAAGTATAGATCCGCTACCTGTCGAATTTTTATATGTTGTTTAAATTTGCATAATCTTTCAAATTGTATGTGTGATTCACTTTAATTTAGTGATTTCAAAAATGCCATGAAAATTACACGGATAACACATTTTTAAAGAACTACCCTTATACAGTTATACAGGTAGACTAATAAATGTGTAGGAACACTATAAAATTGAAAATAGCAAATTGATACTTTAATCGCAATACTCTTTTATTTTTAAATTGTTAAAACTATAATATGAATTGATAGATTTGCACAAACGTTTAATAATAATTGGTAAACACCCCTCGCTTTTAAGTACATATCGAATGCAGCAATTAACAGGGTCGTATGTGAAAATTTGATAGTTTTCAATACGGCCGAATTACTTTTGAAACAGGAATAAGTCTACGTATCAAAACAAAATTTGGTACGGTGCAATAACTTTAGGTAAGCTAGAAGATGATTAGGTAAAAAAGTGTAATAATAAATAGGAAATGTGAAACAAGGGCTCATGTCACGTTATTAATCGTAAAAAACCAAGCCACTATGTCGAATATGGGATATCCTACATTATTAATACTCGTAGGATAATATAACACTTGAAAAAAATCGACTGCCTAGGTACCGAGGTTTAGGTACGCCGGCATCTCCCTTGCCGAAATCAAACTGCGTGTACAGTTAATATGTGCGTTCAGAAAGATGAACGCCTCAAGTGCACTAGAAGATCGGCGTAAACTTTTGGATTTACTGTCGTTACATAAACTTATTCACGCAAACCTAACTTGTCCTAATTTGCTTCAACAGATAAATATCACTGTCCCTTGCCATCTACCAAGGCACCCTTTGACAAATATCTTTAATCTACCTCACTGTAAAACTAACCTAAGTAAGTGCGCCCCACTGTACCTACAGGTGTATGCGGACTTACAATAACATAAAAGATTGCGAAATCGACATCTTTCAGAAATGCAAACAGGCGTTTAAAAGGCAGTATTCTATTCTTTTTCGTAAAAAAATAAATAAATAGTAATAATAATGTATAAATTCAGATTAACTTTTTCCTGTTTTAAATTTTAATTAATGTTTTTCTTTTCGTTCATAAAGTACTCCCGTTTTATTTAATTGTTTTGAAGTCGTCAAATAGTTAAAAACGCTGTATTTACCTATAAAGACATATTTTACACATGTTACTCATATTACTCTGAATTGTAATGTTTACTGATATGTTGCTGGTGAATCTTTTCCAATAAAAAAATGAGACTAAACTATTTGATTTATATTATAATATACTTGATTGTGCCTGCACACTCGGCGATGGTTCATCAAAATGATTACAAAGCGCCTTTACTGTAAACATTCGAAGCGTTCGGATTGCATACACCCTGGCCACTGATTTGGTATTACGAGTATCACTGATTTGGTATTATACCTGGCTCTGGGTCAGCAGATTTCAAGATACATACACAGTGTCATTTACTGTAGGTATTGTGCCTTAGTGTTATATAATCGTAAATAAATTGACAAAGTATGGCAAGGTAAAGGCAAGTAACCTTCTGCACCTTTCTTTAGCAAATTCTTTAATTGAAAATTATTTTAATTTTCTTTCTTTAGTGAATTACTAGTTCAGCTTTAGACATCTATTTTTAAAATATTATAATTATCTGCTATGGAAATTCAGCGATTTTGGCCTGGCTGAATTTCCATAGACATATTATTTTAAAAATAGAGGCAACAACAACTTTGCAAACATATTCGAAAATCAATAAGGCTGAGGCTGCCTTCTTCTTTTATTTTCAATTTATTCAAATTAATTTCATTTGGTAACGATAGTAGGTGGAAAAAAGGTGTATTATTATATTAGTATCTAGTCGAATTAACTCGGCGATCTATAGGTACGTAAGTACTACAATAATTTTACTTTGCGATTAACGAGAGGTTTGGTTGCATCACTAGTAACACATTCGTCGCATCACATAGACTAAAAATACATCAATCAATGTCAGTTGGCCATATTTCCTTTGGCATATTTGATGATTTCTATAGAATTTGACTGTATGAGCCAAATTAAAATATTAAATCGTAACGTGTATTTTTTTTTAAGCTGTTATCTATCCACAACTCTAGAAAATTAAGACAATATACTGTCGTCCGCAAAAAATCGACGGGGAAATCCCCGTTCCGTTTAATAGAGATGCATACCGGGAGTTAAGGGTTGGTAACCCGTAGGCGGCCATTACACATTTAATCTGGATCACGATCCGCTACATTTCTTTCTATCCTACTAGTTATAAATACTTAAAAATACTACCTAAATAAAAATGATAATTATATAACGGTACTTATAAATAATTCTAGCAAGATAGAAAGAGAGAGTCTGAGAAGGAAACAGCGGAGCACGATTGAGATGAATGTGTAATGGTAGCCGAACATTTAAACTGTCAGTTCGAAGTACCAACACCTGAATGTAGACATGAATTAAATGAATTGAATGGGTTTGATTAATCGTAGGATTCACAGGGCTGCAAACCATACAATCTGTTTAATTTAATAAAATTATGGATTCTTTCGCATTATCGTCTATTTTTGACTTTGACTTGACTTAGCTGGCCCTTGAATCCACGGCCCTGGGCTGAAGCCCAAAAAGCCATATGGTAGATCCGGTCCTGGTGATGCCATAATTACCAAAGAATGGTTATGAGATTAAAAGATTGATTATACAATAATCTGTTATTATTTACTTATTTCCCTGTCGTTCATATTACATTATTTGTCGTCAAAAGCAAACTAAGTTTGTTTAAAAAAGTACTCGAGTCCACTTTCTATTCGAATACTCGTGCCAGTACTCGAATACCTGTCCGAGTCTTCCGACTCGGGTCGCAATTCGATACTTTTTTTTAACGAAAACCAAAATATTCGAGTACCATAAATAGCCGACTCGGCACATCACTACTGGCATATCCGCGCGGCGCACGAGTGACCGCAGTAAGTTCGTCTCAACATAAGTTATTCGAGGGCTATGAAAACATCCAACTTTTTCCCTAGTCAAAAACAGAGAAAGAGTTCTATTTGACAATTGAAACTTTATGAGGCCAAAGATATTGATACAAGACATTTAATGCAAAAAAATAAAAATCGTCAAAATGTAGTTCCAACTTTGTTAATTGCTGCAGTCGATGTATTCTTTACGAATAAACCAGAGATCACGCAAACTAAATCGCCGGCAACAGCTAGTGTAAGGCTCGGACTACAAGCATCCGGAATTTTTCAGAACTCCATACAAAACGGCTCCGGCCCGACCGGATTCAATCTGTATTGTATGGAGTTCTGAATAATTCTGGATGCATATATGCAAGTTCTCTTGAAAATGGAGCCAATGCTCAGAACTATAATCTTTATCTTATTTATCTAGTAGTATGTAGTACATACTTAGTACATGGTTACATAACAAGGTAAATTTATCGATGTGCAAGAAGGTAAGCTAGTATTCCTTCTGAAAAGATGTATTTTCAACCGACTTCAAAAGAGGAGTAGTTTCTTAATTCGACTGAGACTAAAAATAGATGAAATAAGTAAATTTTATTAAAAAAATAAAACCGACCAAAACAATAAAAAGCTAAAAATAATATTAACACATAAAGCACCTAATCAGTTACTTTTGGAGTCGGTGCAAGCTGATCAGTTTGAATGTTTTTTGTTGCACCAGATCGGATCATCGGATAAGATAGAAATTTTAATACCTAAAATAGTAATACCTGTAGCAGCCTTACAGCCTTAAGCTGGTGCTAAGCGCGGGCGGACGCGTATCTGGACGCGTCTTGACATTGTGACGTCAAACGCTGCCATTGGTCGATCCTTCCGTCAACTTCCGCCAGCCCGCCATCAAGACTCCACCCCTTCCTGTTCTGAAACTGGCTTTAACTGATATTAGTGTTTTTAAACTTGGTCCGATTTTATATTCACCTACACCACTCTAGTTTCAGTAAACTAAAATCGATGTATGCTCAATCCGAAAGAAGAAGCGTAAAGTCGACTGTGCAAGCAGTGTCAAGACTCGTCCGACCTCCCTGTATCACCAGCAAGTATTACCTACTTGTTCAGTGTCACCAGTTTTAGTCCAATAACAAGGTGAGTCAACTCGATTGCCTGTCACCAATCAATGCCTCTATCGTCCATTGCAATTAAGTTTTTTTTAGTAATTCCAATTACTTATGTCCAGTAGAAAATTTCTGTCATTATTTATTATCTCCATTTTTGCTTTACATAGTAATTTAATATTTAATCATTTACATATTTACATAGCCTTACATAGGTACTTGACCATCTTTATTATTGTAAGATTCATGCCATAATTTAAATAATAATTTTAAGCAGTATATTTTTTATAAAATTTATAGTTTCATGAAACCAATTTTAATTTTCTAATTATGTTCTAATAAAACATATTTTATTATAATCATCTATTTATAAATGAACCTTTGTTATTTTCCACCTAAGATAATTCAGTTTATTTACTATCTTTAGTATCTTGATAATTTAATGATTGGATGATTATTTATCTTTTTCTTCAATTGTAGGTATCAAACATTTTCACAACCGATATAATGTCTAGAAATATATGGTTTAATAATTATGGAGAAAAAATATAAATAGGTCAGATTTTTTCGAAATTCAAGTTATCATTGAAACTTCTGGTCTATTTTTGAATTTCTCTTACTCTTCCAAAGGTTGTAGGAATCTACTTTAAAATAAAAATCATTGGTTTTCGACCATATGACAAGTGTTTAAATGGATCAATTATGGTGCAACATTTTTGCCTGTAAATAAAGCTGCATAAATATTGCCATGGATTTTTACTGACTCTGAAAATATAGGAATATAATAATAGTTGAAAAAGCTTTTATCTGTTGATAACAAGGACAATTATTTTTTCATATCTGTAACAGTGATCTTCACTCACATTATTTGTAAGTAACAGATAAGATGAGTGTGTCTTTATTTATACATTTTCTCGGGAATTATTCACACTTGATGAAGACTAGAAATAATCTAACTAGCCATGGCCATCAGCTAGAATAACAGTAACAGTGTTATATTTTTACTGCATTAATAGATTATTACAGAATCCTTGATTTCTCTGCGATTCCATCATCAGAATGTAACTTGGTGAGTGAAATAGGTCCACCTCTAGAGTATAATATTATTTTAAAAAAAGAAATTTTGAAATAGGTCCATGTGTCGAAAATATCGGTGAACATACTTATAAATATTATATACAGCCAAACATGAACCTCCTCCTTTTTAAAGTCGGTTAAAAAGTGGTTTTACTTGAGAATAGAAACGAAAATGTTTATTTGTCTTTGAACAGAGTCCACAGAAAAGCGACAATGATAACATGAAAAAAACAGAAAGGTGCGACTTATATGCGGCTCTAAAACCAAAGAAATGTTATCTGTGAAATGAAGTACCTATAGTCTTGGTTCAAAGAAAAAACTAATAAGCAACTATGATTTCTATCAATAACTTACTTACATATGGTTTTTCTTATTTTATGAAACTCCGTAAAACACCTACTTAGGATTAGTGTGAGATAGTGATAATCGTCCATTTATCTTGATCCCTACTTTATATGGAACTGCATAGAAAAGAGAGTTCAAGCTGTATCTGAAGTTGTGCTTAAGATTTGGCGATTAAATATACCCTAGATTTTATGTTGGACTTTCTACTTTTAAACAGTAAAAACTAATTTATTCGGATTAGTAGTTTCCGAGCCTATAGGTAACGAACATACACACAGACAAGAATTCTAAAAACGCGTTTTTTGGACTCTACCTGGTCATAGAGAAAGCCTGAACACTGTTTTTATTTTTTTCTAGTCAATGTACAGGAATCTACTTTTTACAGTTTAGTTTTATTGTATGTATAGATGAATCGATTTCAAAATTAATTTCTTCCCGCCCGAGGTGGTCTCATTTTCACCAAGTTAGGATCTGATGATGGAATCTCAGGAAAATCAATGGGCACTTAGTGTATTTGTTAACTTTAAAAAACTTATTCGGGTTCTGCGTATGGAAGTAATCGTATCATACCGCTGAGCTGATGATGAAGGTCACAAAACCACTTTACGATTAGGAGTTCGTGGATAATACTGTGATGTATAAGTACATGGTATGTTTTAGTAAATATATTTTTTTTCTTTTTAATGGGTTTTTGAAGTCGGTTTTTAGTTTTCTAGTTTATTAATTTTTATTTATTTTATGTTCATTTCTTAGGATAGCTTACAGCTTATAAAACTACAGTTGTAGGTGGACATGTTATTCTAGTTATTTTGACTCTACATTGTTGGTAAAACACAGTGATTCACAACTTTTGCATTTCGACTGCAGTACCTACCTGGCTGCCTGAAACAGTCAAATTCAACTGTAGGTAACATTAGCTGCGATACAGATATTAGTCTATTTAAGTGTACCTACTTAATAGCCTAATAGTTTTAAAGGACTAAAGCCACCCAAAAACAAAAAGTTTATCTGTAGGTAAGAGACACCTCGAAACCTTTATAAAATAAATATACCTAAATCAAATCCTACGCAAAATGACAATTAGCAATTTTATTTAGAATGAGGTAAGAGTTTGTTTGAGATTTTGAAGTTGTTATTTTAGGAGAATCAGCCCTAAGACCTTTAAGAAGTTTTAAAACAAATTTTAAGAAGGTCTAAAATTATTTCTAAAATTACTTAGGTCCTAAGTATAGGTTAGCATTATCATTACGTAACTTTTCGTATATGGACAGGTGACCGAAGTAAAAATGATAAAACTGTTAAGTAGATCAATAAACTTTTATGTGTTTAATCATTAAAATAATAGGTACACAATATCTTAATAAAACAATGTTAAACAAGTTGAGCGACCTCAAATTAATAGCCGTGTTCTTTGTAACCACCTTGGTGTCCGCCGTGTTGGCCATGACCATCTTGGCCGAACCCTTGACCACTTTGGCCGAATCCGCCTTGTCCACTTTGGCCATAACCGCTGTCACCACCGCCATACTGCGGCATACCTGATAGGAATAGCAACAAAAATTACATTAAACGAGAAGTTGGATGTAAAATCAGGGCCGACTTTAACCTATCGGGCACATTAGGATAATGGGGCCCCTAGGACTGTGACAGAGGATACCATTGAAGTGTACGAGTATATATAGTTTGTATGAACATTATTAGCCTTTGGAAGTCCATTGCTGGACATAGGCCTCCCCTATAGAACGCCACAAAGAACAACGCCACATTGAGCTGCTCTGGGACGGATAAAGCTTTCGACAACCTTGACTAGGTTGTCAGTCCATCCAGTTCGTAGCCGCCATTTGGGAACAGTTATAAATTCTAGGGACAGTTATAAATGACCAGGTCATTGCCACTTTAGCTTAGCAATTCGAAAAGCTATGTCTGTGACTTTGGTTCTTCCGTGTATCTTCTCTTTTCAGATCTTGTCATTTTGGGTGACTTTGAGCTTGTGTAAGAGGCCAACAGTCAAGAAACACGTCTCAGTGCCATAAGTCATCATTGGCCATACGCACTGCACTACAGGAATTACCGCATATATAATAAATATATACCGTTTAGGCAAGATAAGAGTCTTGGCACTATGCTTAGGAACTTCTGTAGAGACTCTGCAGAGGTCGCCAAGCTTAGTGCCAAGACTGTCAAGTGACTCTGGTACAACTATGTCGTCAGCAAAACGCAGATGTATGATGTAAGCAATTGATGTTGACGCCTAGTCCGTTCTATTCTAAAAACTTATAGACATCTTCCAGAGCGTTTGTCAAAAGTGTCGAAGAAATTACGTCTCTCTGTCACTTTACGCTGCAATGGGATTAGTTTTGTGCTCTGGTCCCGCATGTGGACTAATACGACATTGCTATACATACACTTCGATCAACACTTTAATATGCCTTTAGTCGATTTGTTATCGCTGCAAGGACTGTAGTACTACCTAGGTACCTAAGGAATTCCTGCATGCAAGACGATCGGAATGACTTAGAGAACAGCTTGTAAATGTGACTCAAGAGCGAGATGGTTCCATAGTTCTTCAATAAATATTTTATCACCTTTTTTAAATAAAAACACCACCACACTCCTATGCCTGGTACCTGTTGTTCTTAAGCGGTTTTAGAACCACCACACCACAACCACTCTAATCTCGGCTCTGGTGTAATGAGCTACTGGACTGATGGGCTTACATGTTAAGGTTGAAACATTCAATCTCCCCAAAAATCTTAGGCTCAGATCAAACTATGTTACTATGGTCAGTCTGCCGGTTTTTTTTTAAACTTTTATCGGTTTAGTGCACCATACGCTAATAATTTTACGATATGATCACTAATGTTTGACCATTTCATGAAGTATTCGTGCGTCTAGCTATTTATATCGTCAAACGCTGAGTATTCATTGATCTGGTCAGACCACATCATGATGTAGGCAGCGTGTTCTGTTCTATATCATGAAATACCACCATTTTATGAAATGATCGGTCACATCATGAATTGGTCAATTTTACGATCTGGCTACGACATATATACTATAATAGTTATTATCGTTAAAGAATATCGGCTACCGGTTGGTGATCTGGCAGGACCTAGGGGGTTGTCGTCAAATAGCTCGCGGTGCTCTAAATTCAGTGTGGGCTTCATATTCGGTGGGTTAATCGGAACACCTGTAAAACGCAAAATAAGTTTAATAAGTACAACTCTCAATAGAAACGAAATTCAAAAATAAGTCAAAGAAGAATATAACATATAATTAACGTACACACACAAAAAAAATATAAGAATTGACCCGTTTTAAGCTAATATTAAATCAATATCTATAATTATGTTCGCAAAATTTCCGCTAATTAGGATAAGTTCTTTTAATGTGCTTATTTATAGTTCTGGGACTCTCTTTTGTACCTACTTAAAATCAGTTGAAATATCATACACTTAAAATATTCTACAGAAACTTACTTCCGTAACACGAAACAGCCACGCTCAACACCAAGCAAGCAATCTGAAAATGCAAGATTTATTGATTACGTAAGCTGGCAATTTTAAACCTTCTCCAAATAAAGTACCTATCTAAGTACTTATTGCTTTCTTAACAAAGGGAAAAAGGACTTTTTTGGTCCAAAACTTCTTGCAAATTACTACACTCGAAGTCATATACAGTGGTATATAAAATTAATAGCAGCGATAGCCACTTCTATAAATATGAATAAAATTGAAGTGTCAGTTTGTAATATCAAAATAACAGCTTTTTATTAAATGCATATGAAAGCATATAAGCATATAAAAAACTGTCTGTCTATCTATCGGTTTGTTCCGGGTAATCTCCGAAACGGCTGGACCAATTCTTACGGGACTTTCACTGGCCGATAGCTGTTGTAATAAGGAGTAACTTAGGCTATTTTTTATATCCCGAAATAATGCATCTTTCCTGAGGGACAGCTATCATCACTATAGAGGGTGCTGTTCAATGGGCAAATAATGCTGAATCTGAAAACAATTATGTTACATCATATTTATGGATAGAGCAAGCATAAAACATTTTAGAGAAGGGTTTTAATTTATCAATTTTTTAAATATTACCCGTCTAAGGGCTAATTTTTCAATAGTTAAAAAAGTTTTATACGACGAATATGTTTAACATGTTGACAGTTTTTGTTTAGAAAATGTGTCAAAATGTCAATTTTATTCGTTGGATAGAAGTTATCTGGCGTTTGAAAAATCGGCCTTAAATAATTATATATATAATTTAGAGTATATAATATTTATAGTATAGAGCTCCATCTGTTGTCGAATAGCTGAACCGTTATGTTAAAAATGTCGACCGGCTAAATGCAACAATAAGCTGTCCAAACACTGGCCTTTGTCGGTTGTACGCGTTAAGAGAGTTTGTTTTATAATGCATCGCATAATAAACAAATAGTTTTTTTAAAACAATGAGACCATAGTGAATTTCATCTAGCCAGAGGCATTGGTTAATTATTAGGGCTACTACTCATCAATAGATCTGGCGCTAGCAGAGTCTGAAATCTGAATATTAAAACAACTTGCTTTTTAGAGTTAGATGTCTAAATAAAGGACCCAACCAACGTGCGATTTGCAATTGGAGCAAAAAAGCGGCACGGCCGTACCATCCTTTTCTCGAAGCAGTTCAGGCTATTTTCGACCCCCTATAACTACGTTACGTTGTGGTTGTGTATTTATTACCAGTGGCGTTTAAATATTGTTTTTAAAAAAGTTTTTAATTGATAGAATATTGTGTAGGTGGTGTGTACACCGAGTTCAGCTAATACTATGATATTAATGTTTTAGTAGGACTAACAAATAAATTCGCAAGCCCTATACATGCCACGCTAGATGTGTTGCTAGGAGGCTTTATTTAAGTTCGCCACGAATCAATAGATTCCGCAAAAAATGACAGAAATGAATAATCACCATCATCTTTTAGCCATAATAGGGCGTCCACTGCTGAACGTAGGCCTACCCCTACCCTGTTGAATGGAATGGTAGCATAAAAATATCAAAATAATTTGTTTTTTAAGGTCTGTAACCAAAAAGGTCCAACGTGTTCTATTATGAAATTTCAATTTATAGAACATTTTAAACTTTCTTGTTGCATTTTTAACTAACACTATGCACTAAACGGGTTACCGGAAAACCAATAACGCAAAATAAGGTATGTATTGCATAATACCCGTTTAGTGCATAGTGTTCAATTTATAGGTTACTAATATACATATTACATTAAAAGGTTAAAAATGTGTTCGTTAATTCTTCTTTCACGCCGAAACTGAGCAATACAATGTTTTTAGATGAACAGTAAAATTCGTAAAATGATACGAATGATTTGAGGTCGGTTAACACTTCTCCAGTTGTCTACTTGGCAATAGGTGGCGTTGATTGAAGGGTCATGCTTTTATGTATTGTAGAAATGCTATAAATAGCATACTTTTTAATTATTTCATGCATCTACTCCCTAAAAGAGGGCGGCAGCAACGAACTCGTGAAAGTTTTTACCCAATAATTTTTTTTAATTTGTTGTCGACCTTAAAAGTTGGGGTGCCAGTTATACGGTTATAGTTAAGGGAAATCGGCTATGGGCAGTAGCAATAGTAGATTGCAAGAAAATATTGACGCGGATTTTTTTATTTAAAGAATAAGTTTTTATCGCGAATGCCCCCTGAGATACCCAATAATTTTTCATTCCGCTTTAAAAGCGACCAGGTTCCGGTAAATATATTATTTGCGATGACGATCAACAAGGCGCCAAACCAAATCACAATGGACTGTTATAGCCATGGACAATTTTATGACGCTCTGTCGAGGGTGAAGTGACGCTGCTTACAATATTATGTTCATGTTGTTCCGACGGCATTACACATAACGTAGTATGCAAGGAAGCTGTGCTATGATAACACCGTTACAATATAGGTAACGGACATAATAATGAAAGGAGTTGTCCCAAAATGGTTTTTTATTCGTCAATATTTTTAACCACGATATATTATACATATCTAGATAGAGCAACCAAAAAGTAACATTTGTTACCTAATCAAACAATTTTAAACACCTCCGATTTCGAGAAAAAAAAAATTTAAAATTCAACTTTTTTATCCAAAAAACTGCTAATTATTAATCGAAAACACATGTCAAGAGTTAGTTGTCAGTTATCATTGCACTATAGGAAGAAGAAATGGCTTTCTTGTCTTTTTATAATTATAGAAATAAAAAATACTTTAAATCTGTCTGTATGCCTCTGTGCCATTGCCTTTCCGATCATGGACATACATTGCTACCACTGTCAAAATTGACATTTAAATAAAGGATTTGGCAGTCTGACAGATGTCAGCAATGTCAATAACGTCAGACAGTTGACATCACAGACAAAAAATAAAGTGCCTTACTACAAAAAAGATAGACTAGGTTAAAACACTGCTTATAGAATAGCCAACCAATTAAAAAGTATGGTAATATAACCGAGACATGTGTGATGTGTCAATATTCCAAATTGTATGCTATTCTTTAAACATGGTTTAAACCTAGTCTATCTTTTTTGTAGTAAGGCCAAAAATTTTTTTTTGTTGCCATACACTTATTAAATATTTCTACTTACATTTGAATACATGCTTTTTTTCTCAGATACGGAGGTGTTTAAAATTAATGTTTCTGTAGTTTCATGTGTAATATTTTTGTAGCTTTTAAACGTGTATAATTTCATCCTGGTTAAAATTTACTCAGAATAAAAAACCAACCTCCATAGAAAAAGCGGACATGTCCTTTCATACTTACAGAGTTATAAAATAGAAAATACGAACCACTAGATAACATAGATAACTTTTGTCATTTTGTTGCAATCATTTACTCAATATTATTGATGGATTTTATGTATGGGTATCTACGAAAAATATAAAACTATTGAAGTATACCCTAGGATTTATTTGCTAACCAGCTAGACACTATGGATTTAACTGTGAGGCAACGAGGCAAGAGCCTCAAGAGGGCAAATCTTGCCTTGATGGATAAACTCTAAATCGAATACCTTGAACATCGCCATAATCAGTTTATCTTTGTCTTAGCTCTCTGTTTTTACGCGATACATTTCGGAAATAGTGCAATGGAACTGCACAATTTAATATCTCTATCTTCGTTCTACCACCAAAGGAGGACAGCCTCGGCGAAAAGACACTGTTTTATAGTTTACATTCCGAAGACGCACAAAGCACTTTTCTTCAAATTCAAATTATTTTATTATAGTCAATAGGTAGGTAATACAGAGTTGGTTACAAAAATATTTTTTTTTTAGTTTTACTATGTCCCGCCCTAACGCACACAAATATTTAAAAAAAATTTAGTTTAAGTAATATTATTAATACATTCATGAAATCGGTCAAAACTGAATCATTAAAAATTGTCTTCGATAAAATCAACATTAATTGTACGAGCCGCGAAGGACCCTCGTATCTGATACTATCGTCTGATAAATACAATTTGAGAGTTTACAAATGCAAAGTAATAATTTCCTTTTTTGATTAAAGTGCTTCACCCCAGACCACAGCGTTGCTTCATTCTGACATACTAAACAACAGGGTTGTCCACGCGGACGAAAAGTCGCGGGCACAGCTAATCGTTAATAAATAAACAATGATTAATTTATTATTATGTGCTAAATAAACAAACTTATCGCTTAATAATTTTCCATTCAATCTCTTCCTACAAACTTTTTAGTTAATATTTTGTAAAAAGGTGGCTCTGGGTAGGCCTATGTACAATTAAGGTTAGTATTACATCCACTATGCATCTACTATAGGTACTCACTTTGAAATCCATATTTCCAGTAGTGTTGAATTATTACTCTTTTACTGAGTGACTTTTTGTTAAAATTGTGCTAGAAAACCTATAAATATAGACTTGTTATCTGAATTCGAGCGTTTGACCCCACTGTGTTTTGTTTAAAATAAATACCGAATCGATGAAATGAATGCATGTTAAATTATTTGTCTGTCAGTTTGTAACTAACTAAATAATGGTTAAACAAACAAGCTTGACCTTAGTTTTAAGGCGTTGTCTTAAGGCTTTCGCTCTTAACACAGATTTAGGTAATCTATGCTTTCCGTTATATTATACTCGAAGTTGGTATTCTCGTCACCACCCCCGGAAGAGATTAAGGTTCTCTTCGTCGCAAATAACCGAAATCAAACCTAAATATCACCAAAGCTTCCGAAGCCTAGTTTAGGAAAACAACTAACTTTATTTAACATCCAATTACCTGCGTATTTTTTATCAAAACAAGTAGGTACTCTACTTTGTTTGTTTTGTAAAAATTTTGGAGATAGCAAGGAAAACATTTAGGGGTGAACCATTCGAAATATCAAAATTTCATTCTAGAATAATATTATTATGACTATGTATAAGTGATATTTTTCAATGAACACCACAAAACTACATTCGATTTATTCAACCTTTTACTCCTCAAATGAACCCGTTCTTATAATCGACTAACTCATCCTGTCTGGCATTCCCGTCATAACCGACCATCTCAGTCAACAACTAAAACTTCGGCATTATCAATTCTTCCCTAGCCTTAGTTTGTTATTTGTTAAGCTTTGGATATTTGAAAGCTTAACAAACTAAGGTCAGAAAGAAGGCATCCTCCATAGGATAAAGTGGTGGTACCTACATTAAGATAATTGTTATATGTCCTGATGTATTATTATTGTAATTAATTGTTCAGATCCAGTCCAGACAGCTTTTGGCTTTTGAAACGCAAGTCCGACCCAACTTTATTACATTTTTAATTCCTTGTATGCGTGAACATGGATTGAAAATGACAGTTGTTGTAATGGAATATAGACGTAAAATCTGGTTTTTAAAGTTGGCAACCCTTTAGGACTCTCTTTTTACGAGTGATAGTAGATTAAATACACTAAGGAGATAGCACTATATTACGAAGGACTCCAGATTTAAGTCCCGAGCGTAGCGAGGGTGTTATGAGTTATTTATTGTATGAGTCCTGAGTGTAGTAAGGGATTCAAGCGCGCCTAAGACAAAACAGCTTTGTCCCCGAGGAATATAATTATTCTACTTTTCTCACCTTTTGCGAGACAATAAAAAGCAAGGCTTAGTAAAACAGCATTTAATTAAATATTACTTTAGTACCTACTAATCATATTAGAAGTAGGTTTATTTAGTACCGCAAAATTACAAAGAATAGAATTTTATCTTTTTATTATTACAAGCTTTTAAATATTAGCTTGCAATGTTCTTTATGTCACAATTTTGGAAATTAGCAACTTAAATTTGACCCACTTCCCGATGTTCGATTGAGCTGAAATTTGCCACACGCATGTGAAGTCGGTGACAATGCAATATTTTAGATCGAGCTGATCTAATGATGAAGCCGAAAGGTGGTCACATAAAATCAGTTTTCGAAATTTGCAACTTAAAAACAACTCCCCTTTCGGTGTTCGATCGAACTGAAATTAGGCACACGTTTGTGAAGTCAGTGACAATGCAATATTTTGGTACCATCGATCTGATCTGATCTGACGGAGCCGGAAGGTGGCCATAACAACTCAATACTAAAACAACGTAACCCCATTAAGTTTGTTCAGAGTATGATCATGAAGCCAAAAGGTGTCCAAAAGAACTCATAATAAAACAACGTAACCACCTAGAGTTAAGGCTTGTTTTATTTTCTTGACAAGAATTCTATTAATAGAACCTATGTGATATCCAGGGTATGATGATGAAATCAGAAGGTTGCCAAAGGAATTCTTAAATAAAATTACGCAACCCTATCGATTTTGTGCTTGTTTGATATGTCTTGATTCGATCAATAGATGATGTCCAGGGGTAAGATGATAAAGTCAGAAGGTAGCCAAAGCAACTCTGTTATGCAACAACGTAACTCCATCGAGTTGGGCTCATTTAATTTGTCTTGACAAGTACTCTCTCTTAGTAGACTAGCATTTGCCCGCGCGGCTTCGTTCGCGTTAGATTTGATTTTGAGTAAATGTATGGATGTCAAACTCAGTAATTTAAAAAAAGCTCTACAAAACTTCTTTATAGGCAATATTCTTTACTAATACAGGTGCTAAAACCACTAAACTACTGGGTGAGCTTACTCGTGAGCAATCTACGTAGAATTGGCCACGAGAGAAGCAGTTTTCTCTTAAATCTATCCTAACAAATTGTTTGTCCTTGAGACTTGTTTATTGTTATCGCAAAGCAGACTTTAAGAGGAAACTCCAATCGTTTAAATTGAAACTAAAGATCGTTTGGAATCAAAGGAATTCGTGGTTTAATTGTAATGCCTGAAATAAATTATTATTATTATGACGTTTAATATGTATTCTCTACCTATTTATGTAGGTAATTACATATTATTATATTATGCGGGCGTGTAACCAAGCATAACAGAGATAAATGCAGAGATTTCTAAGGATATAATTTTGCGAGTGATCCGGCAGGTATTTAAGATGACAGCTTTCTGCAATAAGTTTATTAGCTTTGTGGGAATATCCAAAAGTTCAAGTTTTTTGCTTAGATTTTTGGGTATTACTTCTGTGGATGACCTAATAATTTACTTGATGGCAAGATAATGGTACTTAATTACTTTTTCTGAAATTGTAGTTTGTAGATTGTGTGTATTGGGGATGGCAATGTCAATCAGGTATTCGCTATGTGCAAAGTGAGTGGTGGGGGACGTCAAATCGATCGCAGCACTTTAGTTGGCAGTAATGTAAAATAAATCTGGACTGTCATGTGTCAAATTGCTATATTTATAATAAAATAATAATAATAAAAACATTTAATTCAGACCATCACGATCCATACAGTGCTGTGTTAGTTACAATATACTTAAAATCTATGTTAGTATCAGTCAAAAAACCGGTTCCTGGATCCATGGCGATGAGTATGAATCCAGTGTTTAAGGATAGAACACGATGACCTATCTTTGATAACCAACAGGATGCTGTTGGCGCTCTCCCGTGTCCTAGCAAGCATCGAAGCCGTTCGTTTACGGATGATAGCGTAAAAATCATCCACACGCGCTTCCGCAAACATAGATAAGGCACTGCAGAACCTTGGTAGCCCCATCAGCATCCTGAAGGCATTGTTATACTGAACCCTGAGAGCGTTATAGGTCTTTTGCGTGTAGTCACACCACAGGCTGCAGGTGTAAAATGTTTGACAGAATGCATGTATATTTCCATAGAAATCCATACTAACTAAATTAAGTATTTTAAAGTAAAACCGTCAAAATTCGCGATATGGGTCACAGTACGTGCTGTGTTATAAAGTGTAGAAACAATGGGAAAACCAGTTCGTGCATGTTTTATTCGTTTCCAACATCAAGATGGATAGAAATAAATGGATAGCTGCTGTAAAAAGGAACAAGTTTGTAGGGGGTTTGTGTCACAGACGTTTATTTTATGATCATAGCTCTTATTAAGTAACTTTGTCCGTTGGTTCTAAGCTCTTTAGCGTCTCTCACGTGCTGTGCTAATACTATTTTTTTCCCATTTTTGCACCAGTTTGTGGTTAGAAAATTATATCATGTTGTATTGATTCAAATCCCGTACGTATTATAACATCTATATTTTAGTTTAAGTAAGAAAATCACTTATAATAATATGTACAAACTCTTTTTGATATTTTCATCTAATTTCGAACAAAAACAATCCAAAAATCATTCTCAAACCATCCAGTTGCCTTAATTTGAGAGATCTTAGTCCACAATAATTGTGGTCACTAGGGGCGCTGTCATCGAGCACACAGCGAATACTGTTTTATCTGTTTTATTGTGTACCGTGATGTCAGGTCTGTTGTAAATGTATAGTTTTGTCTGTAATTATGGTTCGGTGCCAATAGATTTTCATGTCGCTATTTTTAAGAATGGTTGGTGGTGTATATTTGCAGTAAGATAGTTTGATGTATGATAGACGCGACTTGATCAAGTCAATGCTTGTAGTCGGGCTGGACTAAGACTTGCAGGCGCCGGTGATGTGCTGAATGGTTTCCGGTGCGCTATTACATCGTCGGCATAGATCCACCTCCAATTATTTGGTGATATGCTTGCGATAATTACGCGTCGCAATCACTTTGTTCTGTATCGCCAGCATTAAGGCCTCTGTCTCTGGGAAGAGCTCGCCGCGCCTCGGCCATGCGTTCGATGCATTTTTATCGACTTGTGGTTGATTGATGTCGGCTCTATGCCTTCCATGGAAAGATTTGAGCCCATTGGTTTATTTTTTCTTGATCAAGTGTGCATCTTTCATTCGGTTGAGTGTTTGTGTCATGTAAGTTTAGTGGTGTTAATTTGTTATCTATTGAAGTTAAGGCATTGTATAAAGCTATCGTTTCTGCTTTTTTATGGAAGAAAGTTCTTAGTGTGGTAATTTGTCTATTGTGTAGTTGTTTAATATCAATCAGGTCTCTACCGCCTTCATCCCGAGAGAGAACTAGTCTTTGAACACATGATTTAGGGTGGTGTTTTCTAAATTTTGTCATGTGTGTATTTATGGTGCGTTGCAGTATTTCTAAGTCTGACTGTGACCAGGTGATGATGCCAAAAGAGTATGTGAGTATAGGAATGGCGTAGGTATTAATCGCTTTAGTAAGATTTTTTGAGATAAGGTGTGTTTTGAGTAGGGTTCTAAGTCTTTGTTTAAAGTTATATTTAAGTTGTTACTTCGTTTGTTGTTGTAGTAGTTGTCGAGATTGATGAAAACCTAAGTACTTTTAACTTGATTCTTCACTCATTTCTTCTATTTCTTCTCCTGCTTCGACTATACCTTGCTCTACAGATTGGACTTTACATCTATCTATTCCAAACTGCATTGTAATGTCTGTTGAAAATTGTTGTATGATATTTGCTAGAGTGAAAACCGTGCCCCCAGATATGAGATTACTAAGTTATTTATGCAGTTGGTGTATCTATGAATGAATGAATTAGTGTACCTGTACATGTATAATCATATGGAATAATAGGTGTAGATATTGGTATTCAAGATGTAGAAGGTACCGGGATGGAAAAAAGTAGGACTATCTACAAAAAGAAATGAATGAAATCCAAGTCTCGCAACTCAGTTTTACCATGCCAAGTAGATGCCATTGCATAGAACTTACCTATCTACGTGTATGACGAATGTCACTTAAATTTATTTTATTCCTTTTAGTTCACTTTTACTCAATTAAAGGTTGTCTTTAAAAAGTTGTTATTTTTCTTTTAATTTATTTTTATATTTACTTATGTCTATTGCAACGTCTTGCAACACTCGCGGCTTTTGTTTTATTTTAAATTTGTTCTATTCCGCGTGCCAGCTCGTTTTTCAAATAAGTTCGATTTTTTAATTTAAGCTCGGCGCGGGCACAGTAAATTGGCGCGGGTCTGACCCTGGCCTGCGGGGTGCCTGGACGATTTTAACGAAATTGGACTTTAAGCTCATGACAATAAGACTGGACATTTAACTATTACCCAGCGGGTTGTAATGAAATTCAGTACAACATTACAAACCGGCTAAAGCCAAGGGCTATAATGATTTTCTTTGAATAAGATTTGCATGATATATAATAATGTAAAAATTATATTATCCCTGTAATAACCCTTTCTGCAAGTTAAAGTACCTTCATGAAAAATTGCTTTTCCCTTAATTTCTTAGAACTGATATTATTCCCAAGTAAAGCCGCGACAAGCAGTACTAGAAGATTTGCAACGTGAATTTCTTTATCGATGACGGTATGTGGATGATGCAAGATGACGATAATTATCTCGAGTGTGTGATCACGTGTCTGGGCTTTCACGCAAGAATAAGTTACTCTTTCCTGATTTTTTGGAACCCAACTGTCAAGATTACAGGTCTCATCAAGCATACATAAACGAGACACAATAGAAATTCTATTGGTATGCGGTCTCATGCGACCGATTGGATATTAACGCTTGGACGTTACACACTTAAAAGGCACTAAAAAAATTGCATGCTAAAAGGTCATTTACTCTATGTACTCGTACCTACTTAGAACATACAGCGTGTCCCATAGCTGTACAGGGTTCCCAAGCCTAAGCAGCTTGGTCCCAGACCAATCAAATTTCTGTATTAATAAAGTAGAATTCAAATTCAAATTCTTTATTTGCTGGTCTAGGTTCTTGTATTTGAAAAGTAAAATTCCATTAAAGGACTTTATTTTCATAATTAATACAAGGTTTAAAATACGATAACTTTTATATGTAAGTTTGTTTATTTACTAAAAACAAAATAAAAAACAGTTCCAGTATGCTACGTTTTAATATAATATAAGACATAGACTATCGTAATTTGGAAAATTATATTTACATCACCTGACCAAATCTACTGTAACTGCCGCTAACCATTTCTATGAAAAGATCGAAATGGATGTAGAAATTTGGTGTTTTGACTATGGAGAGTTCACTGGAGTCGGTATTAATTCATCGATTAATGTTTGCCGTAGCCGTAGCCGTGGCCGTAGGCGAGTCCGTGTCCGTAGCCGAGTCCGTGTCCGTAGCCGAGTCCGTGTCCGTAGCCGATTCCGTAGCCAACTCCGTGTCCGTAGCCCAAACCGTAGCCGCCGAGTCCGCCGACCGCGACCGCAGGCGCAGCCGCGACGACTCCGCCAGCCACCAGACTAGCACCGCCGCCGAGCAACAGGCCACCGTCGTGAGCGGTCCTGGCTACGGAGTCAGCAACAGCCTGCGCCTGAGCAGCGCTGCTTGCAACGGCCGCGGCCTGAGCTCTTGCGGCGTTCGCGATACGCGCCGCCTCTACAGCACGGGTGTTCGCGATGGCGACGGCCTGGACGCGAGCGGCGTTGGCAAGACGCTCGGCTTCGACGGCGCGGCCGACTTCAGTGGCGCTGGCGGCGGCCGCTCGTCTAGCGGCTTCGATGGCCCTCGCGTTTTCAAAGGCCGCGGCCTGAGCCCTCTGGATGTTGGCGACACGGGCGGCGTCTAGAGCCTGGGCGTTGCTGATAGCGTTGGTCTGGCCGGCCCTTGCTGCGGCCTCGGTCACACGGGCACCTTGGATAGCGGCGGCGGCGGAGTTGGCGATCTGGGCAGCTTGGACTGCCTGGGCGTTCTGGATGGCACTGAGCTGGGCGGCACCGACGGCGGCAGCGTTGTTGAGAGCGGCACCGCTGCCGATGGCTGGGCCGGCAATGACGGCGGGGCCAGCGGCGATAAGTCCGGGACCGCCGGCTATGAGTCCAGGGCCGCCAGCGAGCCCTACGCCGGCAAGCCCTGCGCCAGCGAGACCGAGATGGCCAGCGCCTATCGCATGACCGTAGTAACCGGATTGTTCCGGACGAGAGTCTGCAGCTTTTTCTTTTGCAACTCCTGTCACAAAACAAAACACCATCATCAAGGCCTATTCAATTCGCTAATAATTATATCATTTATGCTAAAGACAAATATAATATTACCATCTCCAACAACCTCATACGCTACTGCGATGACAAATAGAATCTGAAAACCACATTTCAAAGATCAGAATCATTGACACACAAAATTGCAAAACTATGTAAAAATCACACCACTGCACTTATTAATCACCTGTGACCTATGTCACATCTTACCGTAAGTCGAGACATAGCTAAATTTGTATTTTTTAATGCTCGATGCGATACGACACTAGATCACGCAGTGCGTTGCAATTATAATGCATTGCACAAAAATGCTTGCACTTTTATACCCCCTCAAAAATTATTAACATCACATTAACAATTCTAAACAGCCGGCCGATGCCGCCCTATTTGAATATCATTAGGTTGTCCAGTAAAAACTAATCGGCGGCAAGCGCGGGTCGCAATCGAACAAACGCTTGCAAGAGATATCAGACCATGTCGGATGCGCACACATCCCTTGCGGCTGCGATCACTAGAAATCAGCGCTTCGGTAATGTTGCCTGCACCAATGGAAGCTGATTTTAAAACGGCTAATGGTTGCGTAAGGCCCTTCAATGCATTACGTATGCCTATATCCGCGCCTTTAATTGAAGGTTCAGTTGTGATGACAGGATGTATTCCAGCGGTACAAATCGATTCTTTTAATCGGTAATCTGCATAATAGGTTCCTTCGAAAACGCAATCGATTTGCATGTTACAAGAGCTGTCAGGAGGTAACTCGTATTGCTGGTGCACTCGCACTTCATAAATCGCGTCCACGCTTGATGCGCCGGCCTACTTGACCGTTTCTTTGCCCAAAAACCGCATGTCAAACGGCTCGACGTTACGTACCGGCGAGAACAAAAAATTATAGAGCGAAAACTCGACTATGTTGCACATTGCGTGTCATTGGTATTCGCCTATTGGGTAATCGATTTTACAAATTGCTTCCAATTTGTGTTGATTAAATGCCAATGAAACTAATACAAAATTATCTAGAATAAACTGTGTCTTTAATTTCGTTAGAAAATAATTGTTTTGTATCAAGTAATAGAATTGAAATACAGGATTTTATGATCGTGACGCGATTCGTATCTACCGTTTGGCCAATTGATTTGCCACAATACAGTTTGGCCAATTGATTTCAAAATAATACGAAAAGATACATGTTGTAACTTCCAGTCATGTATTTTAATAAGACTGTAATATTATCTATTTAAATAAAAATGAATCTTTATTTCCCTTGGTCATCGCATCACGCATATGAATGGATGGAACATATCCGCCAATTCTTTTTTTGTTACTTGTGTTATTTATTGTCAGGAGAAGGTTCTTTTACAAGAAAAATAAATCTGAATAAACTAAAGACCACGCGAACAAAGTCGCGGACAACAGCTAGTTTCATATAAAATTGTAATGAACTTTAAAATGAATGATTAAATACTTTAACAAATATGTTAATAGATACAAAACAATTTCCTACCAATAATTTAAGAAAAAGTTAAATGTTATTTTAAAAACTAATTACGGTATTTCCGGTTAATTCTGACTGCAAAACAGAATGTTCAAAATCACGGATTAATTATTACAATAATCTTTACAAGATTGATAAATAATTATAACAGGTAAAAGCCCCTTTTACGGAGTCAAATGACAACATTTGAAAGTAAGATAGAAAAATAAGCATTTTTAAGCATCAAGATGGACATTAAATATTTTTTACTGTAAGAATGGACATTTAAATTTATATTTCTTATGACACTTTGTTTGTTATTAAAGGAACAAAATTTACTATTTTTTACTATTATCTTTCAACAATTTTGCGCTATTATATATATGCGTAGTAAAACATTTGCTAAAACCTTTGGCGAGTCGAGGCCATCTAATTACAAATTAATTGGTTTTTCGGAATACTGTTTTCGGTTTAATAGCGCTTCGGTGTTTTAATTTTTCGTACTAAAGATAATCGGAAAAAAAGGTTTCGTGCAATTGATATTCGTTAAAATAAGATTCGTGATTTTAAATAATTAATCATTAAAACTAAAATAAATATAAATATTCATTCGGATATGAAGTTCGGATTAAGAAAATCGGAATATCGAAATTCGGAATAAAATATTTTGGAATATTTGGGTGTTCCCGTTTTTACACCACGTCCAAGCTATAGTCACGAATATATAAAAATACGGGACCCTGATATCAAACAGATATTATTCCGTAATGGGTACTATGTTGTTTGTATTACAGAGCCTTGCACACCGCTATAGGAGCTCATAAAGCCTATATTCGGAGCTACCTAAACGATTCTAGATTCATAATAGGTGTACAGCTCGTGTTTTAATAATCCTTATTCTGATGCATAAAATTGTCGATACTAAAACAACAGAGACTTAGTCAAAACATCATAGTATTTTGGTTAAAATATGTATGACTTAGGTCAACAGCTACATAATATAACTGTTTTTTGATAAACTAAAATATAGATACTATTTTTTACTCTTCTAGGTAACCGTCATTTTTTTTTCATTTTTTACAATTTTCGTATTAAGATAATATTCCTAGAGGATATTGTATAGCGCAGAAATAGGTTATTAGCTTGTGATATTGATAATTATTTTAAATTAACTAAGAAGATACTTCATAAGTAATTATAATGAAAGTTATAAGCAAATAAATATGACAATGTATTTCTCTTGTTACTTGACATTTACTTTTTTTTTTTTTGTATACTTATACGAGTGCATTTACCTAGACCGATTCGCGTTTGTATGAAAAACCCGGTCGCATCACCGTCTCGGCACTTACTGATGATTTTTTGTAACTTGAGTAATGTCACACTTGTGAATTTCCGGTAGGTATTGTAGTAAAAGACTATGAATGAGTAAATTTCATTTTAGTGTACCTAAATTAACTAAAACGAGTAATCAACACGAAAATAAAAATAGCACAGTAATTGGAATCGATTTCGACTAGCGCCGCTATAGGATGCTTTAGGGGGCGTCCATAAATTACGTGAGGTGTTTTTTTAAATTTTCTGTCCCTCCCCCCCTGGTGAGATGTCGTGAGATTTTGTTCAACCCCCTCCCCCATCCCCCAATCTCACGTGAGATTTTTCAAAATGTGGGTTTCGCGTACGTAAACGCGTTGGATTGTTATTGTAAAAAGAAAAAAAAATTGCTTCGTGCTTTTATTTACGACTAGTTAAGACTAGTAATCAATATTGCTGAGAGTTTAATTATAAGTATAATAAATATTTAACAATAGAATACTTAAATCGTAACTACGGTGATTAAAAAAAGAATATCTACTCTAATTCAGTCCATGGAGAATCATGCACAGTCTCAAGAGAGACTATTGGAACCAACATGTCCATATGACTTTCAGTAAAATCATCTGCTCCTTCAACTTCGTTCTGATCTAGCCACTCTAAGCCGTTGGCGCTTGCGCACAGTAACTCATTAGCTCGTCTTGTGACAATCCGGGAGGGTCGCACTTTGCGGAACATACGCGCTTGCTTAGCTGGTGCAATGTGGGCTGCTCGCCTGTGCTCTGCCATGACTACCTTAATGGCACGCAATTTTTTTGCCAAATAACGGGATAAAGATTAAATCTTAAGCATGTACAATCTGGATTAAATGGACCAAATTGGCATTTTTTTTTTGTTTCAATCAGAAAAAAAATTGCGTGATATTTGCCGAGACCCCCTCTCTCCCCAACGTAAGATTAGATGAGATTTGACTCGACCCCCTCCCCCCCTTAAATACCTCACGTAATTTATGGACGCCCCCTTACCTATTTGAAACAATAAAATAAATTGATAAATTACGTGTTTGTTTATTTCTGGGCACGTGTTTGAACTTTTCTAGCTACACCTAAATTATGTATGTTTCTAATTAGTTAATCACCAACGCAATCTTCATTTGTAAATGTTACAGTGAGATCATATTTATACGCCGCTATAGACCGTTCACCGTTATAACTGAAGAGGAAATTGATATTGATCAAGAATATGCTCAAGAAGATAATATTGGAAAAGCTGAGAATGGGCGCAAACCTTCATTAAAAATATTTTGCCTGAACGTTTGCCAAATGGAGAGCCTTTTATTAGAGAGAAGATAAAAGACTTAAAAGAATTAACAAAACATACCTACGGATGCGAAATTAATTTTACGATTAGTATTTCTATAAAGTATTTCTTTTTAGAAGATGTAGAAAGTTATCACATTGAAGATGTTGAAAATCTTTTTAAATATGAGGCAGGCTGATATTTTGTTTATTGTTAATTCTGTTGATTTTATTCTTTAAAATTTCTTATTTGGTTAATGAATAACATAAAAATCATTCTTTATTTAATACATATTTTTTTATTATTATTTTAGTATAAAACTTAAAAACGAAAAAATAGTTAACAAAAGTGTATACCTAATTGTTATTCTTTTAATTGATTTGTCATTTTCGTTTCTGAATGGGGGAGGCCAACTGGAGGGTGCCTGGCATAACTAATGATATTAATTACACCATTAACTAAGTAATACCTACACATGTAGATACTTTAAAAATATTATGATTAGGAATGGCCCTAATTTTTTAATAATAATAATAGCTTTGTGGCGAGCTGTGGTGAGTAGCGACACCACGGGGTCAGTTGTTAATCCGAGTGCTCTCGAGAGTCGGCCAATATCCTCGTTTTTGGCTTGCCGAAGTGGAACCCAAGGGGGTCTACAGGACTCTCACCTCTGGTTTGCCTTAACCGGCCGGCCAGAGTGGAGTCGATAGAGCATGATGCTCGAAGGGTGGACGTGATGCCGGACCCTCAGGGGGGAGCAAGTGATCGTCGTTTAAAGTCCAGAGCCACCTCTTCACTCTTAGCCGTCAACAACAGTGTTGCCCCTCAGTCCGGTCTTGCATGGCCCATGCATGACGTCATTCAGTTGACGGCGAGTCACCACCTGCCAATTTTTTCAGTCTGAGACTATGAACCAGGCAGGTGACCGGTAGTCTCCATCAATAGCCCAGAACCCAGTCCCTCCGTCTTCCTTCAATAAACCCAATTAATTTGTCATTAGCTGCAATAGTTCCTGTACACGTGCTGGGTATAATCTCTGATTACGTCCCATGATATAGTTAGAGATTGGATCAAGCAGTGTAACACTTTCAGATTTGATTATTTGCGCTTAAAACGGCCTCTACGTGTGGATCATTATCCCAACGCAAGCCTTATAAAGGACCGGGTAATTTTTGGCCCATGTACTTCAAGAGCGTACAAATAATAATAGTCATAATGTAGTGCCCCAATAATGGTGTTGGGGCACTATAACTATTATGATTATGGCCTTTATTAGGTTAAATCATTTTATGTCAATAATGGTTTTTTTATTGTTTATTTTTGTTATAATCATTATTTTCTTTATGTGTGTCTGTCTAATAAAACTATCTCTCTCTCTTTGTCTATATAACGTGTAATAAAGGGTACCTACTAAACATTGAATATGAGGGAACACGGCACAAATAAGAAAGGAGCTGTGTATAGTGAGTGCTGAACGTGAAAGCTAAGAAATAGCAATCACTTTATCATCCTAATAACATTTTATGGGAAATCATGAAATAATATAAAAATGCGTTGGTTGTATAAATTATTTTTAATTTTTATGTAACTTAGAAATATGTTTCAGTCTCGTTCTCACAGTCTATTCATTACAACAACAGGGGAAGATTTCCTTCTTTCCGGATGACTGCAAAAGAAAATTTTAATTATAGCTAACGTAAGACCATAGACAAAAAAGCAAAAAATTTAAAGGCGAGTTGTAAATTCCATAGCATGCTGAGGCAAGGTTGGTATAGTACCTGCGCACCTAGTAGGAGTTCTGGGTTCGAGGCCGGGCATTAACGTGTAGGTTTTTTATAATATTTATTTCATAATACTTAGGAACTAATACCTAAAATAATTTATTATAAAGAAAAAACATGCCTTGAACCTACTTTCCAGCGAATCAAAGGTTAATAACTGATATTAACGTTAGATAACTGAAAGTGATGTAATAATTACAAAAAAAGATCTTACTCATAAACAACGTTCATTGTAGGTCCGACGACTGCAACGGAGGGCGGGCAAGGGGCAGGGTCTGGGACCACAGGCGGCGGCATCACGAATGTCGGCACCTCCACGACTTTTTCTACCTCCACCACCGTCGGTACTTCTACAATTGTTGGGACTTCGACAACTTTCTGCGGCAGGACAACGGTCTTTGTGGGCAGCAGGGATAGCAGGAGTTGGCTGACCGCCGCTTTTTTACTGAGAGCGGCTGCGTGGACGGTACTGATGAGCCCAGTTACTCGGTCCTTGATCGCGGATAGACTGGGCGGGCTCAGGACCACCGTGCTTTGTGGGACCTGATGAAATTGCTTGGTTTACTTTCAAAGGAAATACAGGCTGTTAAAAAAAGTACGAGTCAATTTTAGGTGATGGTTCAGGGTCGAGTCTAGAGTGCAGTAACAACCTATTATCAGTAGGCACATAAGAGATGTATTTTTTGTTACCTTGTGTTTATGATAGCTTTTGTTAATTTTAGAAACATCTCTCTCAAAGTCGTTAACTATACCCAATATTAATCAAAAAGTGGCTCTAAAATTTGAAAATGAAAATGTTCATTATTAATTACACTTGAACAATACAATGATTGAACAGCTCTCATATAATACTCTCGTAACATCGAGAGTACTTTAATATAATAATTCGTTGTAAATTAATTCTTACTTTAGGTGCTTAGGTGCTGTGTTTTTTAGTGTTCCGTAGTCAACACTTACTTACTTACTTAGTTTTTCGACTACTTATATGAAGTCTAAATAAAAATACGAAATTTGTGTACCTAAATATTATCATCATAAATTACCTGCACGGGAGGTTTGGCAACGGCGACAGCAGCTCCCAAGCCCGCAACTTTCGAAGCCAGGGCCTTTGCCGCTGCGACCTTCGCGCCAACCACCACCGCACCTAATGTTGAAAGATAAATTAGTCTGATTTATTAGACAATACAATCCCAAATCTTCTATTTGGTGTGTGAACTATCATGCCTTCTAACTTTAGCAATTGATAACAGTAGATTACCCAAATTGAGTCTGTATCAAATTGAAACTCCAGATACAATATAGAACTACTACCAGATATACAGAATTACTTGACGACCCGGTTGCAGTAGTGGCGTGGTGATTCGCCTTATACGATCGATTCGATTTTCAACGTACAATGCGTCGATTTTAAATTTAAAATTGAGACTCTTCACCATCTGTCTCCGAAGAATCCTAGAATACTACGGCTATTACCAGAAAGTACGGTGACAACCTGAAGAGACTGAAGTCACTGGTAATGTGGAAGCCTAGAGACTGAGACGAAGAAGCCCTACGCGTACGACAGATACGTAAATAACTCAAGTCAGAAATGGTTTAATAAGTACTTAACTGTAAATACCTTTGAGAGCCAGCACCTTAGCAGCGCCCAGCACGGCGGCGCCCTTTACCGCGCCCACCGCCGCTGCCTTCGCCGCGAACAGCGAGGTGCCCTCCAAGGGCTGGACAAGACACGAGAAGCATGCTAGCTGATAAACAAACAACAAATTATGCATGTAATATTTACAAGTTAATATTTTAAATAAAACAACTAACCTATCTAAAACCTAAATACCTACTCTTGCTAATTAAAATTAAATGCATGTAAAGAAAGTAAAGATACTGGCAGCGTTTCCTTTTTTTCTATTTCAGAAAACAAAAGAAGAAACCTTTTTTCGCATGGGCCCGCGTATTGGAGTATTGACCGAACCACCTCATAGATGAGGTGAGGCCTGTGCCCTGCAGTGGGACTTACATTTTTAGATTAAATTTACTTTACTTTTAGGTCCCATCTACTCCTTTTTTGCAGCGTATCCAAGTATCCTACTGTGGGTTTCATAGTTACGACAAACGAGTTTAACAAAGTTACTGATTAAATTGCAAGCGCAAACATGCACTGCGTGCTATTTCGGTACTTACAATTCTTACTTTGTCAACAGGTAATAAGGATGTACCCAGACAACATAAGCTCAAAAACAGATGGAAAATACCCAAGGAACCTACCATAAACTTGAGTCAAACCGGTATAATAATAACAATTTGTTTAGGTATAATGTAAAGCCAAGTATGTACAACCTTCTTCGCATGCGCTTGGGAAATATTTTCAGCAACTAATTCCATAAACTTCTCCAGAACTGAGTTATCGAATAGTAGTAAGTAATAATGTATTTTTAATACTAATTTGTTTTATTTTATTTATTTATTTTATTAGGCCAACCAACAAGACAAGCACAATTACAAGCAAATTGGTAAGACATGCAAATATTAGCTATAGACTAAGTGCCGTCTTAATAACAGGTTGCCACGGCATGCAATAATGGACTACATAATTTTTTTGTTACATAAGTGTCCTTAAATATACATATTGTTGCTATATTAGCTATTACTATTTTAGTGCAAACAAACAATTTACCATAGTTGAATAAATCTCACTTTAGAGAGTTAGATCAAATCAATAACTTTTTTAATTACTTTGAAATTAGAAAAATCGATAACCTACAACTTAAAAAATAAGACATTGGCTAAACAGATACAGATACAATTTATAGCCGCATGGATCGACTACCTATGGAGGTGTTCGAAAAGGCTAGAGTAATTATTGTTTAATTAGTAATACGTCACAGATTACACATCACAGAAAAAAATTTGGAAACACATCGCACACTTAGATAAAGAGTAGCACAACTCAAATAAAACCCTTTTTAAAAATATTTTTTTTTTTATAAAAAACGTTCGACACTTTTCTCACCGTGCGAGCAAGATCATAGTGACGTTGCTAGTTTACGCATTTTAATTACGCTAGTTACTATTTTAATTTGATTTCATTTCTGTTTTAAGTACACAATGGCACAACTCAAAATAAATATGTGTCTTTGGAGTTAATGTAGGTATTGCAGTACGAAATCATATTAAAAAGTACCACAACTTTAGGACACGGGTGTCTTTGTAGTTAATGTAGATTCGATTCAACGCAGATTCCGAAAATCGCAATAGCTCGATTTTGTATCATTTCGAGTTGTGCTACTCTTTGTCTAGGTGTGCGAAATGTAAAGGTGCACAATTTAGACAGTCTTATCGCCAAAAGCGATCTCGTACAGACCAATTTTGGCAGAGAACAGATGGATTAGAATGGTAGACATCAAATTTAATCAAACTTACCGACAAAATCACCAATTTGAGCTCCATTTTGCACTGAGTACTTTTCAAGGCGAAGGGCTCGCTTTTATAAAAGTAATATTGCAACATTAACTTGTCCTAACTAAACAATAACGCATCTACGTTAATTTTAACATTCTAATACAGCGATCTAATATTTTGAACTTTATCGTAAATCATTTAAGTACCAAACGAATTCGACAACATAATAACTACTTATTTTTTTTAGCACAGCTACTGTAGGACAGGTTTATTAATGTATCTACGTAATTACGGAAACCTGTCATTATAACCAATCAGCCTAATCGATGTGTGTCGTATAGTTCACAAAATGTTCCTACTCTATGAATCACTCACATTCAATTAAATCCAAAAGATAGAAAACCAAAAAAAAAAATAGTACGAAATAAACCCAATGTTGTTACAGCTAAGAAGAAGGTTTGAGTATTGAGCTTCAATCTGTTTATATTGAAATTAGTCTGACGAATGTTTTGTGACTGTTTGGAACTAAAATAACCGTAGGTACGTTAAAATTAGTAATTTTAATATTTTATAAAACATCCGACGTAATTTAAGTTCTGGACCAACAAAATTATTCGGAGCAGAATATTGATATAACCAAATATCATAGTAAATCTCCTATGCTTACCTACATATGGTTTTGTACAGTAATAGATCCCTAGATAGCCTTATATTATTAAGCCTTAGACATTAGATAGCATTTAACAAACGAGTGAGTGCCATTCATGTTTTTTAAAAGTGGAATTGTGTTAGTGTCTCTCGGTTTACTCGCACTAGCCTGCTAATCAAATTTTCACACTTTACAGATCAAAAGTTCCGTAGAATAGACATCATCTGCAAAAAGTTTTGTTTTATATTTGTAAAAAAAAATACAATACCTAGATATCCAAAAAAATAGGAACTACAGGAATTCCAAAAAAGGTACAAATTATAACAAATTCGTACATTTTACTACATGTCGTTTTCAGTATAATAGGCTATGTTATTTTAGGGTTCCAACCGAAAAGTAAAAAAGAACCACATATACAATTATTAAGAAGTAGGATCTCTTAGTAACTAGTCCATCTGTGGGCGTGTCAACAACAGCCCATTTAATCCGTAACGGTTTAGGCTAACGAGCTATTAAAGTGCTGTTGATAAAAAATAAGTTTCTAGATACTTATAATAAAGAGAAACGGCATTCGAAAAGCGTTCTTTTATAAATTAAAGCCTATAATTATACACGCAGGATGCAGGGCACAGGTATTATCATATGCGAATACGTTACTTACTTACTTACTAGGTAGGTAGCCGTAGAGTATAATTTATTTACGAAAATATTTAAGAAAACAATCACACCAATAATTATCTAGTCCCAAACTAAGCTAAAACTAAGCTAAGCTAAACTAAGTACTATTGTAACTAGATAACGAATAAACAAATTTAAATTAAACATTTAATAAGACTTAGGTAGGAACAAATGCTTGTGTTCAACACACAATAATTTGCCCCTTGCGGGATTCGAACCCGCAACTGGCTTCTCAGTCCGGAGCACAAACTACTAGACAGTTGTCAATTTACATATTCTATAATATGTAAGAGTTCCTAGAACTACCTACATAATTATTTATTGATTTAAACTTTATTTACAGGTAAGTACAATTAGCGGACTTAATGCTATACAACATCCTCTACATATTTATGTAAACTTATTCGTTTTATTTGAATTTGTGACTTGTCTTGTGCCTAGTGGTATTAGCTGCTTCCTACTTATCACGATTGATTTCTACACTCAAGCAAAAAAACATGACCAATTAGGTATATAACCTCATGCTTGTAATTATCTCTAATAAAAAGCTTCAAGCAATCAAAATTAATGTTTTATTTTTAATATTCATCCTGAGCCTCTTTGTTATTTATACGAATAGCAGGAAGTATAAAAAAAAACAATTTAAGCTTCTTGTAACTACTCCGATATTTTTTGTTCAGGAAATATATTTTCAAGTAGGTCATTTGGAACGAACTATCACTATAAATACAAAAAACAAGTTCAAGGATGGTTTACTTGTCCAAAAGCATAATTGCAACTGGCGCAGGTTAGACCGAAGGTGGCTCTCATTACTTTATCTTCGCGTCATCTACTCATTAATTATGGAGAAAACTCGTCTTTATCTTTTGCGGGTAAGTGGATCATTTTTTTACATAAAGAACATCATGTTACCTAAATTAAATTTAACTATCTGTTGCCTGCGACTTCGTTCGCGTGGTCTTTAGCTTAGGAAAAAAATCTGGATATGGGACACTCTAATCTCCTAGCGGTAATAAATATACTTTACGACCTATTCTCATACCAATCAAATAAAGACATAAAAAAAATTATAAAAATCGGTTGAGTGCGAGGTCCGAGGAGTGCGACCACAAACACCGTGCGTGACACGAGATTTATATATAATATATACATACAGATTACGTGTCGATGACTCAACGGCTGTAGAAGTCATTAAGAAATCGGTGGAACTGGAGCCCATCGACTCGAATAACGCGTCGTTTTCACCGTTACCTATAACATAACAATATCACAAATTTTGGTATATTTAATAAGGCCTTTTTTTTGCATAGACATCATAGTGTAAATTATTATTTTGTACTTTTTCTCTTTTAGATAATCCTAGCATGCGTCATATTGAACGCAATATTCGGTGCTGACGCCAAGAAAAAAGTAAAACACAATCATATTAATGTTCCAACCACAAACAAAGATGGACACCGGACACAGAACTACCATTCCAAGATTCAGAAACATCTGAAGAAAGCGAAGCGGAGCATCTACAGCCGAAGCTGGTCTTCAAAGGACTACAACCACATGCCTCCATACTTAGTTTTTAACAGAAAAGTCGGAGCTTACTATCCGTACTATATGAACCCTAATGAAAATAACTTTAGGAGAAGCACGGTGCGCAAAACTTCAAGACAAGGCTGAGGAACAGATGATGCTGATAAAATGACCCATCGAAATTTAGCAAATGATATTTCGTCTTCGGTGTAAAAGGCAGGAGGTATTCATAAATTTTTGCTGTCTAAATACAATGAACCATTAATTACCTAATGTTGCAAAATTCAAAGGTCGTAATTATCTCCCTTATCTCTACTAACAAAAGTCATCTTAGAAGTTTGATAGCTACTTCAAAAACAAAATACTATTTGGATCAACAAAGGAGTTTTCATACCTCCAAGTTAACGTGTGCAGATTTATTTTTAGTTGCATCTTTTTCCGTCTCTGAGCGAATAAAAATACCACCAAGATATTAAATAGGTACCTATTTTTTCAATCCAATCCAATATTTTAATATATTTTTATACAACCTTTCGTCTGGGTTTTATTTCATTTCCAAATCACACGCATTAAAGAACACGATTCGACATAACGTAAACTAAGTAACATTAGGCACCTAACGATCATGAGTAATTCAAGAGTAGAGCCTATCAACAACATGTTTACGGGAAATGAATGGAATTGACAATTAAGTAGATTGTTATCGAGAAATCATTTTTTTTTCCAGTAAACAAACTTAGTAGCAGGCATTTATTTTTCTCATCACTCGCCTAATAAAAGTTTAGGAAAAATGTGTTTAAAATGTGTAGTACATTACAAACCCCCCTGGCAACAGAAATCAGCAGCAGAAAATTAGCAGCAGAAATCGTTCGTTACAGCAAGACACATAAACAGTTGACGTCAAATTCTCGTAATAAATAACTATGTCTAGTGAAACACCTACTGTATTTATTAAAGACTATGAGTTCCGTAGATAGGACCTAGACAAACACAGATGCACCACTAATAAACTACATCAACAGCTCCCTAACTTTATGACAGAGTTGCCGTCTGCCAGCCGTTTCTTTATCTTTATGTTAATTGCAAAAATAATTGTAATTAGCATAAAAATTGGGTTATTATAATCTATGAAGAGGTAATCACTATGGGTGTGTAATATATAATATAACAACATATCGTATAAAGATTAGAACATATACAATCAAATGATATAATTTTGTTTAATATAACACTTTTTTAATATAATGATAGAATAATATAATTTTAAATTACATAATTCTGAAAAGTATATCAAACGATTGAGCTAACATCATTTAATATCAACCGTTTAATATAACATTTACTTGATATAATAATTAAAACAAATAACATTTATTTAGTATAATAACATTTAGTATATCATTCATTTACGATAACACTGTTTTAATATAATATTTAAAACATATAATGATTACTTTATATAAACTCCAATTCATATAATATTATTTAATATAAAAACAATGACAACATAAAATAATTCTAAACCCCTTTGCATGCAAGCAGGCATGCAGCACACAAAATCCTAAGTGCATGCAAGCAGCATGCAATCAGGCGTGCAGAATGCAAGCAGGCATGCAGCATGCAAGCAGGCATGCAGCATGCATGCAGTCATGCAGCATGCATGCAGGCATGCAGCATGCAAGCATGCACTTCGGATTTCGTGTGCTTCGGCGCTACGGGAAGGCAGCCCCTCCACCCTGGCGTAACAAGCTACAGGCGCCCACGCTTCCCTTCGCAGCTTCGGCTTGCTGGTCGCCGAACGGAGAGCCCGGGCACCTGTAACTTGTTACAGCGAGCGGGGGCTGCCTCCCTCCTCGCTTCCGCCTTATTGAATTACACTCTAGGGGTAGGGCAAACAAGTACCGCTTGGAGAGGGGGTTGGCTGAGTCGGATTCGCAATAAAGTAGAAATAAAGTCAATAAGTATGTAATTATATTTGTAAGTAAGTATGTATGTAGGTATATATTATATACTAATTGAGATTATACCAATTAAAGTTATAACAAGTGAAGGTTATATCAATTGACGGTTATTTCTATTGATCATTATTTGAAACGTTATTATCTCAAATATTAGTTACATGAAATAATGCGTATATCAAACAAAATTATATCAAGTGAGCGATATATACAATGAGTTTTATTTCAAACGGGTTTATTGCTTACGAACGTTATACTAAATGGCATTATATGACATAAATATTATGTAAAGTAAACGTTATTACAAACAAAATTATATCATGTGTTGCTATGAAAAATTATTATTATGTAAACTGATCGTTATTAAGGTTTAATTATATCAAATGATAATATAACAAATGAGACGCACCCATCACTATCACTACATAGTAGAAAACAAAGTCGCTTCCTGCTGTCCGTCCCTATGTAGGTATGCTTTGATCTTTAAAACTACGTAACGGATTTTGATGCGGTTTTTTAATAGATAAAGTGATTCAAGAGGAAAGTTTATAATAATACATGCATAATACAGTAGAGAAACACTGGTAATTTTGAGGTTTATAATGTGATATCACATAGCACATTTTTTGCGCTTACATTGCAAACGCTGGCTGAACCCTACGAGATAGATCAAAATAATGTACTACAGTATTTTACACCTTACAAAGGTCTAAAAAGTCCGCGATAGTAGGTATATGTGTATCGCTTAGGGACCCACAATAACCATTTTTTATCCTGTACTTAATAAATATTGACTTATTCACGTTGTGAACGTTGAATCACATAGTGCATTTAATATAGATCATTATAGCCCTATACAGCATGTAATTTAAATGTATATTTTCGAAAACAAAACATTGTTTATATTGTCTAATGACAAAAAATCTTTGAACGTTGTACTAGACATTCTATAGTATCTATTTATTATCAGCATTACACCCGTGTGAAGCCGGGACGGGTCACTAGTTTTTAATAAAACTGTAACTCTACGCTTTGGCTAAAAGCTGTTAGTGGGTGTGCAATTGAATATAAATAAAATAGGTCTAAAACAAGATAGCATAGCTACAATTAGCATATAGCATATCTATAATTTTGTTTGGCATACTCTTACTTAGTATTATATTTTGAAAGACATAATTTACTTTTTACTGACTTCAAAAAAGGGGGAGGTTAAGTGCACGGAAATTTATATTTTGGTACACATAAAAAGTAAGTACTTACTTTAACAAACTTCAAAATTATCCTAAACTATTAGGTACAACGATAATACCCACTTACTCAGCTTAAAGGAACCCCAAATCAGGCTTGGTGAGAGGTAAATTTTTATTATTGTTATTTCCATAACAACTCAAGTTTAAAGTTGCTTTAATGAAACCAGTTTTAGTATTTTGTTTTGTTTACAAAATTTTAATAGGTTCAGCCCATCCTTGCTTGAACTACCTACGTTACGGTAAAACTTGCAATCCTGACATTTTAAACAATAATCATTCTAAATACTTAGTGTTGAATCGAAAATTTTACCCCTATAGACTATTTATTAGTAAAAAACATGAAACGTGGTTATTTTTTAGCTTAGGGTAGACGACAAGCCCAAAACGGGTCGCCCACTCAACACGGGTAATCGTTTTACCGTGCGTTTTACGTGCCTATCACAGAAAGATACAAAAACAATAGGTTATTGATGATTTGTTAGGAAATTACTGAAAAATAAATAGATGATTTGTTAGGAAATTACTCAAAAATAAATAAAAAATGCATACAGGTATAGTCTACAAGAGCCAGATACAGATGCCAACTGGTTTGAATCGGGTAAAGTTTGATAGAGAACCACTCGTATCCAGATTATTAGCTGGGTCCTGCTGCTGCTGAATGAAATACACACAGTCACTCTATTGGCCATTTTGTAGAGTGGTTTGCTATTCTGTATTTTAACATGAGACAGTCAAGTTTTAGATAAGGCTATTTTTCTATATTTTTATAACTCAATGGTACAAGCTGAAAACCAGAGGTATGGTCTTAACGATAAACATTGGTGATTTTCCCATTAAGCTTTTTCCAACCTTTTTCCTTTCTAAGAAAGTAGTCTAATAACTGGGGTCTTGATTTGTTGATAAGATTGATACTTTAGACTCTCATTTAGAGTATTTTATAAATTAGCAATGAACACAAAACATATTTGCAACGATATTATTTACGCGGATTATTTACCTACCATAATATTGGAAATATGCCGATGTAGCCCAGCTTGTGATAGATAAATAGGTCGTACTTTAAACACGTGAGTTTTTCATATATTAAGTAGATACTCTCTGGAATCCCCCACGACATAAATCAGAATTGTGAACATCCTTTATCTTGATCAATCGTGATGTAGTTCATCTTAAGGCGCTGCGTAAGGAGAATGCACGTAAAAGAGGTGTTTTTTTCTGGCGAAAATACTGGATATAGGATGTGGAATTTAATATATCATGTAACTTATATGTTGAAGTTTTCCCTGAAGTATCTAAATACTAGTTATTATTTCTTATAAACACTAAAAAATATTTCAAAGTACCGCAAATATCGCGAGCTTGTACACATTTATATTTTAAACGACGTTTTTGTTTAGCTTCAAAGTTAATTTAGTTATTTATAACATTCATGCCTTTAGGGAGAAGTTTTTTTTTTCAAATAGTCTACCAATTAAGAATTATAAGGTTTTTTAATGGATTTTACTCTTAGCGCCTACTTTTCCATGAGCGGATATTTTGCTCGCAATGATAATATATTTGCACAGGAGCGCAACGGATGGATGTTTAGTCTGCGAGAAGCATTTGTATTATCTTAGGCACGTAATAGAAGTCGCATTAGTCGACGCTTAATGTTCAAGGTCACTTGCCTTACCCGTCGCCTTATGTGATTGGTGTAGTTGACTGACGACCCTTAACATCAAGACATTGTAAGTATATAAGTACATACATAGATCATTACAAATTTACGGCGTCATTTATGAGTACTTATGAGTTGATGTAGGAAATTTCAGATACCTTATATTGGAATAAACAATACAAACATAATAATAGGAAATTAAATTTAGCGGCGTTACGGGACAGCAAAAATAGCCCGGGCGCCATACTGAGCAGAGTTTGTACAGTCAACGGCAGTTCAACCTACCCAAAAAGTTAAAGGTCATTGAACTGATTTCCAACTTTAACTCCAAGACATAAATCAATTAAGAAAATTTTACACTTTGTTAAAGGCTGACGAGCCTAGTTGTCTGTACCTAGGTATTTGTTTTGGTCTCACTCTTCACCTGACAACACCAGACAATGTTATGGTGACGCTATATTTAGTGACACACATACCTAAAAGCAGTAAGGTATAAATAAATGATCACAATAGGGGTACAGATCCTTCTCGAATTATTAAACATACAGGAAAAATCCAAATGTATAAACAATAATGTTAATAGCTTAACAAAAGAATGCAAAACCACTTCTATTGACTTCTGACTGGATTGCTAGTCATTTTAAGAAACAGCTATTTTACCTCAATTGACCGCGACTAGACCCGCAAGCTAGAACGAGATGATCTGAAGTCAATTGAGGTCAGATTGGGAGCGCACGTACGAACATCTTTTCCTATATAAGCCGTGTCCATCGAAATTAGCCCACAGTTCTTGAGTGATTTTACAAGGACAACGTTATAGGACCAATTCAATATGGCGAAGTTTTTGGTAAGACTTTTACATTTTTAAATATTTACCAGTAAATAAATTCATCAGTGATTGAAAACAACAGTTACATAGTGCTGGAATAGTTGTATAGTACAATCGAGTACTTCCTCATCTGGATAACATTAAAACCAATAATAATAGCATTAACCCCTGTGGCTACCGCTAACAATAGTTATGATTTCAGTGGGCATTTTCCAAAGTCTGGTGATCTCTACTTTTAACGCATGATATTTACTAGTATCTCTATTTCATTTGCTCCTATATTGTAGTCAGAGAGCACAGTTATAATCTATTAAATATGTTATCCGCTTTACGATTTTGGTTTAAAACAAGGGTCTCGATTTTTTTAATATTTTGTTTTTGGGTTATGAATTTTTTAATGCTTATTTTTGTAATTTTTTATTTATATTTTAATCTATTAATGATGTAGATAAACTGGCTGAAGGAAACGCCTTTTGTTATTTTACATACTGTATTATAATATTATAATGTGGCGATATTATTCTAATAATTTATGTTAATTTCAGATTATTGCACTGGCACTGATTGCTGTGGCGGCAGCCGCACCAGGTTTGTACCGTTTATAGCTTTATACAAATAAATATATAGGGTGTTTGGCCAAGTACTATAAATATTCTGGGAACATACATTACATACATACATTTAAAGAATGCCTATTCGTTCGTATAGCATGAACGAATAGGCATTCTTTAAAACCACTTATCAAATCAAAACCGGAACCTCAGAATTCCGAGACGAGAGCACGAAACAAGAATAATATTCATAATAACCCGTATGAACATGAAATATCCTAAGTAAATGATAGCTTCTAAAAAGAAAAACAACATTAATTATCATAGCTGCTAATATTTTTAAAAAAATACTAGGAGAGTAACATCAAAACGTAAAAAATTCTCTATTGAATGCTTCATACATACATTATCATCGAGGTAGCACGTTAGTTTGTATGAAGCAACTGAATATGTAGGTATTATTTCATTTATCGATGTTGACCCTATAGTATGTTGTTGTTATTAGAAGATGATTACGTGGTGGGTTTAAGGTTAGTCGTCATCACAGGAGACCGAAGAGCCGGCAGTTACCTCGGACAAATAATTAGTCTAGCTAGGTATTCAAAGTGGGAACGCTGCCAGTATCTTCGGGACCTTGCCTAAAGGGACTCTTTTTAATGATATATTTTAGTTATTATATTTTTTTTAAAGGTTAATTAGTTTTAGGTTCGTTGTTCTTGTACTAATTAGACTATGTTAATTAATCAATTATTTATTAAAAGCAATAAAGTTTCCTATTGTTCAAAGTTGGTTTAGTTATTTATAACATTCGTGCCTTTAGGATGAAGTTTTTTTTTTAAATGTCTACCAATTAAGAATAAGTCTTTTTAATGGGTTTTACTCTTAGCGCCTACTTTTCCATGAGCGGATATTTTGCTCGCAATGATAATCTATTTGCACAGGAGCGAAACGGATGGATGTTGAGTCTGCGAGAAGCATTTGTATTATCTTAGGCACGTAATAGAAGTCACATTAGTCGACGCTTAATGCTCAAGGTCACTTGCCTTACCCGTCGCCTTAAGTCACTGGCCTTATAACACCCCTCCAGTAATCACGACTAGGCCCGCGTGGTAGGAAATGGTATAAACCACCTCATAGTTGAGGTGAGGCCTTTGCCCAGCAGTGGGACATATATAGGCATACTTAACGTAATACGTTAAAAAAAGTTTGGTTAATAAGTACTAATTTCTTCTCTAGATGTTAAGATTGGTACCTTTTGGGACTTTAGGAGGCGTTTTTTTATGTTTATATGTTTTTGTTTTGTTTATGTTTTTATGTTGTTAAGGATAATAAATTTTATTCATCGTCGTCGTCCACCGCTGAACATAGGCCAGGACTCCCCCATTGACTTCCAGATTACTGTCCTATTTATTTAATTAAACAATTTTCATCTTCAGGTTACGGTAGTTACGGACACGGAGGCCACGACAGCCACGAATACGGACATGATAGCTACGGACATGGTGACCACGGCGGACATGGTGAACACGGCGGACATGGTGGACACGGCGGACACGACAGCTACGAACACGGAGAGCACGGCGGGCATGGCAGCTATGAACACGGGGGACACAAGGAGCACGGCTCTCACCATGAGCAAGGCCACAAACAGATCGGTAGCGGATTCGGTCATGGTCAAAGTGGACTTAGCCACGGCCAAGGAGGAGTTGGCCACGGCCAAGTCGGTATTGGACACGAACAAGTCGGTTTCGATCACGGACAAGTTTATGGACAGGGAAGTCAAGGTCACGAGGGGTTCGGCCATGGCGGCCATGACTTCGGACATGGAGGACATGAATATGGACACGGAGACCACCACGGACATTATTGAGTTAATCATTTACGAAGTTTTAATTGACTGTACAAAAGTGAAGTGATTAACTTCGAGTGATATTAAGATGGATATTTATGAGTTTTGTAGATAATAATAACCAGGAAAAAGATACTGTAATAAAAAAAAATTAAACCTTGAGTTTGGTTTTTGTTTTTTGGTCAATTAAGTACTTAATTATAAATAAAACCCCGGCCAAGTGGGTCGGACTCGCGCACTGAGTAAGGGTTCCCTCATCGTATCTCTTCTATTCAGTTCGGGATCCTTTGCGCGACCTCGACTCGCACTTGACTGGTTTTTACTCATTGTTGTTAGCCTATGTACGTAGATACAAGTTTTGAAGTAAAATCATATCAAGTACCTCTTAAATGATAATTGAGCTCACAGAACAGGTATAACACGCTACGCTTCACTACGCGATTGAGCTGTTCCAATACTACCACTTTTTATAAGAGATCAATAACCACATCAAATTCAGTCGAAGTGGGTGACAATCAGCAAAAAAAAACCGTGTAGTTTGTAAATTGGCACAGATAATACTTTAAATGGACCTTCATTCAACAACCCGCCTACACCCTCAGCACAGATCCCATCCTGGATGACTTTTAGTATGTTCATATGGACACCTTACAGTTACTTAGCTATACCAAAACTACATGAATTGTTCCCACGATTTTATTAATTTTCCCGTACTACAACATCGAAATAAATAGCTTCCTTAAACAGTTAATATCACGTGATCAAGAATAGATAAGAACTGCCGCACTCAGTGACGTCACTTAACTTTAATAGTTACTCATGTTTAAGAATAATCTGTGATTCTAAATCGATACGAATAAAGACAATTATTGAATGAACAAAACGTTAATTAACACTTTACTGTTAATTGACGTCTCCGAGTGCGGCAGTAAGTCCCAGAAACATTGTTGTATTTAGCCAGCTAAACCATGCCCAAGAAGGTTAATTTGACAATCAGAGAAGAATTAGAATTTAAAGTTACACGTTGTTTATTATACCGTCTTTGCAGCAGTGAGCAGAACTGACGCTCATTACTCCACGCATGCACTAGCTAGACGGTTTCTGCGGGTTTCCAAAATAGATTGTTAAGCAGGCAGCCGCAACGTAGACTATGATTCGCAGTGCGTAACTATAGAAGTCAGTTTTACTTAACTTTTTTGGCTTGTAGCCGGCTAGTTCGTGGTGTAGGCACTTAGAACCGCGTAGCGGAACCTAGCGTTTCATTTCTGTTCTGTGCTTAGAACCATGACTTCTTTACATCTCCGAGGGATTGTAGACCTTAGTTTCATAGATGTTAAGCTATTGCTATGGTACCTATTTGACAGCCATTTCACCTTATTACCTCTACCCGTAATATGAGAAAAAACTGTCATTACATGGAACAACAAAGTGTTCTAGCGCTAGCGGTTTTTCATTTCCTTTTTTTTGTGATTTGAAATCATAGAAACACTGGAATCTATGTTACTAGTGTAAATTCTTTGAATAAAATAAAAGACAAAATTGAAAAACAGTATTATTTATTTTTTGTTAATATTAGGGACATAATTTCTCCTATCTGTATAAATATTGTATTTTTTGCTTTACAATAATTTAAGTCTTCTCGAATCAACTAAAGGCAACTCAATGTGAAGCACAACTTGTTTTACAAATTGGTTTGTATGAGAAATCTACTTTTCGTAAATAGAAAAATACACGTCCTCAGTGCTTTATTTACTGCCTAACGCTACTTGACTCTTGTGTACTATAGTCGTTCATTTCAACCTTACACTGTGCACATCGTCTCAATCTGTAATTATAAAATAAGGTACATACAATGTTAACAATTGCACCTTTCAATGATGTTCTATTTCCCCGTTAACTATTAATTAATTTATGATTTTAAAATCTTTTATTCCTCCCAACATAAGTTAAGAATCACAAACTGCGTTCTCTAAATAAATATATTTAATATCTACTATTTACAAACACTAACAATTATATACACAGATCAATAATTTATCAAAAAAGAAAACAAAAATAAAAGCGTTATCTATTTTTTCAACTAACATTAAAGCATTTTAGAAGGCGAATAAACGAACACTATTTATTATAATATATTTTCGAGATAATTTCGACTCGTACGCTAGGCCCGCGCGCCTGCGGCGTACCATATAATTTGATCGTCCGAATACCGTTATAATAGCGCCTAACTCCCGGCTTAGGTTACCCTGTGTGGCGAAGCGATAGATACAATCAAAAATAATGTATGGTCTATCAATTTATCAAACAATAAATATAACAAAAAATAATCCCCCACAGTACACAGCATAAATAAGTAAATAGTGACTAATGCACAATTATGATTATAGCCATTTATCGTTTATTCATCGTCTACGAAGAACTATGGAGAAAAATTCAATGTAACTAGACTCTTTTCGGCTCAATATGAGTTACTACATAACGTACTTGTAATCTCGTACTGCGTCACAAGTTTCGGTTTTTATTGGGAAAACACTAGAGACGACACAATTTAGTAGCCACATTATAACCAAATTATTTAACTACTCAATCGGTCGTTCTATTAGAGGAAAGTAATTAAATAAGTATTAAACATGGAAAATAACATGACATCACTCTTGGAAAACAGATTTGGAGTTATTACAAACTTATAACAATCCAAATAACAGCCCAAAACTAATAACGTAGGTTTAGATCACATTTAATAAAGTTATAAAATGTTAATGAACAGAGAAACAAAATATTAGAAATAATACATAAATATTCTTGTGATTTTAAATATATTTATAACTCTGACGTATAATATCTGTGATAAAATAGCCCTGTATGGGTAAAACTTTTAACAAAAGATTAGCTGTATGTAATCTGTATATTATACAGGGTGTCTGGTTAGACGAGGGAATCGCTTGGTTACCCATTAAGGTAAACTGCTTTTCACTCGTTTTCCAATCATCCTATATAGGTGCTCTGCAGACTTGAGTCGAACAACACCGAACGACATTTAACTTTTTAACATTAACATATTTTATTATAAGACATCAATATCACGTGTGTGATATGCATTTTTATTCAAGACAACATTTTTGTTATTAAGACTCAGAAATATTATCTGTAATTCATCTGAATCGTGTTTCCAAATTATGAGCAATATTAGGAATGTCGGTTGAACAAGTTTCATCCAAATAAATAAAATACAACATTAATATATATTTATGCTTCGTGGGTCCTTAAATAATTCTCTATCTTTCAATATTAATAAACATAACATTCATGTACATAAAACGCACATTGTCTTTACATTAATTCGTTTGCAAGATTTTAAATATTTGAGTCGAATTTTGTTTATATTTTTAGTATACTTTGAAATACATAATATACCTAATACTGTTTGCGAGGGAGGATAAAAGTACATTAATTTATATGCTACAGAAGCATGTAAATAAGCCATCTGTAAAAAAATGTTAGAATGCCCAAACCTTTACTATAATTTGGTAAGTATGTCTTATATCATAGAAAACATGAAGAAAGGATTTATCTTATTATCACTCAATAATATAGCTCCTAATAAGCTTTTTAAAAGTCAAATACTTATTATGAAAATAAATACAATCTCGTATCGATAACGAAACATTCCTCGTTTTAAAAAAAATTGGCAAACATAGTTTGTGCTACAAAGAAACTTACAAAACCTAACCTACTGAAAATAAATACTAATAAATGATTAGAAATAAGTTGGCAACCCGATTTTTCAAACTTCCCGATCATAAGAACGCAATCCCAACGCTAGCGACAATGTTTCACCTGGAACATGTAAGACTGATTTAAAAAAATACCTCTGGAAATTATAAATGCTTCTCAAAATGCTACATGATTTATCGACATAAAAAAGGGTATTTTGTTTCGTTAATAAATAGTTTCGGTATAGGTAATGATTTCTATTAAATATCAGCTACATTTCACTTGACGCCGATTCAAATCACAATACGAACATTCCCAAGCGAAACAAGTGCCACTCCGCTAGCACCGTTTAAATATACGTAGGACAATGTTCCAAGCTAGTGCCGCACGCGTCGCACGCCTTCGCGTCCCGCTTGTTGACGAGCGTGCAGGCGGGACACTCGCGCCCGCCGGACGTGAGGGGCTGGATCTCCGGGCCCCGCTTCGACTTACCGCACATCTCGCACGCCACGACGATGTCCTTATTCAAGTAGGTGCACGTGGCGCACTCCCACCTAGGCCGGTATACATAAATTAGAAATATTTTAAACATGATATAGATAGGGATTAGAAATCAAGACAGCTGTATTAATCTCTTTCTTTCATAGTAACTTAAGCATTCGCAACTTCTAATTTCCATTCCTTTTCTGGCTACGCGCCTTGTTTACACATGGAAATAGCAATATAGTACAATATTGCAAAGCATCTCAACGTCTGGATTTGTTGGGTAATATCAATCCACATCAGTATTCCGTTAGGGTTTTTACACACATAAGCGGGCCGGCATTGTCGTTCCGGCAGTATTACAAGAAAGCCGACGCGAAGCAATTACTGCATTCAATCGGCTTGTGGCGATCAGGTAGTTTATTCAGGTCAACATATCATTCGGCAATATTTAAAATGAAAAAGCCAGCCCGTAGCAACCACTACCTTACATTCGGATTCATTCGGCTTGTGCCGATCGGGTAGTCATTATGATTAAATTATATGCGGCAGCTGAGCTGTTTGTGACTCCCATACATTCATCTATATAAATTCGACTTCACCGCCTGGCTTTGCCGAGCCGGCCCGCTTATGTGTGTAGCAACCCTTAGTTAGTGGGTTACACGGTCATTCTCTTTTTTTTTGTATACCTATTAAAAAATTGCAAAGCCTTGCTCTTCCTAAAATAAATAAATAAAATAGTAAGTGAGTGAATGATTGAGTGAGTGAGTGAGTGCACTGACCTGTCCCTGCGGTCGGCGGTGGCGGGGCGGCCGGTGTCGGGCGCGGCGGCGGCGCGCGGCGGCGGCGGCGAGCGGCGCGGGTAGTCGGGCTCGTCGAGCGACACTACTAACTGCGCTTTTAGGTCGTAGTTCGGTTGCGGAGGTGCTGTCGAATACAGAACATCATAGTAAGGATGTTCTTAAAATAGTGGCGTGAAGAAGCGACCCAGACACGTTACGATCGCGCCACCGACCCGCGGCAGTCACTGCTAACTTTCATACAATATTTAGTTTAGTTTAAGCACTAAAGAGTGTCGACTGCATCGCTTCGTGATAGAGTTTGAAAATTATTAGTAGTGGCGCGACTGTGGCAAAACATAACGAAAAAGGGCACAACTATTTTTGTTTTGTGAAATCGAGATATAATCATAGTCGGAATCAAAAAAAGGGGCATACATTCAACCAAGAAAATATGTCGGCCCACGAATCGCGAACGAAAAGCGAAACGACGTCTGACGGGTTAAATACCCGAGATATAACCGTACTGTATACAAAACGGCGGCCCAAAAATGTCCCGAAAGTAGCTAGCAAGCACGCGCAGTACCTGCATCGAGAAAATATTATCAACTCTTACTTCACTGTTTAAAATTCGACCTTAATGTACAGTAATACGGTTTTACTTTAAATGCATACGTTCAATAGTTATGACATTTTAGAATGCAACCAGGCTGCAAGCTTGTAAAATTTTATTGCTCTATTCCTAAAAAGAAAAATATTGACTTTAACACCATTAAAATAAGGTCTAATTTCGCATGCGCTCTTTGAAAATCGTAAAATTATTTCATTTGGAATAGAGTTAGGTGGAGTCATTGTCGATGTTATATATATTTTTGGTCGAAAAATTAAGATATTGGCTAGAAATACTCACAGAACGTATAAATAGCTAACTATGAACTATGTTAATTTAATTTTAAGCTGGAAAAGTATGGAAAATGGTATTATTACAATTAAATATCTTTATATTTATACTTTTAAAGAAAAGAAAATAAACTTAACAACGACGACGCGGCTTCATTAGGTCAAATCGACTATGTTCCAACTCCATCCTCTACCTGTCTCTTTTCCAAGCACCGCGAGGGAAAGTGACAGGCTGTACAACCGGCCGTGTGTTTAATTATTTCTTGTTTTTAAAAAACTTAAGTTTCAGCACATTTTAGGACTAACTTTACTACTATTACATTTAATTATCAAACATTGATGTAATACCTACCGGAGATAGGACACCCAACCTTTTTAACCGACTTCAAAAAAGGAGGAGGTTCTCAATTCGTCAGGATCTTTTTTATGTATGTTCAGCGATCATTCGTTACCAGGTAAACCTATTTCAATAGTTCTTTTGTTCGAATACTTTTGGAACGGTCCCATATAAATTTGATCAAGTTCTCATGATGGGATCTATAAGAAAATCCTCAAACATTGCATGAACTCCATACCGCGCCAACTGATTTATGTACCTATGTTGCCCAATATCTTGGGCATTTGTGAACCGATTTTGATGATTCTTTCTTTATTGAATAGCTTAATACTTTAAAGATGGTATATTAAAAAAAAAATTGAAAAAAATTCACCTCTAAGGTGGGAAAATATGGGATGAAATCGGTGTTCAGCCGTTAACTTATGTTTGCACTCAAATGAATCGTTTTGTTGAGGATGTATCACTAAAAGTAGATGAAATAAGTAAATTTTATAAAAAATAAATATACCGACTTCAAAAAACTGAAAAACTAAAAATAATATAATCACATAAGTACCTAGTTAGTCAGGAGACTAACAAACAATCTACACTAGGCACTTTTATTGACATTGAAGGTGCCTTCGATAAAACCAACTTCATTAGCATAAATCAGGCGCTGGTAAACTTCGGAGTTAATCCCACACTCGCTGAAACTATCAACAACATGCTAACACAGAGAGCAATCCGATTTACCGTCAACACCATGACCAGAGGTATAGTTACCAGAGGCTCTCCTTAAGGCGGCGTCCTATCACCCCTATTATGGAACATCGTGGTAGACGAACTCATCCGGAGGCTTAACGGGCGCGGCCTACACACCGTGGGTTACGCGGATGACTTGGCTATCTTAGCCACAGGATGTTCGGACAGCACACTGTGTGATCTCATGAGAACTGGTTTCAAAACAATAGAGTCCTGGTGCAGCAACCACGGCCTCTCGGTCAAACAAACAGCAAAAACGGAACTAATGTTTACACACAAACGAAAGATCAGCAACCTAATGCTGCCTAGGTTGTTTGATACTGACATCTCACTCACAACGGAAGTTAAGTATCTAGGTGTAATACTTGACAGTAAACTTTTATGGAGTAAACACCTGGACCATAAACTAGAAAGAACTTGCACAGCGTTCTTTCAGTGCAAGAAAATGCTAGGTAAAACATGGGGCCTCTCCCCGAAAATCATTAGATGGCTCTACACAACGGTAATCAGACCAACACTAACTTACGGAGCTCTCGTATGGTGGACAAGAACAACACTAACAACAACAAAAACCAAATTACAACGATTTCAAAGACTGGCTTGCTCTGCGATCACAGGCTGCATGAAAAATACACCCACAGTCGCCCTGGAGATACTACTTGATCTGCGCCCACTCGATCTTCTAATTCAGCAGGAAGCGGCAATGAGTGCAATCAGGCTGCAAAACCTAGGCCTATGGGGCAATTGCAGGATACATCTATCCTGAACCAAGCAATAACGGACCAGCCGCTATTGATGGCACCAATCGACAAGACTCCTAGCAAATACCTAACACAAAAACTATACAAGATAAAACCATTTGAGACTGAGAAGGTCCACTCAGGCATCGCGGGAGCCCGTATTACACTGACGGCTCGAAAACTGAGAAGGGCACAGGCGCAGGAGTACACTCTTTAGATCTCAACATTAACATAAGCATGACACACAAAGCTAGGCCCACAAAGCTCCATCTTCCAATGCGAATGTGTAGCTATCAACGAAGCTGCCAACGCCATAGCCAGACGAGAAATTACCGACCTTAACATTCGGATACTCTCTGACAGCATGGCAGTGCTAAAAGCCCTTGACAGCTACACCAGCAACTCAAAACTCGTATACGAATGCTATCTATCCCTGCAAAAGATTGCTACAGCCAACAAGGTAACACTGCAGTGGATAAATCCTTAGGCCGTTGCCTAAGGATTTACTATGACCTTTTATCTACTGCAGACGCCGCAGATGAGTTGGCGAGGAGAGGTTCGGACATGGTCACTGAGGGGCCACTCCCAATTCTCCCTCTACCATACTCCCAACTGCGCACCTGGATCAGAAACCGCACACTATCACAACAAAATAAACGTTGGGCACTGAGTACTGCATGCAGGCAATCAAAGCTAACTCTTCCAGAGGTCACGCCCAGATTGACTCGAGGTATACTCAGCCTCGAAAGACAAAACCTGCGAATAATCGTGGGCACAGTGACCGGTCACTGTCTCCTAAACAAACACCTCTTCACCATAGGTAACACAGACAGCCCTCTCTGTAGGGCATGTGTCACTACAGACGAAACTGCCAACCACGTAGTCCTGGAATGTGAGGCGGTTGCATCACAACGTAATGAAATCCTTGACAACCCACGAAACTTCTGCGCTTCTGGGCGGAGCTAGGCTGGTTATATCCGTAACCATCATACCCCTACGCACAAAGGACCGAATTTGAGTCTAAAAGCGGAAAAGGGAGTCCATTCTCATACTCATACTCGAGTACCTAATCAGTTACTTTTGGAGTCGGTGCATACCAAAACATTCAAACTCTCATCGGAGGTACTTGTGTTTATATTATTTTTATCTTTTCAGTTTTTTGAAGTCGGTTTACTTTTTTTAAATAATTTGAGTTGTTAAAGTATTTTTTTGCATTTTTTTACGACGCACTTCGACGAAGAAGTGCTTAAGCAGAGATTAAGCACTTCTTTTTCTGGTCATGTTTTGAGCGCTGGCGGTGTATCTAGGGTATTTAATATCGTTGTTACGACGGCAGATTTGATGGCTGAAGACTATTGGCGGAATCTTGCTTTATACTATTTATAAGTACTTACATTGTATTGGTTTAGTAACCGACAAAAGTGGATTAGAACAAGGAACTCTAACGAGCTTCGCAATCACTAAATTCATTGGCCAATTTGAATTTGGTAAATCACATGCATCGACTAGGTAGTTATTATTGTTAATTTCTTACCACTGGTCGTTTTAGAACTGTGCGCGCTACTGTGTACGCCATTCTCCACGGGTTTGGCGGGCTTCGCCGGCCGGTCCAACTCCGCAGCCACGTGCTTCGTCGGCTTCCGCACCTTCTTCACTTCCGCCGCGCTCGGCACAGACCCGTTCATAGAACTCTGCTGCTTTATCACCTCCTTCCGATCTTTTACGTCCTTCTTAGTTAACAGTTTCACTTTGTCCGGCGCCACCTTCGTGGTAATCAGCGCGTCGGACTTGGGATTCCCTATAGGCTCCAATTTCTTAGGCTTTCGCTCGTCCATCTGCTTCCTCGCCAGCTGCTTCGCTCGCTTCATCTCTTGCTCCTGCTTCAACCTCATCAAGTTCTCGTTGACTTTAGCCGTTCGATACGCGTCCTCGTCGTACGATCGATCTACATTTAACGCGTGTAGACCGTCTTCCAAATCCAGGGTCGTCGGTTGATACTTCACCCGCCGGTCCTCCCGGTCCAACCGATCCAGAGTCCGCGAGTCCCGGTCCAGGGACGACGAGTACCGGCTCCGAGCGTCCCCGTCCTGCTCCTTGCTCGACAGGTTCCTGAACACGTAGTCCCAGCTCTCGTAGGTGCCCATCCCGTCCTCCCTCGCCTTGCTCAGCGCCGGCTGCGTGTCGGACCGCGGCAGGCTCGGCAGCGACACGTCACTGAAACCCGACTTCGACGTGCTATTCCTTCTAGAACTCTCCTGCTTGCTTCTCCTATGATTCCGCTCGTCGTCCCGATGTCTGTCGAAGCGTCCGTTCTCGTAGACCGACGGGGAGTCGAGCTCGATGAGCTGGCCGGTCGGCACGGAGGGGTACCTGCCGTACTGCGCCGCGGGGGGGTAGCCGTTGAGGGGAACGTTGGTCGCGTGCTTGATGGGTGCGTAGACCGGGGTGGGGATCATGTAGGGGGCCTGCACCGGGTAGTAGTAGGGCACGCCGTAGGGGGTCATCACGATTCGGTCGGTGAGGGTGACGGGAACGTCGGCGTGCATGTGGTGGGGCGGGGGGAGGGGGTACACGAGCGGCGGCGTCAGCGCGTACGAGGGGTGCGGGGGAAACGCGGGGGGCGCGGGGGGCGCGGCGAAGGGCGGCTCGGCGAAGTGCGCGTGCGCGGCGGGGCCGGCGTAGCGCGCGTCCACTAGCCTGCTCCGCTGGTGCAGGTCCGTCACCGTCACCGGTATGTTCGAATATATTTCCGAGGAACCTGAAACAATTAATAAGAATAAATATAATTCTACTTGAACAGATAACAAAACAACATACGCCATGGAACCAGACAGGCATCTTAACACTGGATTTCGTGGACACTCGGTCGCGGCAGTGTGTAGTGTGTAGTGGGCGAGTAGAGGGCGCACATACCGTCGAGGCTGGCGGCGGCGAGGCGCGCGGCGGCGGCGTGGGGCGCGGCAGTGTGTACTGTGTAGTGGGCGAGTAGAGGGCGCACATACCGTCGAGGCTGGCGGCGGCGAGGCGCGCGGCGGCGGCGTGGGGCGCGGCAGTGTGTACTGTGTAGTGGGCGAGTAGAGGGCGCACATACCGTCGAGGCTGGCGGCGGCGAGGCGCGCGGCGGCGGCGTGGGGCGCGGCAGTGTGTACTGTGTAGTGGGCGAGTAGAGGGCGCACATACCGTCGAGGCTGGCGGCGGCGAGGCGCGCGGCGGCGGCGTGGGGCGCGGCAGTGTGTACTGTGTAGTGGGCGAGTAGAGGGCGCACATACCGTCGAGGCTGGCGGCGGCGAGGCGCGCGGCGGCGGCGTGGGGCGCGGCAGTGTGTACTGTGTAGTGGGCGAGTAGAGGGCGCACATACCGTCGAGGCTGGCGGCGGCGAGGCGCGCGGCGGCGGCGTGGGGCGCGGCAGTGTGTACTGTGTAGTGGGCGAGTAGAGGGCGCACATACCGTCGAGGCTGGCGGCGGCGAGGCGCGCGGCGGCGGCGTGGGGCGCGGCAGTGTGTACTGTGTAGTGGGCGAGTAGAGGGCGCACATACCGTCGAGGCTGGCGGCGGCGAGGCGCGCGGCGGCGGCGTGGGGCGCGGCAGTGTGTACTGTGTAGTGGGCGAGTAGAGGGCGCACATACCGTCGAGGCTGGCGGCGGCGAGGCGCGCGGCGGCGGCGTGGGGCGCGGCAGTGTGTACTGTGTAGTGGGCGAGTAGAGGGCGCACATACCGTCGAGGCTGGCGGCGGCGAGGCGCGCGGCGGCGGCGTGGGGCGCGGCAGTGTGTACTGTGTAGTGGGCGAGTAGAGGGCGCACATACCGTCGAGGCTGGCGGCGGCGAGGCGCGCGGCGGCGGCGTGGGGCGCGGCAGTGTGTACTGTGTAGTGGGCGAGTAGAGGGCGCACATACCGTCGAGGCTGGCGGCGGCGAGGCGCGCGGCGGCGGCGTGGGGCGCGGCAGTGTGTACTGTGTAGTGGGCGAGTAGAGGGCGCACATACCGTCGAGGCTGGCGGCGGCGAGGCGCGCGGCGGCGGCGTGGGGCGCGGCAGTGTGTACTGTGTAGTGGGCGAGTAGAGGGCGCACATACCGTCGAGGCTGGCGGCGGCGAGGCGCGCGGCGGCGGCGTGGGGCGCGGCAGTGTGTACTGTGTAGTGGGCGAGTAGAGGGCGCACATACCGTCGAGGCTGGCGGCGGCGAGGCGCGCGGCGGCGGCGTGGGGCGCGGCAGTGTGTACTGTGTAGTGGGCGAGTAGAGGGCGCACATACCGTCGAGGCTGGCGGCGGCGAGGCGCGCGGCGGCGGCGTGGGGCGCGGCAGTGTGTACTGTGTAGTGGGCGAGTAGAGGGCGCACATACCGTCGAGGCTGGCGGCGGCGAGGCGCGCGGCGGCGGCGTGGGGCGCGGCGGCGGCTGCGGCGCGCTCGCGACACACCTGCGCCCACGACACGCGCGCGCCCCGACTCCACACCGCCTCCCAGATGTGAGACATTATCTAAAACAATACGGCCTACATGTTACGAACCACCATGGATAGGATTGTAAATACTTTTCGAGTAGTTCTATACAGAGAGGATAAATATCGTTTCTATCCTTTAAACTGGGGAGCTGAACTGAACACCTGAATCGGCACAACCGCGCGAGCACCGGTGGCCACGGTGTTACGGCCCGTTCGTAAGTATAAGTCAGTAATCTATGTATAAAGTAGTCGCTGCTACACGAAGGCGAACGTACACATGTTGTGAAGCAAGAATGTTCACGTGTGAAATAAATTTTAAAAAATGAAATGGTGCAATGATTTAAGTGAACCATGTAAGAAGAAGGGATTGCATACCGGAATTCCGGAATTTCGTAACTCCGCTATTTCGGATTTTTTTTTCCGATATTTCAACTCCAGAATTTATTATATTTTTAAGTTTTTATGAAGTTTAAGTATTTAAATAGTTTATACACAACGTGCAATTCTTAAACTAATGTCAGGAAAGCCTTTTAGATACCCAACAAATAATCTGAAATGATGATGATGATGATGAAATGAGGCAGCTGTATGTCCTTAACGCTTGCTTATCCGTACATAGATCTGCAGTACATATCACGAGGTTTCCCGAACGCTGCCCAACTGAGTTAGATTCGTCTTGTTTAGAATATGTATTATAAAATGATTTCGTTAAAAAGAGAATAGTAAAAATAAATGTTTAACTGTTCATCTAATAAAAGACTTAAAATATAAAGTAAGACTAATGTTGCAATAAACAGGCGATATTTTTTTTACTTATTCCGGAACCAGTTTTGGAATTCCGGAGTTGTGTGCCTAATATCGTAAATCAGTACTGGAGATGAAAGCTATGCGATATTGCAAGCCCTAGTAGGTACACATGATTGTACCACGAGAAACCGTAGCGGCGCGTAAACCTATTTAGTGAGAGCTGAACTAGAGAGAGCCTACTGAACACGTTATGGTACATACCTGACACTCGCACTGGGCGACGAGTGCATCCCTGGAGATCGCGGCGACCATATCGGGGCATATGGGCGCGTCTAGCGTGAGCCGGCCCGCGCCCGCCGGCTTGTAGCCCATCGCGTGCAGCAGCGTCTCAGCGCCCACCATATTCGCCTCCACCTCGTGCTTGAAGTAGCCGCAGTATAGCTGCAAATGTCACACAGTTAAAGCTTTGACTACACAGATCACCAGGGAGTATTTCAAGATTGAGTAAACATATCCACATTAAAGCATCTAGCTTCTAGCTCGTTTCTGGCTATACTATTTTGATTACATAAATAAAAAAGTAGAACAGAATTTTAATATTATGTCGCACGCAGCCAACTGTTTACAATAGCCGTTTAATTGCACGGCCTAGCCTTTAGCCCTTTCATTGAACCGCGTCATTCAACCACACGCCTAAATATCAAATAGCCGAATGGCTGAACACAACGTTCAACAGTACAGCTAGACGGCTGCGACATTTATATGATAGATTGTTCATACACAAGGTATTAATTTCAATAAGTAGCATTTAACATTTGAAAATAATCAAGAGCACGAAAATTTTAGTTACAATACTGAGGCACACTGAGGGGTGCGATAGACAATTGACGGCAGATTGCCTTTTGACTCAACCCCTGCCGCGCCGCCCATATACCCAGGAGGTGAGCCCTTGCGCATACATAGACAATACGGCTCTCAATTCTACTAGTACATGGGTTTACTTCGTTTTTTTGACAACACACAATTTTATTAAGTCTCAAATCTAATAGTAATTATTATCAACCATGTAACAATAGGTACCAGACAGACAACTATGATTAACAAATTGATAGTCAAATGACTTACCCGTATAACCTTGTACTCCTTCCGCCAGGGTTGTGCCAGCAAGTTGCCAGCGTACCGCGCCAGCGCGGCCCAGCCCAGGCCCGCGCGGTAGGCGCTGAACTCAGGCAGCTCGTTGATGGTGCGCTGGAACACCTTGCTCGTCTCCGGCAGGCCGAACTTGCACTCGTGAGGTACTAGCGACAGGTACTCTATGATGTAATCTACGAAAGACAATAGCAAGAGAATAAGAACAATTAAGTTTTGCAACGCGAATTGCCCTTTGAGATTTTACGAGAGCGAGTCTGTGAGTAAATAAATGATTTAAAATTTCATTTGAAAATTGAAATTGGAAACTTTTATACAGTAAAAATAACACTGAGGAAACTATGTAACATTTATCAATCATCATCATCTACCTACATGCTACACATATTTACTCTACACTACACTCAAGCTAGCAACACTCGTCATCAGCCTTTGGAAGTCTACTGCTAGCAGCTCCGCAACTTTGACTAGGTCGTCAGTCCACCGGGTGGGGGCTGCCTACGCTGCTTCTTCCAAATCATGGTCGCCACTCAGAACCTTTCTTCCCCAACGGTTGTCAGTTCTGCGACCGATGTGGCCTACCTATTACCAATTTAGCTTTGCAATTCGAAGAGCTATGTAAGTACTATGTATGTATGCTACACTGTTAATGCTAAATTTATATTATAATCTTAACTTTCATCGTATTGCAAATATTCATATTTGCATGTGAGAAGTCAGCTTATAATGGAAATGTAGCTTTAAGTGATGCTGCTCTACAATGTGTACAACTATTTCTATACATTTTTTACTAACGCTAGACTGTCTGTCCTCTACGCCCTATTAAACGCCTTTTACGTACTACGCATTAAATACGCCACCATAGCGCCGACAGCGGACTAATGTACGTCACACCTGCCCTGGCATCTCGACGCTTACCCTCCAGCTTCTTCTGCTGCAGCTTCCCCAGGCCGTCGTCGCACTCGAGGTAGCTGTAGCGCGCGTCCTCGATGCGACGCCACAGCGCCGGCAGCCGAATGATGACGTCACAGCCACCCCATCATTTGTCGAGACTTACCCTCCAGCTTCTTCTTCTGCTGCAGTTTCTCCGGGCTGTCGTCGGTCTCGAGGTAGCTGTAGTGCGCGTCCTCGATGCGCCGCCACAGCGCCGGCAGCCGCTCGCGCAGCGCCGCATCGCCCATGCCCGCCGCGCACGTCATTACCATCACACTGGCACTACACTACGTGTCAACTGCAATAGACATAATAACATCAGATCAGATCAAATCCAGATCCAGTCCAATAATTATTACATTATTTTATTATGTATAAATATATTAAACTCGAGTATGAGACTTGTCAAAGATAGCTGATTAGGTATGTTTGTAATATTATTTTTAGGTTTTTAGTGTTTGTGAAATTGTATTTTTTTAAATATAAAACTGATATTTTAGTCGTAATAAAAAAAAAAATAAGACGATTCTGTTAATCAAAAAACCATAATTGTTAAAATTGTTGTGTAAACCATTTTTGCTGCTTGCTTGCTGGCACAACCATTAAATCCTATCCTATCCATTAAGCCCAATGCTCCTACGGACAAAAGTTATTCATATTCATTTATTGCGTCATTCATAAGTGTACATTAAGGTGTTATTTTGTAACAATTAAGTAATTGTAAGGTACAATTACTGTTGCTGCTGCTACTATAAGCTTTCTGTCATCACTAAGGGCAGCTTTTTGATAAATAAGAAACACGTAATGTACTACACACACGAACGAGACAAGTATTGCTATGTAGTTATGGCACCCGTCTTTATAATGCCTTGCTTCCTCTACTCGCCTGTACTAGCTCTCGGTAATGACATTACGCCTTTATCACTCTATATTATTTCATTATTTGATTTTCTTGTCTCTTGTAGCAATAACATCTTGCTGTTATACGCCTAATTGTTGTGGTAACGTAGAATGACTTATATTCTTTTTAGGCGAAACCAAAACTAGCCGTAGACATAATTGTAGTTTAATAAGAATGAAAGTCTCAACACTTCGTAACTCGCAATCACAGAAACATCACTTTAATCTCCACTAAACGATAATCAATAAATAACAAAAAAAGACCTTACAAAAATAGTACAATAACGAAGTTACCCGCACTTTAAATGCGCTATTTATAAATTGAACCAATTAACAAAGTAAACAATGCTGGAACGGAAGATAAAACATAAACGGCCGGTATGCACTAAAATCGTACACAAATCGAATAATGGTTCAGTGTTCACGCGACAATATTGACTGGTGATTGGTATCCATGCCTACACGGATTGTTATCAAACAAAGGATGAAAATACGAAATGCAACGAACCAAGTAAATAGGTGTGGAGTTACCCAATGAGGGTCATGTGCGAAATATCAACTATTGGACCGTGAAGAGTACAATAAAGCGATGTGACTCATACATTTGTTCAGCATGTCGCCGGTATTTTATTCATTCAATTGCCGTTGTCTATTAGTCACCATTGAAATTAAATGATACGTAAACATTTGATAGCAAAGCCAGCACTGTTCGATTATAAAATATAGGAGCACAGATTAATCCGGGTGTACCAGTCTTTACGCTCAGCTGAGGTTCTCAGTGTCCACATCTTTCATTCCTTCTAAATTTACTACCGAGCACTTATTGGCTAGTGATATGTCACCTAACACCTTTAATTTACGAATATTTAAAGTACTTTTTTACAGTAGTTTACGGCACACGTTTCCTGCCCATTGGCAACAGTTTCGTGGCTGGCTTGCCAGTTTTCGTATGTGTGCCACCTTATACGAAAACTGTTAAGCCAGCTGCCTGCCAGCCTGCTGTTTTGTACATTAAGCCATTGCTTAACATATTGCATGTTTTAATAAAATTAACAAAAATCATTTATTCATTTAGGACAGAAAATTGCCACATATGAATTAGTAGTTAGTAATTAGTCTACCTTAATTTGATTACAACAAGCTATCAGAGCCTACAGAGGCACCCTTATGGTCAACTCGGTTAGGTTCGCCCTCCCTAGGTCAGGTCCGCGTGGAATGGTCTTAGTTCCCAGACTAGTCAGTAACGCAGCCTGTGTCCACGCAAGTGCACCCACTAGTCGGGTTCCCTGAGCATTAAGTACGGTCCTAGCGCGCGAATTAGTTCGTGGCCCGGATTTGGGCAAGTCGAAGTATTCGATAGCCGGCCGCTTTAGGCCTTCCGCACTGGCCAATCTGTATAGGCCAACAGCTTTAGTCCATTTAAAAAAAATTACAGTTCCCAAACATATTTTCTAAATTGGCTCGGGTCTAGTGTGCTTGGAGACGCTTCAGGTAAAGTCGTACCTCGTAACGTCGTAAACACATTGTCGCGTATTTCGTTGGTGAAATCAAACCACCACTGCTGTTGAACTCAATATATTTGAAGTTACCAAAACGATAAGGATCTTAGAAAAATCACAATACTTGTGCAATTTAAAGGCGTACAGCGCCATCTAGTTTAAAGTATAGAACTATAATTAGATTGACAACGTAAAAACATAACTATTTTTATTTAGCCTTTTACAACATAATATGGCTTTATTTATGTATCTATTTAACAGTAAATTTAGTGCCATGTGGCCATTGCTAATAATTAGTGGAGAAAGTTATAAAGTTCACATTCAACTTATGTTATTAAACATCCTGGCCACCAAAAGGACACCGTCCTTTTATACAAATAATATACATCCACATAATACATATATGTCAGAATTTAGGTAACAATGAGTAAACTGCCTATATAGCCCACAGCTTAGAAAAACACCCTTAATACTTAACTTAATATTAAATAAACTCACTAACTGCTAAGACATGCAAATATAACCCCTATTATTAAACAAAAAAAAACTTTAGTAACTTTTGGTAAAAAACATAGTTTATTACATGGTCGTTTACAAATACCATTTTTAGTTTTAAGAGTGACGACCCGAGTTATGTCATCCTTTCCTGGATGTTTTTCAATAATCTTTCCTAACAACCATTTAGCTGGAGGAAGGTTATGATCTATTATTACAACTATATCATTAATGTTGGGCTCTGCCCTTTTAGTAAACCATTTATATCTATTGTTTAAAGTCACCAAATATTCATCTGACCATTTTCGCCAGAAGTCATTAACCATTTTTTGAGTAAGCTTCCATCTCTGAAGGCCAGATAACGAAGTTTCAGAATAGTCTACATCTGGTACAGTAACCAATGGTTCTCCAACTAAAAAATGACCTGGTGTTAACGGCATTGGGTCATCTGGATTATCGCTCAGAGCAGATATCGGACGAGAATTTAAGCATGCTTCTATTTGGGTCAAGACCGTCGTTATTTCCTCGAACGTAAGTGTTGCGTCTCCAATCACTCTTTTGAGATGCTTCTTTGTGGACCGAATACCAGCCTCCCACAGGCCTCCAAAGTTAGGCGCATGGGGAGGTATGAAATGCCACGTTATGCCTTCGTTGTTAAGTAAATGTACAATTTCATTTGGCAGCTGAGATTTGGCCTGGTTAAACATCTCTCGTAGTTCCTTGTCAGCTCCAACGAAATTAGTACCATTGTCGCTGTACAATGTTTGGCAACGACCTCTTCGGGAAATAAATCTTCTAAAGGCGGCAATAAAACTGGTTGCAGTCAAGTCTGATACAGCTTCCAAGTGGATCGCCTTAGTGGACATACAAATGAAAAGGCATATGTAGCCCTTGTAGACCTTTGATCCTCTTCCAGGGGAAAATCTTATATTAATATGACCAGTAAAGTCAACTCCTGATGATTTAAATGGTTTATCGGGTGTTAATCTAGCCCTAGGAAGTTCACCCATGAATTGTTGATTGTTGTTTTGGCGTGAGTATCGAACACAAGTGACACACTCTCGGTAACATTTTTTAACCTTTTCTCTGACACGAATAATCCAAAACTTGCTCCTTAAAAAATTCATCATAAGCTGAGGCCCGCCATGGAGTGTCCTATGATGAGCATCCAAAACTAGTAACTTAGTGAGATGGGATTCACTAGGCACAATTATAGGGTGTTTTTTGTCAAAGGGCTCCGAAGACTGATCAATGCGGCCGCCTACTCTTAACAATCCATTACCATCAAGAATTGGACTAAGAGCGTGCAGCTTGCTTCCTTTTGTAACAAATCCTGTTCCAGATTTTATTTGTTTAATATCTGCCTCAAAATATAATTCTTGAGTTGCCTTTAGACACCTGTTCAATGTTTCATTTATCTCATTGACTGTAACGGTCTGATTTATCTCTCTGCTTGATTTAGGCTCCTTTAGTTTTAATAGTTTTCTGCAATAAGATAAAACTCTCAACATCTTCGTAAGATTAGAAAACCGGATCCATATAAAATCTTCCGTCAAATGAACTACGGTTGTCAGGGCCTTAATAGGCCTTTCTTCCTGATTAGTGCTGAATTCCAAGTCAGTTTCATAAACATGCATGTCGTGTATACTTCTGGGACCATGCCACCACAGGTCATGCTCGATTAATTCCCCTACTGATATGCCTCTTGACGCACAATCGGCAGGGTTTTGGTCTGTGGTTATATGGTTCCATTGGTCACAATCCAGCACGGTTAAGATCTCTGAGACTCTATTGCTGACAAACGTATTCCACCGACTAGGCTCTCCTCTTAGCCAGGCAAGAACTACCATAGAGTCGGACCACGCAACCCATTTGTCTTTAGGAATCTTTAATATTTGCGCCACTTCAAATATTAATTTTGCACCAAGTAGTGCCTCACACAACTCCAATCTTGGTATAGATATCTCTTTTTCAATTGGTGCGACCTTTGTTTTAGCTGTCACGATATTCATATAACTATTGCCATTATTATCTTTCGTTTTAATATAAACGACTGCAGCATAGGCGGCCTGAGAAGCGTCAGCAACCACATGCAACTCAACGGAATCGTCCTTGTTTTTATTCAGCCACCGAGGAATGAAAACATGTTTTACATTGTTAAGATCATCTCTAAATTGAAACCACTCTTTTAAAAGCTCAGCTGGCAGAATATCGTCCCAATTCATGCCGGACTTCCACAATTTCTGCATGAAGATTTTAGCTGTAATCAAAACAGGTGCAATCCAACCAATGGGATCATAGAGCCTTGCTATATCTGATAACGCTTTGCGTTTTGTTACAGGCTCACCGATATCTTGCAAGTGATACGTATACCCAAATTTATCATCATTTTTATTCCAAGAAATCCCTAAAACCTTAATTGTGTCGTTGATTTTAAAGGTGAATGATTCATTGGAGCTCTGTTTCTCTTTCTCTATGTACCTTAGCAAGTCTTGACTATTACTGCACCATTTTTGTAGTTCAAATCCCCCTTCTCTCATTAGTTTGATCATTTCATTGTAAATTTCTATGGCTTCATTCTCAGTCTCACATCCAGTTAACAAGTCATCCATGTAGTAATCTTTGAGTGTTATTTTCGCAGCTACTGGATATTTTGACTGTTCATCTTTAGCTAGTTGCTGTAGAGATTTTACCGCTAAGTATGGTGCACAAGCCGTTCCAAAGGTAAGTGTCAACAGCTTATAATGGTCAATAGGTTGCTCTGGGTTAGGACGCCATAAAATTCTCTGAAAATCCACATCCTCTCTACTTACGACGACCTGCCGATACATCTGTTTTATGTCGGCGACGATACAAAACTGATGTGTTCTCCACCGCATTAAGATGTGACGCAAATCTTGTTGCAGTTTAGGTCCCACCATCAATGAATCATTCAAGGAAACGTGGTTGACACCCTTACAAGATGCATCAAACACAACTCTGACCTTGGTCGTTTCTTTATTTTCTTTCACCACGGCGTGGTGCGGAAGGTAGATGGCGTAAGGATATCCTACCTCCCATGGTTCCTTAATTTGCTCCATGTGATTTTGTTCTAGATAGTCAGATAGAACACTAGCATATTCCAAGCGTAATACTGAATCTTTCTTTAGTTTTTTTTCTAATAACTGAAATCTCTTTGACGCAATTTCCCTTGATTTTCCGTATACACATTTTGGGTCTGACTCTCTAAATGGTAATCGTACTACATATCGACCTTCGTTATTTCTAGTAGTTGTACTCTCATAAATTTCTTCACATTTTTTCTCTTCCTTGGTAAGTTTCTTTTCAATTAGATCTGGTTCTCTTTCAATTTCCCAAAATTGTTTTAAAAGGTCGTCTCCCTTTACTTGTAGATGTAGGTTTATTATCCTGGGACTTGGTTCATCTTGTTGACTAACTCTACCTGATAGAACCCAGCCTAACTGAGTATTTTGTGCAACTGGACCACCGGGTGATGGATGTTTCAACAGGCCACTAAGTATTATTTGACTGTACGCTTCAACACCCAAAATTATATGTATTTTACCAGGAGAACCGTAATGAGGATCTGCTAAAGGTAAGTTCTCAAGATCTGGCCAGTTCAGAATGGAAGTTTTGCTCGATGGAAGGAATGAAGTCAATGAAGTTAAAACAAATGCATTTACTGAAATAGAAAAGTCAGGATTATGTAGCGACTCTAACTCAAATTGTACAATGTTCTTAGTTCTAAGTTTACCGTCACCTACTCCTGTCACTAAACCATTAACTGGAATCCGTTTAAGACCTAATGATTGGACAGTACACTCGGTTACAAAAGAAGCTTCGGAGCCTTGATCGATTAATATTCGCGCAGTTTGAGAGTAGCCATTTGTTGACTTGACTTTGACTAATGCCGTAGCTAATAACACCTTACCTTGATGCTCTTCTTTAGCAAAATGAGCTACTACCCTTTTCTCATAAGGTGCACTTTGCGGAACGTCGACTGGACTCGAAGGTTGCTCACTACTCGCAGTTGGTGCCTCAATAGGCACTTGATGTTCACTCCTCTCGAAATGCAGCAGGGTGTGATGTCTTCTGCCACACCGGCGACAGCATGTAGCCTGGTGACAGCTCTTTACATTGTGGGTGGATGAAAAACAATTGAAGCAAAGTCTCTTTGATTGTATAAACTCGGATCTCTCTTCAGGAGACTTGCTGGCAAATTGCTTACATTGGTATAATAAATGTTGGTTTGAACAAAATACGCAGACTTTATTATTTTCCTTTTTATCCTCTTGTACAGCTGAGTGGAAAGTTTTCTGATTTGTGACTTGTTTAGTACTCGTATGTGTGTTATGTGCCGGTTTCACACTTTGTTTGATTCCGCTTATCATTTCTAGGGTTCTGAATCTCATCTCCAAAAATTTTACAAGTTGATCCCACGTTGGAAAGTCGTCAGATGTTGATCGACTAATTTCAGTCTCCCATAGTCTTCGTGTCTCATAATCTAACTTTGAAATTGTTAAATAGTTTATTATAACATCCCAGGACTCAGTGATAACACCTAAATTTTTCAGGGATTTCAAACACGCTGATGTGGTATCAAGCAGTTGCTTTACAGCAGAAGCAGACTCATTAGGGATGTTTTTTTGTGCAAACAATCGTTTCAGGACTTCATTCGAGTTGTATCGTTTATTATTATATCGACGCGTCAGTTTATTCCAAGCTTCAAGGTAATTGATATCTGTAGTTGATAAGCTTCTTAACAAATTTTCAGGTTCACCTTTTAAACTACTTTTCAGGTAATGAAGCTTCTGTACTGCGCTCAGGTTTAAATTATTATGGATAAGTGAAACAAACATATCATAAAAGCTTTGCCATTCTTCATAAGCACCAGAAAACGAGGGTAATTGAATCTGTGGTAGTTTCACTTCAACCTTCGGATGCACACTTTGTCCTTCTAAAGTACTGCTTCCTGTAGGACACAGAACACTACCTGTAACTTGTTTCAATGCTTCTTTCATTGTTATTTTGTAATCAGTATAGATGTCTTCCACTGTTTCGTACGAGTCTTCAGTAAAATAGGATAATTTTTCTCTTTTGTCCTTCGTTACTGTGACTACCATCTCATAATGATTATCACTAAATTTCGTCCATAGTAATTCTAGACTCTCCAATCTTGTCTCGATATATAACTGAGTCAATCTCTCTTTAGGCGTTTTCTTATAATTGACATAAGCCCTTTGAATTTGTCCCTGGATTTCTTCTTGTTGCAGCAAATTATTCTCCATAGTTGAAACAATTTAATTTTGTGTGTTGACACTTAAAGAGCAATAGTTCGTAAAATTTTACAAGTCCGGTTAACTAAAATCCGAAAATTTCTAAGTCCCAAATTATGCTCAACACGCTAAGTCCAATCTCCATACAAATTTTCTCAATAATTATTCTAAGTTAATTTACTTTACTGCACAGTACATAAATAGCCGACTCGGCACATCACACTACACTATTTGCACTGAAATCCTGTGTTTTTTCACAAATTATTTAACGCTCGGCACAACACACAACACTGTAATTTTTTCACTTGCACACTGCAGCACTTTATCTCACTACTTTCACTTCCCTGGTTTCGGCACCAGATGTCGCGTATTTCGTTGGTGAAATCAAACCACCACTGCTGTTGAACTCAATTTATTTGAAGTTACCAAAACGAGGATCTTAGAAAAATCACAATACTTGCGCAATTTAAAGGCGTACAGCGCCATCTAGTTTAAAGTATAGAACTATAATTAGATTGACAACGTAAAAACATAACTATTTTTATTTAGCCTTTTACAACATAATATGGCTTTATTTATGTATCTATTTAACAGTAAATTTAGTGCCATGTGGCCATTGCTAATAATTAGTGGAGAAAGTTATAAAGTTCACATTCAACTTATGTTATTAAACACACATAAACGTTAAATTCTTAGTTCAAGATCATGGCACATGGTGTGTTGTCTGACACATAGTTACTTATTTGAACAATTTAAACTATGACCAAATAATGTTTATATTATTTGACAATAACACTGAGATCTGAAGATGGCAAATAGTATAACGTGCTGTGTGTTCCGGCGTGCTAAACTGGGACTTCTAAGTCAAATCGGAAACCCTGTCTCGAAACCTACTTGCGTAATGAGATTACTATACCAAAGTCCTAAAGTTATCGACATCAACGTCATTACCTCTTACAGCAGTGAAGATTTGTAAAGCACTTTCTACTCCAAGATCATAATGGTGATTTGAAAACATGGGGCTTTGTACATCTACAACTACAAATAAGATCTATATTATAACAGTACAACTTTCAGTATCATAAAGTATGCTGTAGAAAGTGTATCCATTGTCCACTGATAACATAACAAAACCATCTAGTAAAGAGTATATAACACTTTTTTTTAAGTAATAAGTTGTAAAATAATAAAAAGATTTTTTACTGTCAGCATAATAGTTTATCAAACTTTTATTTTATTTTTTGCATTTACAATAATGGTTGTTTATTATATCAAAAACTAAAGAAAATATTAATGGACACATGTATTTTACCTAGCCTAACATATGGAAGTCAGACATGGACATATACAAACAAAATAAAAAACAAAATCGCATCATGTCAACGCTCTATGGAGAGAAGTATACTAAAACTGAACAGAATGCAAAAAATCAGAAGTGAAGACATGCAGGCAAAAAACTCACAGATGCTCTTCAGCACGCCTTACAGCTTATGTGGCAATGGGCAGGACATGTCTCGAGATATGTGGATAGAAGATGGTCGCTACAAACAACCAAATGGACAGGACCAGTGGGAAAGAGAAATGTGGGCAGACCACAGAAACGGTGAGCTGACGACATTATTGAAATAGCCGGAGAGAACTGGATGGAATCAGCCCGAGACAGAGAGAAATGGAAGGGAAAAGAGGAGGCTTTTACCCAAAAGAGGTCCGTGCTACAAAACTAATTTAACACACTAACTTAGAGTTTAAGTAAGGAGAAATAACTAACAATACTACCACACATATGAAATATAATATTTTAAAGCACTGAAATAACAAAAAACTTAATTATTGTTATTATATCAAATAAAAAAAATTGATTAGATATTTTTTTCAATTGCCTCTGCTGGGATTCAAACACACAACCTTATGCTATCTGGGAAACTGTGCTTACCGACTGTGCTATGGAGAGCATAGTTTTGTGGGTTTAAATCTAAAGCAGAATAAATTAACCCTTTCCACAAACACTGAACGGTATAGTACAGTTGTTTCATCTGAACTGATTGTTTTAAGTGAAAATATTATCTTTGATAGCATAATAGTAGTATTTTACTGCCTTAGCATATCTTACTTTTGGTTTATATCAAGAAAAAAATTTTTATTTACAGTAAACATACACACATACATAATCATAAACCTTAAATTTTCACTGCAATAAAAGCATCCAATTGTATTTTTTTATTCATTAAAAGCATCCAATTAGAACAGTTTTGCCAACCTTTATATTTATATTTGTTTTTATAAAAAAACAAATATAAATTATGTATGCCCCAGACAACACACCAGTCGGTGTGTCATGTTTTTAAAGTAAGGATTTTGCATCCAAAATGTTTGCAAATTCCATAGGAATTCTAACACAATAATTATCTTGTTCTCTATGAATCAGAGGTACAAAGTATGTAAAAAACTACAGATAAAAAAGGTTTCAAAACATATTAATGTATACAATTCTTCTAAAATTACCTACCCTAGACATGCTGCAAATACACCTATAACTTATTTTATGCCACACATGATTTGTAATAAATTTATTGGCAGATTGAGTTCATTCACTCTGCACAACACCCTGTTATCAGCTGATGTACTGATAATGACACCTAATAGCACAGAAATTATTTTTAAAAGTATCGACATTCATAGAGATAAGATTAGTATCGTAGATAAACAGCCGGAGTGACTTGATACAGGTATATTACAAAAGTTTAGTTTATGCTATAACTGAAATAGTATAGCAACTACTAATTTTAGAATCCTAGAGGCAATTATATAAATAGCTCACTGAAATGTAAATAATTAAATAACTACATTAGTCCTGAGCCTAGTGCCTGTAATAAGAATTTAATTTTATTTAAACAAAATGTATCCTGAGACACAATTCAATAAAATCGAATACAAAGCTATGCATATTTTTTGGAAGACGGCTATACTGAACAGTTGTTAGTATACACAGAGATAGGAAACAAATAGTAATAGTAGCACTACTGTAATTACAATTTCCTATCAATTTAGCAATTTAAAGGCAAATAATAACTTTCCTACTTAAAACACAATATTACTGAATTACTGTGTGGAGGTACACACACTGAGCAGCTGATTAATATTTACAACTTGGAATTGTTCAGGAGCTGTCAAAAAAGAGAGAGCAGGTGCCTTTTTCACGAGTCACGACGTACGCACATCAATCAAAGCGCACATTATACTCGTACAAGAAACTCGCAGGCATTGATTTAAAAAGTAAAGATACGGCTGACAGAATAATTCACATTACACTTTCGCCATACATGACACACTAACGCCATCTATTAGACTCTAATATCATTTGTAAAACCGCATCACAGATGTAACCTTGTCAGAGCAGCTTATAATTAAAGAGGAACTCAGTAAAATAACTTTTCTTATTTTATTTAATATAATATTTAAAGAGTTATCATAGTAAATATGTATAACTTTTTCTTGCTTAAATAAAAATACAACGCCATGTTTCATTATGCCAAGGATCGGTAGAAAATCTACAGTTAAAAACGTAGTTATTTCTATACTACGTTAAAACACACGTTAGTTTGATTTAGATAAATCGAAACTTCAGATATTTTATCATCATAAAACATAATATTTGTACCTATGACATCACCTAAAACTATGATAGTACTCACAGTGTAGAACTAATGCACGCCGCTACAAAGTTATATCGGACATTCGTACGGCAAATGGCGTCGCTTCGTATAATTGACAAGAACGATAAAAAAATATTAAAGTAATGTAAATAATTAATATCAAATTTATGATTTACCGGTGAAATGTAATATTAGAATTATTTTTGGTGAACTTTCTGTCGTAATTGACACAATTCTTAAAAGAACATCCAGGCATAATATTTTTTCTTAGGACACAGACTCCCGATGACAGCCGACCACTGACTACGTCACTACGGCCCTAGGTAGGGTCAGAGTAGGGCCCAGTTATAGGCAACAGCCTGACGTGCGGTCCGCCCTGTCCTTACGAAGTAATATATAAGTCAATGCTCGCAGGGTACTTACACATTTAAGCAAAAAATATGCTAATGACCATCACTCCCACGCGACGACTGCTAGTTTCAAAGTTAGTTTCACCTAACCCGATTGCTTGTTTTCGAATTCTACAAATAATAATGCAAAATCTTACCAAACAGGAAGAAAATCTTTTCCTGGATGTCAAAATTTATTTCGATGCACCGAATGTAGAGCGGACAAAAATAGTACAACCAAGTTACCAGTCGATAAGTTATCGAATATATTTTATAACCACATATTCTATTCACCTTTTCTGTTCATATCCAATAATTCAAGATGACGAAAACTTTATCTTGAAGAAATAATCACAAAAGAAAAATAGTAAAACAAAATTTTGGAAACCTTGTTTTGACGTTTGGTCACAGATTAGACAAGTATTATTTTACTCTTTGGATTAGACAGAGTACGGTTTGATGACATAATTGGCAAAGCAGCCAAAGACAAATAAAACATACAATCAAAGATAAAAAATCACTGTCAATAATTTGACAGCAAAATGACAATCGTCTTGTCTTATAATGTCTACGAGATTAACTTTCTGAACTGAGACTTCCAGCGTTGCCAGAATGTTACTTTTGTAACATTTTACGTTACTTTTGACCCTCTTATGTTACCTCTACGACATAAAATGTTACTTTTACGTTACTTTTAGAACTAGGTACTGAAGTATTTATTTTTATATATTTTTCAGAAAATAACTATTATTGTGAAACGTCTTGCTGACGAAGATTTGCAAAAAAAAATTCGTTAATTATGAAATATAATGAAAGCTAAACTTACACTAAGATAATGTTACTTTTCTCGTAAAAATGTTACTTTTCAAGATGTCTTGTGTTATTTTTTATTTTATTTTTATTTATACTTAATTGCACATCTAAAAATTTTTGTACAAATGGCGGACTCAATGCCAAGAAGCATTCTCTACCAGTCAACCTGTGATCAAACAGAGAAATACAGGCGGTGCAGCAAGAAAAATATATATACACCACTACTTTTTAAGTATATCTAAAAAAAAATGGGGGTATCAGAACACGTTACTGAACATATCTGTGCAGTTAAAAGTTTTAAAAAAAAAATTGGTTGTTTGTAAAGTAGGTTTACGATCGAGATGTTTACGTGATAACGTCTTATTGGTGATATAATTTTTTGGGAAGTAAGGAATTAATGAAGATAACAATTTTTTCAAATTTTAAATTACATCTATCGTTTTATTCACACTTTTGATGATAAATTTCGGGTGTAAAATGACAAGTTTACTTATTCGACTATGATATACATTTTTCTTCATACATTATATGAATATAATTATAATTATATTATATTATTTATTTATTTTGTTTCACTGTTAAACATTCAACGAAAACTTAACCGCACGAGAAAATCTCCATTCGTTTGTATGCCGCTAGAGTGAGAGAGACGGAAGATCGGTCCACTCACTCGAACGCTATGCCAGCCTCCGCTCGTGAGGATTCCGCGTGACAAGTTTCACGGAATGACTGGCAACGCTCGAGATGAGACGGGAGATCGGTCCGTCTCTCTCTCGTTATACCTGCGATCGCGCTCGTGAGGTTTTGGTGTGACACAAGTCTCTGAACATGTCACCCGACTAAAACGATTTTAAAGACGTTATCACGTCAAAATGTCCTTAAATTTTTTTAAGGATACTTATTTTAACTATTGTGGGAGGGGCAAGGGTGTGAGCGAGAGGGCATGTATGTACGCTATCGTGGTGATTTTACGCGCGACTAATGAATGAGATTCAAAGTATTCAAACGCACAGTCTAAAATTTTGTCCAAATTATGGGACACAAATAAACCTTAATAACTTAATTACATATGTAAATTTTTAACTTTTAACTGCACATATATAGTTAGTTAAGGGTAGAGATACGCTCTTTACTTTTTTAGATATAGTTAAAAAGTAGTGGTGTATATACACGCTAACATTACATACTTAATAAATAGGTATAAATATATATGATTATCAATTATATACATATACATACACATACATAATATAGTACACAGAGCAAATGAAAGATAAATTATTAGATCAGAGATTTTCGATTATATGCTTAGAGCTTTCTTAAAAGTAAATTTGGACTTAGATTTCCTAATATTGGTGGGAAGTCGATTCCAGAGTCGTATAGCTGTGAGGGTGAAAGAGTTGGACATAAAGCCAGAAGTGTGAAGTGGGGTAAGTAGTTGGAGGGTATTTTTTAATAAATGTTTTATTACATTTTAGTTATGTTTGATAATTTTAATTGATAAACTATGATGTCGGCTAGTCAATAAAGAAAAAAGAATGAAAAAAGATGTAAAAACTTAGGAAATATCTTTAAAAAACTGCAGCACGTCACGCGTATTTACTAAAAAAAATTAAAAAATCATTAAAAAAAAACCAAAGGCCGTAAGTCCCAAATATAAAAGAAATTATCCTTAATTTTGTACAAATATTCAAAAAATTTCGGGCAGTCACTTATCCCCGGGACACATTGTATATATATAATGGCAAATAAAGTTTATTTCATTGATTTTATTATTTATATATATTTTTAATTTAATATTCCGACGAATTGAGAACCTCCTCCTCCTTCATAGTGCTAGGTGCAACGGGAAGTACCTTATAAATTTTTAATTCCTTAAGAGTGTCGAAATATACTTTTTATTTTTCAGCATAAACTCTTTTTTTACGTTAACAGAAGTTTATTTTTTTCACACCGTCAAGGGACCGTTGACCTGAGTATAAAGTTTACATCAACTCAATACATGCTCGATACCTTTACCCTTTCCCGAGATAAAGGGTCTTGAAAGACATACGGACGGACAGACAGACGGACAACAAAGTGATTCTAAAAGGGTTCCGTTTTTTCCTTTTGAGGTAAGAAACCCTAAAAATCGCTGTACTAACAGGTTGAACGTGTTTACTTTTTTACTTATTTGCAATGATTCAATCCAGTTCGGCCCATGGTACGGCCTAGGCCTAACTAGTAAGCCTTAAAGTATTCAGGCCAAACTGGAATATCTTGAGCTAAACTAGTACTTATATCCTGGTACGCTTAAGATGAATCGGTTTGGCCTAGGAAAAACACCAATTTGGTTGTACTGATTTCGGGTTTGGCCGGTAACATTTAAAAATTAAAGAATCTGGGCCGGCGTATACATACAATGCAACAGTATAAAACTGCAACTCTTCAATGGAGGCTACATAATCTTTAATTCTAAGATTTTTTGCTTTCATCTTGTAAAATAAATTTCATTTAAATAAAATAAACAGTTAAATTTTTTTTTTTTGCTAATTATATATACGTAATTTTACTTGGACGGACGGATTGAACGGATAAGCAAGCTGAAGTGGCAGTGGGCGGGGCACATAGCACGTAGAACTGACGGCCGATGGGGCAGAAAGGTTCTGGAATGGAGGCCACGTACCGGCAAGCGCAGCGTAGGACGTCCACCTACAAGGTGGACAGACGACCTGGTAAAGGTTGCAGGAAGCCGCTGGATGTGAGCCGCTTTCAACCGGCCAATCTGGAAGTTACTGGGGGAGGCCTATGTTCAGCAGTGGACGTCCTATGGCTGAAATGATGATGAATTTTACTTGATTAGTGATTATTTATGAACATGGTATTATATACTTTGAAATCAAGAAAAGTCTAGTGCCGTGGCCGTGAACGTGACACATCTGCCACGAGCACACGTTCGCCACACGTGTGAATTTGCATAGAAACACAAACTTGTGCTCTTTGAGTATTTAAAGCTTGTGCTATATCTACTTTATGGAGGTAGGTCCTCCATAAAGTTGTGGAATTGATATATGAAAAATGTTACAAAGTAGCAGAGCGTGCGTGTTCTTCTGTTCTGGGGTTACATATGCCTTTTTATTAGACAGTTGCGTCATGTTTGCCAATTTTTTGTCACATTGACATTTTGTTACATTTTATTGAATTAATTCTTTGCTGGTAATTTAAAAATCTTTTTCCGTCTTTATTAAAACCATGGTGAAATATATTTTGTTTGTAGATGTTTTGAGGCAAGAAGAAATCGAAACATTCTATGAGGTTGGGTGACTGATATTTACTTACATAAAATTAAACCTACGTATTCTTAGACAACGCTACGCTCAGTGCCAAACCCCAGCTATGATAATGGCCAACTCTCCGTTAAATTATTAAAATTTGAAACTGATGAGTGATCATAGCAAAACGACAGACAAATGTTTATAAATTCATTAGTCGCCGTGGTTAGGGGCTAGATATATGCACAAGGGAAGAAACATGTTTCACTATGATCCGATTCCATAATTATGATCCGCATGACACTAAAAAGGCCTAAATGCATTTTTCTGTTTTTTTTTTTGAGCATTACATATTACTCTGTCTTATAATTGTTTTACAAAATCAAATTTTAAATAAAGCTTGAAGCAATTAAAATTATTAAAATTATCGATTAAGTTGACGTAGATTCATAAACGTATTTAAGTTTGTTTATCCGTTATCTAGTCACAAGAGTACAAGCTTTGCTAAAATTTGGTTTAGATAATTAGTGTGATTTTGAAAAAAATGCAAGTACTTAATAAATTTTATGATTCCAATTGCTAATAAGTGGTAAAACCGATCATTTTACCCATGCGTATTCTGCGAAGAAAATAACAGTTTACATTGTTCATGGAGTAGTCTACCAGACAAGTACCTAGCAGTGAACAATCAAAACAAACTTGGTAGGTATTTATGGTCAATCATATTTTTATTGTTCCAGATATGTCAAAAGCATCGGGAATTTTATAGAGGATATGCTGAATCCTATCATCCTTTGACTTACTTCCGTGAACCAACGTACATGGGACAGTGTCCTCAAGAAATGTCACAGTAAGTAGTACTACTATCTTTAAGGCTGAGATTTCTGTTCTTTATCATAATTAATATCATATTTAACTTATTAATATTTATTTTTTAATTTTTCAGGGTATATCTTAGCTTCCCTGCCTTCCACATAAAATATAAGGCCCCGCCTATCTTACCACCAAGTACAGGACGTACAATTCCATTTCCACAATTGCCTAATCGCTCGTTGGCACCACGTTATAATAAACCAGCGTGTAAAGCGTTCATAAGATAAATTTATAATTTGTAAATAAATACTTTGTTTTTAAATGGGTTATCTTTTGTTTGATTAATCAAGTAATTTATTCAAATCATTAAATATTTAAAACTGTTGGTATCCATTTAGTTAGTTTCAACCATGCAATGATGCGTGCATGCATGGAACTGGTAGCAAGGTAGGTACTTATTTTTATGCGTAACGCGGTGAGCCATCCCAGTACATATTTTCAACTTAAAATTAAAAATCTAAACTGATAATAGACTCTAAGCTTTCATAATAATAGGTCAATTTTGTAGTAACTTCCATTAAAGTTATGAGGCTGTTTATTTTATGCATAAATGCACAGTTCATAGAGATTTAACTGCAAGAAAAAAATTCGCAGAATCCTTCTACTTTTAAAAAAAAAACTGATTCATCGAAATTTTGCAAAAATTCATTAAAAAAAAATCGTAACTTGAAAACTACGAAAAATCGTAGAACATACTTAAGGGTGATTTAGATACCTCTCAACAATAGGCACCTAAAAAAATATTTTGGACGTTACTTTTCTGGCCACCTTGTATATTACTTGATCATGTACCTATGTTTTGTAGAAGTAGCATCAACATTCTACCTTCATGGCCGTAACTAGCCCTTTAAGAATCCCAGTGCAAACCATTGATCAAATAAAAAAACTACTTTATAGTGCAAGCCTACTTGAAACTGCGCCCATGCATCATGCATGACCCAAAATATTGTATGGTTTAGACATTTCTGTGCCCTTTCTTATTCACGTAAATTTATTTAACCCTGTAACCGGTATCACACCGGGAGATATAACATCTCCCTGCCTTACGCCGCGCTGCAGAGGAATCGCCGTCGCGCTCTGCTCCTGTACTTGGACCGCAATACTTCAGTAAGGCGTTATCCCCTTTCTTGAAGAAGAGCACTACCACAATTCTGTTCCATGCCTCCGGCGTTATTCCCTCGAGCAAGACGGAGTTGAAGAGTCTCTAAAGTACAGTTTTATTTATTTATTTATTAGGAAACACAACAGCTTTATTTTAACAATCATGCTTAAATGAAAATCTTGCAAAAAACACTTAGCCAATAACAGAGTTTCACAACGTTGATTATGTTGTCGAGGTGTAACTGTACTAGATAAATAGGTATACAAATAGTGCAGTGATTAGCATATTATGAGTGTTAAATTTATTTTAAATACTAATTTTAAGTTTTAAGTTGAATTGGCAGCAGTTATTGAATGAGGCAAGTTGATGATTGATTTTGAAAAAATAAACTAATAGAATTATACCATTATTATTCATTTAAATAGAATTTATATTTTGAGGTTTATATACATAAATACATTAAGATATATATTCATATGCACCTGTACCACCACTGGTTAAATTAAAGCTAATAACGGTATTTTATTTAACAGCAACGTTGAAATAGAAAACTTACCAATTATTCATGTGTGTGTACTATACTTTATGGCATAGACAATAATTTGACAAATGACGGTCACTGATCGATCAAGTCATAGCAAAGAGTAAAATAATACTCATAGTATTACTTGTTCAGTGCACAACAGTAGCGCGGCGCCAAATTTAAAATTATCACACTACAAAATTTGCAGATAAATTTTAGTTAATTAAATCAAAATGGATATTTTATTCGTGGACAATGGGCGACAAGATGAAATTGAAACATTTTATGATGTGAGTCACTTACGCAGTTTTCTTTTATCATTATTCTTAAGTAAAATTGTAATATTTTTTTGGTGTTATTCTACACACATCTACATGCCAATAATCTCTGATTTTAGGCTAGTCAACGTCATAGAGATTACTACAGAGGCTATCCTAAGGCGTACCATCCCTTGCTCTATTTTAGAGAACCTGTTATCATTGGACAGTGTCCACCAGACATGACACCGTAAGTGCAGTTCATAGTTTTTTGAATTTCCAAAATGCAAGTTACAAACATAGACAGGGACAGTTAAACCTGAGTTAATATTTTCCTCAACAGGACATACCTCAACTTTCCTACGTACAACGTGAAATACAAGCAGCCGTTAGTTCTTCCTAGCTCCACAGGCCGCACGAGCGGCCTGCCTGCACTGCCCGACCGCACTCTCGCAGGCCGGTTTAACAAAGCCGCTTGTAAACTCTTTGTAAGATAAATACGATAGGTCTTTAGGATTTTATGAATACCGCAGTTGAATGAAGGAAACTTTACTAGGAATCAATAAGAAAGAATACGCAGGATAAAAATATATTTTAACTAATGTAACATACTTAGTTCATCACAAACGCATCAATAAATGTTGGCACCATGCAACTTAACAAGTTTTACCTACTACCTATTACCTATTTATAATCTGAAATAAAATGATGTTTCAAATTCAGTTATTCTTGACATCATGTACTTAAATTCAGATAACCCGATGGTTTTGCTTTCGTCCATATTTATTTCTTCCAGAATCTGAAATTAATATTGATATTTGATTAGTTATGTACAGACAGCGGCAGGTCAACCTACCTAAAAAGTTAAAGGTCACATTGAATTGATTTTCAACTTTAAGTCCGACGCGTAGAGATTAATATCAATTGATAAAATTTGACGCTTTGTGGTAGGTTGACGTGCTGTTGTCTGTACATACGGTTAATATCAGGTCCTATAATTCTTTTAAAAGTACGTAATCAGTTGCTGATAATTAATAAGTACCATGGGGGTAAAGAATAATTATGTACGTATGTATTAGTTATTTTCTGCCGATTTCGAAAAAATAGGTACCTACACCCGTGCTTGAGTAACAATTTATATGCGAGTGTCCGACGCTTTGTTCAATCTTGTCACATTAATTACGCTATTGAATCAAATTTGAAAACTGCATCCTGACGCTAAGTCACGTCTTTAGTCATCATCCTGTACACAGGGTGTTATTAAAAACTACTCAACACTATTAAATGGTAACTTACAACTTGAGCAATCTTTTCCTTGGAGCACTTGTCGATAAATCGGTCGCCACTTGCGGGGTTGGCCGATGTTAGGCGATCTATGATTTCGCACACATCACCAGCGGAGATCTGATTATCTTCGTCTAAATCTGATATGAAACATTTTTGAACGAAAACAGTTATAAAATATGCATAATTTTAACAAGTTTAAGCCTTATAAGAAAAACTTATGCAAATAGCGACTCCCTTACCGAAAATCCTAAAAGCCCACGTAGCTTTTACTTCTAGTGGACAGTCGGCGCTCATGACAGAACATAAGTCCAGCAAGTCTTCAAATGAAAAACAATCATCCTGCTTGGATGAAAACACCCGGAAAATGCGGTCGCTGAACGGGTTATTCTGGAAATTCACCCAAACATACCTTCCTGATAAGATACCTACTTAGAACTTACTTATTAACCGACTTCAAAAAAGGAGGAGGTTCTCAATTCGTCGGAACCTTTTTTGTATGTATGTTCAGCGATCATTCGTTACTACGTTGACCGATTTCGATAATTATTTTTTTGTTTGAAAGGTAATACTTTCAGAATGGTCCTATATAAATTTGGTTAAATTCTGATGATAGGATCTATAAGAAAATCATTAAACATTGCATGAACTCCGTACCACGCGAACTGATTTTGGTATCTATCTTACCTAATATCTTTGCCAAATGTAAACCGATTTTGATGATTCTTTTTTTAATGAATAGCTTATACTTCAAAGATACTTTAATAATAAATTTCTGAAAAAAAATTACCCATAAGGGTGGAAAAATAGGAAATGAAATCGTTGTTCAGCAGTTAAATTATGTTTGTACTCGTAAGATTTGTTTTGATTAGGATTTATCACTAAAGTAGATGAAATAAGTTAATTTTATTTAAAAAAAACCGACTTCAAAAAACTAAAACGCTAAAAATAATCTTAACACTTAAGTACCTAATCAGTTTTAGCGTTTTAGTTTTTTGACGTCGGTTTTTTTAAATAAAATTATTACTTCCAAAAAAATCGACCACCTTATGTGGGAAACGAACACACGTCACTTCGCTATCGGATGACTGCTCCCCTAACTGAGCAAACGAGCACGTTTAGTTAGTCTGATGGAATTCTTTTAAATATTTCGCCGTAAGCCAGATTTTTCTCATCATGTTTCGATTTCAAGGAAGTACCTTTACGTAATAGTGTAGTAGATACCATTTAAAAATTTTACAGCATAAACATATGCTGTTGGCAGAAGGCCTTATATGGCGTCATGATCCTGCTGCGCTACAGACTAGTCTGTGAACGCAGACCAGACCATGCAGTTCCAATCTAGTGGGCCCGATCGAAGTAGAACTAGCTGGCCTAGCTACCTCAACTACTATAAGTACCTACACTCTGTTCGACGTGGAAATCAAACAAGTTTCATTTTACACATCCATAATAAGGGTTGTTAGACTTAATCACCTACTCATTATACATATAATTTACTTACCTTGAAGACACCGAACTTATTTGATATATCTTCCCTAGAGAATCTGTGATGATAATCAGTCTCAAGTTTTACTGGATCGATCGAATTGAACTTTTTCATCAAACTGTAAGTTATAATATGAACACGATTTAAAAAGGAAATCCTGTCTACTATAGTTTTTTATATGTATCATTTCAAAATAAATAAGACTGCTTACTGCAAAATTTCTCCTTTTTTCAAATAAGTCAAATTTGTGTAATCTTCTAAGAGATCTTCGGTCAGACCGGGATAACTTTGCGAACTACCCATATTTTAATGGTACAAAAATACTTATTATATTACTAAATGCTATAGAACAATAGACACAAATGATTGTTTTTAAATGGAGCTTTATCTAATCTGATGGCTCACAATAATTGAGTTTGATAAGCACTAGCCGGAATCGGAATGCAGATTGCGGAATACTAATTAAAGGGACTTGTTTTGATCGACTATGTATTATTAAGGAAGTGAAGGTAAAAGAAAAGAAACATTTCTTAGGAAAAAAATAATTTATTATGAATTTATTTACTTACAACACCTGAGATCAAGCTCAGCAATAGCAACGTTTTCACTACATCAATACAAAAAGACACACTTTTCACTTAAATTATTAAAGAACTATCGCCCGTGAACATTTAATTATTCGTATTTTAAATGTTCTATGGACGGCAGTATTATTATTGGGCATTTCAATCAAGCCAAAAGCGAGACGTACTTGACATTCTATGTTCTAACAATTTGTTAATTAGTTCTTGCAATTCATTAACTAGTTACGTGTGCGTACGACTAAACACTGTCGCAAACAACATGTACAGCCAACAGCATAACACTAATTTCTTCTAATGATTTATTTTCAAAGAGCATAATATATCACAGCGATTTGCGAGTGAGAGAGAGAGCTCGAAGCGAGAAAGGATCACACGTGCACTCCGCGTTTTGCAAACAGTTTTGTCAGGATCCACGGCGCTATTCGCGGCATACACTCGCGGCCGGCAAGACCCTACGCTTTTCGTTGCAAACTTGTTTGAATTCACTCGCAACCCGCCAATAAGATACCGCTCTTATAGCGTTTAGTTGTGAAAATTTGGGATTTTCTGATAGTTTAGAAGAGCTGACTGTACACGTCTAATAATCTGCCAGTTCCTAGAAAACCCAGGCACAATAGAAAACGATTGTTATGTAACTAGCACCAAAGGTATAAGTAAAGCTCACACTTTTCCTTAAATTGCGAGAACTGCACAATTAACAAAGTGGTCATTCCATTATGGTCTTTTACTATTTGCTAAGTCATGCACCACAAAATAAAACTATAAGACAAAACAAGGAAGAGCACAACAACCCACGTCAATAGACTAATATCATTTCAATGCAAGATATCGAGAGAAGTTATTGGCTATAAAAGTGATTCTTACTTTATTAATAATATTTATGTCAGTGCAAATAAAAGAGTTATTATAACCTAAGGAAATTTCTCTAAGTAATCAATCCAGTAATCATTGCAAGTATTTACAGAGCCTACTTTAGTAAAAACAAATGATTAATTAGATTATAAAGTTTCACCTTATATGAAGATAAAAGCCTACAAAATCAGTGAAAATCAACTTTTAACACATCACCTTTTCGGAAAGTCAACATTGTCAAAGCTTATTTGTCTTCGAGCTCTCATTTTAGCTGCTTCTTCGAAGGAAGGCATGGAATTGGACCTGAACATACCCAGGCTGCTTTTGTCTAACATGCTAAGACCACTGCTACTACTTGAGCTCGTGTCAATATTTACTAACTTATCTTGTAGAATATTTTTCGAGTTACTTCTAGGTTGATCCTGTTTTATCTGACCAGCGTTACAGGTGTTCTCTTTTATTTTAGATGTGAAGGTACTAGTTGTGGCTTGTTTTGCTCTCAATTGCTGATAAGCACTAGCTGATATGTAACCAGTCACTTTGCTATTCGATTCGTTAGCTAGTTTCGTTTTTTCCTCCTCGAAACAATCTTCGACAGTGCGACCTTGGATGATCGGAAATGCGTAAAGGCGGGCGATTCTGCGGAATAAGGGTTCATGGTAAGATACTTTACATGAAACAATGATTTTAAAATTTATATAACGTTTATGTTTCAACTGATGAACGGGTTTGGATGGAATTTGGAACAGAATAGGCCTAACCTGAAACAGGCTACTTTTTGACCTGGCATGGCGTGCATAATGCCATTTTCGTTTGCCGTCTGTTCATTTTCTATATATCTAAAACAAAGTCGGGTTAGTTACACCATTTATAAGTCAAGAACGGGTGGAACGATTTTTATGATTTTTGATTTGTTGGATTTGTCTCTGCCCCGAATAGCAGATCTAATAAAACATCAGAAAAATTCACGAAAAAAAAAAACGAATGAAAAGGCGGTACGAAGTTCGCCGGGACAGCTAGTTTAAAAGAATAATAAAATACACCGGGTAATAAATCATTCTGCTAATATAATTGTTTTCTTAAAACCATTTTACCCGAGCAAAAAACAGTTTCGAAGAAGTCGCAACAAAGTTTTTGGAATTGGATTGGAAAGGATTACATGAACCGCCATTGGAGGTCGTCCAGTCGTATGAGCCCGGCAGCTTAGAGACTCGATCCCGATTTTACCGAAATTGGATGGTAAAAGTGAAGGTTGCTACAATTCTGTGCAGTACACGTGTAGTAGGTAATGCGACACTTCTTTTTTACGTATTTTCCCGACATTTCGGTCTACTTGCATAGATAGGCCGTGGTAACGGGATGATGCAACTAGGCTGAAACGTCGGGAAAATCAATTAGTAAAAACAGGTATGTGTTGCATTAAACCTGTGTATAGTGTTAGTTTAACAAATACAACAAGACAGTTAAAAATGTTGTTTCTGATTTCTGTAACACAAGTGCTCATTAAAGCTACTTATCATAGGATCAGAGTAATCTATGTGATGTTATCCATTATTTATTTATTTATGAAGATTGCTACCCTACTCACTCAGTTTGTACTACGTGGACCTAACACACCAGCTGTTAACCTACCAGTGATATTGAACAGGCTAAAAGTATGTAGTATCTGAATCGAGCCAACACTCACTTGAGCAAACTGTCCGAGGTGGAGACGTTGGGGGTGGCGTACCGCGCGGCGTGCGGCGCCAGCGTCAGCAGCTTGCGCGTGAGCCGCGCCAGCGCCGACGCCTTCTCGCGGAAGCCCGGCGACGACATCACCCAGCCGTGCACGCGCAGCGCCACCGACACCGCCCATAGGAGTTTCTGAAACGAGCCGCGCCGTTTTAAACCTTGTTGACAGGGCCGTTTGATAAGAGCGAACACGCCGATTTACGGAGAAAAATAAAAACTCGACGTGCCGAGACCGCATGGACGTAGCTAGGGGGCGAGACCCACTCTAGGGACCTTTTTGCCCACCATAGAATGCACTATTATTTATTACTAGGTGTCAGTACTCAGCGAGCTATGCAGAGGTGGAGTAAACGGGTTCTCGAGTGGAGACCGCGCTTTGGCAAACGTAGTGTAGGTACGGTAGTACTATTAGGTATTCTGTGGTGCCCCCCAGCTCGATGGATCGACGACATTAGGAAGACGGCTTGACAAAAAATCTCTCGCTTTTCGATCGTGCTCTGTGGCACTCTTTGGGGGAGGCTTACGTCCAGCAGCGGACTGCAATAGGCTGACATGATGATGATGATGAGGTGTCATTTATGATCTCTTGTTAAATTATGGTTAGTTTAGCTGGATGGCTACCCCCAAGGGCATATCAGCCTGGACTGGGTCTATGCCGACCAATGATAATTTTTCTGATCTCATGAAGTATATTGTGTGTAATGTTAAATTTAATGTAAATATTTATCTAGATAACTCTACCGCGTTTTATTAACTTGCATTGCGTTGAGCGATTCGCGCGAGCGAGACAGGCCTTTACTTAGCTGAAGAATAAATGTAATTAACACCATAAAATTGGCTGTCACAGAGTATCATTTACATGCCCCAAAGTTAAGAACAGACTGTTTAAGGATAGATAAAGTAGAGCATTTATACATTTTCTCGCGCTCGCTTCATTATCATAGTCATGTAAGCCATAGGACGTCTACTGCTGACCATAGGCCTTCCCTAGTGAATTCCAGATACTATCTGCCCTACCCACTACTACCTGAGCTTGCTAATCCGCTGGGGTATGTCAGCAGCTTTTGTTCGTTTACGGATCCCCTCATTTCTGATTCGATCTCGCAAAGAAATACCGAGCATAGCCCTTTCCATAGAGAGTACAGTTACTTATAGAAGGTGTCGGGTATAGATACATTTCGAATTCGTTAATAAATCACACTCAGATTGTTTTTTATTTTTATTGGTTTTACGAATTTTGCAGGCATTAAAATTGTATTGTATAAATTATACATTATTTATCAAAAAATAATAACAACAAATGAAATGTCAGCTTCAAAACTCTCTAAGAAAGAGAATGTTTCTATTTTTATTTGCCTATAAATGTCTTATCTTTTGCATACAGTAACGAGCTACCAAAGTGGGTGACCTAGATACCATGTACATACTTGTAAAAAGTGTAAATAGTGCTGAGTATAGCCTATACGTAATATGTAAGACTTGCTTACTTAACCAAAACAGATCTAAGTGGACCTAAAATAAATGTTCAAACTCACCTGTTTATGATTTTCATTTAGCTCAGCCATATTTTTGTTGATGAAACTTTCAGAGGCTCGCCTACTGAAGAAATTGGATTGGGAGTTACCCATTGAGTCTCCACCAAAAGACAAACTCTTAGCGATCTTACTGCGACTGGTCTCCGGCGCGTCATCCAACGCGTCGCGCTTTCTCTTTAGGAACTGGTCACTTTGCGATCCGTCAGCACTCTTAGTTTCGGCCATAACAGGAGACCCAAACAGTGCTCTTTTTGATTTCATAGCCTGTGCGGGCACAGAGCAACTTGCAGCTGTGGGAACACCTCTTCTATGTTCTGGACTGATGAAGAGTGCTCTTTTCAAAGTTTCACGAGTTGGCTGTGATTTTGTCATGGCATCTGTATCCATGAGAAGCCTCCTCATCGACTTCTTGCGACTGGAGCCCCCGCTGTGCGTCTTGGGTGTCTTTGCCGGGGTCTTCTTGCCTGGTGTCTTGCGTACGGGCGTCTTTTTACCTGGTGTGCGCCTCTTCCTAGGACTCCTTCTCTCAGATGTGTTTATCAGCTTTCTGTGTGGGAAGAAACTTGAAAAAATGTTTTGTCAGATTAGTGTGAAAGAGAATCAATACATAAATCATTATGATAGGAAGTAAAATTATTTGTACGAGAAATGTAGTTACTCATTCATTAGTTATCAAATTTGTATCTTCAATACTCAATTTTTAAGTGAAATTGTCCTAAAACATAGGATACTTACTTCTTATCAATGAGCACCATCTTTGGGGCCGAGGACAGTGCTTTCTCGTTGATGGTGGCTGCGCTGCAAAACATCTGTCGCCGGCGAGCCAGGTGGGATAACCGACGCCCTGGGGATTTTGCCTGAGCTAGCCTGAAATTTTAACAGAATAATTGCATTCTCTTGGTAAAATTAAGAAATTTAAATTGATATTTATTTGTTGAATAGGATATTATTGTAAATAAAATAAATATGCAACACCAATTGTAATGGACTTTACAAGTAATGATTCATAGTCTCATGGTATGAGACACTGGTCTATGGTATGGTACGACAGCTTTAGTAATTACCTCAATGCTTTTCGTTTACTAGCACTGCTGGGTGACTGCATCCCTCCTGAGTGGACACTGACACTCGAGTCAGTCTCTGCACCAACAAACCTCTCGCCGTAGCGCAGAGCCAGTGATTCGAATTTCTCTGAATATTTAGTAAGGTTATAGCTGAAACAAGGAGTTCAAATTGATTCATTTGAATATTCAGACAAAAATACCATTATTGTATGAACCTATTAAACATAATCATCTGATTAAAAAAAAACAAAAATTAAACTAATCTAATGATCTTATTATGACCACATAAAATAGTGTTACTGCTAATGATGAGCAAAAATAAAGTAAATTACTAATTAGGTAATTATTTTAATGACATTGTTTTTACAAAACTTTAGCTGATAATATTATGTTGCATACTCTAAAATGTAATGCACAAAAATGCAGCAAATATGAATATACTTACTATACATCATAATATCTGCATTTTAACACCTCAGGCCATGGAGCCTCTTTTGCTTCAATCTCTGAGCCCATCTTAAGATCTATTGTTTTATCACTAACACTAGTATCCAATTCTGAATCAGATTTTGTACTTTCTTTGGACAATAAACTGGGCCTTCCAGTATAAGAAGTTGTGTTCTTTAGAGTCAGATCTTGTGTTGTTTCTTGCACTGGTTCAATGACCCCTAAATCAGTAGGAACATGGACAAATGAAACTCTTTTAGTAGGAGTGGTGTTTGCTTCAATAGTGTTTAGCTTCTCATCACCAGTGAATGCAGGCAGAAAACAGTAGTATTTCTTGAGCATTTGAGTAACATCAGTTTTTAGCACTGTTACAGATGGTGGTGGTAATACTCCTTGAAGAACATGCTAAAAACACATGTTTATTATCATTAAGTAACCTAAAAGATACATATCTATCTAGGTATATACATAAAACAATGTCGGGTTAGTTACACCATTTATAAGTCAAGAACGGCCAAACCGTTTTTATGATCTTTGATTTGTTGAATTTATCTCTGTCCTGTATAGCAGAATAACTATAAAAACTTCGAAAAAATTACGAAAATAAATGAAGGTGGTACAAAGGATCACCAGGACAGCTAGTATATTATAAAAGATACTTGATGCCAAGAACTAATAACTTAAGATTTTACAATAGCTATTATACACCCCACAAATAAAAATATTATATAATACAGATTTGAAACCAAAATAGAAAATGAGTACTAACCTCACATTTCCTGACCTTCTTCTTATCACAAGCTTCAAAGTCTTTGAGAAAACTCCAAAAGGGTTCAGAGGCAGTGACTGGGATCTCGTCTTCACCATCGGAAAACATGTCAGGAGATCTGACCCCACTGTCGAAGGAAGCCTCAAGGGACGAGTAACTCTGTTCAGAATTCCACTTACTGCTCCTATCTTCGTTATGAGCTTGACACATTTTGTTACCATTAAGTTCTTCATACTGGGAGTCCCCTGTACTCTCAGTGGCTCTATCTAGACAATTCTTTTCATAAGAGCTTTGATCATCAGATACACTACTCAGTCTGTTATCGGAACTAGAAGCCACATCATCATTCCTACTCAAAACATATTCTGAATTATGATCATTAGACTTATCATCTAAGTTAACTAATCCACTATTTGAACTTAGGGCAGTCAGAGGGTCCACTATGGGTTTTAGTTTCTGAATATGTTTTATGGTGCCATTGAAAGTCAGTTCACTTATAGGCAATTTAAACACACTCTCGGAAGGTCTCACGTCACGGAACAGAGGAACACTGTCGACAGCATTGTTACTGTTCTCCATTGTTGAGGTTATAAAAATTGGTTGTTTAAAAGTTTCAGATTTAGAGTCTTCCGACAAAACTGGGGCATCAATAGCTTCAAACTTATCATTCAAGGTACAATGGTCAGCTGTGGTCGACGAATTATCGAGCAACGACGGTGCCTGAGAAGTGCACGGTGAGTCAACTTTGGTGCAGTTATCGACGTCCAAGTAAACTTCTTTATCCGCGTTGTCGCATGGAGCTGAATGTAACAAATTGTACTCAAGTTCAGCAGATTCGGGCTGCTTATCTAATAATAAGTTTGTTTTGCCAACAGCTGACAAATAAATGTTACCTCTACTGTTAGAATTGTCGTAATAACCGTTTAGAGGTGATGGGTGATCCGTCTGGTCTAATAAATTGTTGTCTTCACCAAAGTTATCCACAACATTAAAACTTCTTAAATAGCGCTCATACAAAGAAAAACTATCGCTCAGTGAGTGACGATTTGATTCTTCGAGGGATTCCATTACCGATTCATTTTGTACGTCGTGGTTTCGAAAAATGTTGTTTAGACAAAAAACACTAATAATTACTCTATATAAATTGCATTAAATCACTGTTATTCACTAATTATTACTTAATTTTAATTAATCTTGAAGATGCACGACGCGCCATCGCCATCAGCACAGATTATTATATGTCTATAAAGACATCAGTCACAGAGCAATTAGTTAACTTTGCCATCAGCAGTGTTGCCAGATTCATAGGTTAGAATTATCGTAGTTTTGCTGAAAAATTATCGTGTTTTTATCGCAACCCCAGTTCACAAAATTATTGTTTTTGTAACTATCGAATCTAGAAAATAACAGAATATACGGCTGAAAAGTTTAAATCTTGTTACTACCCACTTCTTTACTTTTTAAAATAACAAGTTTTTGTTAACTGAACTAAAGTACTCACTACACCAGTATTCAAGTGAACCGGTTTTTCTCGTCATGATGACTGACACCAAACTGACAGTGACAATTCACCCTTTTCAAAACTGTCAAATCTTACGCTGACAAGAGTCGATCTCTTTTTTAGAGCAAAGAAATTAAATTCACTATCGTGCTGTCAGAGTCAGACTGTCCTAATAAACGTAAAATTTGTTCAAATACACGGATTAAAATGATTTCCTAAAGTTATCTCCAACTGAGCAAAATATCGTGGATTATCGTAGATTTATCGTGCGATAATTAATTATTTTTTCTGTGGAATTACACTCAAAAATATCGTGGATCTAGGATAATTATCGCACGTCTGGCAGCACTGGCCATCAGTAAAGTTAATTGCTCTGTGGCCAGCAGATTACCGGTGACAGATGGCGGCGGACGCGGCTCCGGACTCGTCTTGACATTGTAAGGTCAAGCACTGCCATTGGTCTATCCTTCAGACAACTTCCACCAGTCCAAGGATCGACCAATCGCAGCGTTTGACCTTACAATGTCAAGACGAGTCCAGAGCCGCGTCCGCCGCCATCTGTCACCGGTATAAGACGTACTTTGTCTAATCTGTGTTCTGTACAGCTCAACTCAGCTCAGCTGTCAAAAGTGTGTTTGTCAAGATTTGGCTGTATGGCTGTACTGTACCATTGCCTTTCCCTTTGTGGATAAATATTACTACTACTGTCAAAAGTCAAAAGTGTAGGTGTCATTTGACGAAAGAATTCATTCAATCAAGAATAATTGTTTTTAATTTTCATATAATTTAACGTATCGTAAAATATGTTACCTTGCTATAAAATATTGACTATTATTTTAATTAAATAAGGCAATTAAAAATATCGCTCCTTGTCTCCAAAAGGCTGTAAAAAATCACCGGCTAATTTTGGTTTATAAATCTTGAGTGGTAAAAAATCTACTTCTTTCAAATAATAATTATCTGTGCTTCATTTAAGAGCGGGATTTCTGGCAATAAAGTGTCTATTCATAGTATCAGGTAAATAATTTTGTTGTAATAAACGTAGGTAGATTAAAGTTTATGCCGCTTTAAATGACAATGTATTTCTGTTAATGTAGATAAATATAGTCACAATCATTGACTTATGTCCCTATCATTTAATAAATATACCATTTATATATAAAATTCAACAAATTGCTTCAAATATTTTTAGTGTAAATTGTAAATCTTATCAACCTTAACAGCACATCGAACTCAAAGGTTTAAATAGTTGGTTACGGGACTTACACAAATGTATGTATTACAATCAAATTACTAGCTCAATATTAAATTGAATTAGTGAAGTTTAATAACTATACTTTTAGTATACTTTATTTATTTATTTATTTATGGACAGCTAACAAGACATACACCTACATTAGCACAAATACAATAACATATAAACATGTTTACAGTGTTGCCTTAATTAAAAGCTGCCACGACATGTATAATTATCTGCGTGGAAGCGACGTATATAAGCCAGCAATCCAATATAACGCCCTCCAGACTATATCTGAAAATTATCTCGGATACAAATGTAAGGGTGGTTAAAAATCAGATTGCTGCCTGATATCGCGTATTACAAATATACACTAGAAAACAAAAGAATACTTAATTTATTAGGTCATTATTGCCAATAGTTTAATGTTTGAATGCCTAGTTTTTATTTTTGTTAATATTGGTAACTATAATAAAGTAGGAATCAATACATTTAGAGGTAACAAGATCTGTTTCTATACCTCCTTATTTTCATGTCGGGTAAATATGCCTGGTTTTAAAACAGAATACATAAATTACAGCATTTACCTGAAATAAAATTCTTATGATTTGATAATCTATTTATGATATAGATATATATAGATATCTTATGTATAAATCATTAAGAAAAAAGAAAGCATTATAATTTTTTATTGGTGTAAATAATGTTTATATAGAGAACAACCTGAATCACAAGCAAATATTCAAAATGAAGATTTGTAGAGAGCAATTCATAATCATTTATTATATATTTATTTAAAGTTGATGGTGATTACAGTGATATATGAATTCTTCACAATCAAGTTTTGATCAGACTCCACATTTTTGTTTAGGATTAGTATTTTTCATTCGGTAATCTCCACCTCCAAATCTCTCTCCTTCCAACCGGCCAATCTGGAAGTCAATGGGGGAGGCCTATGTTCAGCAGTGGACGTCCTATGGCTGAAATGATGATATGATGATAAATCTCCTTGATTTAGTTCTGCAGTAAATTATACACAGTTAAATGGTAACAAGGTGTGTATGATGCTGCACTTATTGATATATGTAATGTATTTGTCTCGATGGCTTCTCCATATCTGCCTATGATTGCACTGACCTCCGCCCTTTGCCACTGTACACTTATCTAAGGTATAAAGAAGTCAAAATGATGTATTTATTCTCGATCCTGCACTCATTAGTGTTGTTTCTCACTGAAAATCGATAACACCACAATGTGTTTTGATGGGTATGCATGCTAAAAGTGAATGAAGTGATTCTTTTTGTCTTTGTTTATTATTTGATCAAAGGTCGTTTTTGAATAACAAAGTACAGTGTTACTAGTAAACATTAACTAAGTGTATTTTTTGATAAGGAAAATTGAACTATTAGTCTATCTGCAAATGGTAAGTGATTCATTTAGTAAATGACAATAAGATCAACTTGTTTAGTTATCTAATTAAATTCGTACATCTCATTTATGTTATTAGGAATAGGTGTTATTTACCTTTTTAAATATAACTGTGTTGAATTAATCAGGTATTGATTACCCTTTCAATGATTTTTTACTTAAATTATGATAAATGCATAGAATCTATTGTATGTATTTGTATAGAATCTATAGCAATAAAAAGCTTTAACTGATCAAGCAAATTACAAAGCGACAGCCAGAGGATCGAAAAAAAAAACGAAATTACTTAAAATCTAATTTAAAAACTAAAATTACAATAAAACTAGTTCTTAATACTAATTGACCCGATCGATGTTAGATACGAAGTGAGGATGATGGCGGTGGCATGCTGTCCGGCGGCTCGGTCACGTTAGCGGCGCACTAGCGCTGTGTCAGCGTTTCCGTGATCTTGCAATATCTTGTGTGCTCTAGTTAGGCGCCCAGGGTCAGCGGTATTCGTACTGGTAGAGTACGTAACTCCTCAACCCTCAGATCAGCAACTATTTGAGAACGTTCATCGAAAATGTTGCTGGTGGGTTTCTGTCTCCAGGGATCCCTTATTCGTGAGTTTCAGGCTTTGTGGGATCTGCGTCACGGGTACGAGTGCAGGTAAGTATCTCATAGCGACGTAGCATGATGACTTCGAGGATGAGTATAGTTGCACTTATTATAAAGTTATCGTCGTATAATATAACGTCTCAGTTGAAGGTTCTCGAACTGGTATCTGTAGCGCTATTGTATCTTGGATGATGTGAAGTAGGTCGATAGAGTGTAAATTAATGTGAGATGAATCTGCAGCTTGCATTATAATATTTGAGATCTTCGTTATGTTCAGAGTTTGGTCTTTTAGATCGTCGTTATTGTTGATTGTAGTAAAAACGGGCGTGTGAAGACAGCAGTTAATCGGGATAGTGACGAAGTAACTTCCTTGTAGCTGAGTGTAGTCTTCTTGGCCGCATGTGAGATGTAGTATCTTCGTTAGATGTGATAGCGTCTCACTCATTTAGCTTTTCCATTAATTTACAGGTTTCTTAAGGGATTGTCGCGAGATCAGATGCTGGATACAGTCAGGCACAGTGCGAATTTGATGGTTAACGTCTTCTTCACAGAGATAGCGTGAGATAATTTCAGGCATTCTGCCTCTAAGGCATTCTCGTTGATACCAATGAAAGGATAAGAAGGGATAAGGGCTTGGTGGTATTTAGTAGGGACTATAGATAATTTAAACAGGTCATAAGATAATTTAGTAACTATTAGGAAAGTTAAAACTAACACTAAGTTTCTATCTATAAAATATACTTCCGGTATTAACTCTAAATCTAAGATACTATTTTTGCTAAAGATATTTCTTAATTTTAATAGCATATTAGGTATATTCTTAGCATTGAATGTGTGCACGATGCACGGATAAATGCTAATATATTTTAAACTAATTAAATCTAAAAATTGCCTACGAGGCTGCGTGATGCAGACCCGCAGGACCCACAGTTGCTCGGGTCAAAACTTTAACTACTTAAGGTAAAGGATTATAAAATAGGACAGGTTAAGGAACACGAGAATGATTCAAGTGCACTTACATTAACATATTTTTTCGGCTTTTTTTTCGTGTATCGATGTCTGGATACCCTCTGGCTGGCTTCAGATTCAGGATCCTCGAACGTGGCTTGATAGCCACACGGGCGGCTCGTGACGATGGAAATCTTCTGGATAAAACGCGACGCGAAACCGACCGCGAGGATCCTACCGCCTGCGCCAATTACGAAGCGAAAGCCGGAGGATCGAAAAAAAAAAACGAAATTACTTAAAATCTAATATAATTAAAAATTTAAATTACAATAAAATTAGTTCCTAATACTAATTGACCCGATCAATGTTAGATACGAAGTTAGGATGATAGCGGTGGCATGCTGTCCGGCGGCTCGGTCACGTTAGCGGCGCACGAGCGCTGTGTCAGCGTTTCCGTGATCTTGCAATATCTTGTGTGCTCTAGTTAGGCGCCCGGGGTCAGCGGTATTCGTACTTGTAGAGTACGTAACTAGCATATGTAAACGAGACACAATAGAAATTCAATTGTTATGCGGTCTCATGAGACCGCTTGGATGTTAACGGGTTAACCCTTGGACTCAGGACTAGACCATTTGATCATGGCTATACACATACCACGTTATCTGATTGTGTGGATTTTAACTAGTGGTTAAAATTCGCCTACATAGTAGATGCTGAGATTCAAACTCGCGACCCACTAATGTATGACGAGTCTTCATTTGCCACTCTACCACACCATTTAGATTCACTTACCGCCTTAATGCTTAAAACTAATAGGCCTCTTGGATTTGACTTGCAGGATAATACGATTAGGCACAGTTTTGTTAGACTAGTGTATGTCCTAACAAAGAAGTCGTCGCCGTCGCATATTGGCTTTCAAACTTCGCGAGACTATTAATAATTAAGTTCCTTTGTTTATTCATTTGTTTAACTTTTTTAAATCTACTTGTGATAAGGGTATATGGGAAAGAGAAACAAATACATATTTAGCACCAGACAAAGTGGTACTTGACAACTTTATTACCAACGCATTTAGACTCGAGGCACGCGAGCCATATAATAAGTTCCACTCAATCCTTTATTTGCATGACTATAATGAGATAATGATACATGTGGTAGGAGATAGACTTTATTGTCTGGTACTGCAATATTAGAGTTCCGGGAATATACGAAACCTAAATCTTTTTCGCTTTTAGCGAATCGCCGCGCCACTACTGCGTTATTGGTTCGGCAGGAGAAGTATGTCGAAGCTGCTGTTGTTTCCAGATGGAGTTGGTGTCGTTCGCGAAGGAGGTCTTGCAGAACGTGGCCGAGCATGCGGCCAGCTACCGGCTGGGGCAGACCGTTCTGCGGCACCTCGACCGCGCCCTGTGGGTCGTCGAAAAGTGCGCGCGTTGGGCTGTACCGCCTCCGTGTAAGTGATTACTCATTACTCAGTCTCTTTGGCAACCCACTCCCTCAACCCCCACCTTGACCATATCAGTGTAACAATATTTCAATTTGTACCTCCGTACGCTTGCACGTACGTGTTTGCGTTAGATTTACTCCCTCATATTGTACAGTCATACAATCGTAGCGCAATGCTAGTTAAACACTAGAAAAGTTGTAAAGGCCAAATAAAACAAACAACACATGTCACGTACTAATGAGGCCATAAACCAATATCCTCGTTTTAAAAAAAACTACCTCTAGCTTTAAGCTCAACATAGTGAGAAAGAAGTGTAAGTGGGCGAGCGCCACATTTGTTAAAGAACGACGAAATAGATGGGCCAGGAAGGTGTTGGAGAAGAAGCTTTTTTCTTGCGAAATTTGATCACTCAATTTTAAATAGAAGAGTGGATGAGAGTTTTTTAAATAAATAAGTAGGTATACATGTGTTTTATCGCAAAAACGTAATTAATTGTCATAGAACATTTTGTACTTGCAGTGGATCAGGACGAGAGGCCACAGCCGGAACTAGTGAGGCCGCTGCCGTGGCTGTTCTTCCTCGCGCTGCTCATTACCCTCCGCATCACGAGAGAATCTATATCTCTCGTCAATCTTGTAATGGGGAAGCCGCCTTTGAGGTCTGCTGATGTGGTAAGTAAAATTTATACGTATATCCCCTTAAATGGTCTGAGTTTAGGCAGTCGTTAGTGTATGTAAGTACCAGAAAAATGTATGTACCTGTCTGCCAATAAATCGAGTTGTTAAAAAGATTTCAAATGAAGCGTGGATTAAGTTTTGTAGAGCACTGTCTCTTTCGCAAGCTTCTTTCTTTCTAAAAGACGTCAGCAGCGTAATACGATTAATACACCTAAAAAAAGGGGAGACGAAAAACCGAAATTACTCTTAGTCACTTTAGTTGTGCTCTATAGTATTTTTTTTATATTTAGTCAGTAATCCGTCATCTGAGCTATATCTAACTACCAATAGGAATTGTCGGTCGAATGACTATTTGGATCTATAAAAATCGTAGAGACAGCTCAAATATCAAATAAAATTACCGACTCGAATTAAGTTCGAATTATGGTGGGTAAAGATAACTTGTAGGGTTCTGTTATGTAAAGTTATAAATAAAATGCGCGTAAAGACTAATCTGTAGTTTTATTTTAAATTTGTTACAAAATTGGGCAGAATAACTGTATATGTGTGGTCTGATGCAGTATCAAAGTGAAAGACAATTGAATTAAAAATTGAAACTGGGGAATTCGACATTAGAGATATAAAATGACATGAGTCTGACCTGTCATCACGGTGGTCAAATACGATAGATGACCGGTCATTTACGGTCAAATCCAGTCCAATTGACTTTAACATCCCTTTCTAATTAAATGGGATGTTTGAGTCATTCGACCAAAAATGACCGGTCAGATTTAGTCATTTTACTTAACTATTCGACATAATGATGAAGCTGCCCCCCAATTATGTAGTTAAAATACCTACTGGTGTCGTCAAATATAGGGATATTTAGATGGAGCGTCATCGTAGTGTACGTTGTGTAGGTGACGTACGTGCAAAGCAAGCGACGCTACCTGCGCACGCTCAAGTACCAGGGCAGCCGGCTGTGCCGCGCGCGCGCCGCCGGCCCGCAGCGCGCGTGGCACACCCGCGTGCAGTCCCTTTTTGAGTTCACCATGTGCTTCCGCCGGAACTCGCAGGCCTACGGGAACAATAACACCACGAGTATCAGCAATAACGACGAAGTACTGGTGAGTTCAATGTATCCATCGTCATTTTTTTATTCTTGACTACCTGTTGCGCAACTTTCTTAATTTTTTCTTGAAAAAGAACCTTCTCCTGACAACAATTAACACAACAAAAAAAGAATTAGCGAAATTGTTAAATCCGTTCACGCGTGATGCGGTGACCAAGGGAAACAGAGATTTATTTTTATATAGATTTGCCTATTAAACCATCCCAAAAAAGACTTGCTTCTCAGCAAAGAACTTTTCCAAACGTTGTGTCAAAGCTTCCCAGCCCCCTTTTTTTTTCCGGAAACATTATTCATATCTTTAAATAATATAAAACAGAAGTCACGTTTCTGTGTCTCTGTATCCGAAAAGTAATCTAATTACTCGATAGAGGCGATTTTCACCATCATTTAAAAAATTTGGGCGTTTAACTTCTACTAAAGGTCTCGTCTGTTGGAATCGTCAAAGGTTCGTCGACTAATGTCTACTGCCACTACAGCCTGATTATTGTGTTAACTTTATCTGTATACAAATTTTATTAAGTTACATGTCGAGGGTTCACGGGCTATTTGTATTAAGCGACATCTTGGCCGAAATTGAGTTATATACATATTCGGAATCGCCAGATTTTTCTGCGGTTTAGTGGCGATCTGAAGACTTTTGTCGCTTGAGACAGAAACAAATTTAGGTCCAGTTTGAATCTGCCTTGATTGATGCGACACAAATTTTATACAATTTTAGAAAAGATGGACTGCATACAAACAAAATCTTTTGTGAAGCTGTTTTTCCTGACATACATTTCGTAACGTACGGGCGTTTGAAGCGTTTTGCCTGCGGCTGAAATCCATACTTAAAGTCGCTTAATACATTTAGCCTGCACCTGAAGTTCATATCATTAGGTCGCTTAAACTATTTGGCCTGCATCGTATTTTAATACGCATAGGCGCCTAAAACCTTTTGACCTTCAATCCAAATTATCTTTACTCGGTGGTTAAACTCGTTTGCTTGATTCAATTTAATAATCATCTGTCGCATCATACATATAGAACCTGTAAGTGGTGAAAGTTAAAACATTTTTCCTATACTGGAATAAGGAAAGCTATGTTCGTTAATACAGAAAACATTTTGTATGAATCGTTTGCCCGTTGTTAGCTAAGTCAAAGTGTTTTCGGCACTGGCGCCCTTGAACCACGTCCGTATTAATACTGCGTGTGCCTCCCGTAGCGCTTCAACCAACCCGGTGATATGAAGGAGCGACTGCGAGGCTCTTTTTGCTATGGGAAGCTCCGTCATCCTTGGCGGAGATTTCAATAGCAAAAACACTAAGTGGAGTTGCCTAGCAACCTCCAGAAATGGTAGAGAGCTGGCCAAGATCTCTGAGCAGCTTACATTCGATATTATAGCCCCATGACCCTGCCCACTATCTCTTTAGCGTAAACCACCGATCTGATATATTGAATATGGCGTTTCTAAAGAATATTGGCCTTCGCCGCTATTCAATAGAAGTCTTTCATGCCCTAGATTCAGATGACAAAACAGTTTTAATGCAGTTATGTACCCCGGTCTCCCTCCCGACCATAAGGACAATCCTGGACTGGGACACACTTGAGAAAAATTTCAAGCTCCGTCCCAATACAGTATTGGACTGAATCCCCGACAAGATGGCCTCACTTTACGAGACTAACTACGTGATCGACGCTCTCAGTAGCCGTATCTCAACCGCCATTAGCGAATCATCTAGGCAGATTTCATACCATAGATAGAAGCTGCCTGACAATGTAAGAGAGTTACTGAGAGCCAAGAACGCTGCGACCCAAATTTACGACCGTTACCACACTGAGGATGCGAGTTTTACAGAGATCTTTTAAAGAGCGCATACAGAAACTTCGGAATGATTGGTGAGACAGTCTGCTTAAAAAGATCTCGCCTTTGCACCAAGCTTATTGGAAGTTGGCCAGGTCTTTTAAGGCAGATACTGTGACGGCAATGCCTCCTCTCTTTAGACCCGACAACTCCGTCGCGTTCGATGACAACGAGAAACCCGAACGCCTAGCCGACAGCCTGGAGGCAGTGTTCTCCTAGCACTCTCCCTGTAGACCCTATCCACGTGAGCGTGGTGGATAGCGAAGTCAAGCGTCTTTTGGCTCTCGCTCAAATCACTCCTCTTGCACCCATCACTGTCGGTGAAGTGATAAAGATAATCAAAGGTTTTCACCCGAACAAGGCTCCTGGTCTAGACCGGATTTCTAAAAGAGTCTTACGCGCCCTACCGTTCAACTTATATGCCTACTGGTAGTCATTTTCAAAGGCACCATGGCAAACTGCATCTTTCCCACCGCGTGGAAAGAGGCAGATGTCATAGGTATTCCCAAGCGCCAGGCAAGACCGTCCGGGGCCCGGACTCCGGGCCCTCCAGTTACAGGCCCATCAGTCTCCTCAAGACTGTGGACAAAATTTACGAACTCCTTCTCGTATCTCGTTTAAGAGATTATATCTTTTTGAATAATCTCCTTATCGATAAACAGTTCGGCTTTAGAGCTTCCCACTTCTGCGACGAACAAGTGTGCCGCTTAACAGAGCACATTTTTGACGGCCTTAATGGTGCTCTCTTCTTCAATGTAGCAAAGGCATTTGACAAAGTATAGCACAATGGCTTGCTCTACAAGCTATATCAACTCAATGTTCCCGACAATCTCGTCCACATCTTGTGGGACTTTTTGTCAAATCGCACTTAAAGGGGACGCACTCGTCTTCCCGGCCTATTCGAGCCGAAGTCCCCCAGGACTCTATGCTCAATCCACTGCTATCTTCGATCTTCATTAACAACATCCCCGGGACCCCGCAAATAGAGCTTGCTGTATTCGCGAATGACACTGCCTTCTATTACTCTGGATACAACGCAGGATTGTCATCAAGCCGCCACAGCGTGCAGCCAATGCCCTAGGCGAGTGGTTAAGAAAGTGGAAGTCGAAGTCAACCCGAAGAAAAGTGCTGCAGTGTACTTTACTCGGGGCTACTTCGACTCAAAGCATTCTTAAAGACGATCTGATCACCCTATAAGACCGTCAGATCCCCTAGGAAAAGACTGTCAAATTACTAGGTTTTACCCTAGACCGGCAAATGTCGTTTACACAACACATCGAACACAATCGTCCATAAGACCGCATCACTCTTGACGACCTCCGTCACCAAGCGGTGAGCATACCGGACATGCTGTCACTATCTCTTAGGTCCCTGGTTCGATTCCCGGTCGGTCAATATATCACATCACATACATTGCTCTGATCCTATGGTAAGAAGCCAAAGAGACGTACACCGAGACAATATAGAAAAGTTAGTTTTCTATATTGTCTCGTTATTTAAGTCGATGTAAAAAAATAACTTTTCTATATTATCTAGGGTCTGGGTGTTGTGGGTACCGTCGTTGTTTCTGATTTCTGTAACACAAGTGCTTAAGCTACTTATCATAAGATCAGAGCAATGTATGTGATGTTGTCCAACATTTACATTTATATTTATTCTATTTAAGTAGTACAATAAATATATATGTAGGCAGGAAGAGTAAAATGTCACTTAGAAATAAGTTGACCATTTACAAAGCCTGTATGATGACGTACGCTAGTCCAGTGTTCGCTCACGCCGCCCCCTATATCCTTATTACACTCCAACCAAACCCTCCAGAACAAATATTTGCGCACTGCTGCTGACACTTCCGGGTTAATGCGTAATAAGAATTTGCATCACGATCTCCAAATCCGAAAGATTGCCGCGTTTATGAAAGATACGTCCCAACCTTTCTTTGATAAGGCCTTTAATCATCTGAATCTACTCAAAGTCAAAGCTGTCAACTATTCCTGCCAAAAAGACGAACCTTTTTGAGGATTTCGACGATGAAATTAACGCTTACAATAAGCGACTAGCCGAACCCACACCTCAGTACCTACACAATAACCAAGCACTAGTTCGAATCAGCGCACTTGCCGGCTAGTGTGAAGCCCCTCGTACCATTTCAGCAGGCACAAACATGTGCCTGGCTGCTTTTCACCTGTTCGCCCTTCGGACGACTTGAGGCCCAGACCTTTTCCTTCGATCAGGCCACTAGGTTGCAGCCTGTGTGGTCTAGTCTGCGTTCACAGACTAGTCTATAACGCAGCCATGGACACGACTGTGCTGGTTGTTGTAGTCGGGTTCACCTCTTGGCCGGGTGCCCTCAGCACTTGACACGGTCCGATCGCGCCTACTACTCGTAGTACGGGGCCCGAACGCGAATATTGGTTTTTGCCAATTTTTATAATCAGCTCTGAACTAAAATAATTTTTAAATAATCCAAAATGATATTTGTCAAATCATAGTTACAGTAAAAAAACAACTTATTTGAATTATTTACTTTTTCGTTTTACTTTGACATTTAATTCAAATATTTCACTATGACAGATTTTAAAATTCTGCAAAATAATTTTGATCTTACCGCTAATATTTATTAAACCTAGAAATTTATTGTCATTTCAAACCATTAACTTTTAGTGTAAAGTGCTACTTAAGTCATTTTGATATGCATCTACTTTATGATACTTCAGGTGCTTAAGCGAAATCGCCTTACATTAAAACACCACTTGAGCGTCGCTTCAATCCTTTTTCCTGAATCTATAATTTTCAGCTTATGGAGCTTAATTCATTTGGCTTGTTTCTAAAAAAAAAGTCACTCTGGGTCATTTTGTATCAACCGACATTTATTTCTGGTAAAAACAGCTTTAAAAAAATGAAAACAAGACTAACTTGTGCGAATTTTGTGAAGGAATACAACCTATGCAATTTTTTTGTAAAAATATTGATACTTTGATTGTTATGTTTTTTTTTAAATAATAACACGGGCTATTAATTATTTTAATGATAATTAATAGCCCGTGAACCCTCGATATATAAGTTGCAGATTTTGTAACTAAGTCTTCGGCGTATTTTATTCCAAAGCTCGTTACCATCATCATCATTTCAGCCATTGGACGGCTACTGCTGAACAGGGCCACCCTTAATGACTTCCAGATTGGCCGGTTGAATGCGGCCTGCATCTAGCGGCTTCCTGCAACCTTTACCAGTACCCCTGTCCACCTTGTGGGTGGACGTCCTACGCTGCGCTTGCCGGTACGTGACTGCCATTCTAGAATCTTTCTGTCCCATCGGGAGTCAGTTCTACGTGCTGTGCCCCGCCCAATGCCATTTCAGCTCGCTAATCCGTTGGGCTAGCTCGTTAAACGACTTTAAATTTGAGGATTAACATAACAATGAGGATGAGGAGAGGATGCACTAAAGACTGGCTTCTATCAAAGCTTATCTTCATAGGCGCCGCGTAAACTTTCAAATTCAAAGCAATGATGTTAAATATCATTGGTATTTTTAATCTTTGTAAAATTAAACTGTTGATAATACTGTGCTGACATTTATAATGTTGATATTTTGCATGTTGACATTGAGTATCCCAGCCCCTACAATATTGTCCCAAAGAAGTAATAGTGTAAAAAAATAAAATTGGGACATGTAAAAGTGCTTAATTCATTCCTATTTATTAACTATAGGTAGTAAAGCGCACTAAGCGTACTCGGCCGCCGCCGAGCACCGCGGCCGCCGAGAGCACGATGGAGCGCCTCATCGAGAAGATGATGCTCGACCTCGACGCCGACTCCGACGACGACTCTAGCTTCACGGTAAACACTTTAACTATTTATTTAAGGACAGAAAGCATATACCTAAACAAAAACAGTTTATAAATTATTTTTATAGTGTTACCTTAATTAAAAGCTACACACCTTGTATTATTATATACATATGACGTGAAAACTGACATATACACTTAACAACTTAATTTAATGCAACTTTTCCAAATTAACTTTTTAAAGTGTAGAAAACAACTTCCATTGGACATACTGATGTTTCCTGTTCAAAGGACATAACTGATGTTTCCTGCCGAAAACAAAACATTATTTAATAGTTTATAAATCCACCACACTGGCACTAACATTTATAGCCTATATAACTTAGATACTAGCTAAAGTATTGAAGTATACAAGAACCTAGCCTGCGTAAAAGAGTGGAATCTGTACTAAGATGCCATGTGTTACAGAGTTCCGGCCCCCCAGTATCGGACTTGACTTGTTACATTGACATTGAATAGGGATATTTAGATCACTAGATAGTAACATTTTCCACGATACTCAGTTTCGTATATCATTATTCTAACTCTTCGGTTTGGGACCTGTTTTAATATGGCTGTATTTTTTTTTAAACTCATAAATAATGCAAAATCATATACACCAAGCGTACATTCAATTGTTTAATGACGAATATGACTATGTAACGAACCTTCAGACGACAAGTATCCTGCAAATAAAATGTTTCGTCCTCACGTTATAATGAAACTGTAATAACTTCTGCTCCTCAGCTAACCAACGTCACGAGTATCAGAAGCGAGCGCTCCGACACGGCCGAGTCGGACCAAGACACGGTCATGCACAACGACTACACCACTACATCCAAAGCTAACATCTCGGAACACCACCGAACCAGCGCCGAGATCAACTTTACACCCAATAAGAGTGCCGTTTCTACTCCAGAGAAGTCCGAGAGTCCCGTCAAAAATGAACTTAAAAGGGATATAAACACAACTGTAGAAGAACGAATTGGTACCATGGAGGAATCCGGAATAACAACTGAAGACGATTTCCTGCAAATGCCCGAAAGCAGAACGCTATCATCGCCCAAAGAAGAATCACAGTTGTTTCTACAATCCGAGAAATCACCAAGCGAGCATTCACCAAAGACCGAGCGGAGTTTTGGTACGAAACCATTGCAGAATTGGTCTATTATAGCGTTTACAAAGAGTATTTTAAATCACAAACATGCCAAATTGCAACAGATTGGTACGTGCTCCACGCGGTTTATTGATGATCTTTTTTCATTTCCAGCCAACGGCGTCATTTTAAGCGCCCCAGCGTATAACGAAGGTATTGATATTATATTAAACGCCCGTTGATTAAACGCATTCGTTTGCTAAACCATTAATATTTCCTAGAAAGCACTTTAACAGCTGCTGACATAAAGCAATCTTGCTATTAGCACATCGAAATTTCAGAAAAAGTTCAGATGCCGAAATATATTATCGACAAGATAGATGGTTGGTACCTTCGCATAGAATGACGAAAAAACTTGTATATTTCGATGTTGCTTCATACTAGCAAACGTTGTTGTATTTTAACAGCTAATTAGGTATTTAAAAAAAACATTACCCCGTATACATAACGCTAATAGTTTTACATAAGTAGCAAAAGCAAAATTCACCTAACCCAATTTACTCTTCTTAATTTGACACACTCCCGTCACTTGCGTTCTTCTATTAAACTGACTCTCTCCACTCCTTCTCACCAAAGAGTTTTATTTCCAACTCTTTTCTCCTTCAATCAATTCGGCTTTGGAACTATCTCCCCGAAAATATCAAACAAGCCCCTTGTAAATACTCTTTTAAGAAACTTGCCCGTCCTCATTTTCTTCATAAATTGAAATCATCATCTTGAACCCTTAGGTATTGTAGTCTCATGATCGTCGTCATATTTATTTACGTATGTATTTTGCCTATATGTTTTTGTATGATAGTATTTAGTTATGTATATCGTTATTTACTGTATGTAGTTTATGCTTTTAAAAATAATTTACACGGACCTTTATTTGAATTTGTATCGCCTATATCGCACCCCCCACAAAACGTCGACTGGTAGAGAATGCCTCATGGCATTAAGTCCACCTTTTGTATGTTTTTTTTAAATCTGTGCAATAAAGTCTAAATAAAGGACGGTTAGGTTTTTTTTTTCAAAATAAGTACTTATTTATAAAGTCAAACCTATTTGATAACGGTATTATGAGGATTACCAATAGCAAAAGAATTGAGATATATACAGAGATGTAACGAAAAGGTGAAATAAAACTTTAAGGGGTTATTCTACGGCTAAATTACATCAACAATTTTTTTTTTGAGATTTCGATGTTGGTTCCATAGAAAAAGTTGATGTTTTTTAGCCGTAGAATAACCCCTTAAAGTTTTATTTCACCTTTTCGTTACACCCTGTATAAATTGAAATATCTTGATCCTAACATTAAGAACAATGATTATAATAGGGTTGTTCTTATAGTCTAAGCTCTAGTTTAGTCTAAAGTTTTACTTTCAACCCGCTCCTCGGGCAACTTCGGATCTACTTTTCGAGTATAAGTAATGAAAAAGACCTTAATTCAGGCCTGTTTGCAGCAATTAATTGGTTTTATAATAGCGAGATCCTCAAGAACCATGCTTTTACAAAAATCTAACTCAATCATCACTTATATTATAACATTTATGATAGTCTAAAATATATACTTACCTACATTAAATGTGCTTACGGTGACTGACGGATATATCCATACAGATATTACTCATTATTTTATTTGTTGTAGGGGTCAACGGTGAGAGGCGGGATTCCGATGTGTCTGTTGCGAAAATTAATTCCACTGATAAAACTATGTAATGATAAAGGCAAGTAGCTTCATTAGTATAAATTAGTTATTTACATCTTAACAGCTCTAGTTGTAAAATTGAAAATAATATCTCTTATATAAAGTTCTGATATTAGCTTTAAATTCCATTCCATTTCCATGGACGGGGCAACAAATTATCGTTTAATTTTAAAAAAAAATCGTTTTCCACAACTTACAGTTACAAGGAACAATTAAATTAAATTTAGAGTAAATTAGCTATTACATTAAAGGTTTTGTGTTATTATTAATTAATAATAATTACTATAGTATGTTATTATTGAGTCTCATTTTTAATTAAATTAATAATTTCGTTGAAAACTAATGTCAAGATTGTTACCAATGTTGGACAAGCAAACCAAAACGGACTTTACACACATTAGTTTAAAACATACATGATCTTCCAAAATAGTGTCAAGCGAAAGGTTACAGGAAGTCGCTGGATGTAAGCCGCTTTCAACCGGCCAATCTGGAAGTCACTGGGGAAGGCGTATGTTATGACGCCCTATGGCTGAAATGATGATGAAAGTCTAGAGGTAGCATCCCTAGGGGTATCCTATTCACCCCTATGTATGTTTAGAGTTTTTTTTGTAGTGACTCAGATTATTAATTGGTCTGTGAGATCAGTGTAGTATAATAAAAAGTTTAATTAAACTTTTTTTTTTCAGAAAGCGTTCCAAAAACCGTTATGGAATAAAGCCAGAGAGAGAAATAAGAACACGTAGTTTAAGAACAGGCTTATCGACACACCTTTGTTACAGTCTATTATTTTAGTTTCCTTGATTTGTGAAGGTGTATATTATACCAGTTAACATGTACCTATGCGGGCAGTCTGCTATTATGATAAATCTTGTTCACTGTTGGTGCTTATGTTAATATGACGTTATAATGAACACACATTTAAAGTTATATAGCGACTGCTTGTATCTGAACAAATGGGAGGTGTGCACGTGAATAACTTTAGCATATTTTTTTTCTAATTACTTCTTTTGTTGTATATAAAGAAGTTTTGTAATCATTTTTGTGCATGCAGGCTTTTACCTTTACTGTAACAAGTATACTTTATGAAATAAGTAACAACAATGACTCGCACATTAAAACTTTAAGTGTACTAACATGATCTTTCTGCTTCTTTTTTTCGAGGTATTTGTAGTATCTTAAATTTTAGTTACTTTATTTAGTAGTTATATTTTTTTTATAAATGTACAGTCAATAACAAAAAAATATGTATATTATAAGGATACAACACAAGCGTAATTGTAAATCTCTTGATACTTATTTTTTTCCTTATTATTATTATATAATTGTATGTTCTTGTTTTCACGTGCATACCGCTATGAATGAATAAGACTGCGCGCCGTCGAGTTAATTTATTATAAGAATTATGCAATCGTAACATTAGTTTTTGTACCATAGTTTTATGTTTAGAATCTCGTAGAAATTGTAATTATTAAAAACAGTTTTGTTTAGAGATGTTATCGTGAATTGGGTGAGAGGTATAATTTTAACAATCCTCAACTCGCTTTTTATAAAAGAATTCATTAGTTTTTCCATTTTATTAATATTTTTTGTTTTAGTTCATATAGATCCGTGCATTTAACATTACAATAGCCAGCGAACTTGTTATGTTAATTTAATAGATAAAGTAAGTTATTATAATTTCGTAAAGATTCGTCCGAAGATAGTTATTTGCGTGTTTTTTTTATTCTGATCATATCTCGTCTATCATTATGTCACATGCAGAGCAAGTAACCTTTAAAAAAAGGTTGTGAAATAAGTTTGTGAATGCACGATTTATTTTGCAAACGTAGCTGTTGGCTATTGGTCGTTATGGCGAGTAACATGTTGTGGCATATTTTTATTGGGTGTTGTAACTTTGTATGATGTAATTGAATGCAAAAACTATGTCAATGCAGTTATACCTAATGTCACATATCTTAATATTCCCCACTGAATATGCAATACTCAGTGAGATTAGATAACTCGGATTAACTACTCGATTACAATAATGTAATTGTTGAATCAAATTCTTATGTCCAAAGATTTGGCTGTGTGCATCTGATTTATCGAACAGAAGACTGAATAAAAATTCAACTGTTCCTAATTTTTAATTTATGTAATTATACTCGTATCCTAAATTATCATTAAATTAGTTATAAATTATATTATTGTAATACATTTTTGGAATTGTTTATGAAATGTTTCGTTATGAATATACAAATTTATAAATTACTTATTTCTTGTTACAATAGTTTTATTTTAAAGCCTATCGTAGACCCTTTATGGGAAGGACGAATGTGACACGTGACTTGTTTAACAATTAAATATATTTTCAAATTACTTATCTCGCACTTATTCGTAGAATTTTCTTTTAATTTTAACCTTTTAGCGTCCTCAATCACAGCAATAACCGTAGACCACAACGTGCTGTAGTAGATCATCAGTTGTTGTAGTATCAGCGGTTTTGGGGTTACTTATAGAGAACGCAAGGGGCAGTAGGTATTAAAAGCAATTCATATCCGGATAGTCAAAGCCGGAACTCAAAATTCACATGTTGACATTATGTCATTGATTCAAGCAAGTCAATTCAATTCATAAGTTTGTTTATGAGAGCTGCTGCCGTTGCTGGCAATTTTTATTTATTCATAATTTTCGATTTGCAGTATTGTAATTTGACAAATTGCTTTTAGTACTTACTGATTTAGAATTCAGATAATTAATAGTTTAATAATTTAAAAAAAACTTGAGATTTAAAATAAAAAGACACTGTTTCCGCCCGGGATCGAACCGGGGACCTTGTGCGTGTGAAGCACACGTGATAACCGCTACACTACGGAAACTTGAATGACAATGGCGAAAGTAAACTAGAGAAGAAATAAACCAATACAAAAATTTACTAATGAAAAAAAAACAAATTATGGCACTGACAGAAATGACAAAATGTCGGAGCCGTTCTCTGGGAGCCACGTTTTGCCGTAGTGCTTCGGACCAAAATAATCATAATACAGCAGTCGATCTTCAGGCAGGCCCGTCCCAGTCTCGCGGCTACAGTGCCCGCGTTCAGTCGCGGCCGTGCGCAGCGTGCCACGATATTGTCGGTGTTTAGTTGTGCCATAATTTTACTAAATTCGTGAGACCTACACAAACTTGACATCATGGATCCCGAAGCATTCTTGGACCTGGCCAACCAGGTCATAAAACTGAAGATGTACCCGTATTTCGACATAGCGCACTCTTTATTGTGCGCTCTTGCAGTCAGAGAGGATCTGGGAGCTGGTCAGTATTTATATACATTTTCGTATCCCCCGCCAAAATACTCAGCAATAAACTACTTCCGCATCCTAAAAGTTATTTAGTAAATGAGCTTTTGGCTAACTGATGCTTGGAATGTTCTAAAATAAAGACACCTAAACAGTTTATAAATAGACTTTAGTTCCCTGCAGATCACTCAACAGTGATACCTACTCATTCAGCAGAATCAAAATAAGTAACCAATGCAATTTAAATATTTCAAATAAAATTTCATACAATATTTATGTCATAAACAGGTACATAAAATGCCTATTTATAATACTAATAAAAGTGTGTCGCTTCTTGATAGATATCGCAACTGATAAAATATAAATGGATTACGTTACGTACATGAAAGTCACGGGATTTGTAACTTTCTAACATAATAAATATTTTGTTAAAAATAAAGGTTAATAAAAAAAGAACATCAGATTTTTATTTCTGCTCTGAAATAAACAGCATGTTATAAAGCATGCAAGTCTAGTTTGTCATCATGCCAGTATAGACTTCCTGTTAGATTAGCTAGATGGCGCAGTATTAACAACGAAACAATAATTCTATGATTTATTTAATGGTAAACTGAATCTTAATTACATTTAAATTGCAAGTTAGTTAAGACTTATTAAGCAATAGCAAAAAATATCTATTAGGGCTCGTCCGGGATTTGAACCCGGGACCTCTCGCACCCGAAGCGAGAATCATACCCCTAGACCAACGAGCCGTGCTGAAATAGGTCGAAATTAATTATAACTTTTGACGACTTCCTACGTCATTATTTAAGGGCCCACAGATTTTATCTCTTGGTGTTATTGTTGGTGATTCTCAAACTTTCTGTTGAATTTAGCCTTGATTCACAGATACTGCTTACGCTTCGATAGTGTTGCCAGATGTTCCGCTTTTGGAATGCGGCTTACGAGGACCCTGAACGGGACTTTACTACGTCCCGATATTTTTTTCTCGGTCCTAATATTTGTAAAAACGGATTCTGCTATATGGATATCGACTCAGATTACTTAGAAAAATAGGTAAAGGACGCCGGACATTGTGTTACCTATCTAATTTTCTTTGACTGTCATTTATTGACTGTGATCAAAATATTTAAGTGATGTCCAATCAAACATTAAAACTTAACTACCTAACTAGATTACATTTCAACATGTAGTACATTCGCTAATAATGTATCGAAAACAAACCGATGTAATACAACGTGTAACTCCAAATACCCAAAATCTCTTAAGGGCTGATTCTGGTGCTCAAATACAACTACTTTTTTCTATAGGAACAACATCAAAATAAAACATTTAAAAAATCGTTCTCATACTATTGTCTACCTTTAAAAGTTCTAAAAATAAGTCCGTGACGGCATACTTCTTGTTTTTTTTTAAGGTTGACTTATTATAACATAGTGATAAAATTTGTTCTAAAATGATGAGTTATTTAGTCTTCTAAAATAAGATTAGTATTATTAAGTGGATTCTAAAATGATTCATTAAAGCCGCGGGCGGAAGCAGTAAAAGATAAAAAAATCGTAATGAATTATTTATTGTGTGTTGCAGGTGCACAGGCGTTCTCCCGCAAGCACCCGCTCTCATGCTGGCTGTCCACGATGCTGGTGATCTTCGCCGGCGGGATGGTGGTCAACGGGCTGCTCGGCGAGCCTATGCTAGCGCCACTCAAGAACACACCGCAACTCGTCATTGGAACTGTCACATGGTAAGAAAAAGTTCAAAACTTCAAACAGCTGAAAACCGGGCACGTATGAGTGTCGGTCTCGCACACGAAAGGTACCACCAACTACATAGTTTTTAAATTGACGACCCTGTTTAGCGCAGAAACAAATTATCGCGAGTCTGTCTCATACTTGGACAGTTTTTATTATTTGTTGTCCTGCTTAAGAGTGAGTAATAAGCATTGTTTTAATAGTGAGACGTTTAAATGTATTGCCACTACGACCGTAGCCAAGAGGCGAGTAAGCCAGACTTGGCGTTCGCCATCTCTGGAGGTTCCGGTTTGTGTAGAAAACGTTTTTTTCTATGTTGTCTTGGGTCTGGGTGTTGTGGTACCGTCGTTGTTTCTAATTTAAGTATGAGACTAGTCAAAGTCGCGGAAAGGTGTTCTGGGACCTATGTTATGTCCAGGAGTGGACTTCCAAAGGCTGATGATGAAGATGATGCATGAGATTGAGAATGAGCATGTAGCATCTACGTGAACATTGGTGCATAAAACCTACCATTTTTTAAATTGACAGGTACATCGTCTTCTACACTCCCTTCGACGTCGGATACAAAGTGGCTAAGTTCTTACCGGTTAAAGTGGTTGCATCAGCCATGAAGGAGATCTACCGTGCCAAGAAAGTGTACGACGGTGTTAGCCACGCGGGCAAACTGTACCCTAACGCTTGGGTCATCATGATCATCGTTGGTAAGTTTCGTTATTGTTAAAAACAAACCACAAGTAAAATTTTTGAATATTAGCTAAGTAAACGTTTAAAGTTCGCTATATGTATGTGTATTTATTAAATGGATGCACTGTTTAAATCTCAATACAACAAAATTAAATAAATTGAGATTATTGCCTACTACCAAAATCTTAGTAAAACAAAGTCGGGTTAGTTACACTATTTAAAAGTCAAGAAGGGCTGGACGGACCGATTATAATGATCTTTGGTTTGTTGGATTTGTATTCGCCCTGAATAGCAGAATAAGTTTTTAAAACAGAACATTTACCCAAAAAAAACTATGTGACGGAACGAGGTTCGTCGGGACCGCTAGTTTAAAATAAAATGTAGGTCTGTGTTTATCTACCTAGTAGGAGAGGCCTACATTTAGATTTTGCTATGCACAACATAATTCTACAAGACCCTGCAACAGCTATTTGTTGGCTACACTACAGCATAACCAACAGGCTGGGGCGAACACCAACCTCAACAACTTGCTTAGGTGGTGGTTACAAGAAAGTGCGCAAAGTGTGTTTGACGTGGTCCCTCAAACTATATGGTATGGTCACCTGATCACCTCCTCGCTTGACCTTTGTTCACTAAGCTGAACAGGGTCGAAACAAAACTAGGCGTCGAATACCTCTAGCAATTATTGAGATGAACTGATTTTGTCGGTGTCTAAGTATTTTACGAAAGAAGAATAAGCGGCAGTTTGTTCAATAATTAACCAAATCAACCAACACCTGCAAAACTAATCATTTGCTTAATTTATAATCTACAAACAACCTACTCAGGAAAGAGGACAGCTGATTAAATAAAGTAATCCGTTGAATGGCACACCTACTGAGATATCGATATTGTAACAGCTGAGTTTTGGTTAACAAACAGCAGACAAAATTGCAGTTAATATTCATTTAGGTATTTAGGAACTGTCCCATCAGCTGTGTCTCGTCCAAATTAGACTATCTGGTGTCAAAAGACATTTGCGTAGTAGCAAATGCTACTATGGACGCAAATGTCTTTTCCTGAATTTAAAATTATTCCCCATTTTTCTATTCAGACAAACCATGTTCTGACAATCACGAACTTAACGAACAAGAAATCAGCTAAATCGGTTGAGCCATTTTCGAGTTTTTGCGAGACTACCTCAAGGCAATCAATTTTTATAATAAATGTGAAAGATGACTACTAAACTATCGATTTTACTTTTATTTTGTTTTTAGTTACTGTTCAATATTAGTACAGACAGATACTTATTAAACCATGCGATAAATTATTACAGGAACCCTGAAAGGCAACGGTGCTGGTTTCACCAAGTTGGTGGAACGTCTCATCCGCGGAGCCTGGACTCCCACAGCGATGGAGACCATGCAGCCTAGCTTGTAAGTCTATCTTTAAAAACCATTTAGATTTTTATTATTAAATCAAACACTTAGCAGCAGTGCTCGAGTTAAACACACGCAACGGTGACCTACCATACTTTGAACTTCAGTCCCTTGTCATAAAGTCGAAAACCAGTAAAAAGCTTTGTGATGTTGTGACAATTATAAGGGTTAAAATACTTAAATTACTCACGTGATCACGTCACCCACTCGTTACTGGGTTATGTGACGTAACTGCGCGCACAAAACATACTTGTTATTATAATTCATTAAAAAACTGTTTCTTGATTTTTTAAAACGGGGTCTTGTAAGTATTTTATGAGGGTTCATATCATTTATGATCTGAGGCGGAGCCGGAGAATACAGGAACAAAAAGACAAAAGACAGCAAACTCTAAAAGACGAATGAATTCAACATACATCAACAAGTTCAAAAAGACATTACTGTTTTACAAAATGCATTTTAATTAATTGAAAAGACATCAACTCATTCTAAAATGATTTTTTAAAGAATTAAAAAGATATCAACAAGCTCAAACATGGACACATTCTAAAATTTATTTTATAATAATTTAAAAGACACCGATGAGCTCAAAAAGAAATTAACTCATTCCAAAATGCATTTTTTAAAGAATTATAAAGACATCGACGCATTACAAAATGCATTATAAATAATCAATTTAAAAGACATCGACACATACCAAAATCTTTTTTTTAAGTATTAAAAAGACATCATCGAGATTAAAAAAGACATCAACGAGCTCAAAAAACATCAACGCATTCCAAAATGCATAACTATTCCAACAACGAGCTCAAAAAACATCAACGCATTCCAAAATGCATAACTATTCCAAGACTTAAAACTCAAAAAGAGTAATTTTTTCAAAAATTCAATGTTAAATTTTCGAAAAAATACATCACAAGTACTGTTGTGTTTCTAGCTACACGAAGGCGTCGCTGGTGGCCTCTATCATCTTCGTGCTTGACAAGAAGACAGACCTCATTTCCGCGCCACACGCCCTGGTGTATTTCGGCATTGTCATATTCTTCGTGTATTTCAAGGTGTGTACAGAATTCGCATTAAATTTATATGCTGATTGCTCTATGCCTCCCATACCTTGCATCACTTGTCGCCTTTCGTTGCGGTACTAGTTAGTAATGATTTCTTTATACTATAGTCAATTTAAGTCAGCTGGTGTTGCCATTATTTAAAAAAACTGCCGAGACACGTCCTATCAATGTGGTGCAGGTACAATAAGTCTACCGACGGGTCTTTGAGCTCTCCAATTTTGATATATATTTTTTTTGTTAGAAATTGTTATTTTAACTCAGTCCCATTTACATTTTAATAAATTTGGTTAGACCAGCAGATGACTCTGAAAACTATTAAAGAAACCGTCTTAAAAGAGATAAGTAAATAGTATTTTCGAAAAATGATCCATGTTTCATTCTGCGCCCTGCGCCGACTTGAAAATTAGTATTATCACTTTGTTGTATGTAGTTCAAATTTGTTTTTCTTTACTATGAACTGTTGTAATCAACAGCTGTCCTCAATCCTGCTCGGCATCCACGATCCCTTCGTGCCGTTCGAGAACCTGTTCTGCGCGCTCTTCCTCGGAGGCATCTGGGACTCGCTGGCCAAGCTGCTGGGCAAGGGCCAGCCTAAAGAGGAGACTAAGGACGCTAAAAAGACTAATTAGGATATTCAGTGGGTGAGTTTTAGTTTATTTACAAATTGGGTTCGATTCTAAGATTTTACTTAGGGCCTATTTTATAGTTTACTTAACGTTTTGAAGAGTTAATAGCTCTTTAACAGGGTGTAACAAAAAGGTGCAGCAGAACTGTAAGGGGTGATTCTTCTGCTCAAATACAACAACTTTTTCAATGGGAAAAAAGTTAAGTTCCTCATACTAAGCTGCCGACCAGCTGACATCAATTTGTATGAAGAAGTGTTTTTTTTTTTAGATTTAGATGTTGGTCCCATAGTAAACCCGGTATAATTACAAATTACTACTATTCGTTATACTACTACTACTACTACTACTACTACTATACGTCATAGAAATTTCGAAAAAAAAATAAGATTCCATACAACCTTCAAGAGCTGCTATTTCCACGGAGAGTGCATACTATATTAGTCCCTAGTAAAAGTTTTGTATTTAAGCAGTATCAAGCATTAAAAGGATGTTAACTAAAAAAATATGACCATAATCAATTAAAACGTCAGTACCTATTATAAGTACATCTCTTCCTATGCTTTTTGAGAGTGACTGGTTCAATGCAATGCAATGAGTAGGCCTACTTAAGAATCGACTGCCAAGGATATTTAATAAGGATAGTCGATAATGTGTTATTAAAATTAAGTAAGAAAGACTGTAAAAAACTTTCTTGATAAGTATTCAATGACCTGCCTGCCTAGCATGAGCACCAAAACACGATACGATATGATGTGATATAGCGATATATCAACACCAACTGTAAAAATATGATAGATATAGCCGCCATATTGAATCGTCGTGCCGGTGACGTCACATATTATGATCACTGTTTCGATAAAAATTTAAAATGGCGGCTATATCTATCTATCATATTTTTACAATTGGTGTCGATATTTCGCTATATCATATCATATCACATCGTGTTTTAGTGGTCATGCTAGGGGGGCAGGCGTTTCGTGCTACGGTTGCTACGAGTGTGAATCTTGTAGTCAGAGATGATGAAGCAGTATCCCTTTAACAACTGCATTTTAAAGGCATCATTGAAATTTTGATTGTCATTTAATTACTAACTAACCTACTACTTCAACGTCACTTAACTCAAACTACTTACTTGCTATTTTATAGTGAAGGTTATGCAGTTATTCGCCTTACTGTAATTTCTCCGGTTAAGTGCATATTTTTTCTTTTTTCAGTTTCCAAACTCCGAAGCCACTTCATCAACTGACACCGACAATACAAATTGCGACGGCTTCCCTAAACGTATCATAATAATAAAAAATAATAAAAAACAAAAAAATAGTAAAAACCCTTGAAATCCTAAAAAAATGGCACAACGACCAAAGTATTGATTTCATTAATATTAAGTTTGACTAGTCATAATATTTTGTGTACGTACGATTCGTATACATAAGTGATTCCTATTTAAACAAGAAGCAGTGAATAAATGCTTATTTTAACTTTTCCTATACAAAATTGACTGACCTGTGTCAGCCGTTAAAAATTATTTTGAAAGTTTGTATTATGTAACATCATTTCAAACAACATCAAGTAGGTTTTATAATAAAAAACTACTTAACATTAATTCGAGTGAAAATAAGCGAAGCATAAATCTAGCCTTTTGTTTCTGTATTACCAGATACCTATGCCAAAAAATATTGTAAGTACTTGATAATAATAAGTAAATTAGGTTTTACATTTCCCTGTTTTTTTGTTGCGTGATAAAATTGTTAAAAATAATCGAGCATTGGGATTATTAAAACTTTGTGTCTATTATATTTAGAGATCGAAACGACAAGCGAATATCGACTTCCTTTTGTAGTATGGTTCATATGTGGTAGTTTTAACACAACCATATTAAGAATTTATATTGTAGGTACCTACCTCCCTAGCAAAAAATAGAATGATTTATTAACCCGCTGTTAATAGGTAAGTCATTAATAATTATTTAAGTTTTACTTTATACATGTTTATGATTGCATTTGTTCTGCACTTTTGGCTGACATAGATTTCAAAATATCTAGACGATGCATCGTACCACCACACCAACTTCATTATTTTATTAGAGTGAATGTTAAACAAACCATCATCTAGCTATTAGTGTAATGGCAATATTTTCCATTAAAATCCACAGGATACACAAAAGTCGCTGGTGCTGAAAAAATGTCACAAGATTACGTGAGGTTTGTATCAAAATAAGTTTTATAATACTTTTGTGTATCCTATGAAATAAAAAATGAAGCATCTGTCCGATTCGCATGGGTGCTAGCGAAGAGGAACACATGTTTCGTTAAAATAAAAAAGTGACCTTACCGGTCAAAACGGGTTGTGAGACACCTGCGAAAAAGTCCATTAGGAGAAAATCCGTTTCCAATAAGGAATTAATACTATAATTTCCTCGAAACATCTGATCAAGCTGCTCGGTGTATGCGGTGAGAGACATGTTATTTCGTGCGAAACAGTGACAAACCAGTTGATTCAATTTGTTAATAAATGTTATTACATTATAAATTGATTGATTAATTACTACTTAATGTGCTGAAGGAAGTATTAAATTGTTTTTATTTATTTTAGATTTTTATTTCGACCCATAGTTCTATGAATAGTAAAGAATAACTTATGATGTGTGGAAAGAGTAGAGACAATTTAAGACTGAATTGCCGTCAACAGGAAAAAAAAAAAAAAATTGGACATCACTTACATTGTCTGATTCTATGATAAGTAGCTTAAGCATTTGTGTTACAGAAATCAGAAACAACTACGGTACCACAGCACCCAGACCCGAGACAATATAATAAAGTTATTTTTCTACATTGACCGACCGGGAATCGAACCCGGAACCTCAGAGATAGCGACCCCGAGACCCCGATTTAGAACCCTTCGATAACAAATTGGCAACCGATAAATCACGTGACACTAATGTTAATGCTGGCACTTCACATGGCGATAGGTATACAAACGTTTATCTACTTTGTCAAATGTCATCCACGTGTAGATACCTACACACATTTGCCAAATTGGCAAACTTGACATGAGTAAGCCAACATAACAAACATTTGCTATGACCAGCGTTGCCGTTAGCGTACATTTTACACATTTGACGTACCTTTTTAGCCTCTCATGTGTAATGTGTAATTTTGTCCATTTACGTACCTTTTGAACCTACTCAATATCTGTGTAAAACGATATTAAGGGCGATGATGATGTATGTAAATCGGCGTTGCTAGGGGGATCAAGGGTGTGCGACGCCCACCCAAGAATCCTCTTTGCAGTCGCAGTCGCCAATGCCGTCGCCGTTGGTATGCCCTCTAGTGTAAAAATGGCCTAATATCTCGAAAATATTTCGCGCTCGCTTCGCTCGCAGCTTTTTACAGTTAGTTATATTTAAATAATACTTTTCACCACTAATAGTTCTCTTTAAAATTTCAAATTTTAAATTTCAATAGTTAATTTTGTATACTATTTTATTAACGTGTAATCTATTTTTAATATATTTGACTATTGATATTATTGGAATCAAATTTGACATGTGTTAAAAATGGTATTAGCTTAATTGTTTCCAATTTTTGTTTTTAATTTGTAATTCAATTTATTTTATTCGTTTTGACATTGACATTTTACATTTTCCACAATTAGACTTCAATTTATTTTATTTAATATTTGCATGTTATTTGTAAATGGCTGAAAAAGCTGAACGTTATACCGCAATTCCATCCACAATGTACCCTTTTTCATATGCAAATAAATTTCATTTCATTTCATTTCAAAAGCGCTAAAAAATTTCGCGCTGGTGCAGGATGCAATCTACCGACTGAGTTCAAGTACGATGGGTCACGTAGGTAAATAATTAAAGTGTTTTAATAAAATTTTCGTATTTTTAATTCAGCGGGCAGAGAATGATTACATTTGTAATAAATTAGCAGCAAGGGTTATATCTTTTAAAAATGTTACTATGATTAATGTTACCGAATTGGAGTCTATCATGACTGTACCTGGATTATGCGAACAACCCCCTCGCCCCCCCGGACCAGACTCGAAGGCTAGGGCCCTGTTTATGTACCTTTTTACTCCAAAATGTACGTTTTTAGCGCTGGCTATGTGCCTTTTGGGAACTCAGTTGCGGCAACACTGGCTATGACATTCGTCTAATTTGGCATTGGTTACCACGTGTAGACGTGCAGTTTGTGATATTTGCATATTTGTCAAAACATTGTCAAACTAGACGAATACGCCAATGCAAATGCCTACCGCCATGTGAAGTGCCAGCATTAATCCTATACTGTCACGTGGTTTCCCGCTCAAAAATTTACTATCGAATGGTTTTGAATCGGGGGCCAAGTCCGGTACGCTCGCCTCTTGGCTACGGAGGTCGTCAATAAGTAGGAAATATGCAAATTAACTATAAGACATGTCATAAAACACTGGAACCATAATTATTCCAGCACCACCAGCAGTACAGCACAATTTTTTTTTTAGGAACTGTACCTAACTTTTCTTCCGCGTTGGATTATTCACACGTAGTTTTACTTGACCAGTCCCAGATAGCAAGGTAGTTTGTTGCAAACTTGATTTTTGTTTGAATTTAAATTGTCACCTCAAATAAGAAAAGTTAAGTTTGAGAAAATATTGCTGCAACCTTGTTAATTCAAGAATGATGTCTGAAGTTTGTGGCAATGTTGCAGCAATCTTGCAGTTTGCGGTATGTTTTAAATATGAATTATTAAGTTCGCTTTAAAGTTGATACAAAGTTGCAGCTGATGGCTAGAGTTCCGTTTTTTTTGACAAGTCGAGTACATACTTGATGACAGTTGTTTGTTGGCAATGGGGCAGACAACTGTCAAAGTGGCGCCAGTAGCGCAAAGACCTTTAACAAAGCAGTTTTTTTATGAAATTAATAGTGAAATTATATTGAAAGACCATTTCATCAGAGATCACCATGACCATGATCATTTCCAGTTTGACTAGGTAGTCAAAAACTATTCTCTTGGACGTAACCTATACCAGAGAGAAAATTACTGGGCAGTAGTAAACATACTGACCAGATAAACAAACAGATGAATGGTATTTCCATCGGTGACTTTGATATTATAACAAACTTATATTACCTATTTGTTTGCTAAAGAAAGCTTGTTTCAAGAAGAGAATTCAACTACTCATAGCTTCAGTAATATCCAGCCACTTGAAGAATTAGATGATGCAAATGTCTCTCAGTGTTGTTGATATTACGATGACTCAGTCTATAAACTCAGATTTTGCTTCTGGGTCTGGAGAAATTTGTACAAAAGAGACACAGACTTTTTATTTGCCTTATGCTTTGTAATTTCAGAGAGGGTATAAAATAAATAATAAGTACGCAAAAAAACATATATAATGATTAAAACTTACTTTTATTTCTTAAGGTAGCTATCATAGTTATAATACAGATATTTATTGAAAATTTCTGCTTTAAAATAACCATTATAGAACTCATCAAGTTTTGTCAACATATATTTGATAAAATTTTCATCTCTAAATACATATATCACTTTCATGTCTGAATGTATACACTATTAAATTGCAGTACTTTCTACCACTGCAGTAGCAGCAGTTTTTAGGTGCATGAAAACTTTGTAGTCTTTGGGTACAAGTCTCAAAGAGTAATATAAATTTTCTATTGACCATGCTTTCAACACCTAAAAGCAAAACAGCCACATGTTTACAAGTTGCATCATTACCACTACCTGCTGGACATTCACAGTGCGCTTCTTCAATACTGCCATATTCATCTAATTTTAAATTAACTTCATAATGAACTTTTTTTTATTGTTTTTCTACATATACCTTTTATGTAGGAGTTCTTGCTGGCATCAATAAAAGAGCGGGCTGTTACTAAATGGCGTGATTCATATAGCTGCACCACTTTATCCATATTCTTGTCAGAGCTATATGAAAATAGAAAAAAATGACTGTTAATAAATTACTTGTATGTAGATAGGTGCGTTAGTTGGGTTAGTAGTGCATGTTAAAACATGTTACAACAATAAGCAAGTTGATGTTCCTCAATCTAACTGTTTACAGATTGACAGATTTAAATCTGTTGAAGGTTGGCCTATTTACAGGTTGAGAAGGTTACTAAACCACAATGATTACTTGTGTAAGTAAACAGAACCTGGTATCTTGTGCCAATAATCAATTCTAATTTCCAATTAGTAGTTATATAGAAGAATACTACCAAGTACCTACTTTAAAACAGAAATAAGACTTACATAGATAAATAATGCCGTATTTGAGTTTTGTTCAGAGGAAGCTTTGTGTTGCTGTTTGTCTCTGTAAGACTCAGTGTGTGGAACCTTCATTGAAGGTTCATCATCCACAACTTCAGCTTGCCCAAAATTGAAGTTTTGGTCATAAGTCTCTAATCTGTAATATAAAAAGCAAATAACATTCTTTCATTCATCTTAGACTTCAAATATAACCTCAAACTACTTATCACGACAAAAAGATTAAGTTCCTTCGTTTAAAGTTATTATTACAATGATACAATGTTATCATACATTAGATTATATCTAAGTAAGTATTTAATAAACAATGAAACAAGTTTTAGGTCCATACAATTGTAAAAAATTTAAAAAATTGAGGAAACAGCTCACCTTTCTTTCAATTAGGTCTGCTTTCCTTCCACGTAAAGAAGCGCCTCTTTTCCTTAACTTTTCTTTTAACTCATTAAGTTTCCAAGTGGAATGCATGTTTTTTAAACGAAAATTGGCAAGAAATGAACGTAATTAAAATCAAAAGTTTAACGCACAACTCGATGACAACTTTGACAAGGGTCTGTACATTTTTTTTTTTTAATTGGGTTTTACGGCTCTGGGTTCCAGCCCTTTTAAGCCAAAGGGTCAGTATATTCAGTGTTGCCAGACGTGCGATAATTATCCTAGATCCACGATATTTTTGAGTGTAATTCCACAGAAAAAATAATTAATTATTGCACGATAAATCTACGATAATCCACGATATTTTGCTCAGTTGGAGATAAATTTAGGAAATCATTTTAATCCGTTTAATTGAACACATTTTACGTTTATTTGAAAAGTCTGACTCTGACAACACGATAGTGAATTTAATTAATAATTAATTTAAAACTTTTTTGCACAAACTTAATAAAAGTGTACAAAAGGTGGACTTAATGCTAAAAGCATTCTCTGCCAGTCAACCTATAGGTCATACAGAAAGCTTGCAAAAAGGTGCGGTAAACAAACAAGAAGAAAAAAACATTAAGTAAATAATGCAACAAATAAATTAAGGTATATACAGGGTGTAAAAAAGGCTTAACGAAACCCAAAACCACGAATTCTATACATAAAAACAAGTAGAATGCAAAAAATAAAATTGCTGGGAAATGACTTTTATTTTTGGGTATCAAAAAAAATAACTTATTTCTAACCCGCAATGTATAGCGCGCACGCCACAGACTATGCCTGTGTGTGTAAGTGGTCAGCGGGCGAGCGGGCGGCGCGAGAGCATTGCGCCCGATTACGGCGCGCGCGCTAAATGAGTATAAATTTACTTAAAAAACACAACAACGAATATCACATGTTTCAATTAAATTAGGTACCTCTTATGTTTGTAAATTGTTTAGCTACTTACCTCTCAATTCAGGCCTCTCCATACGAATCAGTTGTGGTTCGAACTGACGACCTCCCATTTCCAAACAAACACGCGCTCGGTATAGCGTGTTTTGATGCACTCGCTCCAAAATCCCTTCACGCACTGATCGTTGTTTTAATTCATCAAATATGTCGATAATGTTTTGACGCATTTAAGCACTATTTTCACAAGGACGGTCAAAAACCCTGTCTTTGACGAAACCCCACAAAAAAAAGTCAAGGTGAGTTAGGTCAGGCCACGCGTGAGGCCCATACCTCCCGATCCAGTGGTCACCAAATAACTCCGTAAGCCGCTCTCGAACCGGTCTGACAATGTGAGGCGGCGCTCCATCATGCTGGTACCACGACTCTCGCAGCTGGACTAGTGGCATGTCTTCTAAAGTATTCGTTACATAACCGTTAATTAAGCTAACCTCGCCTTCTCCGCAGCACTTTAGCTGCTGTTCGCACGCCTAAACGTGGGTTTTCCCGCATAACGTCTAAAATGGCTTGTTCCGTGGTAGAGCGTATTGACCCGCGCCCTGTCTCCGAAACGGGTACAATCGGCTGATTGTCCAGCAAACGCTGAACAGCCCGAGTGATCACTTGCGGATCACGAGGGTGATGCGCATCAGGATATTCAGCTGCGTAAATACGCAATGCTTCGGAAGCATTGACATGGGCTATACCGTAGCAGTAAACCATGTTTACATACTCGCGAGCACTAAACTGATGACAAGGCATCTTCACAAAGACTCCACTATCACACTAATCTCAACTACTTGCCACCACAACACAAACTGTAAGAGGAAACAGTAAAAATCACAAGTAATAAGCGCATTCGATTCGCAAGTTAGAAACCGAACAAAATTTTCACAAATTGCATTATTATTCTTCGGCTTTGATTTCGCCGCCGCCGCTCGCGCAAACTCCCCCGCACACCGCGCCCCGTACCCCGCGCCCCGCGCCCCGCGCCCATCACGCACGGCCACCGGGGCGAGCCCTCACTGGTCTCGGTGTTTCTGTAGGTATTGCCACAATTTTTAAGTCAACGTAACGATTTTTTGAAAACAATGATATCGGCTTTGCTCTTAGCCAATTTAGCTTTGCTCTTGGTAAATCAGACGACCCATGTCAATTCTTTCTGAAATGTTTTATTTAAGGTCCGCGACCAAATTACGCCTTAGTGGTTTAGTGGTTAGATTTTTGGAAGATCGTGGGTTAATTCTAAAGTGGGAACGCAAAGTTACTAAGTTTCCAATAAATTGGTTAGTTATAATTTAGAAATTATAGGCTTGAATCCATCAATCAGATTGTCCGATATGAGATGATTCCATGCTTCAAAGGGCACGACAAGCTGTCGGTCCTGGCTACAGTAGGCAGTACCAGCCTGTGGCATCGGTCGTTAGTAGTCGTTACATGAGTCATGTCAGACGCCTATGGCACTAGTTGCATAAAAGAGAAGAAGAAGACAATAAATTTAATGCTTTTGTGTGCGAGCGCCTGGGAATCGAATTTAGAACCTCCGGGTCTGGGAGTTCAACCATTGAATAACTAAACAACGGGGACCTTACAAAAAACTTTGTGAAGATTTTACGGCGCTTCGTTTTTCATAGTTTATGGGAAAATAAAGGTACGTTTATTTTAAATCGTGCTCAAAAAATTAAATGTTTTAAAGTAAGTTATGATAAGTAAATTTAAAATTATTATTATTCCAACAGGAAATGCCATGAAGCTTTATTTTATTTCTTGATTATAGCTCGATATGTGAAAGTACGAGCCTAACTAAAAGAAATTAGTTTGATTTATCCGTTATAAAGAATTGCTATTTTTTTTTCGTAGGGCTTTTTATCAACAGAACTTGGAACGTTTATTCCTTTGCCAGTTAGATTTTAACTTAGGTACTTATCGTAAAATAGCTAATGCCGTATTCAACAATTAAAACAATAAATTGTTGTACGTTTAATTAATATTCGATAATAAAACAAGCAACTTGTGATTAGGAATTTGTAGTAGACTGCACTCCTCTGTCTTCTAAATCTTCTAATGATTAGAGTGATGGCTCTGGATCCGGAGGTCCTGCGTTTGATTCTTAGGTAGGCACACAAGTTAGAAATAAATACTTTTTCAGGGTCAGGTGGTTCCCAGTTTGGTTAGAATATTGATTACAGGCCTGAATATTAGACTTGATTATCTGACTGGCTTGTTTTCAGTACGTTTAATTGCTATACGAAAATAAAACAAACAACTTGTGTTGAGGAGTTTGTAGTAGACTGCGCGCCTCAGTTTTCTAATGGTTAGAGTGTTGGCTCGTAATCCGGAGGTCCTGCGTTGGATTTCCAAGTGGGCACACTTATAAAATTTGGTTACAATTGAATACAGGCCTGAAATAAACCTGATTATCTGATAGATAAGACAAGATTTCGTGCTTCGGCGTGGATCCTGGCTATTGCTTCTTCTGGCAGCAGTCGTTACAGAAGTCATGTCAGACTCCTACGGAGGCTTAAATTCTAACATCAGTTTCTGCAGCCTACACGATAAGGAGAAGCAGACTACGTCTCAAATGTAAGCTTACAGCTTAACCTTTCGATTTACAGACAACAGCTCATCAACCTACCACAAATTTGGATTGTTGAAATAATTTGTATTGTGTAAAAGTTAATTACAAAGTTTTTTTTTCTGAGTCGATCTCGTACGAGTACTAATGTAAAAGTGTTGTATGCACCTGCACAGGCATAATCTTTTAAACTTGTTTTTTCTTCTCAAATTGTTTATATACGTAAAATGATATGTTGATTTGATTTGTTGTTATTCAATAAATAAATAAATAAATAAAAATTATTAATTAGTTAACAGATAATGAATTGCCAGTCACAGAATTCCTTATTTCGACCAATTTCATAAGATGGATTAAACCAATCGATCTAAGACTATGAGCGAGTCAGTACAAGGCAAGGCGTCATTGAACTTGATAACTGCTAACAGCTGATCGCGCGCACACGAGTGAGCGCTATACAGCGAGCGTGCGTGCACATTTGAAAGACGGCGTAGTTGTGTGCGTGCGCACGATTCATTGCCGGCTGTGCCCTTTAAAGGCCTTTTATGAAAGAAGTACTGAAAACTTTAATCATGTTTCTTTGTAAAAAAGTTTAGTTTTATCTAACAGAAGTCAATTTTGTAAAAATCTATGAAAAAAAATTGTAACTTTGACTGTCAATAACTCGGTAACCCATCATTTCCCAGGTATAGTGTAAAAGAAAAAAATGATCGTAATAATACGTAGAATATGTGGTATTCGGCTTCGTTAAGCCTTTTTTTACACCCGATATATTTAACTTTAATATATATTGTATATAAATATAGACATAATTATTAAGATACATAAATACAAATAAAAAAAAACTATGATATAATAATACATAAAATACTTCAAATAAATAACATACATATACCGTGTGAGTCTTTATAATGTGCACATATTAAAATATGGAAAAATATGTAAAATTTATCGATTTTATTTTTATCGTAAATAAGGGGTTTTATTGAGAAATTTTACAATTATTTAAAAAAATATGAAAAAAGCGTTATTTTTGTTAAAAACTGGGTTATAACTTTCGGTTGATGACAGTTGTTTTTCCTTTATTTTAATTTAATGAGGACGCCCCATTATTTACGATCATTTTAAACTTTGTTTCATTGTGATCGATCGTTTAGTTTTAAAGATATGCTATTTTGTTTACACGGGGATCACAACAGGTAACCAAAATTTTAAAAAATCCATAAAAAAAATTTTTTTGAAAAAAAAAAATTTGTTTTCCGTCGATATAATTAAACATATTTGCCCATATTTTAATATGTGCACATTATACAGACTCACACTGTATATACATATACTATATTATGCAATTAATCTATTAAAAATTTAATTTCTTTGCTCTAAGAAAGAGATCGACTCTTGTCAGCGTAAAATTGGACAGTTTTGAAAAGGATGAATTGTCACCGTCAGTTTGGTGTCAGCCATCATGACGAGAAAAACCGGTTTACTGAATACTTGTGTAGTGAGTACTGCAGTTCAGTTAACAAAAACTTGTTATAAAAAAAGTAAAGAAGTGGGTAGTAAAAAGATTTAAACTTTTCAGCCGTATATTCTGTTATTTTCTAGATTCGGTAGTTACAAAAACAATAATTTTGTGAACTGGGGTTGTGATAAAAACACGATAATTTTTCAGCAAAACTATTCTAACCTGTGAATCTGGCAACACTGCATATATTAATCTGTGCCTCTCTTTGTATGAAAACAACGATTGGCTTAAAAGGACTGGAACCCAGAGCCGTAAAACCCAATTATAAAAAATTAATAAAAAATCTGTGCCTCTGTGGTTGGTGACTGAGTACTGACTAGTGATGTGCCGAGTCGCTGTTTTTTGTGAATCGAGTCAACTCGAGCCAGTTTATACGGTATTCGAATCATGACTCGATTCCGCGATTCGAGGCAGTACTCGAGTTCTATGTGTGGTATTCGAATGTTGACTCGAGTCTAGTACTCGAGTCTAGAAATTACAAAATGATCTTGATGAGCTTTTTTTCAAATTAGTTGTAATTGGTAATAAAATTAATTAAAATAATTTCATAACAATTAAATTAACTCACAGTAACAGCTAACTGACACAAAACAAGGAAATCAAATCAAAAAGTTGCAGGTTCAACCTTGAATTTATTAGGCATCACTTCATTGCCTAAGTAAACCGAGATCGAGTACGAGCGAGTCAGTAAGTACAAAATCGATTCTTCCTGACTCGAGTACCAGAATCGAATTCGGCGTACTTGAATTAAAATAAACCGGTATTCGAGTAGCCGAGTCCAAAGCAGGAATCGAGTCTGACTCGAGTCAAGCCGTACTCGGCACATCACTAGTACTGACTGACGGACGCCATATTGGTTTGCATAATACGTGAGTTTGTAACTGATTTTAATTTAATTACACAATCATGTTATGAGTCGACGTTTGAAATATGTTTTTTTAGTCAAACGTTTTTAACATAAATGTTTGTCGATTGTGTTTAGTGCCATAAATAGAAGTTTGTGAAATTGTGACTTATGTTGTGGGACGTGGATCACTCGGACGCGCAAACGAACCTGCATGATGCGCTGTGGAAATAAAGTAAGTTTATCCAATTATTTAACTATTTACAGACAGAACACTTGATAAGTATCTACTATCCAATCCAATCGACGGCGCCTAGATGCTTGCAGCATGTATTTTTCAAGTACACAAATAACCTCTAAAATTCACAGCTTCGACGTAATATTTCCTTGCTCTTGACGATTGTATTTAGAGTACTTTTTAAATTAAAGTCTGATTATTTATCATATTACAACAACTTTCTGTGTCTAACTGTTTCTATGACTATATTATTAAATCCTGAATATTGTTTAGAATACAACAATTATGCTAAGAATCTCCTAGGTCTTTCACACCTTAGTGATGATGTATTTGAATTTGGTGCTCTTGATTCCTGTTCTGCCTTTCCCCTTGAAAACTTTTTACAGGTTTTCAAAAAGAATATCAGAAACCCCTTCAGCAAATTATTAAAAGGTTTGGGGAAATATCCAATACTGACTTTTGGGCTAAAAATATATCCCCATGTGATTCAAATTTTCCACGTTACTCTAAATCTCACTCATCAGACTTGCTATTGCCAGGTTGTGATAAGTTGCAGCAATTTAGATCGGTAAAATTTTATTCTTTTGAAATAAACACAACACATCCAAACTGTTATTGTGTTTTAAAAGATGGTAGTATTGTAACAGTATGCAATATTGTATTTTCCAAAAATATACAGGGTATGGTTATACTTTGTCAAAAGTTTTCAACAAAGGAAAACTTCTTTGCTGCGCCATTCATAGATAGTTCACACATAGGAATTCATGTTGTACAAAATAAATTAAATCTATGTGAAAAGCCAGTGACTGACATTGTCGGTAAAATAGTACTTCTTCCTTTCCAAAATTACCATGTTGCTATTAAGATGCTACATTCATAATGCTTCAATTTGTATGTTTATCCTTGTCTTGTCGCCATGGTACAATATTTATTTAGTTTGGGGTTAGATAATTAGTGTGATTGTAAAAAAACCTTTTCTCAATTCCTATTGCCTGTCATATCTTTTTATCCTACCTTTCTTATTCTTGAAGTTGTGGTTTATATAGCTGATGATCCATAGGTATGTATTTATGTTTGTTGATGGATATTAGTGATACCTAATAATTTTCCATGTAAAAATGTAGCAAATTTATTTTCAGATCTTGCATAATGGGTTCCACAAATTTTGCAATAGTCACATTTCTGGCTGAAAATGATGCTCCTGGGATAGTGGCTTTAAATTGGATTATAAATAGCAAAACTTGCTACTATCCCAATGTACGCACCGAGGAAATGAAAAACAAACTATTGAAAAGGAGGGTTGACCCTGAGATTACATGTGCAAAATATCTTATGGTAAGTAATTTAATTTCTTTATTATTTTCTTTCCAAGCTTTAAAGCTTCATTAATGAAAATTCCACTTAAAATAAAAACATTTAAGTAAGTCTCAATTTAGTTTTGAAATAATGTACCTACAAAGTGCAAGTGCTTAGTAAAATCATCTTATCTTACAGAAACATATGGAGAAGCAAGATTACATCCAAAAAAAGCCGAAGATACTTCTAATTTGGACTCCAAAGAAGAAGTGACGAAAAGAAAAAGAAAAATAAAAATTGTTAATTCGCCTGATGACTCGAATTCTTCTGATGAAAACCACTTTTAAAAAATAACTCAAATTAGAAAAAAAAAAACGAAAAAAAATAAGGAACAGTTAACATACCCAACTCCTCCTAAACCTAAATCAGTTCAGCAAAATATATTTACTGAAGAAATTCACGTTAGTTCAGGAAGAATTCAATCCAATAATGTTACAGTGACTACAAACTTAGCTGAAGATAACATCACCGTTCCACAAACTGAATCCTCTCCTAGAGCCGTTGAAGAATATACATATGGTAAATATCTTTATTAGTTATACTTAGATGACTGTCTAGTATAGTGGTTCGCGCTCCGGACTACAAAGAAAATAAAAAAGGGTTAAATTAATGAGGTGTTTTTTCAAGAAGAAGAAATAATAAGAAAGAGATTAACAGAAAGCAGTTTAATGTCAATATATATTTAATTATTTTGATTGAAATTAAAAAAGGGTTAAATTAATGAGGTGTTTTTTTCTAATAAAAATATGGTGCAAATACAGGAAACATATTATTGTACTATAAGAATCTAAACAACTTTCTCATGTTTATGAACTTATGTCTGAAATAGATTTTTGAGTCTTCATAGAACAAACTGTCAGATCTTGATATTTTCTAAATTACCTATTTAGTATTTTGGGATATGGCTTCACTTATGAAACATGTTCAGAATAGTCAATAGAATAATGTGTTAGGTTTATTTGCTCCATATTTACCTATATACATTCCTTTCGGAAAGTTATTTAGTTTTATGAACACATTCTTCTCACCCAGCTTATATAAAAAAAGTAATACATTATTAATTTGCCCCCGCAAATTTAAAATCTATCACTTTTTTTTACACATAGCTAATTTTTACATTGTATATACTGATAGCGATTGGATTACTACAGTAAAAATTTCTTACGTGTTATCGACTGGTTTACTGTGTATACTTATCAAATTGTGTAATTTGATAAGTATACACAGTAAACCAGTCGATAACACGTAAGAAATTTTTAATTTTGCGGACCGCACTGATCGATCCGCTATAACAAAGAAACAGCAAGTTTGTTATGTCAAAATTGTATATAATTTGAAGAAATAGACTTTATGCAAGTTTGTTATGTTAATGTTGCATAAACTTCACAAAAACAAACAGCAGGCAAGTTTGTCGCTTGTAAACTAGAAAGTTTGATTCAAACTTGCCTCAAGTGTATACACTTGCCATGGCAAGTTATTCACACTTTCCATTTTGACACGTCAAACTTGCTTCAAGTCAGATTCAAGTTTAAAATGCTATCTGGGGTGTTATTCACAATCACGTGTGTGTGACTTGCTGTGGAAATATTTTTTGTTTTACGATAATCTGAATGTGATAATAAAAACAATTATGATATACCTACTTAGAAAATGTTATTCGATCTTTGAATTATACTAGCGATTCCGTGTCAGATATTATCACAGAATATCTAATATTAAAAATCCAATACATAATATTTTGAGAAGGAGTCGTCGAATCCAACTCGGCTGGGCAGCGTTCGGGAAACTACACCACGTCTTCTCTTCCAAAATACCTCAGTGCCTCAAGACGAAAGTCTACAACCAGTGTGTGCTACCAGTGATGACATATGGAACTGAAACGTGGCCTCTCACTATGGGCCTCATAAGAAAGCTCAAGGTCGCACAGCGTGCTATGGAAAAGGCTAATGCTCGGTGTTTCCTTGCGAGATCGAATGAAATGAGGAGATCCGTAATCAAACAAAAGTCGCTGACATAGCCGCAGTGGGCGGGGTACATAGCACGTAGAACTGACGGCCGATGGGGCAGAAAGGTTCTAGAATGTTGGCCGCGTACCGGCAAGCGCAGCGTAGGACGTCCACTCACAAGGTGGTCAGACGACCTGGTAATGGTCGCAGGAAGACGCTGGATGCAGGCCGCTTTCAACCGGCCAATCTGGAAGTCAATGGGGGAGGCCTATGTTCAGCAGTGGACGTCCTATGGCTGAAATGATGATGATGATGATGAATACATAATATTGCTCTATTCGTACTGATCCCATCCCACATGATGTCTAAAGTATTTAATATCCGCTTTATTCTAAACACTAATAAAAGCACAGCGGACTATACTCTTATGCATCCTCAGAGGCAGTACGAACCATGATCTGATAACTCCCTATCCATACTTGATATTATAAATGCGAAAGTAACTCTGTCTGCCTGTTACGCATCACGCCTAAACTACTGAACCGATTTAAATAAACTTTGGTACAGAGATAGTCTAAGAGCCTGAGAAAGGACATCGGCTACTTTTTAATGCGAAAAAAGGGCTTTAAGGGGTTGAAATAGGGATGATGATAATTCTGGAAGTACATAAAGTCGTTTCATTTTATGGATTGTATGATACAATTTGACGATGTCGCAATAACAGTCGAACAGTTTTAACTTTCAGAGTAGTTTTATCATTCAGCTTAAAAATAAAAACAGTAGGTATTAATATACAGAGTCGTTTTATCATTGAGCGTGAAAATAAAAACAGTACATAAATGTGTACCTATTACTACTTACACTAACTGTAGTACTGAAGAACTGTAAGTAACATACGGGTACTTAGTTAGTTCTAAACGAAATTTAGATTTCTATTCTCCAAAATTAGTAAAATGGAATAAACGTCCTGCAGGAAAGTACGAGGAAGTTTTGCTCAGGAACCCACCTCAATTTAAACGGTGTTAGGTACATTGTACACAGGTTGTGATTTCTTGCAAGTTTTGGGAGGTGCGGCGATAACGAACAGTTGTGTCCTAGATTTATCATCTGATTATAGGTCATTTCATTTATAAGGACTGGCACGATTACTGGAATTACGATACGAGTACTTATTTAAATAAAATAAGTGAACCAAATTATTTTACGACTGATGACTTTCACAGGACATACATCTGGGTGATAAATTTAGGATTTAGGGTGAAACTGCTCACAAAGAGACTATTGCAAATAGATGTTAATAATAATGATGTTAATGACGACCTCCGTAGCCGAGAGGCGAGCATACCGGACTTGGTGTCGCTATCTCTGAGGTTCCGGGTTCGATTCCCGGTCGGTCAATGTAGAAAAATAACTTTTCTATATTGTCTCGGGTCTGGGTGCTGTGGTACCGTCGTTGTTTCTGATTTCTGTAACACAAGTGCTTAAGCTACTTGTCATAGGATCAGAGCAATGTATGTGATGTTGTCCAATATCTTATCTTAATCTTAATCCTTTAATCATCGATTAATTGGTCGATTGTTCGACAATGATCCATAAGTCCCGAAAGTCCGTGGTCGGGACACGTGATGAAGACGAGTTGCATACATAGGCGTGGATAAGAATACTTATTTGCTAGTTTCTGCCTGCGAGAGAAATGAATTATCCCACGTAGAAATTAACCTATGCATTAGGCTTAGAATAGCTATTATTCATATGCCATGTGAATTATTTCAGCTATTTCCTTTTGAGTAACAAACATTCACACCCTCATGTTTTTAATAAATAAATAAATTATAATAAAAATTGTCGCTACAATCACACCAATTAGCTTAGCCCCAAACCAAGTAAAGCTTGCACTTTTGCTGATTGATTGCGCAATGGCGTGGCGACTAGATAACGGATCTACACCAATGACTTAAGTACGAATGTTAGTGCTCATCACACAAACGTTTGCCCCTTGCGAGATTAGAACCCGCAACCGCTCGGCTTTGTAGTCAGAGCACGAACCACTACACTCAGACAGTCGTCGAAAATTATAGTAAGATTAGTAAATATACCTACTCTTAAATAAAAGAGGATTTGAAAGTATTTTGTTTGCCTGCTCACGCACGCACTTTTATTGCATTTCAATCCGACTTGTTTATAGAATCGGAATCAAATCGTCGGATCCAAATTTGCTGGCCGGTGCGTGAGTAGGTCACTTGAACAGTAAAAACTAAATAAATATTTGACAACATCACATATTGCTCTGATCCTAAGGTACATATGTAACCAAACTTGTGTTACAGAAATCAGAAACAACGACGCTACCATAAATTACGAGTTGTATGTTTATGTTTTGGTAAATAAGTAACTCGCAAAACAATTGTTTCAAAACACAAATCCAAAAATAATTATTAAAATAGGAACGTATTATTTTTTGCACCTTCTCGGCCTCGTCGTTAGGTGACGTGAGTCCACTTAACCCAAAAAAGGAAAATACATATTAGGTACTAATTACGGTCGCAGCAACAAACAATCATCGCTTGATATTTTTCATATTTTTTCTGTGGGCACCGAACACCATCAGAAAATGTAAGTAAATAAAGTTTCTAATATGAATGCAGTAAAAGTATTGTAAATTTTGGTCCAAAGGATAATAAATGGGCATGATATGGATCAGTTTCCTTACGTTAGGAGTTCAGAAAACATAATTATAATTCTTATAAATAATTTAGTGTGCGTGCGAGCAACGAGCACGCGGCCCAAATCAATCACTTAGCTTAGTTCTTTATAGTAAGTAATGACCATTTTCTAAGATCATGACAAGTAAGCGAGACAGGTTACGGTATTCCGGAGATTCTGCGTTAGGCCGCATGGCATGGCACTGGCGGCAGTGCCACTCACGAGGTCACTGCCGGACATGCTCGGGTCGACACCATTTACACTAACGCGAGCATTGCAATTTATTTAAAATATTCGCAAGTGGAAAATACCTTTTGGTAACGACTTAAGAGATTTTATCCACAAAGAAATGTGTCAGCCAAGTGCATTTCGTGGTCGTTAAGGCGACGCAACTTCAAATATTTAACCTATATTTAAAATAAAATTGAAAAGTTACAATATTAGGGAGAGGGGTCTATCACATTAATATATTTATGGTGGAATCAACGTAAATATTATAATACCCATGCTACTCAGTTTGGCATAGCCATGATAACATACTAATTTTCCATGCGATTCCATAAGGTTCCTAACCAAATAAGCTAAGGTCGGTTTATGTCATGCGTACATAATTCATAGACATCCTTATTGATCCTAAAATGAAAACAATTTACATTATTGGGTGGAGATCCAGTTTTCGCTATGTGGCCTTCCAATACTTGCAAGTCAATGACCCGTCAAACTCATTGGAAATTCCATGGTTTTCATTCACACACGTGTGATTGTGGTCCCATCAAGTTCGCGCGCTGCGTCGGTGACGTACCTACACCGTTTGGTAGACGTCGCGCGGTCGCCTGCGCTGGAGCCTCAGTCAGATGCGCGAGCGCATAGGGCCGGCCTGAACGCGCACACCAAATCACAATAGCTAATTAAACCTGTGTTAGTGCACGACGTTTATGGGAACCGGCAAAATATCAACCGGTGAGTGACTCCGTGTAACGGTCATGTGAAAGTGAGCCGTGATTTTTTTACACGATCACAGTTAAGTCCAACGATTTGTTTGTTTTTATGTGGTGCACGCGATGCAGGTGCAATAATATAAAAATAACGTTACCAAATAAAAGAACTCCCAAAATCAAGTTGCAAAACGAGGTTACAAAAGTTTCAAGTCTTCACAGTGGGCATTAAAACATAACTTTCTTATGAGATATTAGTGGAAATCTTTCACCATTTACTATGAATAGTAAAGTAAAATAAGCCTAATAATGAAGTAAAATAAAACAGCCGTAACTAAAATTCCAATGAGACAAATTAATATTTTCGGTGGCATGATTAAGTAGGCATTAAGTAGTAGCCATGTTACCGGTTCGTGAATCGTGATACCTAAATTGTATAAAGAATGGATATTCAACACAAAATTAGGTAAATATAACAGTAACCTTGACGATGCCTAACATAACGGATTCTAACAAATGGCACCTACACAGTAACCTAGATGTGATCATGCGAACAAATTCAGTAAATATTAGAAAGCTCCATCAATCAAGAACATTTGAAATATAAATTACAGAAGTCAATTCTTGCACTACATGGATCACGCACGTCGCAGACGCACTTTTCTGTTTAGATTAAGTAGTAATTATTGCTGATGTAAAAATAGCTTATGTACTATTACTGACATCAGTAATTGTAACCCCAAAACTATATAAAATGGCTATACTAATATTACACATAAGAACTGACTGAATACTAAGTAAGTAGGTAACCCTTTTGCTTAACCAAAAAGTTACAAGGTTCTCAACCGAATTCACCTGTTATTTTTATTACAAGTAGCTTCATAGTTTATCTAAACTTGAAATCAGTGATTCTTACAAATACTAACAGCAACAAATCGTGTTATTATACACGTAGGTACCTAAGTGATGACCAATTCTTGGAAGCTCTTCGCCATGGTTAGTGGTGATTATTGTAGAGTAACCAATCAATAAGCAATTAAAAACCTTATCTTACGTCCTGTCTGTATAACCTTTACGAGCAATATTGAATGATGAATAGTGTTATTGATCCAATATAAAGGGATTTTTAATGTAACTTTACTTATCTCCTTAATCCAGGGCAACGAGGCACAATGGACATTATATTGTAATGCAGTCTCATATATTATATTATCTCCCTCTTTATATTTATTTATTCCTCAATTTCCCCACGCAGTTATTTTGTGCAAAAAACTATCCTTAGTCAGTATCCAGTCATGTAGTCGTTCCAGGGTTCATGAACCCGTCTCCGCAACAGGATAAAGCAAAAAACACATAACATCGTCGGGCGGGTAGCATCGCAAGCTGCAATTATGGGAAATTTAGATTAGTCAGAAACGCGTAGCGGATGCATAAAAGATAACGATGCCAACAACCATAACCTGTGCCTGATGTACGAGTCTTATGATCGCTTGTGCGGAAACTTTCATCTATCTACTTAGTCGAGAAAACAGTAAGGTACCTGGTATTGTGTGGCTCATTATCTGGAAACGCTAATGATTTCTCTTTATTCTTGTTGTATCTGCACAGTTACAAACTACAAACTGTAGGTGTAATCAGCTACAGATGTACAACTTTTACTATAGGGTCAAATAAATATTATTATTATTATTATATTATTGGCAGGCAAGCAGTTGAAACAACTGATAACAGCCTGCATCTCGTTGTCATAGTTTAAGTTATCTTTTCCTCCAGATACTTATCTAATCTGTTCTTAAACATCATTAAATATCATTTAAAAAATCTGATGCTTTTTATATAACTATAAAACCGGCCAAATGCAAGTCGGATTCGCGCACCGATGGTTCGGAACAAACTTTTAGTTATGTAAATAGTTCGTCGTCTCGAAGATTTTTACCGCATTTTCCTAGTAACGTTAAAAAAATGGAAATGAAATGAATATTTATTTGCCTTTGAAAAAGGGTACATTTTGGTGTTACTTTTGACAGGAAGTTCAGCTTTTTCAGCCATCTAAGTATAACATGCAAATACATTTTTATAATTATGTAAAATTAAATTACATTATCAAATCCAAACAAGTGGTTTTGTAATGTAACAACAAATTTCTAGTTTACGGATTTTTTTGTATATTTTTGCATTATGAAATTGCTTCTTTGCCAAATTTCATGATTTTAGGTCAACGGAAATACCCTATAGATTTTGACTTCCTTTAGAGTATGAAAATGTGGCATAAATAACAGCCGTATCTTATGATTGCGTTGACTTAAAATGAATTTATCACAATTTTAAGAGGTTGCAGACTTGTTGTATTTGATATTAATTTTAACTTGATACCTTCATGCGTTCCTAATAAAAAGGAGACAGACAGACAGACAGACAGATAGACAGATAGACAGATAGACAACAAAGTGATCCTATAAGGGTTCCTTTTTACCTTTTTAGATAAGGAACCCTAAAAACGAACGCGCTTTCTCGATAGTAAATTTATGAAAAATCCAATGTCTATTCCAAGATTTCTATGCTACCATAGTAAAAAAGATGTTGTATCTCAGCAGCGGATTATAGGGTTTTAAGGAGTGTCTATTATACCTACATTGTGTTTATTTTGTCATCCTGTTTTTGTAAATGTCGAGTGCTTCATCATCTATCACTGATATCCGATGTGATAATGATAAGGTTCGACTAAACTGAATCCATTAGGTCCGGGTTAAATAAAACAAATCAGTGCAGATTAATTTCACGTTTATACGACATGCTTTTTTGATAACGTGGTATGATAAAATAACGTCGGCAGATAGAGTCACAGTCACAAGGATCTAAAAAAAAATCCATTAGAAAAGTACTTAAAACACGATATGAGGTAATTCAAAGATGGTAATCATTATGTGATTGTGTACGCCAATTAACATCAATAAGTAAATACTTTTCATCCACGATAAACGATTAAAACAGTTACGTCAACTTGTGAAAAAAACATTGAACAGAGGAAATTCTTCCTTGATGAGTATAAAATAAACGATATTGTAAACGATTATTTCCGATATTCACGTTCCAATTAAAAGTTAACATCATCCATCCCTACGATAACTTCTTAGTATTTAGAGTCATATCAAATATTTAAATACATAAAGGTAATAGGTATTTTTAAGAAGTTAAAAGTTTATTGCTGCTAGGTGAAAGGTTTTCATTATATGACTAGCTGTTGCCCGCGACTTCGTTTGCATGGTCTTTCTTTAGTTTATTCATAAAGGATTTTTTCTTTGATAAGAATTTGAATTGATTTCTGTTTAGCCTAATGGTCGACTGGTAGAGAATGCCACATGGCATTAAGTCCACCTTTTGTACGATTTTATTTTGTGCAATAAAGTTTAAATAAATTAAATAAATAAATAAATCTTTTCCTGAAAATGATTAACACAACAAAAAAGAATAAGCGAAATTGTTCCATCCGTTCACGCGTGATGCGATGACCAAGGGAAAAAGAGATTATTTTTTATATACTTACAGGGTTACATTTCACGGTTGTGCCGGTTTTCAGGGACCACTCAGAATCAGCAACTAAATCGATTTACATAAAAAACAAACTCTTTTTTTTTCATTTGCATTCTTCCATTCTGCATTTGAAAAATAGAATACGTAGAAAATTACTCGATTAAATTGCACCATTATGTGCACTGCATGAGGTTCTTGTTGGAGCGGCGTCGGCGTACGTCTGCATCTGTGATCTCTGATGAATGACGGCGCATCTTACATTTTCTTAATTTTTTGTTACTTTTTAAATATATTTTACGCCAGAAATACGACGACTGAAATTAATTACGATAAATTAGTATTTTTAAATTGTTCTATAGACCTTATTTTTAAAATTTGGCACTATCTTGAAATGTAACCCTGTTTATACTAAGTCTGGCCATAAATACTGTTACAATTAAAAATAAACAAAATATTACATTTGAATTTGGAATCTGTCATTTTTATATGATTGTTCATTGAGTTCTCTCATTTTGGCGCCAATACATACATTGTACAATATTTTGCGAATGGGAAATGGAGTGGGGTGATAAAGAGAACCGAATCGCTGTGCGCTGTGCGCTATGTAACCGAATTGCATTACACAAAGTAGGTATGGAGCCAAATACAATTTTTAAAACTCTCTATACGCTTGGTATTAGTAAAATGTTTGTGTACCAGGCTATTTATAGGTATAATGAGACCTCCTCTGTTTGTGACAGAAAAATATCTAACCGTCCACGTAGTGTATGTACGAAAAAGGTGGTCAAAGCAGTAAGGGAAAGAATTAGAAGAAATTCTGTCCGAAAGCAAAAGATTTTATCTCAGGAGATGAAGATAGCACCTAGAACCATGTCGTGTATTTTAAAAGATGACTTAGGACTTGCCGCCTATAAGAGACGTACTGGTCATTTCTTAACTAATAATTTACAAAAGAATAGGGTGGTAAAATCGACACAACTACTAAAGCGGTACGCTAAGGGAGGTCACAGAAATTTTTTTTTTACGAATGAGATTTTTTATAATTGAGCAACATTTTAACAAACAAAATGACCGTATTTATGCTCAAAGCTCTAAGGAAGCTTCCCAATTAGTCGACAGAGTGCAACGTGGGCACTATCCGACTTCAGTGATGGTTTGGTGGGGTATTAGCTATGAAGTGACTAAGCCATACTTTTGTGAAAAAGGTATCAAAACATCGGCACAAGTGTATCAAGATACCATTCTTGAGAAGGTAGAGAAGCCCCTGAACAACACCGTGTTCAATAACCAAGAATGGTCCTTCCAGCAAGACTCGGCGCCGGGACATAAAGCTCGGTCTACGCAGTCTTGGTTGGAAACGAACGTTTCGGACTTCATCAGAGCTGAAGACTGGCCGTCGTCTAGTCCCGATTTTAATCCGCTGGATTATGATTTATGGTCAGTTTTAGAGAGTACGGCTTGCTCTAAACGCCATGATAATTTGGAGTCCCTAAAACAATCCGTACGATTGGCAGTGACGAATTTTCCCATGGAAAGAGTGTGTGCTTGTATTGATAACTGGCCTCAACGTTTAAAGGATTGTATTTCAACCAATGGAGACCATTTTGAATAAGCTTTTTATATTTTAAATTGTTTTATATTTATGTATTAAACTAACACTGTAAAAATAATAAATGTTATTTGCAATAGATTTTTATTTTCTTTGTTTCAGTATTTATGGCAAGACTAGGTAGATAATAAGAACGAAGATGTTTTATCAAAATGTATAAATTCTAACATAAAACACGAAGTTGTTGACTGTTGAGCAATCGCCTTGACGAATCGTTTAGCAAGATGCAGCTTAAAAAACCTTTACAAATACCTACACAACTGACTGTTGCTTCGGTATTCGTCAATCTGTAAATTATAAACAAATGGTCTCCACTTATTCCCATCCCATTGCTACACTATAGTTTGTTTTATTATTCAGAATAATGTTGACGGAAATCGTATTAAGTAGCAAAACATTTATTATACACATTACATACATTATTATTATACTCTGATAAAATTAAGTAGTAAATAAAATCTGATTTAAAACACACCGTTTTGTCACTTGTTTGAAATTGACACAGAAAATTATGTTTTAATCTGGGTTTAGGTAAATCTCGATTTAAGGAGGTTGTGCAAATGGACCTAAATGTCAAAGATTTTGCTTTATGGCCTTGTTTTATAGTTAGCATTCACTTCAGAGATTAAACATTGGAATGAGCTATCAAATTATTAACCAGTAATTAGAGTCAGATGGTCTTGATATTTTCGTTTCAAGACGAGACGTGACGAAGCCAGGGCCGCAAATAAATTAATAGTTTAGAATAATGGCGTATTGTCCCAGCAAACCGCCGAGAAAGGCACGAGGTCATACTTGCGAACATTTTTGATGGTGCGAAGCAAACAACATGCCAATTTAATTATTGATAAGTCTCAGAACTACCTACTCTACTGCTTTATTCATGTAACGTTTAGTAAACGAAGCTATTGTAATGCAATGTCGCAATTTACATCAATTATTCAAAAAGATTTGTTTGACAGACAGGCCGTCTGGCTTTTTGAAGCATGTGCCAACCAAAATAATAAAATTTTACACAAAAAAATTTATTAACCATCATGTACGAGACATTAGTCAAAGTTTAGTCAGGCAGTTTTTCACTAGCGCTCTCGCTTACACAAAACACTGATAATACTTTTCTAAAGTACAAAAACTTATTATGCAATCGTACTTAACTTAAAAATGCAATTGCTCACTCATATCAAAGATACAGCAGGATCTCTACGACACCAGTCCCTATAGCTGTCTTCTTTTGCAGAATAAACAAAAGGCAGAATGCCGCGATTCAAGACGGTTCTCGTGACTGGGGGCGCCGGCTACATCGGCAGCCACTGTGTAGTGGACCTCGTCCAGGCCGGCCACGAGGTCATCGCCATCGACAATTTCGCCAACGCCGTTGGGGACGAGGAGGGCTCGCCAGCCCTGCGCCGCGCGGAGATGATTACAGGGAAGACCATCACTTTCTACAAAGCCGATTTATTGGACAAGCAACAGATTCTGGACATATTTGATAAGGTCGGCTGAATTTAAGCATCACATTTTCTTTGAATGAACAGAGATCTAGCAGTTAAAAAGTGGTTATCGTCCGTCTCTAAAAACTATTGAAGGAGAAAAGGGTTTTAACTCTTTGCGTTTTGGACTTTCAAATGCTTGTAGATAAACTTGATTTTTAAAGATTCTCAGTGTAATGTAACGCAGAGAGGAAGAAGCTTGTCGCTGTAAGTAAGTGTAGCTCATTGGGAGTCTAGCCTTAGGTTACATCCGTGAGTTCAAACCCCTGGATTTTTCGGAACCTATGTACGGAATTACGATTTTATACCCAAACGGCGGTAAGCCGAGAAAGTGGTATAAAATGTGGTAAAACATCGTAAAAAACCTGTTATTCAGATTACCAACATTATGATGTATAGTGTAGCCATGGTCCAAAATGGTTTAGTTTCCCTGTTAAAGAGGTCGCCGAAGTTCTGATAGCAATCACTCTAAATGTAGGTAAACTATATATGCAGAATGTAAAAATAGTCAAAAGGAAAACTAGGAAGAGGACTAAGCGCTAAGAAAAGGAAGAATGTAACGAAGAGAGAACACCTAGGGCGGAAGACCATTACATAAAAATCCAAAACGCCAATACCTAGAAGCTCATTAGGTCACACTATTTGTTTATGGTACGATAAAATATTTTATTTTTCAGCACGAAATCGATTGCGTTATCCACTTTGCTGCTCTAAAAGCCGTTGGCGAATCCATGCAGCAACCCCTCCTATACTACCAGAACAACCTACTAGGAATGCTCAATTTGTTGGAGGTAGGCAAAAATAAAACCGTAAAATATAATAAATGTAATAGTAAATAGTTCCTTGAAAGGAATAGTTTATGAGCAGCGACTCGAGCTAGCAAGCAGTTTAATTTTATTATATGGGATACTCATAAAATGCCGCTTTCTATTTATGTTAGCTATTTGCTACTGAATATTAGCACCGGGTGGCTTATAAAAGGCAACTCTAAATACCCAAGCATATTTTTGTAAGGGCAATAGCATGGGCTATTATAATTTGTTGAAGACACATGAAGAAAGATTCCAAAATTAATATTTTTAATATTAGATCTCTGCACAAGCGCGTCGGCATAAAATACATCGTTTTACTTATGCCTTTCCACCTTACACTTACTTACTATCTTCATTATCTTTACCATCAGGTAAAATTTAGCTCAAACGCTATCTCAGTTGCAAAATAATATTCGTAATTCGTATGGGTTATTTTTCAGGTAATGCGGTCACACAATTGCTATCAAATGGTGTTCTCGTCATCGTGCACAGTGTACGGCGAGCCGGAGTATCTGCCCATCACAGAGAGCCACCCCACCGGAAACATCACCAACGTCTACGGCCGCACTAAATACTTTATTGAGGAGATGCTCAAGGATCTGAGTGCTGCTGACGAGGTACCACCTAACCCCGACTCAAATAGAAAATACTGTTTGAATGACCATTCTTTAGTAGTTACTTATTATGATATCTTCTTTGTAAGACTATAACTCACACGTACGTAACAAACAGGTAGGCGATTTACATGTAATATAGTTTACACGCAGCAAAATTTAGGGCAAACCTAGTTTTTTTTTAAATTGTGCCAGTGGATCTTAGAATATTTATTCATCTAGTAAATGTGATAGTCAATCATTTTTTTAATTCCTCGTCATTATAAAATATTCGGTTGTAGGCACCAGACCAGTTTTATTGAACTACAATCGATAATCAACTAAGTTCAAGGTTGAAACAGATGAACTAGAATGATATCACATTACGACATAAGAATTAGAAATCTTTGAAATATGTAAAAGGAGCAAAATTATTGCCACATTTGCAAAAAACATATTCATTCCTATATGACATGGTTACGTAACTTGTCGATAGACAGCGAACATTATAACTTGATGGATATGTGAGTGAGTATGAGATCAGACTCACTTTTCCGCACTTAAGACTTGAATTCGGTCCTTTGTGCGTGTGGGGTGTATTGGGTATGGGTGTAACCAGTCAAGATCCGCCCAGAAGCACAAAAGTTTCCTGGGTCTATACAGGCTTCACGGTTGCTACTTGGGTTGTCAAAGATTTCTTTTCGTTGTGATGTCACTGCCTTGCATTCCAGGACTACGTGGGCGGCAGTTTCGTCTTAGGTCAGACTATGTCATGCAAGAGAGGGCCGTCTGTGATGCCTATGGTGTAAAGGTGTTTGTTTAGGAGACAGTGACCGATCACTGTCCCCATGATAATGCACAAGTCTTTTTTTTCGAGGCTGAGTATACGTGGAGTATATCTAGGTGTGAACTTGAAAGATTGGTTTATGGATATGGCTGCAGGACACTGTTAAAACTAGAACCGATTGATAAATCAACTTTAAATTTACCTATACAGAAATGGAACATCATATCATTGAGGTACTTCAACCCAGTGGGCGCGCATCCGTCAGGGCTGATTGGGGAGGACCCAACCAAGGAGTTCACCAACCTCATGCCCTTTATGGCACAAGTAGCCTTGGGCAAGAAACCTGTTCTTACGATATTTGGCAGCGACTACAATACCCCTGATGGAACTGGTAAGTTTACTCTAAACTGCGGCTGAAAAAAGTACAGGGTTGTACAAGGATCCTATAAAATACTCTCGTTATGATACATGAGGTTAGCAGATAGGAAGAGAAGGCTGAGGATATGAAGCTATAGTGCAGCTGAGCATGTCCACTTATCAACAGCTTATCAATTCCATATGTAACTATTTTTAAAGTACTTTTTGAAAAAAAAATGGTGTTAGAAAAGTCAACAGCATTCGTTTTCCTAATAATTCGGATTATGTTGTCTTTAAAGAGTGCTGACAAGCCAAAACAACTAGCTAGGTATGTAATTTACAAAAGTTTTGAAAACTCTCTTGGTGAAGTCTTGAGAAAGGCTTGGAATTTCCAAAAATTTCGAGACCATATCGAAAATCTAGTCACGGGACTAAAAGTAATACCGAGACTTAAGCAATTAACAATTATCGAGACTGGAAGCTTTAAGCAAATAATTCTTTTTTAGGAGTTCGAGATTATATCCACGTGATGGACTTGGCGAGTGGTCATGTGGCAGCGTTGAATCTGCTAAGCAATAACCACGTCAAACTAAAGGTTTGTTATCTGACAAAAAAATTATGTTTCTTCATTTAGCCAAGAAAAACAAGATCTTGTTGATCAAGAAATAGATTGCGGTCTTATTCGACCGTTCGTCATCTATTAAGTAAAAAAAAACTGTTATGTCGAGTTACCTTCAGCAGTACATTATAGTTGGCCTAACTTTCTTTGTTAATCTCGAGTTGCGGTATAGTACGGACAACCAACAGTGACAACTTATTTTTACCACAATTTACCTATGCAATAAATATTGACTATTTCTATCCAGGTATTCAACTTGGGAACAGGCAAAGGAGTGTCAGTGAAAGAGCTAGTAGACGTTTTTGAGCGTGTCACCCACACGAAAATCCCTCTTAAATATGTGGAACGAAGGTTGGGAGACATCACTGCCATGTGGGCAGATGCGACGTTGGCAAAGGAGGAGCTGGGCTGGACTACTAAACGCAGTGTTGAGGAGATGTGTAAGTATATTATAAAAGCCAAGGATTTTTGAAGGACAGACTAAGGGCCGAACACTAAAAATAGTTAATTCCTTAAGTAAAGACTATAAAATCTTCCATAAAATCTTAATTTTGTAACTATTAGAAGACTATTTCAGAAGGCAATTTAAGTCTTTTAGTCTGAGATAGATGAGTTAGGCCTCATAAGAAAGCTCACAGGTTGCACAGCGTGCTATGCTCGGTATTTTTTTGCAAGATCAAATCAAAAATAAGGAGATCCGTAAACGAAAAAAAGTCGCTCACATAACCTGACGGATTAGCAAGCTGAAGTAGCAGTGGGCGGGGCCGAGGCCACATGACACGACAGCAGAGCCGGATTTAGAGGAGGGCAACCGGGGCTACAGCCCCACAGCATAGACTTTGAGGAAAAAAAACAAATTCATACTAGTAAACAACTTTTCCTTTGATATTTTCTTCGAGTTTTACCTTTACCTACAATACTTTGTACTAATTTTTGTTCATTAAAATTGATTATTGAAAATCATTAATTATTGATCTGTTTGTTCACACACATAATCAGGCAATCAGTGAAAAAACTCGGAAGGTACCGTTCGTTAATGCTATAATTTATAAACAGATAATTCTTGTTTCCGATTAAATTTATATGTTTGTTAAATAAAAAATAATTTATACTTACCGAGTTTCACAATAAATTATTTATTGGATAACTAAACAGATTTTTTTCCATTTTATTTGGAAAATAATTTGGGGCCAGAGGGCCTCACTCCTTTGTAGCCCTGAGGCTTCCAGACCTCTAAATTCGGCATTGAACGACGCGTTGTAGCTCCGGAGTGCGCAAGGCGCCTCTCAGCACAAAATTCTCTGTTTAGTCAAATCCATTTCATAACGCAAAGATTATTTTCCAGATGTCTAAATAAATATTTTTTGTTCAATGTAACAACGATAATTGTATTGTGTTTAAATTACAATTAAAATACATATTTATACATTTTTACAGGTTCTGATTTTTGGAAATGGCAGACAATGAACCCTGATGGATATCCCAAAAAAAACACAAAAACAAATGTTATTGGTAATGGAAAAAGTTAATAAACTATTAATATAATGTATTAATTAAATAAGTTTTAATTTATAAACATGTGGTTTTTTGTATGTAATATTAGTTGGCTTACTCACTGAACTTCAGAATTGTTGTTAAGGGAGAATATGCGGCAATGAAATCTCTATAATATAGTTGATATAAGCTTTACTTATTTGTAATTAATTGATACAATGATGTATGTTGCCATTTCAAAGGTTCATAACCAACACTAGTTGTATTTGGGAGAAGATATCTTGCAAAGAGTTCCAGTATTTCAGGGTTGTCAGTATTCAAATATGGCTTTATTATATCTGTAAAGAAAACAAAACGGAATTATATTTATCATAGTGTAACATGCTATTTACCCATATATACTTAAATATTTACCCAATAAAGGTGGCTTGTGTGAATGTAGGGCGCTAGGTACACTTAAAATTAGTTTTTCTTCTGGTATTTGTTTAACATTTCCGACTTTTCCTATAATGATCCTCTCATATGGCTGCTTTTTACCTCCTGCACTAAATGGGCATATTGGTTTCAAATCTATAGTAACTTTTAACCAGTACCAAGTGGTGACATATTCAACACCCCATTTTGGAAATATATATTTTTTTATAGCATCTATGTTGCTTGGAGCATTTGTGCACCAAACAGCAACTAGGCAATCCTTTGCTAGAAGGTTTTGAACTGGAATGTCAGCTATATCCTCATTGTACATCATGGTGTAACTGGAAAAAGAAACAAGTAAGTATCAATAAGTATAGTATGATTACAAACTGTATTTATCAGCTATAAAAGTACAACCTTAGCTTTTCATTGGCATTCTTCAGTCGCCGTATGTACTTGTTCCACCAAGGTGGGTCAGCAATAAGTACATCATATTGATTACCTTTCAACTTTAGACACTGCTCTTTGACACAACCACACAGAAATCTATAAAAAATAAACAAATAATTTAGCAAGTAGGATTTTTTTATAAACTATTTTATTTCTGCAAATGCACCTGAATAATTAACTAAACACTTTAACACTTCTCAATTATTTGGGTCAGAGTGTCACAAAGGGTACTAAACACTAAAAATTGCAAAAAAAAAAAAACGCCTAGACACACCTTCGGGACCCGGGGGGAAGTGAAAGGTGACCTTGACCTTCTTGAGGACCAAGAACCCTAGATTTCTTTTACGTGTTGAGACTTTGTTGACCTTGGCCTTTGTTAAACTCTTAATAGACACCTAAAAAAGATCGACTAGTCAGTGACCTTAAATGACCTTGACCTTAAGTAAAGAATAACGATGCAAAAGTGCCATACAAACGTTGCTACGCTTGCTCTCCACTGTCCAATCCTGCCATAAAAAATGGGGGTCATCATGACCTCATTACCCTCGCAAAATCGGCAGAGTCCCTGATGCAGACCCTTACATACACTGGGTCCTTTAAGGTATGCAAAAATATTTGGATCTGGTGATCAAGGTCACTGATCTAACCTAACCTAACCTTACCTTATTAACCCTGTGTGACCCTGTAACCTTAATAAAAGTTGGTCACCTATGGATCCCCCACCCAATGGCATAATAAAAATAGGGTGTTTTAAAGGGTAAATTTTTCGAAAAAAAAATGCGCATCCTTTAATACACTACAACCATTATTTGTTTACCCTACCACTGCTTTTGGACAATATTGTGACAAGGTTCTATTTAATACCCTTAATAATCTCACACAACATTCACTTACCTACAGTTTTGAGGTATAAGAAAATATTCATTCTTGACTTTACACTTTAAAGAGCTTACTATATTATTGCCTCCACTTAACCCGTTATGATCAAATATTGTTCCTTCAAACAGTCGCTGGGATAACTCTCGGACCTCTGTTGATTTGATGTTGAGGCCTCCTTCAAAAAGTTCTTGTTTTAATGAAGCTGGTATTTCGTGTACAAATAAATTATATCGCAATTTAATGGTTATTGTCTGAAATAAAATAATTCGGACGCAATAGACTTTAATAAAGGCTTTTTTTAAAAATAGTAATGATACCTACTATTTAAATAACCACTACCTCTTCATGAAATGTATTAGATATATGCTTTCTCTTTAAATCCATATCCTTATAATATTTTGTATTTATTATGTGAAATAAATTCTTGATTAATTCAAAAGAACTAACACCATGTTCATCATCTATGACTTTGTTGTAAAGGTTTGATAGATAACCTCTATGATCTAGTAAACAGCAATTATTAGTCTCGGCTAAAAGAGTCATTTTACACTTATTTTAATTCAAAGCACTAACAATAGTTTTGCATTAGGTCTACTCAGTTTTTAATTAAGTTCTAACTGCTTTTTTTAACCATGATTTTTTCCTAACATAATTTAAATGTCACTGTCTAAAAATTTACAAATGTCATTAATGTCAATGTGATGTGTTGTTTACTTAAATGTGCGACCAGCCAGCCCACGGCTAGGAACCATGAAGGTCGGTACGTAAGTACATCTTCATGATATAAGGTTTTACTTGGTCAGTGATTGTAGGTACTATATGATTTTCCTGCCTAATTGATTTTCGCCATTTTGACGCTGTAGGCCGTAGTGTTTGAACTTGGAACTAAGTTAGTGATGTCCTCAAGTCGATATTCGTAACTTTTTCGATCTTCATGATTTATTAAGGTTACAGTGAGACTGTGAGTGGTTGCCTACAATAGAATACCCGAAATTTCCTGTTAAGGTAAAACTTAAGATTAAATGTACAGGGTCGAAGCAGTGTCAAGACGCGTCCGTAGCAGTGTATCACCAGTTTTGGAATCGATTCTAAACCACAACCAAAAATTTTACAGTTAATTAATGCAGCCAGTCGTATGCCTTGTTTAAGTGTGTATGAACGAAAGTTTGTTTAAAAATTATTGATAAAACTTTAATTGTACTTAGTTAAGAATTCACATACCCAATATGTTTATTGTTGCTAGAAAAAAAAATCTTAAACCGTTATAAAATTATACACAACGAAATATATCATATTTAAATCTAATGTCGTATCAAAACGTCAAAGTATCACAGCAGTGCGTAGTTACGAAAAATATAAAATTATAGAAAATATATATTTGGCCGGTGGCTGGTGGCCGGGGAGTTGACGTTCAAAGCTAAAATTTAGATGCCTTACATCAATCCCCGGCCACCCTGTATAGTTTTAAAATCCAATAATAAATATCGATACGATACGTTAAAGCGATATTATCCCCCGCTACATACGTCAAAATTAGTTCTGGGTTCAAATATTAGTGGTGCTTCAAATGGGCATAAAAAATTAGCTGTCATTTGTACGGGACAGCCAGTCTATTTTAATTTCTAAGTCAAAGGCACTGATCTAGTAAAACCGAGTAAAATACTACTTGTAGGTAGACATGCTTGCTACGCCGCTCCGCTACAGGGATAGGAAGGCCATGAAGTTGATAGCATGTTATGGTTTATGAAAAAGAATATACAGGGTGCTTGGAAGAGGGTTAGCCAAACATGTTGAATGTGTAGAGCACTAGAGCTATTTTGAGAATACAAATTCGGCTATTTAATCTTAAGTGATCAAAATTTTTTTCAATGATTTTTTTGTCTATTATTTAAGATTTCACGAAATTTAACCTTTAAACTACTTACTAAATTAATTTTTTTCGTATGTTATCAGCCACAGCATTCAGTTAAATGTTAGTCTAATATGCCCTTCTTCTAATAAAAGCAGCTGCTAAAGTTCAACAAAAAGATAAAAACGACAAAAAACTAAACTTTTTTATTTATTAAAAGTGCAGGTTTCTAAGGACTTTCAACAGTCAGTTTCTTTTTTTTCAACAGTTTATCACAATATTAAAATTTGACAAAATTTTTAAGATTAAAGATGACTGGAATAATAGGCCAAAAATAATATTTACAAATGTTCTTTAAACGTTGCTTTTTCTCTGCTATACTCTTTCTCATAAGTATTTAATTGTGTTTTGTTTTATAATTGCATTAAGTAATGTTTTTTTATTTTTTTTATGATCTGTCTAAGGCCTAAGTTATACTTTAAACCATAAGAATATTACAATCTAGCCTAACTAGACTAATGAGTAATTTAAATTTGACCTAATCTATGTATAGTTGAGTAATTGAGTTTTAGCTAAGAACGTGTGGATTAACCATTTCCTAATTTCACTAATAATATTAAGGGGAAGACACATTGTTCACAAGTCTTTAAAAATAGCAGAGAGCTATACACACTATCACTGCACTAACTCAAAAGGTTTGTTCTTTTAAACCTACTCACTATGTCCCTACTGTCGAGGAGCTGGATTGCCTCGACATTCACATGGTGAAGTCTCTTTTCCTGAGCTTCTGTATACTTTTTTATAACATTATCTACAATCTCCATTTGAAGGTCCCGGCGGAGATTGTCATTTCTTATGTACCAAGGTGCCCTTACGATGTCCCTAAGTACTTTGTTCTGGAAACGTTGTATGATTTGAGAGTTGCTTTATTTGGTGCAGCCCCACAGCTGTATACCATAGGTCCATACTGGCATAAGAACCTGTTTATACAAAGTAATTTTATTTTCAACCGACTTCAAAAAAGGAGGAGGTTCTCAATTCGTCGGTCTTTTTTTTTTTTTTTTTTTTATGTATGTTCAGCGATCATTCGTTACTGCGTTGACCGATTTCGATAATTATTTTTTTGTTTGTGGTTTAAAGGTAATACTTTCAGAATGGTCCCATATAAATTTGGTTAAATTCTGATGATGGGATCTATAAGAAAATCATCAAACATTGCATAAACTCCGTACCACGCCAACTGATTTTAGTATCTATCTTACCTATATCTCTGCCAAATGTAGACCGATTTTGATGATTCTTTTTTTAATGAATAGCTTATACTTTAAAGATACTATAATAAAATTTTTTGGAAAAAATTTCACCCCTAAGGGTGGAAAAATAGGAAATGAAATCGGTGTTCAGCAGTTAAATTATGTTTGCACTCGTAAGATTTGTTTTGATTAGGATTTATCACTAAAATGGATGAAATAAGTTAATTTTATAAAAAAAATTAAAACCGACTTCAAAAAACTAGAACGCTAAAAATAATCTTAACACTTAAGTACCTAATCAGTTACTTTTGGAGTCGGTGCCAGTCATTGAGAGACCAATGTTTTCGTTTGCACCGACTCCAAAAGTAACTGATTAGGTACTTAAGTGTTAAGATTATTTTTAGCGTTTTAGTTTTTTGAAGTCGGTTTTAATGTATTGACAGGAAGGAGTGCCTCCCCAACAGCCAATATAACTTTTTGTAGCGAATCTCTAGCTCGGCCCTTTTTTTCACGTGTGTGGTTTTTGACGTGGGCTTTCAAGCAAAGCTTTATGTCGAGGGTCATGCCCAAATACTTTTCAGTATTTTAATGTAACAATGACCACATACCAAGTAAACAGTAAAAAGCTACGGAAACAACTACTGTCGAGAGTATGGGCACCTTAAGAGGGCATATTAGATGAGATAAGATAAATTTATTTCTCTACACCAGACTGTCGTCAAATGAAACTAGGTAGGTAGGTAGATAGATAAGAACCAAAGGCCCAATTCCCGTAATTTGACAATAGTCGCAATCCGGTGTCGATCCGCTCCCAGTAACATTACGATCCCAAACGGTATTCTCCTAAACCTAAAAAATTCAATTATAGTTCGTAATGCAACTGAAAATGGAAGAAACCAAAATTAGATTTTTTTTGCTCTGTTTTTAGTCGTATTGGGATAGTTTTAATAATTTTACGTCAAACTGAAAGTTTACGAGAATACCGTTTGTGATAGTAATGTTACTGGGACCGGATCGACACCGGATTGCGACAATTGTCAAATTACGGGAATTGGGCCTCAGGATTAACACCACCGACTTAAATGAAGGTGGAAGCTAGTCCGATATACCCGATTATTTTACTAAAACATTAATATGACCCTGCAAAACTTCTAAAACCAATTTCACACTTTTAGAATAACATTTCGACGATTCCAACTATGCAGTATTTATTACACATTTTTTGTTAAAATCTGAGATACATTTTACTCCGCCGGGGTCTGTTTTTTTTTGTCTATAGTCCCTTATTTTCCTATTAATATTGAGGCATTATGCGCCATTACCAGCATTACCCTTTAGGTGAGTCATAAAGGGTAATGCTGGTAATGCGCCCATCCGATTCTAATTATACGCTCAACAGATTCTGAATTAATGTAAGCTTAATACTCTTTTTTTGAAATGCCCAATTGTCCCAATTCTAAACCACTGACCAGTCTGGCTGGCTATTATTTTTTATTGATTTTTAATTTTTTGTCGTAAATTCGTACATACCTTTTTTCCATGGAGGACATACGCGTCTCACTTGACATGGCTTTGACTATAACGTAGTTTTACTTGATCAGTGGATTTGACCGTCGACTCTTCGCTTCTTGTTCCAGATTGAAGATACATCGATTTTAGCTTACTAAAACTCGAGTGGTGTAGGTGTATCAATTATAGCCAGCTTTGGAACAGGAAAGAGCGGAGTCTGGCTGGTGGGCTGCACTGATCAAGTAAAACTACGTTAGGAACGTCCAATGGCAGTGAGGTCAACTCACGATGTCAAGACGCGTCCATAGATGCGTCCGTCTAGTTTAACTTGATCAGTGTTTGTCGTTCGCAACCAGATTTAACGTTGAAATTTAACCTATAATAGTAACTCTTAGTTTTGATACATATTGTTCGCATTGTAACATTCTTTTTTAAATAAACTTCTCATATTATTATTTTTTAAATGTATTTTTTCACTGTGGCATATATAATACCACATAGCCTAATATCCTTCAAGCAAACATAAAGGAAACCAAACTGGCTTAGCGATAAACAATAAGCAGGTTCTTGTTTTTATAGTCTATGTGAGCAGGTAAAAAACCTTAGGAAGCATTTGGATCCGCTAGTTCGCACACATGGCGCTATACTCCATCCCACAGGTACTTTTTGATGGTTCCAACCAAATTGGAACGTCTGTTACGGAATGGTCTAAAGAAAGAGTACCCGCGCGGGGTGGCGTATAGCGCCATGTGGGTTTTTGTGAGCATATAATGCTTGTGTAAACCTTCAGTTTGAAGTAAAGACCTGATGCAAACTTTGCATATCCGCTCTCATGGAATAGAAGCGCCAACGACAAAACACTCGCGATCACTCAAGGGCGCACCGATTACGTCACCCAATCCTAATCGACGCGTGGTCGCTCATGCCAACAAAAAACTGTCGTTGCGTTCGTTACTTATAACGTACATCTGGCAAGTGATGTTTATAATTAAGTGTTAGAGTTTAGCTGTTAATTCGTAAAAGATTTGTTGAAATCGGTTCTTTCTTGGTAATGATACTTAATTGTAAATATGAGCTACGCAAAAGTTGAATGAAAGACGGATTTTAAATAATTTTAGATAGAAAAACTAACGCTGTTACCTATTTATTTATGTCCCAATCATGAGGCTAAGTGCGGAGAAAGCCCAGCTAAACTAACTAGTTAAAAAGTTCAATCTTATTACGAATTAAATATAAAAACCGTACATTACCTCTAGAAATTAATGTTTTATACAGGAATTTGCGATTTTCGGGAGTTTTATTTTGGGGTAAATTTTTAGGGGTGAATCTAAAAAATCATAAAATTTTTACTTGTTTAAATAAACTTAAAATATTACTTGCACTCGTATGATATGTTTATAATAAAGCTGTTTTGTAGAAATCATTTAAAAATATTGAATGACTAGCTTTTGGCCGCAGCTTCGCTCGCGTTAGATTTGATTTTGAGTGATGTATGAATGTCAAACTCAGTAATTTAAAAAAAACTCTACAAAACTTCTATAAAGACAATATCTTTTACTAATACAGCCCCCCTAGCATGACCATCAAAACACGACATGATATGATATAATATAGCTATTTTTATCAATTTTAGGATAACGCGGGTCTCGTTCTATACATCAAATGCAAAAATAGAACCTTTGTGTTGGAATCACGTATGGCTGTCTGTCAGTCCGTCTGTTACAACCGATTAGCTCCGAAATTACTGGACTGATTGAATTGCAATTTGGCACAAATCATTTCAAGAATTTTCGTGTTCACAATATTCAATTTTAAAATCAAAGTTCCAAAAAACCATAAAATCTACACCCATATTGATAGACATTTCAACCCCGTCGCATCTCAACAGGGAATATGGAATTTCACGTCCGCAACGTTAAATTTTAAAATTGTTGTTGTTTTCGTAATCAGCGACCCGATAATAGAAACAATAAACAATCCATGTTGATTTTCAGACTTTGTCAGCCCCCTTCCCCTTTTTAGGGGTTGACTTTTCAAAAAATCTGAAACACAGGTTTACTCATTTATCGTAAGGAAAACTTACTCCTGTGAAGTTTCGAATAAAAGAGTCTGACTAATCTTGTTTACCCATACAAACTTTAGACCCCCATATCACCCCTTTAGGGGATGAATTTTTAAAAATCTTTTCTTAATGACCCCTAGATTTTACAAGAAACCTACGTGTCAAATTTGGAATCTCTAGAACCCGTGGTCTGGGCTGGGCGTTGATACGTACCCCAGGCGACGTCTCTGCAACATTTAAACAGCTAATCTAAAGCAGACCTTCATCGAGGGTTGAAATCAGGTAAGTAGCATTAGAGATCAGAGTTCCCCGCGTAATTCCTACGTCCTATGGGAATTCCGGAAAACGATATACTTTTTAACACTTCCACAACTGAGAAGAATCTTATATGATGAAATACATCTCTAACGGCTTAGCCTGTAGAGCGTGCCAAAAAATTATAAACACACATACATACGCTCGAAAAACATAACCCTCCTACGGCAGCCGAGTGAAAATAACTATGTATGTTATTTTCACTAGGCTAAATACTAAACTAAACTAATAGTTTTACCATTTTATACAAATAGATAAATGAAATACAAAGTTTTTTTCCACTTTTCACCTACTTAAGGGTTGAATTCAAAAGTTTTTAAGTCCACAATATTAAATTTCCAAATCGATGTCATTTTCGTAATAAATATCTCAAAAAAACATAAAATCGACACCCATATTGATATTTAGACATTTCAACCCCATTGCACCCCAACAGGGGGATGATATTTCACGTCAGTAACGTTGTATTTTAAAATTGTTGTTGTTTTCGTAATCAGCGACCCGATAAACCATAGAAACAATACCCATGTTGATTTTCAGACTTTGTCACCCCTTTTACCCCCTTTAGGGGTGAATTACGCAAAAAACCTGATACACGTGTTTAATCATTTATTGTCAGGAATACTCCTGTCAGTTTACCATTTTATATAAATAGAACTGAAATACAAAGTTTTTTCCCCCTTTTCACCTAGGTACTTAAGGGTTGAATTCTAAAATTTTTATGTCCACAATATTAAATTTCCAAATCGATGTCATTTTCGTAATTAATATCCCAAAAAACCATAAAATCGACAACCATATTTATATTTAGACATTTCAACCGCATTGCATCCCAACAGGGGGATGATATTTCACGTCCGTAACGTTGTATTTTAAAATTGTTGTTGTTTTCGTAATCAGCGACCCGATAAACCATAGAAACAATACCCATGTTGATTTTCAGACTTTGTCACCTCTTTTACCCCCTTTAGGGGTGGATTTCGCAAAAACCCTGAACCACGTGTTTAATCATTTATTGTTAGGAATACTCCTGTCAGTTTACTATTTTATATGAATAGATAACTGAAATACATAGTTTTTACCCGCTTTTCACCTACTTAAGAGTTGAATTCTAGAATTTTTTTATGTCCACAATATTAAATTTTCAAATCGATGTCATTTTTGTAGTTAACATCCCAAAAAACCATAAATTCGACACACATATTGATATTTAGACATTTCAACCCCATTGCACCCCAACAGGGGGATGATATTTCACGTCCGTAACGTTGTTTTTTTAAAATTGTTGTTGTTTTCGTAATCAGTCACCCGATAAACCATAGAAATAATACCCATGTTGATTTTCAGACTTTGTCACCCCTTTTACCCCCTTTAGGGGTGAATTTCGCAAAAAACCTGAAACACGTGTTTATGTTAGGAATACTCCTGTGAAGTTTCGTATAAAATAGTCTAACTAATCTTGTTTCCCCATACAAACTTTGGGCCCCCATTTCACCTCTTTAGAGAGTGAATTTTGAAAAACCCTTTCTTAGTGCACCCTTCACCTTCACCCTTTCTTATAAGGTCTAGACCTTATAAGAAACCTACATGCCAAATTTGGAATCTCTAGCACCAGCGGCTAGGGCTATGCGTTGATATGTCAGTCAATCAGTCAGTCAGTCAGTCAGTTTCTACTTTTATGTATATAGAGTGCAACAAAAAAGGGAATTGTACTAAGGTATTAAAATTTTCGAGAAAAACGCTGGGTCAATTTAAAGTCTTATGTTATGTATTCTAAATTTATGAAGAATACAATTAGTATTTACTTGAAAGTGCAAGAAATTATCTTTCCAAACATGTCTCACTCTTAACTATACATCTGTTACAAAAAGAGTAATAAATTAAACTATGTGGTCGTAAATTTCACCGGACGGCAAGTTCAAACGGCTGAATTTATATTTTTTTGTCTCTGGCTCCAAACATCGTACCATAGATTGTTTTATATCAAAAAATGCGTTGTGTAAGCCACTTGTAAATAAAAGTGACAGAATAAGAATGTTTTGTAAGTTAGAACGGAATAAAGCTAGTTTCAAACACAACTCCGTGAGGGCAGCTGAAATAGTTTTTTGTGCGATTTTGAACTCTATGGCATCGCGATAAAAAAGTTACTGCAGTCACTTTTTCCATTTAAGCGGATAAAATAACAATAAATATATGGTGGACGTGAAATCTTATCTGGGTACAATTAAAGTTTAGCAATGATTTTAAAACAAACTTTTGTTCATACACAAACCAGGCTTACAACTGGGTGCAATAATTTACTGTATACATTCTGTGAACACACAATCGAGTCTAGAATATAAAAAAAGTAAATTACCTACTTAACAATCTGAACCGAGTCCACAAGGTAGACAAAAAACCATTGTCAATCTACCCACTGTAATTATTATAGTAACAACATCTTTCAAAATCATTAAACCAACGTTCGTTATAGTGCATGCACGATAAGAATAATTAAATGGATTTTTAAATACGATTTTCTTGTATTCTAGACTCGACCCTGAACCAGTCTCTAAAACTTGGCTCATAAAGCTGGTGACAAACTGCACCGGACGCGTCTCTGGACTCGTCTTGACATTGTAAGGTCAAGCGCTGCCATTGGTCTATCCTTCAGTCAACTCCCGCCAACCCAAGGATCGACCAATGGCAGCGTTTGACCTTACAATGTCAAGACGAGTCCATAGCCGCGTCCATCGCCATCTGTCACCGGCTTACTTTCCTTAGCACCCTGTATATTTAATCTTTAACAAACGGCAAAGGACGCTTCCCTGGACGCGTCTTGACATTGTGAGGTCAAACGCTGTCATTGGTCGATCCTTTCATCAACTTCGCCAGCCCGTCAGCAAGACTCCGCCCCTTCCTGTTCCGAAACTGGCGTCCGGCCCCCGTGTGTCACTGATTTAAGCCGGTGAGAGATGGCGGCGGAAGCGGCTTCGGACTCGTCTTGACATTGTAAGGTCAAACGCTGCCATTGGTCTATTCTTCAGTCAACTTCCACCAGCCCAAGGATCGACCAATGGCAGCGTTTGACCTTACAATGTCAACGAGTCCGCAGCCGCGTCCGTCGCCATCTGTCACTGGTATTAAGTTTTACCGTAACAGGAAATTTTGTATATTCTATTCTAGACAACCACTCAGTCACACTGTAACTACAATGAATATTGAAGATCGAAAAACGTTAAAAATATCGACTTGGCTTCACTAATTTAGTTCCAAGTTCCGATACTACGGCCTACAGCGCCAAAATGGCGAAATTAAATAGGCACAAATTTAATTTGACAGTAGCCAGTCTATACTAATTTTTATGACTATGGGTTATGACGTCATTGATGATGTTGATTGATAGCGCCTTGGGCATTATTAATCTGTGAATTTACTGTCACCGTGACTGTCACTCCTGACTACCCCTACTGACAGTGACAGTCAGTTATTTGCGTTGCGTCTTATAGGTATAAATCTGTGCGTGCAATGTTTATGTACCGTTTTGGAGCTACGTTTTTTTCTTATTACGATGCTTTTTCTACATTTACATTCAAAATACTTTAATTAACTAGAGGTAACCTTTAGTACAGTACGGAAAAGTTTAGAAAAAGAGCCTATCAAGATCTCATTATTGTTGAAATGTTAAATTAAAATTAAACTGTATTGTTCTAGTAAACAGTGGTTTTACGGTGTCATTGTAAGAATTTTAATTTCTATTCTAGCATTGATAAGTATTCCTGGCATCCTTGAAATGTAATCCTTGTGATGGCAGCTAACAAAGGTAAGTTGAAACTCCTAAATATAATTTGAATGTTAAAACATATGATGCTTATATGCTTACGCGCAAAGCGAAGGAAACATGACCGGCTTCACAACCTTTTTGTGCGTTAGCCAATCAAGAATTCATTTATGAAAAATAATTAGCAGTGTAATTAATTTAATTTAAATTTGTTCAGTTGCATTTTTAATTATCATCATAATCAAAATCTTACTATCTGTAAAATATATGCTTTATCAAATAGGTATGCATATTTAAAAACCTGTTATTTTTCTTTGAAGTGATAGCAATTCAAATCGGGAAAGCTTCATTTTTATTAATAATAATAGTTGTTATCACCTAAGCTTATTTATTTATTATAGTGTCTGGTCATTATGAATATTGCTATGAGGATGTCGGTCAATTTGATAATTTATGAACATTAGGCTTTGTCCACACAGGATAATGCTCTCTCTTAAATTTGTCAGCGAAATCCAATATTATCAAGGATAAGTATTTGTTAGAACATTGACCATTTTAATATTTATAATTTATAATCATAAAAAATCTTGTATTTTTTATTATCTTGCCTAAAAACATTATTTATAAAGCCTGGACAATTTAATTATTTGATCAGTTACTATCATAATATTGCCCTCTAAAATTGGGCAGTTTTCAATATGGTCAGGCATTATGTGCATATAATGACTTGGTCTTTAACATATATATTGTACATACTGGGTCATGGCAATTCATTAAACTGCATGTTTTATCTGAAAACCAGTTTCCAATCATATTATCTTAATAAAATATTGCCATGTTTATGGAGTCATCTGCCTTATCATGCAGCCTTCACAGCACAAGTTGTATACTGTAAGAGTTCATTGTCAACCAATGATTAAATATATCTGCTCTCAGCAATGCATATTTTTTAATTATTCTCATAAATTAATTTAAAATGACAGAAATCATTTTTTCTTTTGACAACCTTCGTAGCCGAGAGGCGAGCATACCAGACTTGGTGTTGCTATCTCTGAAATCACGGCTTTAATTTTCGGTCGGTGAATGTAGTAAACTAACTTTTCTATTTTGTATCGGGTCTGGGTGTTGGCGTACCGTAGTTGTTTCTGATTTCGGTAACACAAGTGCTTTTGCTACTTACTATAGAATAAGAGTAATGTATGTGATGTTGCTCAAATAAAAACATTATTTTTTTGGCATAATACATAAATTCTGAAAATAATTCAAAATATAGTGTAGTGTTCACTTAAAATGGGACATAATGCTAAAGTTCACACAATGATGATGATGGTCTTCATTTGATTAAAGACCTAAGGTAGACATTAGATTTATGCATTAGCCCTAGTTTAACGGATCAAGCATACGTAAACGAGACACAATAGAAATGCCAATGTTATGCGGTCTCATGAGACCACTTGGATGTTAACGGGTTAATAGACAAAGCGTTTTTTGCATGCATTTGGTCAGTTTGATCCTGACTCAGACAAGAGATCCTGTAAAAATATAGGTACAAATATTTTTTAAATAATATTTATTTTTTCTGAATCATCTGATTTTATTGAATCATCATCATTAAAAAAAAACAAATGATACCTATCTATAACCAACATTTCATAACTTTTGGCAACCAAATATTAATTAACTTGTTCATAGACTTATATTAAAATCAATAAACTTGTTCCTAATAATTACCATAATAGTTTTGTCAAAAGACTACTGCTATAATGGTCTTGTGATCAATTTTTTATTAAATTAATAATTGTAGTGGTAAATTATATCAAATTCATTGCAAGATATACCTCAAATAAATTGGTTGGTTTTGTATTTTTTTTAATTAAATGTGAGCAACTATAGAAAACAGAGAAAATTGTGTAAAGCCTGCCTCGAATTTTATTTGACTATACTTTTTATATTATAATATTTTATTATACTTTAGCATTATTTTAAAGAAAATCAATCATTATTTTGTGCAAATTAAATGAAATTATTACTTTTTATTGCTTCAGTTAAGTATCGATTATTATTGTAATTTAAAATTTTTAATGTGTTAAAATTTTGCATGCCGAATCCCGGTAAAACATGCGGACATTATTATTGTGACCACCTGTATTACCATATTTTATGCAATAAATACTATTTCTATTTCAAATAAAGATTATTATTATCTTTATTAGTTGTAAAATACATTTTTCAGCATTTTTCTGTCCTCTGGTTTAACTTTATTAAGCCAAATTGCCAGATTAATAAAAAAACGGATAAACGTTTTTGTTATAACAAAAAAATATTATAAGGCGAGTTTTTGTGATGAGAACGGATAATCAAATCTGTAATCTATACTAATATTATAAAGCTTGCTTATTGTTTCTTTGTTTGGTTGAACGCGCTGATCGCGGGATCTACTGGTTTGAGTTGAAAATATATTTTTGTGTTGGATAGTCCATTTATCGAGGAAGGTTATAGGTATTAACCAATAGGAGCATTAATGAAAAATGGTGCAAAAACGGTAAAAAAAAAACCTTTTGAGAGCTTCCGTTGCGTGCGCTGCGTAACAGTTAAAGTAAGGAAACAATCATGTATGATGGAATTGGTCTTCTATAAAAGTTCTAAAAAAAATTGGTGACAGCATATGTCTATCTTTTTAGGATGACTTAGGTACTATAACCTTTTTATGGTAATCTTTGTTCTAAAATAATGCATTACGTTCTTGGTCGTTGAAAAAGACTTTAACAAACTGAACTCCACGCGGGCGAAGCCGCGGGCAGAAGCTAGTCAGACAGAGATATGTATTTTTTTTTGCAATTTCGATTTCTGGTTATAGTAAATAATTTTTGAAAATGCTTTTTAATCCTTTCCAAAATCGGGCTTATGGCTTTTCAGACCATTTGTGTTGTTTTATTTATAGCTTGTTACATTTATGGTCATCTACTTACATCTTAAAAACTCACCCTGTCTGTATAATTAATTTACACATTTATTAAAAGCAATGTAACCTATTGTCGACAATTAATTAAGTTAAGCAAAAGGGACGAAAAAATACAGGCAAATTATTACAAAACAATTCTTACAACAAGAATATACCTTCATAATATGTATTCTTCAATAAAAGAAAAATAACAAGTTTTGTAAATTCGATTGCAACAGATTACAGAACCGACACCTAGGAGTTCGGGCCAATAAATAGTGTTAGCACGATTTCATTGAGTGTACGATAGAGTTGCACGGCGGAGATGGGCGCGAATATTGATTAGGGGTGGTTTGCGCGTGTGTGCGAGGCGCGATCCCGTGCCCGCGGTCGGGCGGTGCGGACGCGTGCGCCCTCCATGTGCTCAGAACTCCGCGGCCGGGAAGCTCCTGTGCCGACCCAAACGAATAAACACTAATATCCAACTCACAAATATCTACCGCTTACTCGTTACATCAATCCCAAATACGCGTTGTAACGACGTAATAACTGAACCGCGATGCGCCAGAAACTTCCCGTCGGTAACGTGAGCGACAACGTAAAAATCAATAAATCTCATAGTGTAACTTGAATATTTCACATTTCTAGTGACAATGCCTCCGCTGTGAAATCGCGTTAGATGGTGTTAATTCCAGTAGTGACTTTACTTTTCAGTGCTACCGAAAGGTTAAAAGTTCCTGATGTTTAATCACAAGTTACCGACTGACTTTCCAATGCAAACCCTTCGTAAGAAAACCAGCCCTTGCAAATGTGAGTCCTAATCGTGTATTCTGTACAGCTCGTTTAAGCTTTTCACTTTTAAAATTCTGTATATATTTTTTAAAATTAAAATCCTATGGTCATGCGGTGTTGTTAGCTAGCTAGCGCTCAATGTAAATCGACCACGTTATATCATTTAGCTTTATTATAATTTGCGATTTATGTTGTCTACATGTAACATGCACGGATCGGACGAACGGTTCACTCTACTAACTGTAAGGTCTGTAAGATCCGAGCTAGTACCGTGTTTGCCTTTTCACGAGCTAGTCCCATGTCATAATTAGTGACCCCTGGTATTTTGGACAGAGGGTGTGTTGTGGCCCGTGGCGAATGTGGAGCGGTGGTGCGGCGGGCGTAACTTACTATTTGTCGGTTTGTACGTGGAATAATGCAGGTGTGTCATTTCCAGCATCTCTTGCGGCAGTTCGGTGAGTATGATAACACTACGCTTTGATACTCCATTACTTCATGCTTCTATGTATCTTCGCATGCGAGAGGTGCCTGTCCCGCCGTGTGTGTCTGAGAACAATTAGCAAAGTAAAGAGGATACGGGAGTTACGCCTGAATTATTCATAAGTATAGGATCTCTAGGATTCAGCTAATTTTATAATGAGATAGATGAAACAACGTAATGGCCGCCTTTCTTAGCTGGTATGGTTCGTGTATTCGACAATAAGTCTAAGTAATTCATAAGGATAAGTACCAGCACAAACTACCTAATATCAACAGATATTGTACCTATTTTTAGAAGGGTCTTATTATAGCGCTGATAAAATAATTTCATAGAGACTAAGTAACTTGATAATTCTTAGGCGTTTTTGTTAATAAAGGGGTTCTAACATAACATTATTTGTCTTTCCGGTGATGTGGTGAAATCGCGTCTAAATATACCACTAAATAATATACATTCCACCATGTACGAGTATGATGTATCCTAAATTATAGTAAGTTAGTGTGTTGCATTTAAGTGGCTTTATAGCTCAAAGAAATACAACTTTGTACGGTATTTGCTATCTTCAAGCTCCAAATGCCCCAGCATCAAGTCATTAAGTGATTTATGTTTCTTTTAGTTTTATGATCAGCAACTGCGATTTCGCATAAAGTCCCAGTGTCATAAATATTTAGAAACCTTCGATAACAAATTGACAACCGGTAATAACTTATGTTAAATCGTATGGTGTCACGTGGTTTTCCGGTCGAGAATTTATTACCGAGTTTTAAATCAAGTATAATGTTAGAGACTTAGAACCCCTTAAAGATCTAATAACCTTGGCTTGACTTCTAGATCGCTGTAACTAACTTCTGAATTGTAAAAGTACACATATCTTTATTTCCAATTTATATTATTTAATCCTGCTATTGACGACAACAAACCTCAAGTCGCAAATGTAACACATTGTACCTAAAGGAAGGCATTGCAGTTGCCTTTATCTCGGGAACGCGTAAAGGTATCGAATTGAAATTAAAATTAAAATCGTTGTGAATTAATCACATTTCTAAGTTAACGTAAAAAGAAGATATTTATAGTATATTTCGACACTCTCAAAGAAATCTAAATTTACGGGATACTTTCCATTGACCCAGAACTATGAAATTTGGCAACTAAGTAATATTGTCTTATACTACATGTACAGGGGAAAATCTGAAAACTGTACTACTTTTGTATTTTGTAATAAAGTAATTAAACTGCGAGAATCGATTTCTAAACTATTTATAATATGTACCTACAAATTTGTACGGACCCTGCGAGTCCAACTCGCAATTGACCGGTTTTTTTTAAAATATTTCATCTTATCGGCCGTTTAGTATGGTTAGAATTGTTTGGCGACTTTGATTTTAGTCCCGTAGTAAATGTGGTATATTTGAGCAGTAGAGCCGTCCCTTGAAAGGAAGTTAACTAATTAAATAGTATCTTTCACATATTCATGGGCATTTATCCAAATTCAATAAAATATTTTTCATTCGATATTAAATTAGCGCTTGCTTTACGACCTCACGTTTAACGTTTTGGGGATAAAAGCATCTCGATATTCTTAATCTTCCTAGTCACTTCCTCAGAAAATAAATATAAATTCTTCAGTATTGTGGTCCTCCCTTACTACTAAGGAATTAATATTCTTGTGTTACAAGATATCAGACAATGAATACCCGGCACACCTAGACTCAGGCCAATTTAGAAAACTTTATTTTCTGAATTCACTCGAACCGGGGATCAAACTCAGGATTCTTTTGCGTTCAAGGCTAATCTCCGCGCCACTACGCCAATCGGGTGGCTTCCTTCGTCCTCACTCTACCCGATCCCATGTCTACCCGATTTAATATTACCGAAAAATCCAACTCTACCCGATTTCATTCTTTCTAGAAAAACGTAACGAAACGATCAATTTTTAAAATGGTAGTTTTCGAAAAAAAAATCAATTATGATACCTATTATGATTAGGATGACGACTTTTGAGAGAATTCAGATCGACTATTAGCAATTATTTCCTAAAATAAATATTGAAGATAAAAAACCTATGTTCGTAACACAATGTCTGATTTTGAATGATTATAAAACTTTTACAATTTTTTTTGTGATAATAGTGGTCTTACTACGTTACTTAAGTGTTTTGATTAAAAAGTTTTTTTTTATTATAATATTTTAAATGTCGATTGTTGTTATTGGTGATAAAAATATTGATTGAAGCATTTTATATCGTTTCAATGTTATTCATTTTGACTGTACTTTTAATCATATCGGGTAGAGTTGGGATTTTTTGTTAGGTAATTTTAAATCGGGTAGAGTGGGGACGAAGCCAATTTTTGCGCCAATATGAGTCTCGATTTCGATAGCAAGTACTCATCGTGGCTGCGCTTGTTGCCTAGTAAAACAGATTTTTAGAAGTTGTAAGAATATGGGTTATAAATTTCGACAGTCATTTATTAATTTGATTAATGAAAAAATAACAACTAATTAGTATTGTTTACATCCATGATCCATCCCTATTATTCGCGCTTGCAGAAAACTTTTTATTTGCGTTAAAATAAATCTAAATTGCACGATGCAATTTCTAAAACTTTTGGCGTTCGCTTCGCTCATCCTTATTGTAAGCCCAACCTAACCTAAAAAGTTAGGTTTCCGAAATTCCGAATGAATAAACCTGTCCGTCCGTCTGGCTCCGAATCTACTCGACTTCATAGTTGAAATGTGGTACACACTAGCATTTCTGTGACCCAAACATGGACGTGTAACGTAAATAAGATAATTTTATGGGGTTAATTAAAAAATATCTTATTATTATTATTTGTTCACTTTTCTGGGGGCAAATTATAAAATATAATAAAAAGTATTGCAAACTGTACACTGACATGTCAAATAAAAAAACTTGTTGAGAGACAATCCCAAATATTTTTTTATTTACTAAAATAAATACATTGTTTTCGATTTATTAAGAAAATATATGAAAATCGACTATTCACCTAAACTCTGATCCTAATTGTTAAAAAAATACAGAATAGGCTAGTTGACTCATAATAGAATTAATTAAACAAACAATTATTACACATAGTATTCGACTTTAGGAACCTGAATATATCGATTTCAATACATCAAAGTAGAAGATGGCTGTAAAAATCAATATTAAAAAAAATGTTTTTAATCTATAATTTGAAACTCTGAAAACGCTATCCGCCATGATCGCGACGTGTGTGACGTCAATCTTATGGTGAACAATCAAATGTCATTCAAGTCTTTGATGTATTTTTGCATTCTCGAACGATACAGTAATGATAATTACTATATTTTTTGTGTAAACTATTAGAAATAATGTTTGATTAATTCAGAGAGGTTGTATTCGTAAAGACGTCTAAGTTGTTTGTTTGTTTACTAGAGAGACTACGTCGTGGCACAGATAATATAATCTATAGATCATTATATAAAAAAAAGTAAACCGACTTCAAAAAACTGAAAAGATAAAAATAATATCAACACATAAGTACCTAATCAGTTACTTTTGGAGTCGGATCCGATCGGATCGGATCCGATGAGAGTTTGAATGTTTTCGTTTGCACCGACTCCAAAAGTAACTGATTAGGTACTTATGTGTTGATATTATTTTTATCTTTTCAGTTTTTTGAAGTCGGTTTACTTTTTTTTTATAAAATGTACTTATTTCATCTATTTTTAGTGATAATCCTCAACAATACGAATCTTTTTAGTGCAAACATAAGTTAACGGCTGAACACCGATTTCATCCCTTATTTTTCCCACCTTAAGAGGTGAAAATTTTAATACACCATCTTTAAAGTATAAGCTATTCGATAAAGAAAGAATCATCAAAATCGGTTCACAAATGCCGAAGATATTGGGCAACATAGGTACAAAAATCAGTTGGCACGGATGGAGTTCATGCAAAGTTTGATGATTTTCTTATAGATCCCATCATCAGAACTTGATCAAATTTATATGGGACCATTCCGAAAGTATTCCCTTTCGAACAAAAAAAGAAGTATCGAAATCGGTTAACCTGGTAACGAATGATCGCTGAACATACATAAAAAAAAAACAAAGATACTGACGAATTGAGAACCTCCTCCTTTTTTGAAGTCGGTTAATAAAAATGGTGGACAGCTTTTTCGTCTGTTTATGAAAATAATTATTTTAAAATTAAAGTTTCGTAGTTTTATAAGTCTTAAAAAAACATTTTTTACGGTCAAATGAAACACTCATTAACAATTTAAGATCTATTTTAAAAAAGTGTCAACTAGCTTATTATTTTACTATCAAATTACAGGAAAACTAAAAAAAGTACGGACCCACGTAAGTTTAACTCGCATTATTCCGGTTTTTGAGGTTCCGTACCTCAAAAGGAAAAAACGGAACCCTCCGGAACGGAACGGAGTCCGTCTGTCTGTCTGTCTGTCAAGACCCTTTATCCCGGGAACGCGTGGAGGTACCTATCGAGTAGAAATTAAATAATATCTCAGGTCTACAGTCTCTTGAAGCTGTAAAAAAATAATTCTTAGCTAACGTAAAAAAAGATACGGTCGCTTATGCCGCAAAAACCTTATATTTCCGGAATCAAAATTAATAGGGTACTTCCCGTTGACCTAGAATCGTGAATTTTGGCAAGAAGCAGTGTCTTATACCACAAGTAACGGCAATAGTCCGAAAACCGTAAATTTGTAGTTACAAAATAAAAGTTTATATCGAACGGAATATCGGTAAATATTTTTTTGAGACTCGATTTCCGTTATAGACGAATTATTTACAGAGTTATATTTTGGTACGGAACCTTCGGTGCGCGAGTTCGACTTGAACCTGGTCGGTTTTATTTTTATTTTAACTTAATAATAAAATTAAATAACGAATAATAGCGTTTTTGCGTTTTTAATATCATCGAATTGAAAACCAAACAAAAATACTGCGTTACTTTATGTTGCCATTATGTGGCCTTGTCTGCTAAATGGTTGCTTATACCCCTGGATTGAACGAACAAAGAAGAGTATAATTAGGTACGAGATTTCATTTTGTAGCACTGGCTACGATTGGCATTAATATCGTTGCTGATCACGTTTTCAATTTTCCCGAGTATTACCCGGTTTAATAAAAAACGATGAAAATAATAGACAAATTACGTGTTCCAACAATAATGGCATTTATAAATCTTCTTTTAACTATCGTAATTCCATAGAATAAAGGAAAGTGTTTAGATAATACAGTTTTTTCAATTAAATGTGTATTTCTGGTGTGATAAGTATTCAAAATTAATTACAAGGCAACAAGGCTAATGTCTCATTAATAAAAACAACTCTTACTGTAGGTAATATCGTAATCGAGAAAAAAATGTCGCTGCTCCATATATTATCAACGAGGCAGAGCGTTAGATAGATTGTATGGAGAAACAAAAAAATGCGATTTCAAAGTTTACCCCATAGAAAAAGTAGTTTGTTTTAATGAACTGATGTGTTCATATGCCTGCTCTTATGTATTTCATTTGTTTTTAGGGTTCCGTACCGAAAGGGTAAAAACGGGACCCTATTACTAAGACTCCAGTCTGTCTGTCTGTCTGTCACGAGGCTGTATCTCATGAACCGTGATAGCTAGACAGTTAAAATTTTCACAGATGATGTATTTCTGTATTATACTGTATTATAACAACAAATGCTAAAAACAGAATAAAATATATTAAGGCTTGCATAGAACAAACGTGTTTTTTTTGGCGTTTTTTGCTCAATATTAATAACGGCAACAGGTAGACGCTTGAAATTTCTGTTGCCTCCTCCATTATAATATAGTGTCTAATGTTGTATAGATGTAAAATTAAAATAAAATAAAATACATAATAAAAAGAGTTTCGTGTTCAAATTAAAAACTTACTATCGTCCTTTTTACGGCTTTCGTATTTTCAGTAACTGAGATTTTTCTGCCTCCTACAGAGTGCTAGGAACGTTAGGCAAAGATATCATTCATTGTGCTTACAAATTCGCTACTAACATCATCTAAAAATGGGTGTTTGTATATACTATTCTAAATCATAACTAAACTTGGCATGTGGTGCGCCAGTAACACCTATAAATTAATGTGATTGGTTTTGCAATTAAAACTAACAACGCTCTAAATTACTAATTTCACTGTCTGGACACTAACAATTATGATCTCAAATAACGCTGAGATGGTGCTCACAAGGCTCTACGTAGACGAATCTAGCTCAGGACTTTCTCGGGCCATGCCTGCAGGAGTATCAGCCAGTCCCCAACGAATCCCGAGATTCTAAATTTAAAAACAGGAAATTCAATTAAACCAGCAATGATGCACCGTAAACAGGGACCGAAATAGGACAACCGCGCTCACTTTTATTTTGCACTCGACTCCTGTTGCGCGCTCGTGGTCTCGGTTTGGGCTGAATAAAAAATGACACTTAAAAAAACCGTATCAAAAAGCCTCTTGAACAAAGGTGGTGCATTACATTCCTTTTTCTGGACTGTGTTGTGTGAAATTGTGTTTATGCCAAATTGTTCCGCTTTATATTTAGATTGCTTGTTTTACAGTTTGTGGTTTGAATATATGTTTGTAGATCTTAGTTTACAACTGTTTTATCGACGCTACAACAATGTTTTAATGACCTAATAATTAACCTAGCCTGTAAGGTAATTGAAGTCAATTTTACTGTCATAACAGACGTGTCACATGACAAGTGCATCACTTCCTTAGCATATAATTTTCTCTGGAATTAAAGATAATTTTAATTTAATAAGTTCTATCTGTTTTGCATTTCTATCATTTTTAATTTCCGCATTGTCCAAGGAAATAATACCATTAAGTGTAACATAGGAATTATCTGCGCAGACAAGAACGAGCCTGGTCGCTTCCTCGGCGAAGGCGTCTCGTTCCGCGCCAAGCTGATTGGCGTGCTCGAGGTGCCCGAAGCGAGAGGCGACCGCATGTGCCAGGAGGCGCTCGCGGACCTCAAGATGGCTATACGCGCTGCCGGCGAACACAAGCAGAGAATACAAGTACATGTCGCCATCGACGGGCTGCGATTGCGCGATGATAAAACTGGAGTAAGTAACCTTTTTCAGGATTACGGTAAGGTAAAATACGGCTCTTCTGATGAAATGAAGCGTTGCTACTTTTTTGGGAACTTTATTTGATTATGAATATACGAATTACCATTAATTGGTAATCTCATTAAAAATTACAAAGAGTGACATCCTGAGAGCTTTCGTTTCGTATGGTGCTAAAAGAAAAATAAACTAGTTTCCTGATTCTTAGATGTGCTCAAACATACGCAAAAGAACGTATTAATAAACATCACTATAGGTGCTATAGACTACTGTATTTTAAATAATTTTAATAATAAATAAGGTATGATAATAAGCAATAAACAACAAAAATAAGCAAAACAGATCCTTGATTGCCCCTTTTTTGTCACGCAGGACTCGTTGTATCACCACCCGGTGCACAAGATATCGTTCATCGCGCAAGACATGACGGACTCGCGCGCATTTGGTTACATATTCGGCTCGCCAGACACGGGCCACAGGTTCTTCGGCATCAAGACTGATAAGGCTGCTAGTCAAGTAAGTGATGATACTTCTGTTTCAAATTGTCCAATTCGTTTAATAAATTAAATATTAACATTAACAGTTAAACAACACACCAAATTGCCATAGTCTCGTAGTAAGAAATAATACGAATGTAGGTATCGCACATTGTCGTCTTTATTTGTATGCCTCTAAACCTACACTTTTATTGAATGTATTTGTCTGGTTACACCATAGCAAAGTAAAAATTCAATCGTTACGTAGACAATAGAGAGGACATAGTAGTTAGATGTTGCTCCGTCCGATACAAGATATTGATCGCTTGACACTTTAATATTTTTATAGATCCGCTTTAGACACTTTTATTTACGGTATGATCTTCGACTTATCGGATGTTATTGTTCGTAAATTATAAATATAAATATTGCTCGATAAAGCAACTAGTAAAACAATATTTACCTGCTCTCTTCATTCTATCGGTATCGAAGCTATTGGTCAAATAGAAAATAAATAGATCGTACTGCTTAAGAATCTTTGCTGAACTACATGTGTATAAGTAAGATTATTTTAATGATAAAAGGTCATTATAAGTACTGTTAATTTATATTTAAGTGATAAAAAAAAACTGCCCTGTTTGCACAGGTAAAGGTTTTCTTCTAAACACATAACTATAAAGGGGCCAAAAAAGTGACCGAGTTTCTACCGCTTCTCCTAGGTGATAGCAAGCCAACAATATTGCCTTCGAGCAATGGTAATAAATAAATCGGGAAGTGTAAAATAAGCTCAATTAAAGTCTATTTGCAGAGATAATATATATACGTAGGTCACACTATAAGTTTTGCGTAACTTAAAAAAACAACATGTTATAAAAATATTATGTTTATTGCTTTTCAAAATACTCTCCTTTACATTTTAAACATTTTTTCATGGGATCGAACCACTTTTTAAAAAAACGCGATCATTTTTTTACCAACGTTTCTCGCCTGCCTCACTTTTGTTGGCCTGTTCTCATTTTCAAACACCCATTCACAAGATTTCTGTTTTTTTTCGGGTTCAAAACAATAAATTCACGTTTCGTCTCCTGTGACAATGCCATAAACAGCATTAGAATGTCTGTGGTCGTACTTCAGTAGCATCTGTGAGCACCGTGTGAATCCATCGTGTAAAATTTTCTGAATTTGGCTCGTAAAATCCCCAATAGTCCTCGAATTGTCTCATAGGTAATCCGCGGGTTTTCTTTAATTAGCCGCTTAACAGTAGCCACATTATTTTCGTTGACGGCAGTTGAAGGCCGCCCTTCACGAAATTCGTCATGTAAAGAAACTCGACCTCTCTCAAATTCAGCAAATCGCCTCACGGTGCTCAAACAAGGTGCTTCTCTCCCAAAAGCATTTTGAAGACGAGCGGCACAGTCTTGCGGAGAGAGAGAACTTTTAAAATCATAAAAAATCATCGCTCTAAAATCTTTTCGACTTAATTCCATTTTCGTTGCGTACGTAGAACTTTGATGTGTGATAAAAAACAATTGACAAATAATTTCCCGCCAATTGTTTTTTTTAATTACTAAGAAGGTTGCAACGTTTAAAAAAATATAACATTCGAAATTCAAATAGTTCCGATTAGCTACCCAACTAGCAAAACTGCTATATAAGCAATGATTTATAAGAGTATAATTCTTATACATGTTTTTTAACAGCATCCATTTTGCATCTTTCTTTATAAAAGCACACTATAAGTGTATTTTGCTAATATAGCATATCGGTCTTGTAACCTAATCTTACATACGTTTATAATGCCAAATTATTGTTCACTATAAAACAATAAACTTATAGAAGCATATTATATGGCTTTATAGTCATGTAGTATTTAAGCCATGTAGTCGCTTTAGTCTTATACAATTTGAAACACTAATATGACCTTTAAAAAACCTATCTCCTTTTAATGGTTATTAAAATGCAACTACAAAACTAATGCTAAAAAGCAAGTTACATAGCTTTAACAAGTAAATATAATCTTGGTAGATTTCCTATACGACTGTTACAAGAACAATATTCCCATATATGGATTATGATTTGCCTTTATATAAATTTATCATCCGCCATTCAACCATTTTAGAATCTTATTGTTTTTCGGTGTTGTGAAAATAGATTTAAAAAACTGGAAACAATTCAAACGGAGTGGTGCTTATAGAAGAAAAGTGAAAAAAAGGTACAAGGCTATGATACCAACCAAATCCTCATTCTCAGTAGCGAGTTCATCAAGGGCAGATGTAAACAAAAACGACGTCGAGGGTTCCGCAGATTTATTATTTCAAAATTTTAACAATGACACATTTGATGAAGGTTTATAGTAAGATGACCAAAGTCAAAGCGGAATTGAATCATTTGATGAGAATGTGAGTGATAATAAGAGAGACATGGAAAAAGATGAGTTCAGAAATGATATTGCTACATGGGCTCTGGAGTTTAACAAAACGCATTGTGCTATGATTCTTTATCTAGATACATATATGCTGTCGCCAGAAGATAATGATACATGGTTTTTGACAAATGATAATCAAATTATAGAAACAACTAATGATGATAATTTAGGTGAAAACGTTATACGGCTAAAAGTAAATTCGATTGAAAATGTAAATGATGCTTTCTAACAACCTATGAAATCCTCGTTGCTGAACATTTACAAATGCGATTTAATCAATATTAAGAAAGCCATGGAAATTGAGTTGTCGACAGCTATACGATGCAAGTTAGTTAGTGTTAAATACGAAACTGAACTATATTTTATACCATTATTGCATAGTGTTTAAATTATAGTTATGTGTAAGGCTAACACAAATAAAACATAACTTTAGTAAAAAGCTTTTATTTAAATAGTACTAAGGGAGCTTAATACAAAATTACCATTTCTCTTAGCTCTATCTTATCTTATCTTTGTCTTATCATCTTACAAACAAGAACTATGACAGTTTCACCTACTTTTAATAGCACAATAATACACACAACAACATGTTCTAGGGATATATAAAACTTTTTTAAATAACTTAAAAAGTACTGGCCTTACAAAAAAACTATTCCCGGTTAAAAGCTACCTGTCTGCCAAATTTCATAAAAATCCAGTCAGTATTTTTTGCGTGAAAGAGGAACAAACATCCATCCTCACAAACTTTCACATTTATACTATTAGTAGGATAGGATATAGGCACCCAAATAAAACACAAACACTTTGTCGCTGACGGATAAGCATGAAAATACGTGTTCGGCACCTGAAACATATTAATTTGAGTTAAAATACATAGTACCTTAAGTTTGAGGAAATAATTATATTCTAAATGACTCAAAAACTCAGCTTAAACGCACAATAACGCGGTACTGGGGTCTGGGGCGCAACTAACGAGCGCACGGCTTCGTGGCCTTACGTGCCGTACGTACGTACGACGCGGTGACCCTGTCGTCACTCGCCGCACGCGCGAAGGAACGAGCAGAGGGCCGCGCTCGCGCACAAAACAGATTTTAACAGATTAAGTTTATGTATCTACCCACATGTGTCACAACTAATCGTCGTTGTCAAACCAAAATCTTTTTTGAGATTTATACTTTTTGATCTTTGCGTATATTTTACTACCCCATCTATTGTTTAAGTAAAATAACTTCAAAGTACATATGAGAACTGTACGATAATCTAGAGAACTCTTAAAAATGCTAAGTGCAGCAGCTACAATAAAAACTGTTATAAGTAGGTATCTCAAAAGTATACTTTTTGCACATAGCAGATTGTGATTACAACGACGTAATGCTATTTTTGTTAACATTATATACCATAATGTGTATATACAAAAAATCGATACGTACGATGAATGATATGTAGTAACAATTAGTCAAATATGTCCACAGGCACGATCATAATAAATTTCTTGATGCTGTAAAGTAAAACATGGGTTCAAAATAAGAAATTTTGTAGACTGAACCCTAAAATCCTCTAATATGGCTAAATTTACTCTTACTAGCTAGCTACTATAAGATTGCATTACTTATAAATGATTTATAAAAGCATTTCATTTGCTGATTCTTCTTATAAAAGAAAATTAACACTGCTCTCAAATTAAAAGTGTTCTTTTTACTGATAAAAACTTAGAATTAACGAGGCGCATTGTAAAAATATCATAAAACTCACCCACTATTCTCACAAAACTGCTTTCCCACATAAACTTCCACTATTATAAATAAAAATGTATGTAGGTATTATATTGTTAGGTCTCTTGCAGCAAAATCAATATGGATGCATAATTACGCGTAAAACAATAAATCTGCTGAATACTGAATGCAGATTCTCAAATCGTAATTAACGATTGCTACTATAGGAGAAATTGCCCTTATAGCCGAATTTTGATAGCAGTTATAAGGGTGATTTGTTACGTAAAGGTTAATTTCTTGCCGGTTTACAGCTAATCAGCTTTCTGTATGCTTTTACATGACAAGATACAGAGGAATTAGCGTATTATATGGTAACTATATAACGTCTACAAGGTTTTAGCTCTTATAATTTGCGCCCATTTCGCGTTGTATAAACGCTTATGTGGCCTTTATAAAACAAAAAATATAAGTTTTTAAAGCGTTTATATAGCAATTTTTTGTTAGTTGGTTATTTCTATAGAAGTGCAAAACTTTTAGTGTGCCCCATGTATTATATTAATACTGTGTGTAATTTATGCTATGATTTTATGTTCATTTTTGTTTTTTTTTAAACGTTATGTCGTACCGCCTACAAAACATCTCTGTTTACCCTAATGGTTGACTGGCAGAGAATGCCCCATGGCATTAAGTCCACCTTTTGTACGATTTTTATTTGTACAATAAAGGTTAAATAAATAAATAATAAGTTTTATTGGATTTTATTGTTGAATCATGTATTTTAATAATATTACTCGTATATGCACAAATTTACGTCTGTTCGAATGGCATCGATTGAATTAGCATGCTGCATGTCCTGCGTAATCCTTTGTAGAAGTTGACATGCGGCATTCGAAATGGAAGCGCTGCAATGTGACCAACATGTTTTAAGAATCAATTTGATTGAGTTACAATGTGGCAATTTGCCAGTCAATTGCTGAACTTTAACCAGTTATTTATTGTATGTTCAAGCAAACAGTAGGTGGTTTGTTCCAACTCATTCTAGACTGCACTTTGGACTGATATCTATAACATATTGCCTTACTCGATCAGCGTTTATGTTTACGTAACGAGATGTAAGACCACATTTTTATAGCCATTTTTACCCGACTTCGTTTCGCCTTTAAATATGTTTAATACCTGCATACCGGGAAATCCCTAAAAAATATATTTACTTGAAATGTAAGTTCAGAATGATTGACTCATTCAAATAAATACATTGTCAAAAGAAATAAAAGATCACTCACTTGACTATAGTGGTAATACCGCTTGTGGATTCATCGACTAAATACATTTCTATTATTTCAGGTAGTTATAGCTATGCGGGACTTATTCCAAGTAGTGTTTGAGTTAAAGAAGAAAGAGGTGGAGATGGCCAAGCAGCAGCTGGAAGGCAAGACTGTTACCAGCACGCTGGTGCTGCGGCAGGTTGCCGCAGCTGTGGAGACTAAATGCAAGGTAATATACCCACTCAAAGTACTTGTCTCATAAGGAGACTAGTTCAAATGTAGTGATCGTGTTCTGCGAGCGTGTTCGAGAAGCTTTCAGAAGAATAAAGCTGGGCTGGGCAGCATTTGGGAAACTTTGTCGAGTATTTTCATCCGTCAGTCTGAAGACGCAAGTCTTTAAGGAATGCTTACTACCTGTCATGGCTTACGGGGCCGAGACGTGGACACGTAATGGTATGACTAGTACACCAATTCAGAGTTGCTCAGCGAGCTATGGAGAGACCTAATAAGCTCGGGATTTCTCTGAAAGATAAAATCAGAAATGAATTCATTTGACAGAGAACTAAAGTAATCGATATAGCTCAAAGGGTAATCAAGCTGAAGTAGCAATGGGCCGGTCATACGTGCCGAAGAACCGATAACTGATGGGGTAGATGTGTTCTTAAGTGGGGGCCACGACTTGGCAAACGCAGCTTGGGGCACACTCCGAGAAGATGAAGCGATGATATACGCAAAGCTACTGGCAGCAAATATAAAATAATAGCCGAGGATCGTGTGCATCAGAATGGCGGGTGTAGCGTGGTATCAGAACCGTGGAAAACACTAAGATGTTTGCTGCCAAAGAAGATGAAAAGTAACATTACTTCTACCTCTTTTACCTCTAACTTGATTTGATATTCAATCATGTACAAACTACTAAACGTATTTTAATGACATTTGATGGGTAGATAAAAATAGCCATGAATAAGATATAACCTAGCTTTGTAAGACAAAGCAATACGAAAAGTAAATTAAAACGATCGAATTCAATAACTAAAATAAACTTGTAATTATCACATTCAGTAATCGTCATTCAACATAGATTATGCGTGCAGCTCATTTCGTCTACGCCATGTCAAGGGAAACCGATTCTGCCTATCCAGGGATTTACTCTTCAATGAAATAGAATTTGTGATAGAAAGTCATAATTTGTGGGACATGCGTTGAGGATTTATTAAAGAATATCTGTGGCCTAGCTGAAAACAGCTGTTTTCGTCTAGGCCACTCCGGATCTCAGGAAGTATTCTACATAGGGCCGATCTGATTACTGTGTGAGCACCACAAATTCACGTTAGAATTTGTTATAAAAAATCAGTGTATGTGGGCTTATGATGGCGAAGTTATTAATGGTTAAGTTTCAGTCAGCTGTTTCTGGCTAGGCCACGCCGATCTCGGTAACAACATGACCTAGCTAAGATCTGATAACTGTTAATTTTAGTACGAACAAAGCTAAGCAACCATAAATATAAATCAGAATTTATGGGCTTACCAGTAGTTAACAATAAGATGCTAAAGTGCAAACCTGTTTTTCCGTTTTATATTGTTATCCGCACGATTTGATCGCTGAGAATGGAAAAACAAGCAAAGCCGTGACAGTTTCAGCAGTTGTGGCCTCATTTTGGTAAAGTTATTTAGAATTTTAATTTGAGGTTATGTTAGGTTAGGTCATTTTCTTTTCTGGAATGTACTACCTATATAAGTCATGCTCTAAATTGACCGCTAGTGTTTTATAAATTGTCTAGGTGTTATTATTGCAAACGGGAGCCTTATTAGTTAAAGAAATATTAAACTACCTGATTATGGAGTAGTCCAAGAGATGAGAGCAGCAATGTTTTACTTGTATAAAAATCTAAAAGTATACATCATTAAACATAATGTATTAATAATTTGATTTAAAATAATATTTTCTATTTATAATAGCAAAAACCATTGTTTAACTCTATAAAACAATATTTTGTACTATAAATAAAATTACTTCATTCAGAAATATTTAAATGTCAGTAGTTTGTACTTTAGCTCTAAGACTAATAAGCAAAGAAGACGTACAGTCGCGTATAGACATCTTATCATAGTGTGCCCGTACGCCTAAACTAAATAGAAAGGGATCCTACAGGGAATATATAAATGAAAGAATAGACTGTTAATGTTAATTGCTGGTAATTGTTACGAGAACTCCGAAAATGGTTACAGTTTAAATGGCCCGACATATGTGCGTGCGCGACTGTGGTAAAAGACAAGATCTTTTCCGCAGGGGCGGTGCGCAGACGTATATCGTCCGCTTCTTCGCCCCGCGCGCCCGCCGCGATGCCCGTGGCTGTCTTAACACATAGAATTAATAATGAGATAACAAGTATTTTAGTTTAAGTATAGTAGTTTTATCTTAAAAATTAAACAAACGTATTTTATTTTATAAAATAAATTATAAAATATAAAGACAGACATTTACTGATTTTTAGGTAGCTTATATGGTTAATCGAACGTGTATACTCAGTCCAGGAGTTCTTAAATTATAAGAACTACTCGTAGTCTGTTGTTTTCCAATTAATATTACTGTTATTTGTTAAGCATTTTTAAATTTCAACATTGTATAATGTTAATTGATTCGCACAATATTCTATGACTAATTCCTACTTAGAACGTATTTGCATGCTATTGTCCAAAACGTATTTGTATAATATTGTGATCTTCAATGTACGTTATTCAATGGCAAATAAATGATTCTGATTGTTATCAGTCCACCGGGTGCGAGATATGCTTTTTCTGCGTCTTTCAATTCACGGTCTCTACTCGAAAAGCTTTCTTCCCTAACCCGGACAAATTTCCAACGCGTGGATTCATTGGGAATATTCTCTGGTATTTTCCCACTGTGGGTAGAATCCCATCTGTAACGAATTAACGACCGACACAATAGCCAAATAATAGGCTAGTTCCCTGGGTCAAAAAATGATTATTCTAGTTAGTCCGTCAGTTAGATTATCAAAAAATATTGGATCTATATTTTGTCTTTTGTCAATCAAACAAAAAATTACGAAGATAAAGCGCATAAAAGTGAGCACGTGACGTTCACCCCTTGCTAAAAAGTGTCGCAAGGCGTGACGTTACACGGAACTTTGACGGGCTACATCTTCATCATTTTTTGTTTGATTTAGAAAAGAAAAAATACGTGTCTAATAAATTCTGTTAATCCAACTGACGGACTAATTAGATTTTTTTAGGAATCTAGCACATTGTCGCTAGTGACTGGCTGCCTGCAGTGCTCCTTGTCATCGTATAATTTTTGTACAGGATAAGTAAATATTTAATTTCATTATATGAACCAACTGTTCTAATCAATTATTAGTTTTGTATATTTTATTGCTAAACATCATAATAAAGTATAGTAGTTTCCTCTTCTGCTGACTCACAGATACGTTGGTAGTGCTATAAAAATAATTTTATGATGTCACTTTTTTAAGTAACTGTACTTTATTTTTAAAAATGAGTTTAATGGTTTATATGAATTATTATAGAACCTTAGGTTCTAAATAATAGCACCCAGACGATTCCTAAAACACTAGCGGTCAATTTAAAGCATGATTTAATAGTACATTTAAGAAAAGAAAATTACCTAACCTAACATAACCTCAAATTCAAAATACTAAATAACTTTACCGGAATAAGGCCCCAACTGCTTAAAACTTTCACGGCTTTACCACATATTCCGACTTTGCTCGTTCTTCCATTCCCAGCGATCAAATCGTGCAGATAATAATATAAATTGGAAAAACAGGTTTGCCATGCCCATAAATTCTGATTTATATTTATGGTTGCTTAGTTTTGTTCTTACTAAAATTAACAGTTAACAAGATCTTAGCTAGGTCATGTACGGTAAGTACATGACCTAGCTAAGATCGGCGTGGCCAAGCCAGAAACAGCTGACTGAAACTTAACCCTTTAATAACTTCGCCATCATAAGCCCACAGACACTGATTTTTTATAACAAACTAGCTGTCCCGGCGAACTTCGTACCACCCGCGCCTTTTTTTTTATTTTTTTTTGGGAATTTTTATTTGTTATGCTGCTATTCGGGGAAAATACAAATCCAACAAACCAAAAATCATAAAAATCGGTCCAGCCGTTCTCAACTTATAAATGGTGTAACTAACCCGACTTTGTTTTATCACCATACCGAGTTTTATAGTTCACTTCACTGTTTATACGAATGGGCAATGGCACTATCATTACATTATAATTGTTAATTTTTATTTAATAGAAATAGTTTGAATATTGATTTCTTACAAATATCAAATTGTCATCTATACGTCATTACATAGCTGTCATTATACGTCAATTACATAGCTGTCATTTGCGTTTTGTTATTCCAAGTCTGATTCTTTTTTGTTATACCACGTTTTATAGTGACTGACGTTTCATGTCAAGTCACACGGGAACGCTGTCGAACGGGATAAAAAGTATCTTATGTCCGTCTCCTGGCTCTAAGCTACCTCCCTACCAATTTTCACCCAAATCTGTTCTGCCGTTCTTGAGTTATAAGTGGTGTAACTAACACGACTTTCTTTTATATATATAAGATTCTAACGTAAATTTGTGGTGCTGACACAGTTATCAGATCGGCCCTATGTAGAATACTTCCAGAAATCCGGAGTGGCCTAGACGAAAACAGCTGTTTTCAGCTAGGCCACAGATATTATTTAATAAATCCTCAACGCATGTCCCGCAAATTATGACTTTCTATCACAAATTCTATTTCATTGAAGAGTAAATCCCTGGATAGGCAGAATCGGTTTTCCTTGACATGGCGTAGACGAAATGAGCTGCACAGATTATGCGGCAAAATTATTCCCTACTAATATTATAAATTAGAAAGCAACTCTGTATGTCTGTATGTCAAGCATTCAGGCCTAAACTGCGGGACGAATTAGGGCACCACTTCTTATATTTTTCCTTAACTGGTCACTTTTATAACTCGTCAACTATGTGTATAATAATATACAGGGTTATTTGTAAAACATCAACAACCTCCTAGGGGCTGATTCTGGTGCTCAAATACAACAATTTTTTCTATGGGACTAACATTGAAATCTAAAAAATAAATTTCACTTCTCCATACAAACTGATGTCAGTTGGTGGCGGCTTAGTATGGGGAAGTATTTTTTTTTTGCGTTTTCAATGTTGGTCCCATTGAAAAAGTTGTTGTATTTGAGCACCAGAATCAGCCCCTAGGAAGTTGTTGATGTTTTACAATTAACCCTGTATAAGTCTTCTGTTTCCTTAACTCGTAATTTTTTTTTAATACGTCATTTACAACAACTGGTCAATTTAAGCATTCGTCGGTTGTCATAGTTTGTATAGTCACGGAACATTCTTTCAAAGATAAAATATCTACATAATTGACAAAGGGGACTAAGTTTGTCGCGCCACTTCTTCTCATCATCAGCCGATATGTAGTCCCGAAGCAGTGGTAGGGCAAAGATATAATGGGTATAAGTGCCCGGAAGAGGGCCTTAATACTGAATAAATTTCAATAAATTACTATTACTATTCTGATGCAACGCTATAAGCAATTGTTATTATTAATTTGGCAGACGCCTAAAAGTCCTAATGTTTGGAATTTTAATTTTCAGATTGCTCTTTATCCATTCCTCAGATTTAAGTTCTGCTTGTGATATTGAAAGGTACTGAGCAGATAAATTCATATGGCAGAAAATGCTTATACAAGCAATAGGGCTTTCGTTCTGAAACAGGTATACACCCGCCATTATGACGTCAGGTTGGCGGCTCACTTTATTTTTGAACTATCTGTGCGTTCTAAGAGGTACTTTCATTTTCTTTATTGGTAGATTTAGGTAGATTTAAGGTAAATTCGAGTCATTCTTATTTCATGCTGATTCGTAACATTACACCCGCCATTCTGATGCACACCGTGGATCGAGTTCAGCAGTGGCGTGCATTGGGAGGGGCCTATTTCCTAACCTGACTAACCAAATCCAAGGTTATTAAGCCAGTATATTATTAGTAACTAAGGGTGACCCGTTTTATGCTGTATTTGCGGTAGAGAAAAAGATGGTCGAGATAGAAACCAGTTAGAAAACAAGACCGTTAGCATTTTGCAGTTGTTATACTATGATAAGTATCGTAGTTTTCTTAGTTTCTGTGTTTTGATTTGTGTTTGGTGATTGTTCGCCTTTATTCGATACGATAAATCTATATATACAGGGTGTCCCAAAAAATAGTGTCAAGCCGAAGTCCAGAGGTAGAGCATCAATAGGGCTATCCGAATCACCCCCATGTATGTTCCGCGATTTTTGATAGTTTTCGAGTTATGACTCTTTTAATATATTTTTTTAAATTTTTGTGTTAAAGCACTTTTTGGTCACTGTGGCGCGAATAGTTAAGGTACATGCCTGATTTTTTTTTCTTTAATAGATGAATACTAGGACTAGCTGATTCAGAACTAGTTCCATCCATAACACTAATGTTTCCCATTAAAATAAATTATTGAAACTAAAAAAATTATATATCCTGTATTTTTTTTTAAACTTTGAAGCCCATTTAAAAAATAAAATTACATAAACTTTTTTATTCAAATCTTTTTTAAAAACTTAACTATTCTATCACGTATTTATCATGAAACCTTTTTGTAGTTTAAAAAAAAAAACGAAATTTAAACTACAAAAAGGTTTTAAGGTATAATTTTATTACTTTCGCTACTTGTGTAGTAATAGTTTTGTTTTTAATTGAAAATTTCTAAGAATTTACAAAAACTGTGTTTTAAACATAGTTTACTTTGAACTCTAATTTAAGTATGATACCGTCAAAGTAACTCAATGAAATTTTTATGATAAATAGCTGATAGAATAGTTGTTTTAAAAAAAGATTTGAATGAAAAAGTTTATGTAACTTTATTTTTTAAATGGGCTTCAAAGTTTAGAAAAAATACAGGATTTATAACTTTTTAGTTTCAATAATTTATTTTAATGGGTTACATTAGTGTTATGGATAGAAATACTTCTGAATCAGCTAGTCCTAATATTCATCTAATAAAGAAAAAAAATCAGGCATGTACCTTAACTATTAGCGCCACAGTGACCAAAAAAGTGCCTTAACACAAAAATTTTAAAAAATATATTAAAAGAGTCATAACTCGAAAACTATCAAAAAACGCGGAACATACACGGGGGTGATTCGGATAGCTCTAGTGATGCTCTACCTCTGGACTTCGGCTTGACACTATTTTTTGGGACACCCTGTATATAAAAGAAAGTCAGGTTAGTTACACTATTTATAAGTCAAGAACAGCTGGACCGATTTTGATGATTTTTAGTTTTTTGGATTTGTCTCCGCTCCGAATAGCAGAATAACTAATAAAAAATCTGAAAAATTTACAAAAAAAAAAAGAGGCGGTACGAAGTTCGCCGGGACAGCTAGTTGTTTCTAATCTAATATTTTTGTAATCGGTAACTTACAAGTTTGAACACGTCAGGTTTTAAGAATAACCACTAGTTCTATATATTTTTGATGCAACAAACAATACTCAAAGCTTTTAAACAGATCTTTTAGCTCTAATAAATACCATATAGATGATAAAGAAGAAGAAATACCTAGACCTACATATTATTAAAACATCGAAAGTAAAGTAAGCATTGTAAGAAATAGTAGAAATGATAACGTCATCTGTCGTATCAACTGCTCATCGTGTAATATTACATAAGTGATCCTTGTATCGACCTACATACAACAAACAGTATTTTATAGTCTGATGGCACATCTCAAGCATGCGGTCACGAGCTGCTTGTGTGGCTAGTAAATGTGTTTGCAGCGAGCCGCCGGTCTTCGTGAAAACACCGAATACTTAAGTGTAATATCAACAAACATCGGCCGTACCTCAGAATTGTGGCCGGCATACTGCATTTTAAATCATCTTCACGTTTAGAAAAGACATTAGCCGTCGTCTATAAAAGTCGTCGATAATAACTGTGTTAACTTAATTTAGTGATCATCAATTTGTTTATTTGATGTCTAAACACGATTTTTCTTAAACAAAGGTAGGGAATCAGATATATACACGTATAGAAAACCCTTCTGTTACAGGTACATTTGTCTTCCTTAATGTTATTCTCATCAGATTGATCAGAAAGAATTTCCTTAAAAATCTAAATAATTTTAAAAACTGCAAATCATTCATAATGTATTCTAAATTCGGCCGTAACTAGGCATAAGAATACATGATGATGTTATATTGCCACGATTAGCGCTATTTGCTGTAATGACCGCATCCGTATCAGCTTATGATCTTAGATTAAATTTTCAATTGAGTTGAACTTCAAGTGACGGATGAACAACGTGAATAAAAGTCTGTGGTCGTTTTTTAATGTAGTTTACTGAGCTTAAATTAAACTGACCCTTATGAAAACGAAACAGCAAGCAAATTTCAATACGCACTGGTAATAAATAACATTACAGCCCAGGCCTCGTGGCAAGAGATCATCCCACGTAACAAAACAAAAAGAGACGTACCTACATCATTTGTTGTTAATAAGAGCGACCCACTTAGTTTAGTCGGGTTACGTTGCAAGCGATGATCAGCGTATCAAATTGCATTTTTGATACAACAAAAAAGGCGGCCCATGCTGCAGGGGTTTTATACATTTTAGAGTTGTTACACTACTTTGGATTTTAAAATTCTAGAATTTAAACATTTGCATTAATTTTTAAAGTAGGTACTTACTTTTGTAATATAGTACGAGTAGTAGGTAGATTATTGATTAATCAAATCCATTTTCCTGGCAGAGGTTGGAGGAGGATGTTGTAATTTTTTTTAACAGAATTTCTATTCATTTATTTAAATTTTTTGTAAAGTAAAAAAAGCATTGCTTTATTTTACAAAAAAATGTGACTAAAGTGTGTACCTCTAAAAGAAGGCTTTAGAAACGATTGTTTGGACTACATCGAATTTCATTATTCATCAATCAAAATTATACAACGTGAAATTTTAGTGGTTGTTTTCCTGCGGGAAGGTGATTCCACTCTTAAAAAGAAACAGCTTTTATTACGGAACCAACTCTGAAATCTCGAAAAAAAAAATACAGTTTCATACATTATAGTCAGTTATTGAACTTTTGTATGAAAAAGCCTTTCTTTTTAGCGATTTTAGAGTTTTTAGAGCATCCATAATAAAAGTTGTTTGATTTTATAAGTAGAATCACCTTCCCGCGGGAAAACAACCATTAAAATTTCACGTTGTATAGATACCTAAATCTCTCGGCTGGACTTTCGTTTGCCAGTGCGTGGTCTCCACTCAAAAACTCATTATCGTTAAACATGGACCCTCTGACAGACTTGCCCCAATTCACTTATAACGCTATTATTAATCAAACAAGTTAGTTAGTTAGCATTTTTTGTAAAATGTATGTATTTTACTTTGATTTCAAATATTTTACTAAACTTGACTAAATAAATACATCTACTATTTGGTTCAGAGTTTTAAGAAAACGTTTGAGGAATTAAAAGTTGAAACTTTGTAACTTGAGTCCCTATTGGTTCGGCGGGTTATAAGTCACCCTTTTTTAATAAAAATAAAACTATTAGTAGTTTAAGTATGAAATTGCCGATTTGAACTAAAAATTAAAACTCGTTTTTTTTCTAAAAAGTTACATATTAGGTCCTTACATATGAAATTGCCGATACTCAATACTAAAAACTTTAACATCAAATATCTTGTTTGATTAGGAATTCCAAATTCAAGTTTATTTCGAAATAAAACCAGAAAAATATTGTTTTATAATTCGTATTTCATTTGTTTGAGCTACAACATTCCTACAAAAACAACTATGGTTAAATTGAAAATTCGCGGTATTTACGAATACGAGTTCCACCGTGGCACCAGTGCTGCAGAAACGATTCGAAGAATTAACGACGTTTACGGACCAGGCACCGCTAACGAACGAACAGTGCGTTTTTGGTTTCAACTTTTCCGTCCGTTCAAGGTTCATTGTGTAAATTTCGATTTACACAATGAACCTTGTGGACGACCTGATACTCAAAAGTGAATAACGAAGAATTGAAGGCGTTAGTGAAAGCGGATCCATCTCAAACCACTTCTGAATTAGCAGCAGCCTTCGGCGTAAGTGACAAAATGATACTTTTATCCATTTGCGCCAAAACGGAAAAGTCAAAAAACTCAAAAAGTGGGTACCGCACAAATTGACTGAAGCAAACCAACAAACACGCGTCGCTTGCTGTGTTTCTTTGCTCAATCGTCTCAATAATGAGGGGATTTTGAACGTGACTTGTGATAAGAATTGGATCCTGTACGACAATCGGAAGCGATCATGACAATGGCTTAACCCTGGAGAGCCGGCAAAACCTTGCCTTAAGCGAAAACTGACCAAAAAGAAGATTCTGTCAGGTTAGTGTTTGGTGGACCAATGCTGGTGTTATCCACTACAGCTTCTTGAGATCAGGTCAGACGATTACTGCAGACTTGTATTGCCAACAATTGCAAACAATGATGGAAAAGCTCGCCATTAAACAACCGAGACTGGAGAATTGCTCTAGGCCACTGCTCCTTCAGGTTAACGCTAGACCACACACTGCACATCAAACGGTCGCCTAGTTAGAGGAGCTGCATGGAACCTTTGCGTCACCCACCATACTCTCCAGATCTTGCCCCAACCGATTACCACTTTTTTCAAAATTTAGATAACTTTTTACAAGGAAAAAAAACTTAAATCTGATGAGGCAGTCAAAACCGCTTTCAAACCGAAGCCTTTGCGATATAACTTTACTGCAGTTTCTGTAGAGTTACAATGGTTTCTCGTGCAGTGTGAGGTCGTGCGTTATCATGAAGCAATATTGGTGAAGATCGATTCACGAGTCGGGGCTGATTCATTGCTAGTTTCGCCATCATTGTTCGAAGTTCGGAAAGTAAACATCTGCTGTTATTGCTTGGCCAGACCTAACAAATCTATAAATAAATAAATAAATATTACACAACATACATACATGAAACAACGATGGCACCACAACACCCAGACCCGAGACAATATAGAATAGTTATTTTTCTACATTGACCGACCGGGAATCGAACCCGGGACCTCAGAGATAGCGACACCAAGTCCAGTATGCTCACCTCTCGGCTACGGAGGTTGAGCTATAGTGAATAACACGATGAATAGACCACCAAACAGCTACGCTACCATTACCTTTTTATTGGTAAGCTTTGACTTAGGGCACGTTTGACCTGGGGTCAGCCATTCCATTTTTCGCTTTCGGTTATCGTAAAGATTCCACTTTTCGGCACATGTCAAAATTTAATCTAATATTCCTTCATTTTTGTTCCGATTCAACAAGGCAACGCACGTTTCAACACGCGTTTCTTTCTGCAGATCAGTCAAATCATGAGGCACCTAGTTTTCATATTTTTTAATCTTATTGATTTGATGCAAATAAGTCAATAATGTAGGTAAGGTAACGTTAAACCATGCCGCTAATTCCTAGGTAGTTTGACTCGGATCGGCTTGCACCATCTCCTTCAATTCAGCGTTATTCACCTGTGTGGGTCTTCCACGTGGTTCGTTCAAGTCTAATTATCCAAAAGTAAAAAAGTCGAAAGTCAAAAATCATTTATTTAATTTAGGACAGAAAACTGCCACTTATGAACGTCAATAATAACATTATTGGCCCTTATGGGGCAGAACATGTCTCCTTATTTTCATTCATTAAGAAAGAAAGCGGTTAAAAAGCGTTTTTTTTAAGTTTTTTTTTAACCGTGCTAAACTGAATAAAAAAAAACAATTGAGTGTCGAAAATTTTATGTTGCACTGTTTAAAGAACCTCTTGGTAATATGTGAAAAATAATTTACTCGAAAATCTCGCACTATGAAAGTTTAATGTCAATTCAAAGTATCATTACTACAAAATGGCAATTTCATACTTTAAGCCCTATTATTAAAGTAATGTACTGTTTTCTCCCGTACCTATACAAAATTACATTTAAAACGGTTTCTAAATTTAAGAAAGCGTATGTGTTTATTAATACAAATCATTTTCTCTATGGGGTCAACATCAAAATCGCGTTATTTTTTTGTTTCTTCATACAAACTCTACCTCTTGATGACAAGGTATGTAGCAGCAACATTTTTTTTAATTATTTGATGTTGACCCCGTACGTTGTTTGTTAAATGAAAGCATTTACCTCCTTAAATTTAGCAACTGTTTTAAAAGTATCGCTGTACTCGTATAGCGCAGTCAACGTTGGTCTGAGAGGGTCCGACAGATCAGTACTTTAGCTTAAAAAAACATCGTTTTCATGAAAAAGAGAAATAGAAATAGTATTTATTGCATAAAGTAACTTCCTGTTGTTTGCAGAGTATAACTTCAATAGGCGAGACTAGTACGTCGACGCCGAAAAACACGGAGGCAACCGGCGAAGGAGGCGTAGCCGAGCTGGTCGACTTGGAGCAAGAGCTCTGCTCCCTGCGCAGGGGCCTCACGCAAGTGGAGGGGCTCACCCCTTCCACCGACCCCTTCGGAGACTCCTTCATTGTGCCTGCCCAGTCACAGGTCTACTTCCAGATATACTATTTATTTACAACGAGGCCCAGCACATATCAACAAAGTCGTGGCAAGTAGTCATCACCCGAACAAAAGATGCTATTTTCTATTCAAAACCACACACGTTTCCTTTTGTCAGCACATACATATTATAAGTAGGCTAACCATTAATTTATTTGTAAGCGTGCCCCTGACTGTAAAGTACTGTTTTACAAGACTTCGTTGTTTACTTAGATTTGAAAGGAGTTGGAAGACCTACTAGGAGTATTCTAAAACAAAAAAATATAAAACGCAGCTTTATGAACCTTTAGCTTGCTGCACATGAAAAAATATAAACTTTACCATTGCAGAAGGGTCTCCTCCCCCCTCCGCCATCGGGGTCATCGAGTCGCGGGCGCAACACTCCCGCCGCGACTCGAACGGTCTTCAGCCCCAACAAGACTCCCGCGACGTTGCCCTTTGACTTGGCCTCGGTGGCGTCTGACTTCGAGCCCACACCCGCCTCGCTCGTCGACAACCTGCCTGAACCACCGGTTAGTATTTTTACAGTAACTCAACATTATAAATATAAGTGCTGTGTCGGCTGAAAGAGTTTTTAATGCTCAAACGATCCGTGTGCTTTTTTCTGTGTTTAATTGTCAATGAAAACAAGTGGACTTTGGTTACTTTCAATAGTGGAATTGATAACATAGAAAGAACGCAGTATTTTGCTTTAGTTTTAAAATTATGACGTTATAACAGATAGATAGATATCATGGACTTTAAGACATGTTGTTTGATCGACTAGGTCACCTTAAGTAGTCATTTCAGTAAAAAGAATATTGAACTATATACTTTTTCAGTTGCGTATTCATGAATGGTCTCAATGTTTATACTCACCCTCATACTAAGTGAGTATGTTATGTACGTAACGTATTATATATTTTGATTTCACCATATACATTTTTTTCATGAAATATCATCCGCTTAAAACGTCATAACAAAATACGTCTTTTTTATGTTGTTGTCAGGGAGACCACCTTCCATTTAGCGTTTTTTATTACTGTGTACGTCTTCGGCACTTTTATAAATAATAACCTAAAAAAATTAAATTATAGACGTTTTTATTTTTATCGATTGTCAGTTGTAGATTTTCGTGATTGATTAGTTGAATATAGAAATCATCATTTCCTTGTGTTACCTTTAGTAGGTACATAGAAAATCACACTATTCTGCTCTACTTTCCCGCACTTAGAATATAATTTTAAAAGTGAGAATCTCATTTATTATAATTTGCAGAAAGTACCATTTAAGCATGAAATCTGACTGTCGTGCACCAATGCTAAATTTATTTTATACTGTACCCCCCCTGGTATAACACTGGAATAGTTGTGTGCTTTCTCTTTTTTCGTGATAGCTTATTCGACAGAAGCAAACAAAATGTGGAAAGACTATTCCGTTTTTACGCAACGTTTATATTTTGTAAGGGGTACGAGTATTGTCCTATGCCCTTATGTGTATGTGACGTCTGGCCTTCCCGTATTACACGTTGCAACTGTCCTTTAGAATGGGATATTTGACTACAATTTCATGTCCTTTGGTGTTTTTTTAAATTGAAATTAATAGAAATATTTCTTTTTTTTATTGTCTGTAAATTATTTACATTTTTATGCTATCTGCTACAATCAACCCATCAAGATGAATGAAGCATCAACTTTGAATGACTATTTATCTTATCTATCATTCTGCAAACTGTGCTCAGAGAAATGTCCTCGAGCAATGCCTTTGTTTACTTTATTCAACAAAATAGTCAAATATCCTATCGTGGTATCTCTACCATAAGACTAAATAAATATTGCAGACATGACACGTTATCTGGCTTTTGTTGTATATTTCTATAGTTCTTTTTTAATTTCACTATGTGCTTGTTGGTTAACGTTTACGCAATAAACCTCTACGCATGTATCCTAACCTTTTTTATTTCGAAATACTATGCTAGTAAAACTGTTACTCCAATCGACCGGCAATTTTGAGCTAACACGGCACACGAAATTATTTTAAAAGTTTCAAATGTATTAATAGAACGATTAAGTGTCATGATTGCACAGTGGGCATGGTGTTATTTAGTCTCATGGTCCTACCTGTTCCAGGTGAGCCAGCCCGCCTCGTCCACCACGCCGTCGCTCAGTTACGACGTATTCACCGAACTAGACCCCCTCGGCACCGGCCGCAGTAAACCTTACGTTGACAAAAAACTCTTCTTTCAGGAGCTCAAAAATCCGCCAAAGAAAGTGCTCAAAGACCTCGTACCGACCACTCAGAGTCAGACGCTCCTTACCGACATACTGCCGGCCGCGCCCGAGCTTAAACCCGATTACGGGACGGCCACCACCATGACGTCGCTGACGCGGCATTCCGGGGGCACGGTGTCCATAGCCAAACCGGCCCCGCAGGGCGCCATGTTCACAGGCACGTTCTTCGCGGCCGACCCCTTCGCCGAGACGGACCCGTTCGACAACACGGACCCGTTCTCGGACTCGTTCAAGGACGACCCGTTCACGAACATGCACGAGTTCCCCAAGTCGAGCGTGCCGCGCGCGGACGAGCCGAGGAGCCGGCTCAGCCGCGAGGGCACGCTGGACCGCTCGGGGAGCAGCCTGGAGAGCGGCAAGAGCGTGTTCAACGGGCCGCTGCAGGTCTCGCTGCCGCCCGAGCCCGCGCCCAAGTCGCCGAGGTTGCAGCGACAGGTATTACTCTAACGACGAAACGAAACTGATCGCCATTCATTTATCTTCTATTTGTAGCATTGGCATACGAGGGCGGCACTGAAAATTTCGGGAATCAAGGGAGTGACACAACATTACTATTTCAAAATGTATTTATTGCTTTTCAAAGTATTCTCCGCGAAATTTGACTCATTATTCCATACGACAGAACCAATCATTGAAGCAACCATTCCATTCGGAAGTTTGGGTCTCCAAAATGGCCGTTTTGTAGGCGTCCACAGCTTCTTCAGGTGATGAAAATCTCTGACCACGCAATTTATTCTTTATTTTAGGGAAAGTATAGAAATCATTAGGGCTTAGGTCGGGGCTGTACGGCGGATGGTCTAATAATTCTATGTTTTCTTGCTCTAAAAACTATTTTGTTCTGTGCGCGGTGTGAGAACTCGCATTGTCGTGATGGAGGATGATGCGGCGGTTGCAGTTCTCTTTACGGAGTTCAGAAACGACCTGTGGCAAACAAATGCTAGCATACCATTCTGCATTAACCGTTCTTTGTCCCTCAAGAGGAATAGTCGCAACATGGCCGGTTTTGGAGACAAACGTGGCCTTTTATAAAATTTGCCATTTTTTTTGCAACACTCCGTGAACGTTCAATTTTTCAACCGACTTCAAAAAAGGAGGAGGTTCTCAATTCGACTGTGTTTTTTTTTTTGTATGTATGTTACGCGATTACTCCGCCAATTATGAATCGATTTTAATGATTCTTTTTTTGTTTGGTAGATCATACTTCAGAGGTGGTCCCATATAAATTTTATTGAAATTGATTTAGAACTTTTTGAGAAAATCAACAAATATATACCCAGATAATGTTTTGGTTGTGTTCTTGTTACCTATGTTCGACAAATATGAGCCGATTTTGATGATTTTTGTTTTATTGAATAGCTTATACTTTAAAGATAATATGATAAAAGTTTGCAGAATAAAAATCACCCCTAAGGGTAGGAAAATAGGGGATGAAATCGGTGTTCAGCAGTTAGATTAGGATTTATCACTAAAAATAGATGAAATAAGTAAATTTTATTTAAAAAAATAAAACCGTCTTCAAAACACTAAAATGCAAAAAATAATCCTAACACTTGAGTACCTAATGAGAGAGCCAGCCGATGAGAGATTCAATGTTTTTGTTTGCACCGACTCCAAAAGTAACTGATTAGGTACTCAAGTGTTAGGAATATTTTTAGCATTTAGTGTTTTGAAGTCGGTTTTATTTTTTTTAATAAAATTTACTTATGTTGGCTTTAACTCATTTTCGAACACCCAAACTCGTGACTGGTTTTTTGTTTCGGGTTCGTACGCGTATATCCAGGATTCGTCACCTGATACGATGTTGTATACAGCATTTGAGGATCCTGCGTGGAATCTTTCGAGAGTTCTGACGCACCAAGTAACGCGAGCCGCTTTTTGCTCTTCACAGAGCGAATGCAGTATTCATCGGGAAAACAACTTTTTTACACCTAATTGTTCATGCAAGATTATTTGTATTTGACTCATGCCAATGTCTAAAGTTGCCTGAATTTCGCGGTATGTGTCGATCTTCCTCAATCAGCTTACGCACAGCATCAACGTTTTCTTGGGTGACTGCAGTTTTTGGACGACCTTGACGGGGATCATCACTGAGCTTGACACGTCCACGTTGAAATTCAGCAAACCAGCGATAAATTGTGGTTTTGGATGGGGCTTCATTACCAAATGCAGAAATCATCCGATCAACACACTGTTTTTGTCTTAAACCACTTCGAAAGTCATAATAAATCATCGCTCTTGAATTTTCTCGAGTTAATTCAATTTTCTCAACGACTAAACAAGTTTGATAAGACCTTGTGATAAGACCGAGAATCTTTTTTTAAATAAATAAATGGTATTCGATTTTAAAACCAAGGAGTTTGCAATTAAAAAGATTTTAATATGACAGGAACAGTGGAAATATTCCATTCCCGATACTTTTAGTGCAGCCCTCGTACCAATTCATCGAGCACCTGTCCCACCACCGATCAGTATATCTAGGCTATCTACCTATCGACTATTTTTTGACTAATAAAACGTAGTTTCCGTTAAACAATAACTTAAATAGTTACAGTAATCCCCAAATAAAAGCTAAAATCAAAGAATCGCTCAAGACTCTTTGATTATGATATACATAGGTCTCCGCCATAGAATGCCACAGCAAAAGATTTAAACGTCAGGAAATTTATTTTCATATTTTAGTTTTAATAACTTTTTTATTTTTAATTTAGTGGACTTGTCAAAACGAACCAAATGAGTCCAACCAAACTTACTAGTAGCTATTAAAGAGTCAATTCAAATATTCACCTACTGGCTCCAGCATTACATCAACTGGATGATATTAAACTATTGTATTGCCATCTGGATAATACATATACAAAATTTCAAATCGATATTATTATTAGATGTGAAAAGAAGGAAGGAAGTGGCACTTCCATGTTTTGATTATATTATTAATCATAGTGTTTTTGAACTATAGTTTACTGTTGACAATTAAAATGATGCGCCCTAACGAGAATTTTCACAAGACAAGGGGTTATCAATCTCTATAAGTACTTAAATGTTGTTTCATTTGATATTTTAAAAGATTCTTGTTTTGTTATTTTGAAAATTCGTAAGCTACATTGATGGATTGAAATTATTACAAAAATTTCTAGAGGCAATAATTTTTTAACCTTCGCAATGATATTTTTTTTGCAAATTATTAAACTAGTTAAAGTTAATTATTAAAGTAGTATTGAACCGAACTCATCATCATCATCATTTCAGCCATAGTTAGTACGTCCACTGCTGAACATAGGCCTCCCCCATTGACTTTCAGATTGGCCGGTTGGAAGCGGCCTGCATCCAGCGTCTTCCTGCGACCTTTACCAGGTCGTCTGTCCACCTTGTGAGTGGACGTCCTACCTGTTATCTTGAAAATAGAAAAGTTACAAGTCAAGATAATAAAAGCTTATACATCGTGGTCTGAATACTCGGTAGCCAAATAATCCCTCTGAGTAAAATAATCCCCCATCGCACTCGCACACTCGCTCATAGCCCAGAGACAAATCTATTATTTTTTCGTCGGCGGGGGGACAGGTGCCTCATTCTGGTAGATGTATCCATCAGAGATGTATATATCTGAAAGTTTTTACTAAAACAGGATTATTATCAATTAGTAACACACTTTCCGGGAAGTATTCATCCATATATGTGATGGTGAATCAAGATATATCTTATTTTAACACTTTCGAAGGTAGGTTTACATAATACATAATTACATATTTGTAACAGCTTACCATCGCATTGCTACCATTTATCCGCTATCTTCTATTCTATCGCCTTATTTACAATTTACTCACACGAATACTATGGTATCCAGGGAACAGATACTAGTACGATTCGGCAGCGACCCCAGCCGAGTTCAAAACTGAACTCGGAGAACGGTTCGCCCCCGCCGCTTTTGCCGCCGAAGAAGATCGGGGAGTTGAGTATAACCCGACCTCCGCCGCGGCCGCCGCACGACCACGACGAGCCGGCGGACGCGGGGCCCCCGCTGCCCCGGCCGGCCAGGAAGAAAGAACCTACGGTAAGTTTTCCTGTGTCTAGAATATTGGTCACCATATTATTAGATAGATAGATAGATAGACACTTTATTGCACAAAAACATTAAAGGTCACACACAAACACAAGACACAGTCTTATCGCCAAAAGCTCTCTTCCAGACAACCTTTGGGCAGAGGAAATTAAGTTGTAATACAGTGGGGTAACGTAGTGCGAGAGCAAAAGAGTGCGTAAGACAACTTACAATAATACACAAAAATAGCATATATACATAAATAAAATACAACTATCTACGCGAACCGGAACTTGTATACAACATTAACGCGATAGGAAAAAAGCTTTGACCCTAGCCTTGAAAATGGGAAGGGACTCGGACTTATTATTATTGTGCTTCGAGAAGTAAATTTAATATGTCAAGAATACTATCCAAAACTTAGAAGTTTTTAAATAACTTACTGTCTATCCAGCACCATTTCGTAATTACTAAAACATTTCTTAAGATGTCCACAATTCCCTCAGAGCGTTATCACACTGGCGATTTGCGAGCGAATTAAAAAAAAGCGAAGACTCGTCGTGTATTCGCAGCGAGTGCGCAGTAAACACGCCGCTAAGATCGCCGTGGATCCTCCCAAATTCTTCTTTGTATTTGCCTTTTTTTTTTCGTTTCCTGCTTCGTCGAAGTAAAAAGCTGACAGCAGTGTTTCCTCGTTGGAATCTATTCTGAAACTAATTTTTCAAATCGCGGTACGCCGCGAGCTCGCCGCGCACCTGCAGCGCGTTCGCGGCAAGTCCGCTGCGCTGCATCTCTGATCTCGCTCTCAAATCGCTAATGTGATAATCCTCTTACATGAACTAGAAGTAGTTAGGTATATAATTTCACTTCTATTTATGACTGCATAGGCTAGCCAACAACCACATACGATGATATCGTTCGACAATTCACATGCCACTCGCCTTCTGCTCACATTCGTTTGCAACTCTGTATTAAAATCCGTCTTACGCTCGAACCAGGATGTTTATTTAATATTTATTATGAAATTAAGTACAACGTATTTTGAACATATTTTGTAAATAAAATTTATTTCTCTATCAGTGGTAAAATATAAGTGAATGAGACAAACCTATACGAAATGACATTTGCTTTGTTTTGTGACATAGTTTTTCTATCATGTCCCAAGTATAGCATGATTTCTTACATTATCTGTCAAGTAAGTATGAATATAAAAGTCAAGCGTAACACACACAGAAGGCGTGAGCGGGACGGCGACGGGTCGGGTCGGGAGTACGGCGGGTCTATTAACATTCGTTTAAATGGGCACCCACAAACAGCCGGCGTGCACGGGCCGCGCTCGCCCGCTACCTATGGGCGTGCTTAAGGGGGGACTTGCGCTTAAGAGGCTGAATGTAGTCGAATGGTGCTAAAAAAAGAAGATTTTAGGTAAAATCTATAGGTCATATCATTTTAAAAAACAAAGCAGTTATGATTGATCGTATTTAAATAAATTTGCCTCTGAAAATACCTATACATTAAATTTTTTCTCACTTGTACTTTTAGTAATGTTGATGATCTTAGGCAAAATGATGGCTTTTATATTACTAAAGCGGTAAAAGCCCTTTCATTTCAAGCAGCACCTTCTCTGTCACCTCTACTGAATTCTACAGTGGTCGCTGAGGCGCGCTGCTTGACGGACCTCTGTCTGTTGCTCAAGGTCATTGGCCCTATTCAGCCTCTTAAGGGGTGTCCTTAATGCGTTCTGCAGGCGGACCGCAGCACGAAGCCGCGGCTGTCGTCCGCGGCCACCAACAGCAGCGAGGACGAGTACCTGACGCCGGCGCCGCCGCCGCTGCCCACGGCGCGCCGCTTCGACATCACGCTCAGCCAGCTGCTCACCTGCAACGTGGACGAGCTGGCCCACCGGTAAGGAAACGGCATTTATTATTTAAACTTTATTGCACAGACAACTTTGTCAAGTGGCCTCTTATACAAACTCGAAAGTCATATAAGGCACAACAAATTAATCAAATCACGAAATGCAAGTAGGTATTACGGTTACCTGATGTATTGACGACTGTACATCCGAAGTCTGAGAAAAAAGTTTGTATGATATTTTTAATAAGAATAGTATAATATACAAACTAAATCAGATTACGTTTAACTAAGAAACTTTATTACCTCTCTCTACAGGTTAAGAGTTCCTGCCACAACACTCTCTTCCATGACGCTACCTCAGCTAACAGAATATCTTCGATCGTACCTAGCAGCAGACAATGAAAGAGCGGTATGCCTTTTTATTTATAATAATTTCACAGGTTAACTGTTAGTAGTTATAACTTCATAGTATATTTGTAATAGCCGTCACGTTCTTTGCAGCACATTCACGTCGAGCCAACCATGAAGACTGAAAAAGAAAAACCGATATCAGTTATGCCAACTACAATTTTGCCAGATAAACCCTTAGTTACCGCTCCACCAATCCCGACCGAATTCAAGCCGCAGTTTGAAGACAACTTCGCGCCGACTAGCGAGACGAGTGACACGTTTGTAGCGAACTTTGACGACTTTGACAAAAAAGCGAATGCCTCCTTCGATAGATATGCGGCCTTTAGAGAAATACAAGAGCAAGAACTCAAAGCAAAATCCATATTAGACCCACTAGACCTCCCTAGCGTGGAAATGGAAACTAAACAGGATTCAGATGAAAAAGAGGAGCTGACCGCGATAAACGATATAATGCGAGCGAATGAAGAACGCAAGCTGGAAGCCAAAGAAACGTCGCGGAGTCCGTTGAAAACCCTAGACGAATTGACACTAGACTCTTTTAACATGTTTAGAAACTCTGTTAGTCCGAAACCTTCGCAAATTGACGCTAAAATAGAGGACATCAAGTCAGTGATGAAGAATCTACAAATAGAGAAGCAGAGAAGAAGTGTTTCGCCGCGTGATAATGGCAATGTTGACGTGAAACAGGAAGACACAAATGATAGATACGCAGCACTGAGGGAAATTACGATAACGGAACCTCCCGCGGATGAGTTCGAATCATTACCTCCAGAAATGCCGAAAGAGCGGAAAAAGTCTGACGAGAAATCGGATGGTTTTGATAATTCTGACTTCTTCGACTGCATAGATAATAGCTCACTCTCTTTCTCGCACGTGGAAGACGCGTTCAGAAAGAGTCCGGTGGTGAAAGAGAAGGAAGAAGAGAAGAAAGTTGAGGTGCATAAGGAGGTGTCGGTAGAATTGGCGCCAGTAAGAAATTTGCAGCCGCCTGCGAGATTGTCTACAGGGTCCATCAGTGATGTGCCTAGTGGATCATCACCTGATACCAAAGGTTATAAATTTATCATATTATATTATGTTCCTAATTTAATTTCCAGCATCAAAATAATAATAAAAAACACCTCCATACATCCAACATCAGTTTGATGTCAGCTGGGCGGTAGTTTAGTATGGGAAAAAGTTATTTTTTTGATTTCGATGTTGGTCCTATAGAAAAAGTTTCAGTATTTGAACAGTAGAATCTCTCACTAGATTTTATTTTTATTTTATTTTATTTATAATATATATATATCCCTCGACCGTATGCCCATTTACTTGGGGTCGGCCTTCCTTGTCCTCTTTCTCCACTCTGCACGATTTTGTGCAGTGTTTTTGTCGAGATTAGCTTCTTTCAGGTCTTTTTCAACCGTCGTTAACCAAGTGGAGGGTGGTCTTCCACGTCCCCGTTTTGTCGTTGGCAAGTTTAGGGGAAACCTAACCTAACCTAAATAATAATCTTTCACAAATGACATCGTGTGACGTGCACGCGATGTAAGAGTATTGATTTATTGTTTTCTTTTTTAAATTATTATTAAAACAATGACATGGTTGGACAATCATTTATTGTTTTTAGATCCACTAGACGATTTTTCTATAGGTATACTAGAAGTGTTTCTGATTGAACAAACAATTTGGGTTTTTTAATGTGAAGGTGGAATAAAAGTAATAGTCTATGTCCTTCCCTAAGGTTCAAGCTATTTCCTTACAAAATTTCATCAAAATAAAACTATGACAGTCAATATCTCGGTAACCAGTCATTTCCTAGGTTTGGTGTAGAAGAAAAACATTTTCATAATAATAAGTAGATTAGGTGGTATACGACTTCGTTAAATTTTTTCTTTAGGCTGACCCCACATTGGGCGTGCGCGTTCCTCGTGTTAATTTCTCTCAGACGGTCGTTCATAGAACGCGACGTGAGGTCAGCGTGTCAGCGTACACACGCCGCACGCCCAAGTGCTTTTTGAAACTAAGTACCAAGTAGAAGTAGGTAACCTGGTATCGGTAAGATAATGTTCTCTGTCACACTATTCACGATAAAATCGTTATACTATAATTGATTATATTGAACTTACGATATTATAATTGATTACTCAGTTGGCAAGCTTGATTTTCATAAAACTCCTTATGATTTACTAGCTTGGCGAACTTCGTACCGCCCTTTCAATTTCTTTTGTAATTTTTTCCGGTGTCTTAATAGTTATTCGGGGTAGAGTCATATCCAACATCACAGATCATAAAAACCGGTTCAGCTCATACCTCGGTGGTATCGTTTCATCCTTAGCCCAATATGGGGTCAGCGTTACACTCGTTTATTCAATAGGCATTTGTTGTTGTGCAGAGAAGTGTGTGGGGGTGTGCGGGCTGGGGACGCTGGGGACGCTGGGGACGCTGGGGACGCTGGGCACGCTGGGGTCGCTGGGCGTGGGCGGCGGCGCGGGCGCGGGCCGCTGGGCCGTGCTGGCGGGCGCGTCGCCGGGCTCGTCGGACTCGCGCGAGTCCGAGCCGCGCGCGCGCCGCCGCCGCGCCACGCCGCCCGCCAACCACAACGGTGAGTGGATGCTTCGCACGAGTACGATACTGACGCACTCCGAGACGACACTTATTTCAAATCGCTCAATCTCTTACGCTTCCGTCAATCTATATACAAGAAATGTGTCTATTTATTAAGAAAACTTAAATTTATTTACTTCTTTTAATAGTATGCGAAACAAAAATAAAATGTATGCAACGTTGCATAAAACAACACTCTTCAGAAAAAACATACTTGGTATGGTACCGCGAATCTAAAAGAAGAATCGAAGACATGTTACCTTTAAAAAAAACCTTCATTCATAGCTTTAAGTGACAAAGCATACTACTCGGTCAATGAGTTTCTCCTGGATAGTTTCGTTGATTGACCTAAACTATGGTTGTTTTGCAGGAACAATTGACAAAATTTCTTAATTGTGATTATTAATTATAGTGTTAAAAAATTTTGGTAAGATGTAGTAAGTATGTATCTACATTCTGCAATAAAAATATTTGAATTTTAACTTAACCTTAATACCTTACTTATTCAAAACCTCTAATACTAAAGTCAATTATTTAACCTAATTCGCTCATTTGGTGCAACATTGACGCAATTGCATGTTTTGACGAAATCAAGACAAGTATGACAAAATACGCGTAAAGATTGCTTACATTCGGAGAAACATAGACAGAATTTTATTTATACTGATAATTTTCGCTAGATGGCAGTAATGTCGTTATTGCAATGACTGAGGATAACTTATGTAAGAAAATATTTTTAAACTCTTTTCCTCTCTCCTGTAAAAACACAATATGTACAAATGTGTCAATGTTGCACCAAATGAGCGCTATGTATTATAGGTAAGTATTAAAATAGATCGTAAAGTATATTTCATACCTCTAGGTGATTAGGGTGTCCAGAATCCAGTTTTTTTTTTCTAAATACGTATAAGACCACACGATAGAGTTCGCGGGTAACAGTATAATATGTACATTATTATTTAACTTTTTAATTCATTTTAAAATATCAGTTTGTCGTGAGATTTGTTTACATTTTATTATTAAACATCGTATGTAAAAGCCTTCAATAAAACGTCATTAGTCATTTCATAATGGTTATAAAAAAACATATGTAAATTTACCTTGGCGTGACAACCTTACCACGATAGGAATCAATTTTAAACCCTCTTTAAAACCTTTTTCTCTGTTCCTTTCTTTACTCATGTAGTTTACTTGACGTTTTCTCTATATTTCTCATGATAATCACCTATCACTTTAAAACATACAGTGTATAATATTTGCAGTTCAAACATCGTCATCTTCACGAGACGTGTCTCCCTGGGACGAAGACCTGCCCCCGGTGACGCGGCTACAGCGGCCGCCCCCGCACCACCGAGACCATCGAGACCGAGACTCAAGGTGCAATCAAATTCTTTATTGCACTCACTAACGAGCTTTAAAAAATAGCAAAGATCTTTATTAAACTGACTCAGTGTTCCGAAACACCAATGTCATAGACATTATTCGATATAGTTGTCGCGGTTAAATTATGTCATTTGGAAATGAGTCACCCTCACCACTCCGGTTAGCCTAATTTAAAGATCAAAATAATCTTGACCATGTAGATATTACTCTTTATTGCACACCACACAGTATAGAAAAAAATACATTTAGAATGGTACAATTTAGGCGGCCTTATCACTAGATGCGATCTCTGGTGATGAGTGGAATGTTTATGTGATTCATGTTTTAATTTTAGGCACAACTCATCAGCAGGCTCAAGAGAATGTCTAGACTCCGGCAGCGGGCGAGAAAAGGATAAAATAAGAGACAAACGTGATATGCGAGACAGAGACATAAGTAGAGACAGCAGAGAATCGGCTAGAGACCGAAGAGACTCTGGCAGCGGGAGAGACAGGCGTGACGTCAGCAAAGAACGCGACCATAGGGACCATAGAGAAAGGAGAGATAGAAGAAGTAGAGATAGAGACAGTGATATGTGGGACAGAGACAGAACCTACAGTAGAGATAGAGATTATAGGGATTCGCGGAGTAGAGAGAGATCGAAGGACTACAGAGACAAAGACAGAGATAGACATAGGAAGCCGCGGCATTCTTATGATGAAGAAGAAGAGTAAGTAATGCATGGAATTTTAGTGGTAAATGTAAAACATTTTAGAACCTGATATTTTAACTGATTCCTTTGTGTCTATTTCAGTTATAGTGACGGCTGTGGTTCGGGTAGATCGTCCCCTCGAGACAGGTGGCCAGATCAACGGTGGAGAAGAGACGGTAAACTATTGGACTATAGTTAAAAAAATCATAAACTGCTTTTAAATAAAAAATAAAATAAAAACGCGTTTTCTATTACAGAAAGAAATTATGGTTCACTGGGCTGGCGAGAAACAAGGCGCAGAGCTGAAATGAGACAGAGTGACGATCCTAGCGATAGAAGGTAAAAACTATTCTCTGTTATCTATTATACTTTATCTCAGCACATGCTATGCTACTGAAATTGGTCTGAATTTTGGTATGAAAGTGCATCACCGGTAATGCGCGAAAGCATGATTTGGCATTAAAGCCTGCCCCTAGCGTAAGCCTAGCCTCCTCACGTTTCCGCCACAATATAAACGCAAACGCTCCCTAAGATAAGACAAATGCGCGCGTGTCTTACATGTTTATAACGACCACTCCTCGTCCCCGTCGATGCACGACACGATGAGTCGAACACCAGGGGTGTAAATGATGTTTGGTTAGTTTCCGGCTTGAAATATACTAACTGGCTGATGACTGTCCCAAAATGTTATCTTTGTTACATTTTCATTTGTATAAATAAGTGATGTCATTTGTCCTTCATCCACTGCTAAACAGACTTCCTCGATAGAACACCACAACAAGCAGCTCTGTGTCGTTAGCATCCAACCTCGAGTAGGTAACCTCTGTAGGTTAAACTTCATGGTATGGGCAGAGGCGGATTATCCTAAAGGCAAAGTAGGCACGTGCCTAGGGGCATGAAGATAAAAAGTAAAAAGGGGCACTCGGGCGGAATTGTAAAATAAAGAAAAAAAATTATAATATAGCATAAAATTAACTACATCCGTAAGTAAGCACCTAATTACACAATTTATTTAATTCAGGTTATGGCAAAAGTGGAGGCATAAATGTCTGAAAATAAAATTGTGCTGCATGGCTTTGCTTTTATACATTCTGCGTGCCGCTGCTGCTGCTGCAGTCGCCAATGCCGTCGCCGCGCCGTTGGACTCTAGTGTAAAAATGACTAATATCTCCAAAAAAGTTCGCTTCGCTCGCAGTTTTTTTCCGGTTACATTAAAATAATATTTTTCAATTTTCTACCACTTTATGTACTTATTAATAATAAAATACTTCTTTAAAATTTTAAAACCCCAAAAAAATTCGCACTCGCTGCGCTCGCGCTGATTGCTATTAACAGACTGAATCAAGTTTTTTAAAATAATATTAATGTAATCTAATGGGAGTCTGTCCAGGCCTGACTTGGACTAAGCCCCCTTCGGCCCTGACTCGAAGGCTGGCTGCACCCCTTAGGTAAAATCCCTAGCTACGCCAATGCACCGCGTCATCGCACGGGTCAAACTATAGTAGGTACCTTCTAGTTATTCTTAATATTTATGCTATTAATATTAGAAAAAAATTGTACACCGCTTCGGTACGGCATGTTGAAACCAAGCCTAATGCGCTCTCAAAGTGTAATCCGCCTCTGGGTATGGGAATAACCACACTGCGTCTAATAACAGTTCGCGGTCGTTACTCTTGAGCTTATTCAATCATTTGCGTGCCGCAATATTTTTTTTCTTATGGATTTTCCAGTCTACAGTAGCTAAGTGGCGAGCGAAGGGGGTCCAACAGTCAACGATTACGTTTTTGTGCCTCGTGTCATCTCCATTTCACTGGCAACGCACACTTTTCTTAGACGAGATTTGTCTCTATAATGCTCTCTCTATTATCGTGCGGTTCTGTTAGATACGGGTCAACGCTCGGGCGCTCGTCGCGGCGCTCGGCGGCGAGCGGCGGCGCGGCGCGGCGCTCGCCCGACCGCTCGCCGCGCCGCCGCTCGCGCCGCGACGAGCCGCGCGCGCGCCACGACTACCGCTTCTCCAGCGACTTCTCGCCGCGCGACCACGCCTCGCCCTTCGACCACGACCTGCCCGACGCGCCCAAGAAGCGCGCGCCCTACGCCAGCCTCGAGGGCACGAGGTGAGCGACGCCGCTAATACTTCCCCGGCGACTACGTCGTTATGGTTGAATTGATACTTACACTAGACCCCGATTCACTATGTCGTTTCTCAATAAATTTGTCCTCTAGTGAGAGAAGTGTCTATTACGAATGAATCCTAAACTGCCATCGATCGTAATTCGGTGACCGATATAGTCGAAACTACAGTAGATTAATTATAACAGACCTATCGTTCTTCTCGACCTCGGGTATTCAACACGAGTATGGGTCTGTCGCTGTGCACGTTTTGACCGGCGACAGGCTGACCGCTCCCGCCCCTCCCAGATTCGCGTTCGATCCCGACGAGGCGGCGGGCTCGCCGCTGTCGGGCAGCAGCACGCGCGCGCGCGGCGACGCGGACTCGCCCGCGACGCGGTTCCGCTTCGAGTCGGAGTCGGTGTCGCCGCGCTCGCCGTTCGAGGACGACTTCGCGAGCCTGGCGCCGCGCGCGCGCGCCGCCTCCATCGCCGAGGAGGACGAGGGCGAGCTGCCGCCGCTGCGCGCCCGCGCGCCCGCACACGCGCCCGCACACGCGCCCGCACACGCGCCCGCACACGCGCCCGCACACGCACACAGGGACATACACAAGTCGGACTCCGTCAACATCTTCACCCGCGAGTCGGACCCGTTCGAGAATGACGCCTTCTTCGCCTGCACCGGTTCGGACCGCGCCGCGCGCAGGGAGAACTGGCCCGGCGACTTCCAGGGGTTTGATAATGCGTGAGCCGTCCGCTCGGTCCGTTTTGTTACTCTTTAACGGAAGTCGCTGACGTCGCTGATTCTATTTTTACTCGTTCGCGTTTTAGCACCGCAAGAATTGGTCCACCCGCGAGGTGGACGGACGACATGGTAGAGGTTGCAGGAAGCCGATGGATGCAGACCGCCTCCGACCGGCCGATCTGGAAATCACTAGGGGAGGCCTACTTTCAGCGGTAGACGTCCTGTGCCTGAAATGATGACGAATCGGTTGACCGGTGGTGGTTTTCGAAACGGCCATAGGTTTTGACATAGGTTTAACCTTTGACCGTGTTAGTCGGGTTCCTGGTAAATATCTAACTTCTGAATGAGAGAACATAGAATCGAAAATATCTTGTGAAGTCCATAGACTCTGGTCGCATAATATTTTTCTACGAATTATACTAACGTATAACTCATAAATGAGTAAATAAACATAATTATGATAGTTATAAATACGTATATTATCTATATTAGTTAAATAACCTAACCTAACAAGTTATGGCGACACAAGGTTACCACAAAAAATAATATAGAAAAAATATATGTGGCCAGATTGCGTCTATAAAGTGGTGCTATGTTTTTCCCGTGGATTTTTCTTGGCACTGACACTTATTGGGGTAATGTCACTGGGGCATTCCGATTGGTCAATACATGTAAGTTCCAAAAAATTGCGCTAACAAAAACAGTAACACCACTGTGCGAACTAACTAAAAGAGTATAATCTGCGGACATTTTTTAGTCTTGTGTAACCAAATGTATATTAATGACATTTGGTATTTTTTCATGGATCTCGTATATTACAACTATTTACCGACTCCCTATTATTATAGTTGATGGGTTGAAATCAAAGTCCATTATTATATAACAAATCCTGATTACTAGGGCGATACCCATTCTCTTCGATATCCCATTTTGTAACGAAGATAAGATATTAATAGTGATTAATTTTAAAGATCAAGATATTATTAGTGATTGATTTTTACCCTTCAGTTATATCCTACATTAAAAATATACCCATGATGTTCCCTGATTAAGTAAACCCTAGTCGTAAGATAACGTGCCGTTATTTATTGATTAATGTAATATATTAGGCTATATACCCAATGACCATCGTCACCCTAGTATTATGTATATTATTATGTTAAGACATATATGAACTTGAACTGTCGTGTTTTCAAGTTTGTATACGCCTTTAGACGCAACCTGTGATATGTATAAGCAACGCCCTATACGACGTTAATTTGTTGAAACGCTTCGTAGTTTGATTTTTTTTTTTGCTATATTGTCTCCATTATTACTATTCACCTACATTGGATAAGTCACTTAAGTGTTTAAAGTTACTTTGAAAAAACTTCCACTTTGTAACTGCTCAGATCAACTACTGGATACGTTATAATTTATCTAATGTGATTAAAATTAAACATTTTCTCGAAATAATGATAAAACGCTAGTTAAATATTTACATTATTATTTAACGAACCAAGCATTTAGTAATATAGTAGATATATAACTCTTAAGTGCATCGTTTTCCGAATTTAGTTATGGCAGCATTATTGCATTTTACACAATAGTCACTAAATCGACTTTACTAAACATTACAGACGTAGGTACCTACTGATTGTTCGAGTATTGAGCAATATCTTCGTCGATTTGTCGCAGTTAATCCAAAGTATGCTTAAAAAGCTTATAGATAAAAACGCATTCTTAGTCAAAATACTCAAATTTGAGACAACGTAAGGGCACAAAAACATTTTATTTGTTGCATTGGTATTGTAAATATTTTGCTAGAATCAACTTTTGATATTGCAATGTAAATATATGTTATAAAATATTTATAAAACTTATACTTAACATTATAGTGAAAAAAAAACAGTAAAAAACATGCACTGAATATTTGGTTACATCTGATTCCATACAAATATCACCCATCGCGGTATACATCATTTTTATTTGTTATACTACTTTAACTCACGAGCAAATTACCGACCGGCGATACAAATGCTGTAAATTAATTTGCTGATCTATAGTCCAAACTGTTACATTCCTATACTAAACTCTTAGGTCCATATGAACAGCTCAGTATAAGTGAATTAAGCACAAGCTATCCTCTAAGGCGCGAGACATACACAAGGGGAGCGGCACGGGCTCGGAGCGGGCGTAGTTCGCGTCGGTAGTCTGGGCGCGGCCTTGCATATTCCATACAAAATGTATAAAAGCGCTGTGGTGACCCGCTCGCGCCATGGCAGCCGCGCCCGCGCCGCGCCCGTGCTACGCGCGCGCCCTACATCTCGTGTCTGTCCCGCGCCTAACACAGAGTATGTCAATTTGTATGAAGTTGACAGACACAGAATTGTCTTAAGCCTGTACTAAGTGATAATTCAATGATGCGCAAGCCAAAATATAAATATGTTGTAACAATAGGCTTCGTAAATGCAACTTAAAATCAAACTTAGACCGATATCATACTCCAAAGGCGAATCGGACGCTGTTCTGAATAGCTTTAAATCCGACATTCGATTCGAGAATGATATCAAATCTTTTGATTCGGTGAAATAACCGAAGAATCCTGAATCGAGGTGCTCGGTATTACATTATTATACTAACTGTATTCTGATTTATTTATTTAGATTAGTACTATGATTTCCTAAGTAGGTCTAAATCAACTTCCAATATTCGAATACATATAAAAGTGAAGCTAATAAAAGCGTGTTTTCTGCGTCCTATACTATAACCTTGTTGTATTTGAGCAATACCCAATACATATAAAATAGGACCTTTTATTGACATCCCGTGATATAATTGATTAAGATTGTTTGCTGTATTATGTACTTTAATAGTGAATTTCGTAGGAAACGTAATACTCGGACGATATTTTTAATGTAAAATAGTGTAATAATTAATTTTGCAAACTTTTACTTTATCATTCATTTTTACTATGTAAGAATTAATGTTTATGACTATATCCACACAACGACACTTGTAGATGTGTTGATGAAGAATTCAAAAAAGTTTTATTATACAAACAGCTAATTTAATTAATGTTTACTGTGATATTTTATTATTATTAATGCCTTTATTTAATTACATCTCAGTTTCTTTTAATAAATTATTATCATATTTTTTTACAATAATTGATTGTAACAATTTGTCAGTAAACACAATATAATAGTATTAATAAAATCCTCGTTTATATTTACGTTGTCTTTAACAGTATGTTATAAAATAAAACAAATAGCTACTGATACATTCTAAAACTGCCCTGATTTCTGTCACTAGAAAATTATTAAAAACAAAATATTGGTAAAAACGTAGTTCAAATATTTTTTATCACTACATTTTGCTTTGTTATACCTATAATATTATTGATTTTTAGATACTTAATAGAAGAAAAAAAACCTTGCTTCTAAATCTAGATCATACTTAAGGCATCATAGCATAGAACTAGTAATATCCATAATAATATGATGTTACCTATAATACCTAGTGATGATGAAGTTAGTTTTTGTATTATTGTATTTTTTGTACATAATGTAGTTAGAGGAAATAAATTATGTGCAATTATTATTACCACTTCTGGCGCAATACCAAAGGTATTTATGTTCTGTATTAACTGTTGTGTAAAATACTCGAAATTATTAAATTATAACAAAATGATTCATAAACAAGTGCTCATTTATTATTGTCTCCCAAAAAAAAATATACGTGAAGCATTAAGATATAATGTGCTGAAAATTGAAATAAACCCATCAGTTCTATGATGTGGTACTACTACGTACTACGCATAGACAAGTTAATATTTATTTGAGAATGTATAAGACCCATTTCTACTATTTGATAGTAGTTGTAAAGATTTGATCATAAAACTAAATTTGCCATAGCTTTTAAGTCGGTATTTGGAGTATGTGATAGTTAATTTAGCGAAAACCTTTATTATTCCGGTTAAGGTTCCATAGTAAAATAACCGGTTTCCGATCCCTGCATAGAATAGGTACCATAGAAGGATAGTTCGGTACCTACGGCGATTCTAAGATTGTAGCAACTTCACAGTTTTGTGTGCAAACGTTTACATACACACGCACACCACTATAAAAGAGCGTTGCTTTTAATAGTAGTTCTCCCCAAAACCGGGGAAAATGAAATAAAAACAATGCTTACATCTAGATTGTCATGTGCATGACGTGAACCTATTGTCCTATTTAACCGTTGTAATCATTTGGTAAAAATACTAAAATTCCGGCCAAGTGAGAGTCGAACTCGCGAATCAAGGTTTTTGTACCACGACACAATATATTCAACTTTGTTTGTTTACAAAAAAAAGATTATACTAGCTGTGCCAGCGGCTTCGCCCGCGTGGAATATTTTACTACCTTTGTTTAAACTTTATTAAGTTTCTGTACCCAAAGTTTGATGGTTTTATCTTCGACAGTGACCAACTTCCATATAAAGTTTAAACCCTTATTGCAACCCCTTCAGTTTTTTTTGCGATAAAATGTGGCCTATGTCCTTTTATAAGTCTAGTCTATATCTGTACTAAATTTCATCAAAATTGGTTCACTAGTTTAGGCGTGAAAGCTTAACAGACGGACAGGCTTACTTTCGCATTTATAATATTAGTAGATATAGTAGGACAGTAGGAATTAAAATAAACTTTTTTATTTATTTACTATTTCAATAATCCGATCCGTCTAGGTAGGTTAAACTTCGACAGACAGGTGGCACGACGAATGCAACTCAGTTGAAACTACGTGATATCTTCTCGTCCGACATCCCCCAGAGCATACAGACTAAAGTCTTTTAGCGTGTTGCCAGTGATGACTTACCTACTGATTGGGTTGAACATACAGCTAGGCATACCTTTTTACCTTGATTGAGCTTGCCTCTTACTGCCTTGTCATAAGATTGATTTTCAATTAATTAAAATTTTTTAGCTTGTGTTAAAAACGCAAATCATTTAATTTCAATCAGTATAATTTTATGGTACATAAGCCTCATTACGACAGACCTTTTTAAGACTATTATAACTTTTAGAGATATTTTGATCTACATTATGAAAGATTTCGAAAAAAATACAGTTAACAAGAAAACAAGCAATTTACATAAATAAAAAACGTTTTTTGATGCTCATAGACAGTGTTGCCAACTCCAGACCAGTCCAAGTCGCCAGAAATTTGGCGCCAAGTAGCCTAAATTCGCCGATTTCTTTTTTAGTTATGAAGTAGCCTAAAATCACCTAATTTAAAGTCAGATAGCCTAAAATGCTACTTATACTACTTATAGTAATAATATTGTTTTTTCGGTTTCCTTCTTTTATCAACTCCAACTAATTTAAAAAAATATTTATGCACACTGCCATGGCAGCAGAGGTATCGGCCAACGCAACTATTTGTCATAAAAGCATACGTTTCATTGAGTACCTACATGCATTTTTACAACTTTATCTGCTTCGAAATTGTGTCGTCCCTTTTTTACCCAAAGTACCCTAAAAGTAAACGGCTTAGACCCGAAGTAGGCCATTCAGGAGATAACAGTAGAGGAGGAGAGCATAAAATGTTGTCTTTGTTCTGGCCTCCACATGGCTAATAGAAAAGCATGCCCTGAATACTTAAGACAAAGAAATATTAAAGAGCCAATGGCCAAAAGTTGCATAACGTATGCTGAGGCTCTTAAATTGCATCCTCCTTGTAGCAAGTCATATGCAGATGTTGGCGGTGTTCTAGGTTTGAGGAAAACAGTTTTTTTGTATGAAGATTTTTCTCTGGGTTCAACTCCCCTGTATCACCGAGTAAAAGTGTCCTAATTAATAGTAATGAAAAACAGGACTTGAACAGCTTATCAGTAAAATAATTAATATACACTCCTATAAACATACGCCATTATACACTCTCTTTCTCAATCAAACTTTATTTCTATACCGTCCAACTCAGCCACTATTACAGATACTTTATTGACAAAAAAATTACAGAACGAAACAGAAGGCGTCAGCAATTCAGTGGAATTGCCGTAGCATACTTACCAGAAAAAGTGATCTTTTATATTTAATTAATAAATTTAATCCATTTATTGTTGCGCTCCATGAAACATGGCTTAGTCCTGTTTCCATTTTTAAAGTTCCCAATTTTTCTTGTGTTATAGAAGACCGTAGTGATAGGTATGGTGGTGTAGCATTACTTATAAGTCATGCTGTACCATTTTCCCATATTCCAATCCCTCAACATAACAGTGATTTTTCTATCATTTTAACTGCAATGATATTTATTATTAAACAATATATCTTTTGTTTCACTCTATATTCCTCACCCCAACTCACAGATTTATGATGAAATAGAAAGTATTATTAATAATCTTCCCAAACGCATTGTAATATTAGGTGACTTCAATGCCCAGTATCGGTCATGGGGTAGCTCCAGTTCCAATTGTTACGGAAACCGGATTCTAGATATTTTAGACAATAATCAGCTATGTAAACACAGGTGCCGCGACTCGCAGGACTCCTCCTCATGAGGTGAAATGTGTACCTGATTTGTCCCTTTGTTCTCCTAATTTAGCTTCATCATTGTCATGGTCAACATTCTCTATAACCTTTGGCAGTGACCACTACCCGATTATTATTGATTTCCCATCTATAAATAAACATCAGTTAATTCGTTCACCTCGAATGAAGTATAGACTTGATCAAGCTGATTGGCGGCAATTCAAAGAAAAGGTAGAACAGGGTATTCCATCGCTACCTGTTGTTAGAGATGATAATCAAGCTACATGTGCAGAAGCGCTAGCTTTATTAATAAGTGATACTGCTGATCAAGTTTTTCCAGTTAAAAAAGGCTATTCTAATAAAATTACGTCACCTCCTTGGTGGGACAGTGAGTGCTCAGATGCTGTTAAAAAAAAAAGAAGCAGAAAGGAAATACAATTCCTGTTCAACTGAGGAAAATTTACTCTTTATCAGAAATTATCTCCAGGACTAGAAAACTATTAAAATGCAAAAAATGGGAAGGATGGAAAAAGTTATGTATTTCTATTTCTCCTGATATTTCTCCTTCAGTTGTCTGGTCAAATATAAAAAAATTCAGATCTGCTTTTAAAGAAACTCGTCCTCCTATTATTCATGATCCAATAGTTGAACAATTTTTAGACAAATTTGCCCCTCCTTTTGTTCCTCAAACTCTTTTTATTCCCAATGACGCATTATCTCTAAATGCCGTTGACCATACAGGTCTCAGCGCTCCGTTTACCCTAACTGAGCTTTAAGGAATTTTATCGTACGTCAAAGACTCAGCTCCAGGTAGCGATGGAATCCCTTACTCGTTTTTTGCAACCTTAGTAAATCGAGTTTGTCATATTACCTTAATCTGGTCAATTCCATTTTTACAACGGGTTACATTCCCCCCGCATGGAAATCACAAGAAGTAATCCCTATCTTAAAACCTCATAAACCATCTGACGATCCCAATTCTTATAGGCCAATTGCACTTTCATCTGTTCTTATGAAACTGGCTGAACATCTGGTAAAAAATCGGTTAGAGTGGTTAATTGAAAGCAAAGGCCTGCTGAGTGAAAGTCAGTACGGGTTTAGAAAAGGAAAGAGTTGTTCAGACAATATAGGTATCATTTGTACCGATATTCGGCTATCTTTTTCATGTAACGAATCTCTTCTTTCTGCATTTCTAGATATAACAGCCGCATATGATAACGTCTTATTAACAGTCCTTAAAAGTAAACTTTTGCAACTTCATGTTCCTAGCGTCTTAGTAAATTTCATTATAAATTCTCTCTGAGCGTACTATAACTGTAATTCAGGATAATAGAGATAAATCTAGGGTATTACATAAAGGCATTCCTCAAAGTTCTGTGCTAAGCCCATTATTATACAATATCTACAGCTATGATCTCGAAGCGTCCATTAACAACAACGCGAACATTTTACAATATGCTGATGACTTGCTCATCTATGTTTCTGGTAAAAATGTACAATCATTATGTCTCTAACTGCCGCTCTTAGAATATTGAAATCATGGTTAGATCATAATGGACTTAGCCTTTCTCCATCTAAAAGCTCGATAGTTTTATTCTCCAGAATGCGATTGCTTCCTCCGATTAATGTTTACTATAATAATCTTAAACTTTCGGTAAAAACAGAGGCTAAGTTTTTGGGCGTCATCTTAGACTCCAAAATGACAGGCCTGCCTCATTCTTATTATATTAGTACAAAATGTGAACGACAGCTAAATATTCTTAGATGCTTATCTGGTGTGTGGTGGGGAGCTCATCCTTTTTGTTTAAAACTTTTGTAAGTATAATGCTCTTATTAGAAGTATTCTTGACTATGGGACTTACTTTCTGGAGCCCTGTAATGTAGTTGGTATTCGTAAACTAGACTTAATCCAAAGTAAGTGCCTCCGTCTGGTAGCTGGAGCGATGAAGTCCAGTCCAAACAATGCTCTTCAAGTCGAATGTGTGGATCCTCCACTGAAGCTACGTAGACAATACCTATCAGACCGATTTTTGTTCCGTGCTTTACAATTTTCACATCATCCACTTCGTTCTAAACTTCATAAATTATCAGAATATGTAGAATCTGCTCCATATTGGCGTTATAAATCTCCTCCATGTCTTGTTATCAGCTATCGTAAATTCATATCTCTTAAGGCTCCTACCCATAGATCCTCATATCTGCCAATTTTTTGTTTAAAGTATAAAGAATTACTTTTATCCCCAGAAATTCATCTTAATTTAGGTGTCTCCAATGGCGATAACAATGCCCTAACTAACTTCAATAATATTATTACTAAAGATTGGTTTGACTGGCATCATCTATGCCGACGCTTCAAAGCACTCTAATAACACTGATGTGGGCGTTGGTGTTTACCACGATCAATTAAATATTGTAAAAAGAAATTAACTCCCTCCTGAAACATCGGTTTTCACAGCCGAATGCTATGGTATTTTCAAATCCCTTGAATATATTTTGATTATGAAGTTGCAAAAAACTATTATTTTTACGGATTTTAAAAGCGCTCTTTAGTCTCTTGCTAAATTCCCTTTTAAGTCTAACTCTTTTTATCCTATTATCATGGATTGCAGACGGTTGCTCTATAAATGTTCAATGAAAGGTTTTAGAGTTTCTTTTGGGTGGATTCCAGGACACAGTAATATTCCTGGAAATGAAAAGGCAGATAGCTTAGCATCTGATGCGATTATTTGCGGTGATCGTTTCCCTTACAAAAAATACTGTCATGATTTACTGACTCTCCCTAATCTTTACCTTTATAAATCCTGGGAAGAAGACTGGAATAACATCAGTCAAACTAAGGGAAGGTTTTATAGAAACATCCAGCCACATGTTCCCTCCAAACCATGGTTTTTCAAATCGAAGCTAGATAAGATTGCATTGGTACTACTTAGTTGTCTAATTCGTATGAGACTGGGTCATGTCTGCCTGCCTTTTCATTTAGCAAGACTAAATATTGTAGACAGCTATAAATGCGACTGTGGGGATGAAGTGGGTGATTTAAATCATTTAGTTTTTCAACCCACTTCAAAAAAGGAGGAGGTTCTCAATTCGACTGTATGTTTTTTTTTTTTTTGTATGTATGTTACGCGATTACTCCGCCAATTATGAATCGATTTTATTGATTCTTTTTTTGTTTGGTAGATCATACTTCAGAGGTGGTCCCATATACATTTTATCGAAATTGATTTAGAACTTTTTGAGAAAATCAACAAATATATACCCAAATAATATTTTTGTTGTGGTTCTTGTTATCTATCTTCGACAAATATGAGCCGATTTTGATGATTTTTGTTTTATTGAATAGCTTATACTTCCAAGATGCTATGATAAAAGTTTGAAAAATAAAAATCACCCCTAAGGGTAGGAAAATGGGGGATGAAATCGGTGTTCAGCAGTTAGATTAGGATTTATCACTAAAAATAAATGAAATAAGTAAATTTTATTTAAAAAAATAAAACCGACTTCAAAACACTAAAATGCTAAAAATAATCCTAACACTTAAGTACCTAATCGGTTAATTTTGGAGTCGGTGCCAGCTGATGAGAGATTCAATGTTTTTGTTTGCCCTTATTCCCTATTTAGAACACTATTTCCATCTTGATCTGATCCTTTCAAAATTCCCGGTTTTTTCTTTATAACGATTCCCCACCTTTGTACCCCGTTGTGGCAATGCACAAGCCGTGTAAGCCAGAAGAAAAAAAAAGATTATCAGTTCATTTTAAAATAAAAAAGTGCAAAATGGTAAAAGTTTTGTTGTAGGGGTTGCAAAAGTGAAAGTTATCCTCATTGTGAAATATCCTTTCATGAGTATGTCTTTGAACCTGTTTAATTCTGGTAAAAATATGATATTAAAATAGAATATTTCACATGATGTAAGGTGACCATAATTTCGAACTTTAAAAACCCAAGATATAAAAAACCGGCCAAGTGTGAGTCTGACTCGGGTTGGAGTATTAAAGGAAACGGGGCGCTATGGGGCACGATACAGATTTTTTAAAAATTGATTTCATATGGAATATTGACAGCCGAATTTCTGAAGGCTATTAGTATGAAGCTGGGACTTGTAAAATTTTTGACTTTTCCCTTACCCTTGTCGCAAAGGGGGCGCGACTATTCAAAACTTGTCAAGGATCATCTAATTCTTGTACTAAAATTTAGAAAATATTAACTTAATAAATCTGCAAATATAACAATGCGTCGGATCCAAAAAATAATGAAATTTTGTACCCCTTTAAGAACCCCAAACGGTATCCGGCCCATAATATTTTGGCCTCTAAAAACGGTCAAGTGCAAGTTGGTAATTTTTCTTAGTAATATTGCAAAAAAAAATAGTCTTAGCTCCATATAAAAAACGATCGGAAATTCGGCTATGTCAACATTCCTTAAAAAATCAGTAAAATATATCTGTCGTCATAGCGCCCCGTTTCCCATACTCTGACCAACACGTTTGTTAAATGGGAACCCCCTTAAATATTTATTTTATTTTAATTTAATTATCAATTTTTAAGGTGAATAACCAATTAAATATTCTGTGAATATTTCAAGCGTCTGCCTGTTGCCGTTATTAATATCGAGCAAAAACGGCAAAATAATAACGTTTGTTGTATGGGAGCCCACCTACAATATTAATTGTATTCTGTTTTTAGTATATGTTGTTGTAGCGGCAACAGAAGTACATCATCTGTGAAAATTTCATCTGTGTAGCTATTACGGTTCATAAGATACATCAAACATGTAATTTAAAATTCATTTTAAAGGTTTAGATAAGCTTTTGTTTATGGTATTCCTTTTTAGATTTCAAAAAAAAGAAAGTGCGAAGTATTTTGAAAAATTCAATAGTAGTAGTAAGTATATTCAATAGTAAGCAGCCGACTTTCCAAAAAAGAGGATTTTAAACATACAATCTTGCCTAGATTAACAGGTGTTGTAGTACATTATGTAAAAAGTATGTAATACACAATATCTCGTCGGCTTATTGCAAGAACTCATTAACTACAAAAAATCATCTAGTGCAGTTCAAAGCACAAAGGAATTTATTTGTATGCGTTTAATGTTATGCAAAAACACACTATCTTCCAGCTTTTCAAATTAAGACGTTATAACCAACACATAAAGTCGATAACTTCTATTTTCTGTTTTGTGGTGGCTCGAAATTCACTAACCAGCAATAGTGGTTTTTAGTGATGAAGAAATGTGTGAATGTTCCTTTCTAGTAAATAAAAAATGATATTAAGGGTATTTAGTGACTTTTTAAGAACACGTATGTTTTACTTACTTCACTGTAAGTAACGACTGGCTAAAAATCATTATCTGCATATAATTAGTTCTGTTAAAACATAATGTGCCTCGAAAGGGTTTAAAAGAATCTTAATGACTTTTATCATATTAAATTACCAGTAGTACCAATATCATAGTTATTTGGCTAAAAATAATTAATGTCTTTTAACAATAAATAGCGCTCAAAAATTAACATTTTTATTTAAATTAAATGCAGTTTATTACTTCTTCCAGATATATAGTGAGTGTTTTTTTACGAAAATGATATTTAATGACTTCTTGTTCACGTATTTTAATTTAGTCTTTTTAATGCGCGCACAAACCAACGTGATGCGCGCTGTACAGAATGAGCAAGGGGCGCGGGGGCGGGGCCCCTCTGGCGAGGGGTGCAGACGTGCGGCCGCGCGGCCACGGCTTCGTCCATTCCGGCGTGGGTGGGACGTCTAGTGCCTTGTACTGTGCGTTTGGATTACTGGCAGTTAGTGATTTCTAGCAAAATGGATCGAAATTTTAATTTTAAACCCGGTAGAGCTAGTGCTATGTTAACAATGTTGGATAATAAGTAGTATTATTAGTAAGTAGTATTATTACTCCGGTCTTCAAAGGCAAGGGATCGGTGCAAGAGTGCGGCAACTACCGCGGTATACAGGTCATGTCCCACACCATGAAGCTCCTTGAGCGGATTGTGGACTCCCGGATCCACCATGGCTGCTGATGTATGCTGAAGATATCGCACTGGTAGACGCAGACAGGGGCAGGCTGGTGAGACGCGTGAACGAGTGGAAGCAGTCGCTTGAAAGCGGTGGTCTGAAACTCAATGTGGCGAAGACCGAGTACCTGGCCTGTAACTCTACATATCCAACGCCTGTCCGCATAGGCGGAGACAAGGTCGAGCGCACGGACCAGTTTAAATACCTTGGATCTGTACTTCACGCGTCGGGAGACATTGATTGCGACGTCAAAGCACGCATTGCTGCTGCGTGGGCCAAATGGCAAGAAGTGTCTGGTGTCATTAGCGACAGAATGCTTGTTAAGCTTAAAGGACAGATCTATAAGTCCATCATTAGGCCTGTCCTTTTATATGGCAGCGAAGCGTGGCCGGTACTTGAGCGACACAAGCAGGAGCTGCGTGTCACGGAGATGAATATGCTGCGGTGGATGTGCGGAGTCACGCGAAATAAACGCGCTAGGAACTCGCGAATTTTCTTTCATTTAATATTTTAAACAATATTTTGATTTTTGCCATAAATTTAAATGATGTTCTTTCAGAAACGAAGTCCCTATTTAATTTTAAAATCTAAGTTCAGAAATTGTTAAGTGAAGATTAGTAATAAAATGTTTATGGCAAGAAGTCATTAACTTGTTTTTTTAGCTTTTAAAAAAATTACACTTGTGCTAGAAATAAAATTTTTGTTGATTTTAATAATAAACATATAACACTACTCCACTGCTTTTTTTTTTTCTTTGCTCCTATTGTATTTAACATCATTATTGTATATTTAAGATTAAAAAAGTTCATTAATTTATTTCTCAGCATTTCATTTTGGTCACTTAATGAGTTCTTGCAATAAGCCGACGATCTAGTCTATTTTTTTGATTATTAAATTACTAGCTGTTGCCCGCGACTTCATTCGCGTGGTCTATAGTTTATTCATAAAGGATTTTCTGCGCAACTTTCTTATTTTCGCATTTATAATATTAGTAGGCACTAGGATAGCTTTAAAAATTACCTTACACTTAACATTAAAGTAATTTTAAGTGTAAGGTACGACGAGTGTAAGGTAGACGACCGTCTGGTGTAGTGGTTCGCGCTCCGGACTACAAAGCCAGCGGTTGCGGGTTCGAATCCCGCAAGGGGCAAATGTTTGTGTGATGAGCACTAGCATTTGTACCTAAGTCATGGATGTTTATGAATGTATTCAAGTATGTTTATCCGTTATCTAGTCGCCATAGTACAAGCTCTGCTTAGTTTGGGGCTAGCTAATTGGTGTGTTTGTGGAAACAATTTATTATTATATATTTATTATTATTATTATTAATTTGACGTCTGTCTACGTATCTCGAGATTTGAAGGACCTGCACTAAAAAGAAAATGTTATCCTGCGAGTGTTGACTCGAGTTAGAGGATATGATTAAATCATGTCATGTGATAGGCTAATGATCAGACGTGAGCTTGAAGACACCCAAATACCTACACCATGGAGCACATACCCTATAGAATAGACGTGTCATATGATTTATTTGACAACATTTTCCGCCATTTTTTAATCTGTATCTGTACTGTTTTTGTATAATAAATAATAATAAAAAAGGGTTCTTAAAGCTGCTTTATAAGGTATGTGGTCGATGACCTACACATTCTAAGAAATTCAATGTCTATACATTATTTCACTTAAGTAACTAAAATTCAAACATCCTGTGTAGACTTAACATAATCCACCAACAGAACCATTGTTTTAAAAACAAAAGTTACAATTATCCTGTTGACTTTTATAAAAATGAACCACTCTTTTCCTTGGTCGCACTTTTTTTTAAATAATCCTATCTATCGAAAAGTAATCGTCAATTTATATCATAGACTTCGTGGTAGCTGCCTGGCGGCACATTAAGAAAACCATGCTTGTCCGTACGTCAGACGTCCCGCGCTCTGGCCATAGTAAGTAAGTAATCTACGAGTATGCTCTGGCCCGGCGCGTTTTCGATCTCATCTAAAGCTATAGAGTAAAACTAGAACTAAACACACTACAGTAAGATTTACTCAATAACTTTGTGATTCGACGTAGGTATTTTTGAAGCAAATGAATCTTGAATTAGAACACGAAAACAATTCGTGTATGAAAATGGTTTCTATTGCTTCCGATTTTACGAATTTTTAATCACTCGAAATAAGAGTTGCTATTAAATTAAAATCTTGTAACTATTTTTGTTTCACGCAGAAAATATTATAAATCATAAAGCAAAAACTCAATAACGAACGTAATTAGAAAGATAAATAAAATAAAAAGTTAAATCTCTGTCAACCATATGTTTATTTGTCAATGTCATTCTTCCGTACTTTCTACTATATAGTAAAAATTTCCAGATTGGCCGGTTGGAAGGGGCCTGCGTCCAATTGGAATTCGAATGCTTCAAATAATGTCTCCAGGCAAATGATGTCTAAAAACATGTGATGCAAAAATGGACCTGTGTGAATCATCCGTGGGTCTGTACAATCCAATAAGTATGTAAATGACATTATAAAATCGCTGTTAAAAAATAGAGGCCCCTAATAAGTTAGTGGCACAGATTAATATAATGTCTAAAGACTTTAGTAACAAAGTTTGAAAATTAGAGCGCACTGTTAATGTGATTTATTAGTAACTTAATATAAAATTTCAACGTATGTGAAATAAAATATTATAAATAGTACTATGTAACGTCTTTTATTCTGACCTTATCAAGTGTTTAGGCGATCCGGAATTTTTCAGAACCCCATACATCATTTCAGCCATAGGACGTCCACTGCTGAACATAGGCCTCCCCCATTGACTTCCAGATTGGCCGGTTGGAAGCGGCCTGCATCCTGCGTCTTCCTGCGACCTTTACAAGGTCGTCTGACCACCTTGTGAGTGGACGTCCTACGCTGCGCTTGCCGGTACGCGGCCTCCATTCTAGAACCTTTCTGCCCCATCGGCCATCAGTTCTACGTGCTATGTGCCCCGCCCACTGCCACTTCAGCTTGCTAATCCGTTGGGCTATGTCAGCGACTTTTGTTCGTTTACGGATCTCTTCATTTCTGATTCAATCTCGCAAGGAAACACCAAGCATAGCCCTTTCCATAGCACGCTGTGCGACCTTGAGCTTTCTTATGAGGCCCATAGTGAGAGGCCACGTTTCAGTTCCATATGTCATCACTGGTAACACACACTGGTTGTAGACTTTCGTCTTGAGGCACTGAGGTATTTTGGACGAGAAGACGTGGTGTAGTTTCCCGAACGCTGCCCAGCCGAGTTGGATTCGACGATTGACCTCCTTCTCAAAATTGGATTTACCCAACTGGATAACTTGTCCTAAGTAGACATATTTGTCAACAATTTCGAGAGTAGAGCTCCCAACGGATACTGGGTAGGGCGCAACATGGGCATTCGACATGAGCTTGGTTTTGTCCATGTTCATTCGCAGGCCTACTTGTTGGGAGACTCGAGTAAGGTCATCGAGCATTGTGCTGAGGTCTTCAAGCAATTCTGCCATGACCACAATATCGTCGGCAAACCGAAGGTGAGTGATGTACTCGCCGTTGATGTTGATGCCAAATCCTTTCCATTCCAGGAGCTTGAAAGCGTCTTCCAATGCAGCGGTGAACAGTTTCGGAGATATAACATCTCCCTGTCTTACGCCTCGCTGCAGAGGAATCGCCTTCGTGCTCTGCTCCTGTACTCGGACCGACATGGTGGCGTTTTTGTATAAACACTTCAACACCTCGATGTACCGATAGTCAATATGGCACCGCTGGAGAGACTGTAGCACTGCCCAGGTCTCGATCGAATCAAAGGCCTTCTCATAGTCCACGAACGCTAAGCATAGTGGCAAGTTATACCCTCGGTCTTCTGTATAATTTGCCGCAGCGTATGGATGTGGTCTATGGTACTAAAGCCTTTTCGGAAACCGGCTTGTTCGGGAGGCTGGAAGTCATCGAACCTACGCGCGAGACGATTCGTGATGACTCTCGAAAACAGCTTGTAGACATGACTTAGAAGTGAGATGGGTCTGTAATTCTTCAATAAGGTGTTATCTCCTTTCTTGAAGAAGAGCACCACCACACCCCTGTTCCACGCCTCCGGCGTTATTCTCTCGAGCAAGACGGAGTTGAAGAGTCTCTGAAGGACTTTCAGTATCGGTGTTCCACCCGCATTCAGAATTTCAGAAATTCAGAAGCTCTGATGTGATTCCGTCATCACCCGGCGCCTTGTTGTTCCTAAGCTGAACCCCATACAAATCCGATTAAATCCGGGCTTGTCCGGAGCCGTTTTGTATGGAGTTCCAAAAAATTCCGGATGCTGTAGTCCGAGCCTTAGTAGAGCTAATAGGAAAGAAAGTAAAATTGTATTTAGAAAAAGGTATAAAACTGTGGTCTATCCGTGTGAAGTATAATTTCTTTAACGATTTTGCAACACGTCAACTATGTTCTCCGAGGCGCACACTGACGGCCTTTACATGCTGATCAAGTATTATTTTACTCTTTGTGTCCCAAAGCGGCACTACTACCGGAGATGTGTAGGCGACTTATCTAAGTTACCTTTCGCTTAGGTGAATAATAATTATACAGAATAATTTTATTTATTTGGCACTGAACAGGTAATTTACATGGTTATTGGTATGTGCCAAAAAGGGCACTCCGCCCGCTCAGCATTAATCGTGGCAGCTATTAAAAAGAGCAAGAGAGAGAGAATGGATACTGCGGGCGGGATCTATTATTTTTGTCTTATTGTATTGTACTACGCTGTTGAAAAAAATTTGCTTACTAACATGAATACCCGGTCCTCCGGACTCAAGTCAATTTTTTTAATTTTTTTTTTATTTGGACAATTTACCGGTTGAACAGTGATCGTGTCGTGTGTCGGGCGACTTACGGGTAAGTATTATTCATTGGTTGTCTGACGTGGTTGGTTTGACAACGGTAGGTCTATGTCTATGGTTTAATTCCAGCTGTCATTAGACTGTCATTCAGTTGATTTATTCAGTCAGTCTTTTGTAATGTGGATAGAGGATACAAAACCAGCTGTTTCCCAGTATTTCTAATGCTAAATTCTCATTAAGAAGGCACCAGGTAGAACTGATTTTCTGTTCAGGTCATGCTAGATATTCTTAGTGCTAGTGTAGTATTAAAAAATGAAACAGAGGTAAGTAGTTTGTAGTGCTTAACGTGCTAAACTTAGATTTTGTTGTTGTTTACGTGTTACTCAGCAGTGCGCATCTTTTAGGACTCGTGTGATGCACAGCGGAGATGACCTGATTACGCATGATATGGGTAACAATAAGAAAGAGGACTACGACCAAAGTGAAATGCAGCTGCACAAGATGAAACCACAGGAACATTTTATTGAAGCTCAAGTTCAAGAAGGCGATACCTTACAAGCCATTGCCCTGAGGTTTTATTGTTCAGTAAGTTTTGATAATACTAACATACTTAATTAGTATATAGTAATAGTATCGTAAGATTGAATGTCTTAAAAAAGTCCATTCATTAGGTTACTAAACAATATTTTCTTTGTTGTGATGTGAGTGTCTATCTATTTTATTCTTTAAACTTCTATAAACTTATGTTACAGTGCCACCTTTGTCTACAGATAAATAATGAATAATATGAATGAATGCAATACAGAAATGGTAGCATGTGGTTAGGAATGATAAATACCTTTAGAGATTATAATGTTTATTATAATATTCTATAAATAGTTCTGCTACTCTGTCTGTGCTTTAATTTATTCTACCCCAGTTTTCAACTATTTTACCTTATAAGGCTCTACACCTAAAAGGAATAAAACAATACATTCATAATTAAATCACTTTGTTGTCCGCCTATCAAGACCCTTTATTTCATAGAATAGTTAAGAGATACCTGTTGAAATCAATATCACGTACCCCAAAACCCGTTATGATATGTCATGCTAGCACAAGTCATTGATAAATGTAATAAAATATTAAACATCAAATCCAGCTGTACAGTACCAAGTCAGACTCTTGTCCAGTTTTTATAACATGCAGGTATAATGATTTTGGTTTTGGTACTTTAAAAATGTATTATCTGATTTTTTAGCTTTCCAAACTTTACAAGTCAACAAAAAAATATACATAAAATAGAAATAATCATTCATAATAAAAATTTTATGTTATCTGAATAGTGACAGGGATATTTTATTAATTGATTAATTTAACATGGACTAACCCTATAGATAACAATTTGTGAAGCATATCTAAACGAATAGGTACAATTATGTTATTCTTTTTTGAATCTAATTAACAAAAATACTTTTAAAGATTTCAGAATTGAAGAGGATCAATCAAATTCACAAGGATAATGAAATATTTGCAAGGCGAACAGTCAAAGTACCCGTCACACCATACTCTGTTTTAACTGAGAGAATGCCAATGCCCCCTATGGAACCTCTACCTTCTACATCGAGTCATGTGCCAATCATTCCTGTGCAGAATCTATTACATAATAATAACCACAATGGACAATCATCTCTACATAGCTTGCCAAGGGAAGATACTGGAATTAACAACAGTGACTTTGCTATAGATTGCAATGCTGTTGTCATGAATAGTACTCTAGCGCCTTCTATCGTCCCATATACAGACACAGAGTTGAATGATCCTGTTTCAGAAGATACCCAGCTTTTACCAAACAAACCAAAGATGTCAGTAGAAGCTGTTGTTGTGAAGGAGCTAACATCACATGGAGCTGATTTAGGACTGAAGTGGTTTCACCTAGTGTGCATCATACTAATACTTTGTGTTGTGATTCCTCTTGTATATGTTTTGTTTTATGTACAAAAACCAGAGCATGAGAACTCAACCTGACTATACTTTTTTTACTCTATCTGACTAATGAGCTTTAAGTCGTGGTGGTATTTTAAAATCATTTTTATATATTAAAATTAAATCGAACTAAGTAAAAAACTCCGAATGTGATTCTTATAACAATCGATAAATATTGATATGAAATAATGTGAATATCTCGTGATCATAAAATTTTTACTGTAAAAATTAGTTAAACTATAATTAATTGTATATTATGTATAGATAATGTATATTCATTGTGATGAATACCCCAAACCTAAAACACAACATACATATATTATAAAAGATATCAAATATATTATAATTTTTTTCCCCATTTTTTCCCTGAAATCATAAGCTAATAAAATCACAGAAAAGCTCGTACTTAAACCTCTTCTCTTCATCTCTCTCTTCCAAGCCCAAAACTTTGTTTGCACTTTTTTTTATTTCCTTATCATATTAACAAGTTATCATTCGTTTGTAAATGGGTGCACATCTAATATACTCGTTTCTGACGTTGCCTACGCTTTGGTTGCTTGCGCAAAAGCAGCACTAAAGACAACGTGATTACATCACAATGTTGTCTTGAAGGCATCCATCTTCATACCAAAAAAATCTGCCAAGTGTGAGTCAGACTCGCGCACAGAGAGTTCCGTACAAACCTGTATATAAGTAAAAGTTCACCTATCACGACAATAGAGTCATAGTTATGGTATTTTTATTGCAAAATGAAATCCATAACATTACGAAAGGTAAATTTCGGTTTACGATTTATGACGTATTAAAAAAACTACCTATATATATTTTTTAGTTTTATCATGCTCTTATTTTAGAATTTACACATATTTTACCACTTTGGAAGTGTCTAGTTTTTTAAAAAAAATTAAAAACCTCAATATCATTTTTGAAAACCTATCCATAGAATAATGAAAATCAATAGTTTAATGAAAAAAAAAATTCGAGTTTTAGTTCTAAGTATGGGGAGGGGAACCCCCAAAAATTGTTTTTTTGTTTCTATTTTTGTGTGAATATCTTAAAGCGACAGAATATTACAGAATACATCTACTTACCAAGTTTCAACAGTATAGTTCTTATAGTTTCGGAAAAAAGTGGCTGTGACATACGGACGGACAGACAAGACAGACATAACGAATCCATAAGGGTTTTTTGCCATTTGGCTACGAAACCCTAAAAAGGCTGTAAATTAGTGGTAGCGTTTACAGGCTTTTTTAGTATCGATGTTGAATCGTGTTTTCGTCGCAGTAGTAGCGATAGCGATACAGAATTATGGTCATATCGGCAAAGGTCCAGCGACTGAATATAGCGGCCTCTTATTTTCGATAAAAAACAAATAACAGATTTTTTTTTATTAGGCCTTACTCACGTTAAATATACAGGGTGTAACGAAAAGGTGAAATAAAACTTTAAGGGGTTATTCTACGGCTAAATTACATCAACTTTTTCTATGGGACCAACATCAAAATCTCAAAAAAAAAAAATTGACGTTTCCATGCAAACTGATGCCAGCTGGTCGCGTTTTAGTATGGGAAAGTGTTAAAAAACAGTTGATGGAAAATGTTGTAATTGAGATAACAATATGATTTTTTTACCAGGTGATAGCTAATACGATGTTATAAAAAATGGAGGTAAATAGGGGGTTTTATTGAGAAATTTTACAATTATAAAAAAAAAATGAAAAAAGAACGTTATTTTTGTTAAAAACTGGGTTATAACTTTCGGTTAATTACAGTTTTTTTCCTTTATTTTAATTTAATGAGGACGCCCCATTATTTACGATCATTTTAAACTTTGTTCCATTGTGATCGATCGATTAGTTTAAAAGATATGCTATTTTGTTTACACGGTGATCTCAACAGGTAACCAAAATTTTAAAAAGTCCATAAAAAATTTAATTATTTTTGAAAAAAAAAAACTTATTTTCCGTCGATAAAATTAAACACATTTTAATATGTGCACATTATAAAGACTCACACTGTATATGCTACCCTCACTAATAGTAACGTTTTTTTATTTAAATTTATGTTTCTAAATGTAATGTAAAAGTTTTAACCACTAAGGATTGTACGATTAATTGACTTTATCCCTACTAAATATCTAATTTTAGTATCTAAACTCAAATATCTTTAAGAATAAGTTTATTCTTTGTGAGCAATGTCATCATTACAAAGACGTTCAACCAATCAAAACGAAATGCCACTTGATAATTTATGATCTGCAGAAGTCATGGATTTAGTACTCTTTCTAGTAGAAATCCATGGCAGAAGTAGAATTCGAGTTTACATTATACTTTTTGCACAGAAGCACGCAGGACAGTGAATTAAAACAATATTTTCACAAAATAAACTATTTTTTATTTGAATTCTATCTTCTATTTACTTAGAAATACATCGATGTAACAAATTATATGAGTAAATCACACAATCTTACTTAAATATCTCTTTATAATAATTCATAATTATAAATGCATTGCACGAGTTTCACCAGAAACACGTTAAATATAAAAGAATCTATAGGAGACTTAATCAATACAATATGTTTTTTGGGTTAGTCTTAATATAGGATTGTTTCCAGTATATAATTTTACTGACAGACTCATGAAACGAGTACTTTTCTTATTTATATTGTGGTTTTACTTATATTATAAAATGTTATGAGCCCCGCTAAAGATTGTACACATTATGGAATTTGAGGTGGATAACATAAAGCTTCAAAGTGATTTTACTTAACATTATGCCGAATCAGAAGTTTCCGCGGCTGTGGTTCAGATTGCTCTCGTGCACACTGTAAAAAGAAACATGCTAATTAGTTTTCTATTTTAATAAGTCAACAATATAAAAAGTATATGTACACAACAGAGAAAATCACAAAACTGTTATAACACTACATACAAGTTAGTACAGACAGAGACGAAGAACAGCTTGGAAGTCTTGTTCCGAAGATCGCGCAGACGCTTTGTAGGGAGATTAGTGATTCCTTGTTAGTAAATCAAAACAACAAAATCACTAGTCTTCCATACAACGCGCTGCAAGCGGCCGCCGCCCGTTAGTCGATGACACCCTAAAAATGTTGTTATTTACCAGATTCGTTAGTCACAATGAAATGAAGTAAAGTTACAAAGGAGAATGGCACATTATCCTACATGGCCCTTAGAAAAAAAACTACATAAAAGACACTGACAATAATATGACTTCAATTAAAAAAAAAACGAGTTAATTCTATAGCTGTTACATTATTTTAAAAATATTAGTTAGTTTAGTCGCACTATTATCACTACACTTATTTGGCCTGTTTTGCGAGGGTCGACTTGGCCATTCTCCTTTATAAAGTATTTATTAATTTGCACCATTATAACAATTAGTTAGTGTAGACATTACATTTTCAAATAGTAGTTATAATACAATGAACAAACATAATCTTAAAGAAGTATACTAATTTATTCTAACACAACAACTACCCCAGGTACTAGTTTTCTATCTACAATATACATTTGACATAACCTGTAAGATACACACAAATCTACATGATGTTCAGTAATTTTACCTGAGCACTAACATCGACGTCAGTCAAATCCGTTATTTATTTTTAAATCTTAGGTTTGTTTGGGGCCAACGCAGGGAATTCTTCAAACATTCTATCGTCAAAATAATGCTGTGTTAGTAATGACAACATACTCTTAACAAACAAATTATAATGAAATCCTAAACCAACAGTTTGTTAAAACATTATAGATTAGACTAATGACAATAATTAGTATGATAAAGGTAAAGTATTGTGATGTTTGGTAATATTAACTACATGCATTAGCAGACTGATGTATATTTTATGGCAACAAATGATTTTAAGTGGACAATAGTTAAATTGAAGCAGTAACTTTGTTAAGGGTATGCCTTTCCTTCGGATGCCGAGGGACTGGTGGGTGAAGTAGTAATAAGTAACCTACTAGTAATATTCAATAAATCTCATTTTAGGAAGAAATAATGCATCATTGCCAATTAACGTAACATTTCGCGAATACAACACTAGTTTAATTAATAACAAGACAAAATAAATATTACACGTGTCTATTTAGCGACAGTTTTAACATACGCGCGGTATGAAACCGCAAGAAGTCTAATAAATTAATAATAACAACACTAAAAATATTAAGCCATTAGGCCAAGCTATAGTCCTTTCAAGATAAGATGATACTTATGACACTTGGCATTTTCCGTTTCACCTATACTATTTACGATAATATTTAATAAATTTTATTTTTAATTTATATCATTGCAAAAACACAATATATTTTGCCTCTAAAAATCTATGCAAAAATTGCAAACCAATAATATACCTTAATGATTTAACAAATAAATTAATAGGGTTTCCTTCAAATACTTAATGCGTAAAACGGAACGTTTACTTATAGGGATTGACAATACATAATCGGAACTAAATCGATGAATCGGTTCGGTCGTCATGTGAAAACCTATCCGTTGACGTCAGTAGTACGAGAGTGTCTGCCTTGTAAGCGGTTTGTGTTATCGTTATTTTTCGCATAGTTCCTATGTTGACTTTTGTTAAGTTTTCGTTTTTGTTTTGCTTGTATTTGGTAAAATGCCAAAAAAAGGAAAAAAGACTTGTCAAAAAGCTGTAGAACATTGCAGTATCTCTTATTTTAAATAAGTTCATTTGAATAAGAATCGATTAAACTTTCTCGATTTTCAAAAATTAAGGCACATCACTATTTGTGTCAACAGGGAAGTCACGTGATGTGTCAAAGTTTCTTCTTAACTTGAAAAGGGTTTAGTTATATATTATGCCAATTGACAACTGCTCAGAAACGTAGGAATACTTTTATGCCCGCTTCCTCGCAAAAAAAAAAACGAATCATCTCTACAAAACTGTTAAAAAAAATACCTAGTTACATTATACTAACATGCACATTTGCAGGCATTTTGTTCCTATAAATCTAACCATAGATGGCGCTATCTCGTTCTAGCGCAAACCACAGACTACTACTGATACTCAAAACAAAACAAGGGCTTCTAGGCATTTTTTAATTTATGACTACATAATTTAATTAATCAATTCAATTATTAAAACGGATGTGTTAATGATAACAGAAGGATAAAGACATATTTATTGTGGATAAGGATACAATTCTTATGTGTTACGTGCCAAGCGGCTTCATTGGTTAATTTTATTGGTCTGATTTCTGAACAATTACATCATTTGCTAATTAAAAATTATTATACAAGTTTAGTGTGTCACTGAATAGGTTAACTGCTTTGAACCAAGATATAGTCGCCATGTGAACAGGGGTCTAACGATAATTGAAGGTTGTCAATCGCAACAGTTGGGATGGTCGTTTTAACAACTAAAAGATATGGAATGAGTATTGGGAGATCGGAAGTTTATTTTGGCGTCATGACTCGGCAAAAAATGTGCAAAACGTACTGTTCTCAGCAGGGCGTATAAATCCGACTAACTAAACGGTGTTCAATACGCAGACCGATCATAACGGAATAGGGCTTTTAGGGATAGCGTAACGTGATCTTCATGGATGAATGAAAGATGTTCTATAGTTGCGATCGACATATAATAATGGTTTTGCGTAAATTTCTACACTAAACCCTTTATACTAACTTTGAACTTTAAACCCTTGTCTTAAAGTCGAAAACCCATGAAAATTTATTTATTTTGGGACAATAAAACTTTTTCATAAATAATCTCATTAAAATTTTAACCTGTCTAGCAATTTATGAAGAAAAATATTGATAGCCCGGTTACTTTGTTTTGAGTAAGTACTAGTATTCATCGAGCAGAAATATAACAGAGGATACAGTGACCTTCGGTTCTACCAGGCCACGGAAACAAGGAACAATTAAAATTCAATTTTATGTGGCCGCATCTGAATGGCGCGACACTGTGACATAGTCATGAGTGTGGGTCATCGAACACACCCTATAGACCGGCAATACTAAGCACGTTAGTGTATGAACTGACAAGTGAACTCTCCTCCATATTAAAACAGTACAGTCACAGATTATACAGTATGTAAAATAACAGAGGGCGTTCACTTAAGGCTCTATAACTACAGGACATCATTAATATATTAAAATATCAACGACTAAAAATAAGCATATTAAATTTGAGTAAAGGAGTCCACTCTACAAGGATGACGATTGGATAAATAATTTACAATTCTATTTAGTCCGTTAGTTAGAATATAAAAAAATAGTGGATGTACTTATTTTTTCTTTTGTCATTAACCAAAAAATTACAAAGATAAGGCGCTTCAAAGTTCGGGAGTCGCTCGTCACGTCACGTCTTAGTAAAAATTTTACCAAGACGTCACCGTACTGTGACGTCATGCGACATTTCGAAACAATCTACGTTTTATTTTGATTTTGTGAAAAAAGAAAAAATATGTGTCCAATAATTTTTTGATAATCTACCTGATAGACTATGAAAAATAAGGTTAGCCGTCATCCCTATTATAGTCCTTTCAGGATAAGAAGCGACTTAAGACACATTACGTAACTTCACTGTTGACACTTAAAGTGATGTGCCCTAACGAAATCCAATCGACTCTTTTTTAAAATGGAGAAAGTTTTATATCAAAGGAGCTAGTACCCAATAGATACGCCTTTAAAATACTTGCTCGCACTTATTTTCTTGATAAACTAAAATCGTCATCGTGAACCCTTGACTCTCTACTTTCCAGTTAACGTCATTATTTTTATGTATATGTATTTTATCTATGTAGTCTATGTATTATATTATTTAGTTGATAATATTTGACATAGATACTGTGTGTATTTTACGCTGTGATTATATAATAATGTTCATTTTTGTAACGTCATATCGCACCGCTCACAAAACATCTGTTTAGCCTAACGGTCGACTGGTAGAGAATGCTATATGGCATTAAGTCCACCTTTTGTACGATTTTATTTTGTGCAATAAAGTTTAAATAAATAAAGTTTAATCAATTTTATTTAAGTAACATTTTTAAGAGGAGGATAGGAGGATAAGAGGTATACTGCTATGTATTAACTTTACGAAAAAGTTAACAAAATCCAAAACAGGAACTTCGCGAAGCACAACGAAAACACCGCACCGCGTACAAGGCAGACGCTTTTGTATTGACGTCAACGCATAAGTTTTAACAAGACGACCAAGCCGATAGATCGATTTAGTGTCGATTTTGTATGGTCAATCCCTATAGGTTAACGTTCCGTTTTACGCATCAAGTATTTGAAGATCATAATAATTTATTTTTTTAAATTAATAAGCTATATTATTGTGTTAATGAAATGATATATATACTGGATGACATTTTTTACCGACAGGAAAAAATAACTGTGTCTTTTGTAACTAAAACAATTTCTATACGTGAGAGTGTTTATAAAATACAACTGATTTTATAAATTTTGGAATTTCCAAAATAATTCATAAATTTAGAATACATTAGTGCATGCGTAGGTATTATTCGTAGGAAGTGTAGTAAAACGGTAGCGGAGGCGCGGCGCGGGAACCCCGCGTGTGACTGAATAAATTGAATGTCGTTTATTTTGATTCCTTGCAGAGCCAGCGAGACAAAACTATCTTGCCTTCATACTTTTACGGGCTTAGGACTGTCGAAGATGCAGTAGTTATCTACATTTTGTTATGTTAAAAGAAATGAGTACTTATTTTGACTTATTAACTTATTTTTACAACAGGATGTATCGGTGTAGTAGGTAAGTATCACTACGAATTCTAAGACGTACTTAAAAGATTGAAATCAACTTATTTACAAATCACACTGATTGTATTTACATTACTAATTAAAACGTACCTTTTAACGACATTTTAACAATTGTTCAAAATGTTTGCCTTTTCTTTCCAAACATAAACTAGCACGTCGTTGCATATTGTTTGTTAAACTGCGAAGTGTCTCTATCACTTTTTATAATATCGAAAGCGTCTATTATGCACTGTTTAAAGTCATTAACACTTTGTGCTTCCTCAGTGTACACTAGCCGTTTCAACTCGGCCCACATATAAAAATCTAGCGGCATTAAGTTCGGTGAACGCTAGGTATCCCACATCTGAATATTCGTAAGCCACTATAACGTACATCTACGTAATTACGGCGAGAGAACGATGCTTCCGATACGCTCACGCCGGGTCCGCGCAAATGCTGACTGACCGAAGGAAGGGGCCGCCTGGCCGGAGTGGCCGGCGCGGGCGCGCGGCGGTGAAATAGATAATAATTAACAAGTGTGCGATGCGCATTTAATCTTTGGCGCTGTGCAACTCGGGCGAATTCATTGATGTTTAGCGCGTTCGGAGTAGGGTGAATATGCGTTTGAGTTTTGGTCGGTTTCGTTTTTTTATTATTATTTTTACAATATTCTTTTTTAATGTTATGTTAATCAAAATTAACTTAGAATTAGATGGTTATGAGGATAGGTAATTAATTTTTTTTAAAAATTAGAAAACTTTTTTTAAAGTGATCATGCTAATCGTCACCTATATCATTTACTTATCTCACACGTTTATTTTTCTGTTATTACACGTATATTTTTTAAATATTATCGTAAGAAGTATGAGTGAAATCTTGAAGCATGCTGTATAATGACGGATTTTTTGTGGAACATATTAAATGTAATTCCTACTCTATTCGCTATGTGCAAAGTGGGTGCTGGGGACCGTTAAATCGATTGCAGCGCGCGATGTAGCAGAAATGTGAAAAAACTCTGGACTATCATAATGTGCCAAATTGCTATATTTCCATAGAATTTCATACTAACGTATTTTTTTAGTAAAAACGTTAATATCGAGATATAGGTCACTACGTGTAAGTTATAAAGTGTAGAAACAATGGGTAAAACCGTTCGTGCATGTTTTATTCGTTTCCAACATCAAGATGGAAATTAGACCAAAGAAAAAAATGGATAGCTGCTGGGAAATTAAAAAAGTTTGTATTGAGTTGGTGCTACAGACGTGTTTCTTATGATCACAGCTCTTATTAAGTAGCTTTGTCCGTTGGTTCTTAGCTCTTCAATGTCTCTCACATGTTGTACAATTTTTTCCCTTTTTAGTTTAAGGTTGGAAAGTTATATCATATTGTACCGATTCAAAAATCCCGTACGTATTATAACATATATATTTTAGTTCAAGTAAGAAAAGCACTATTATAATATGCACAAACTTACTAGATATTTTCATCTAATTTCGAACAAAAACAATCTGAAAACAGGTGTGGTGCGGATGTGTGTAGTGTGGTGCGGATGTGTAGTGTGTGGTGCGGTGTGGTGCGGGTGTGTAGTGGCGAGGTACCTCTGCTGCAGCAGGTACTGCGCCATCTGTATGCGCTGCGGGCTGGCGCTGATGGTGATGACGCGGTCGGCGGCGCCGGGCAGCGGCTCGGCGATCTCGATGCGCGCGCCGCTCTTGGCGCGGATGGTGCGGATGCGCGACCCGCCCTGCCCGATGATGGCGCCCGCCAGCTGACCACACAAACGTACATACAGACCACCTCTGTAGCCATACTTGCCGACGTCCCGGGTCCGATTCCCTCCCGGTCGGTCGATGTAGAAAAATATTATGTTATATTGCTGTGCCCGACAGGGCCCGTAACGATCGACCGTTTTACTATTATTGAGACCTATGTATATTTTGGGAAAGCAATAAAGAATATTAAATTGAATTTATTTAAAAATAAATTTTCTAAATTGTTTTAGATCTGGGTGCTGCTATACCATCGTTGTTTCTGATTTCTATAACAAGAGTGCTTTGGCTACTTACCACAGGACCAGAGAAATGTATGTGATGTTGTCCAATATTGATTTATTTACATACATTCATACCCACTTATAACCGGCTTTACCGGACGCCTAATTTAATTACCATATTTTAAAAGTGAGTAGTTAAAATCAATATCGATCCGGTCCCAGGGCACAACTGACAGTGGGTATTAAAGTTAAATTTAATAAAAAATTAAAAACAACACAACTTACAAAATGACGTCAAACTGACATGCGACCAAAAATAGAACCAAAAATCCAATTTTCAGTTGAATTACAAAATATAATTGCATTTTTTGAATTACAAGAATACCGTTGTTGATATTCAAGTTACAAGGATCAAATTAAATCTGGATCGTGACTACTTTAAAATTATATCTCTGGGCCGGCGCGCATCTGTGACCTGCCGTCAAGTGCCGCATATGCAACCATAAAATCTTCAACATTTCAAGAACTTCAGGCAGAGATACTGCCTATATCTCCTAGCGAGTTATGGTTGCTGTATAAACATCAAATAACGATATACTAAAATTTAAGAGCGCTCACCGTCGACTAAGGGGCTAATTTTACCCGATTCTAATGAACATCATGTAAATTATTATGCACGCAGTTTTGAAATTACTGAGTAACTAAGTTTATTAGCAACCGCATTATAGCCGCGTTCTTAGCGAAAGCGGAGGGCGGAAGCAGTGGCCACACCGGCCCTACCGCGTGTAAGTTTCTACTGAACTAACTAGCCTATTGCTGCACGTATTGTCTTCTCTTCGCCCCACGCAGCATACTCAGTCTCTGCGTTCTGTTCGGCTCGGAGCTGTATCCGCTATAAGGTACTTCCTCTGTTAAAGCGGAGCTTTGATAGTCTAATTTAAATATTTTTTTGAATTTAATTTGTTCTATTACTGCAGTCTCGCCTGCGTTCGTCTCTGCGTCAGCGTAAACGCACTTTTATAGTATTTTTATACAGTAGCATATTTAATTCGCATGACTCACATCTATAGGTATCGTAACTTGCGTGGTGGTCTCCTGCTGACTGCCGCCGTTGCTGCTGAAGTTGGCGCCGCCCGAGCCGCTGCTGCGGCCGCCGCCGCCGCCGAAGTTGCCGCCAAAGCTGCCGCCGCTGAAGCTGCCGCGCGGCGGCCCGCTGAAGCCGCCGCGGGGCCCCGGCCCTCCGAAATCGTTGAAGCCCGCGCGGGGTCCGCCGGGGGGCCCGCGGGCCATAGGCGGTCCCCGGGGCCCGCCGCGGCCGGGGCCCATCGGAGGCGGGCCACGGCCCGGGCCGGCGCGCGGCGGGGCCCCCCCGCGGGGCCCTGCCCGGCCGCCGCTGCTGCCGCCGCCGCCGCCGCTGCCGCTACCCTGGCCGCCCCCGAAACCACCGTACTCTTCCGAGTAGAAATCATCGTAGTTGTGCGGGTCGTAGTTCTGTATCGCTCCCTTAATAGGTACCTGAAAAAATAATATCACAATATTTATATCCTATAACAAAATTTCAAATATAAATTTGAAGTATATGTATAAATTTCAAATATAAATTTGAAATTTAGTAGGTTATCCGGCAGCAGACCGAAGTAGTCCCTAAAATATAGCAAAAAAGGCAGTGAGCCGGCCTGATCTGTCGCAGAACCGACGAAAAGTAGAGTAAACGGGTCCTCGAGTGGAGACCGCGCCTTGGCAAACGTAGTGTAGGACGCCCCCCAGCTCGATGGACCGATGACTTTAGAAAGATTGCTATCTCTCTAGTTCGTCCTTCATTGCTCAGGTAAGGATAGTTGCAGCAACCGAAACAATTGCGATTGCCGAAATTGCGAAACTCGCAACTCGAGTTGCTACGTGTGCGCAGTTGCTCAAAATTATATTAAAATATAAAATAGCCTGGTGGCAAATTTTCGGTTGTCGCATAAGGAAACTTAACTCCCTTGTGCATAGCACCTTAATGGGATCTATCTCATACAAAATTGACAGTTCCCTCTGACAAAGATACGTTGTTTCTAGCATTAAATGATTTTAAATTGCTGTTTGTAGCATTGAATCTAGATGTCGAAGTCGTATAATGTTGCACAGCGTTGCTTCCATCGACAAAGCACATGATATAGAGATTGATTCGTCTTACGATTTGGTCTTGCGTCGGTTTTTAGAGCTTAGTCGAACTAAATTAACAATTTAACTAGACCAGGGATGGCGAACCTATGGCACGCGTGCCATTGGTGGCACGCGACACAAAATTTTCGGCACGTTACCAATATCAACCACAAAGATCACTACGAAAAAAAGTGTAAAATGCGAAAAAAAAAAAAATTACACGTATAACGTGCAAAATATTTCTATTTTTTTGTAGTAAATAAAGATTTTTTTGTTGATATTATTTATTATTATTATTTTCCCAATAATCACAGAGACAAATTTATTTGATGGCACGTCTATAACCTAATTAATCTTTTCTTTATAAAAGTGGCACGTCGATACGTAAAGGTTCGCCTTCCCTGAACTAGACTATGTTTAAGCATCTAAATATTTTTTCAAAATTTTGATGTTGTCTTTTATACAAAGTACATAGGTACAAGTAGTTAGACTACGTGGTTGTAGGCAGTGACTGAATATCCGAAAAATTTAAGTATTCTTTATTTTGCTTTATGACGTCATACAGATGAATTTCGGTACCGGAAAATAAACAATATATTTCGGTACCGGTACCCAACCTTTATGAATAAAGGTTTCCTTTGATAAAATGCCGCATCATGCTTCATCATTCGCTCATTCGCTACGTGGCAGCAACAACGGCCGTCCGCAACCAATGTTTTTCATTAGTTCGACGTACTTACTAGAGATATGACGCAGGCGTGGCGTTAGGTAAGATTCTCGGTTATAATGGTGGTCCCCGCTACTAGTCCGCCCACCGCCGGGCGACTGACAGCGGTTTTTCGGTACCGAAATGCTAAAACGGTTAAATAAAGGTATAATAACTTTATGAAATAACCGGTACCATTATGGCCTACGTTTATAGCATACCGGTACAATAACGATTTTTTACGGTACTGCATGGTACCGTGTTCCGTAACCGCTATCAGTCCCTGGCTATAAAGAATGTCTCATATTCTTGACCGCGACCGGGCATTATGCCCCGAGCTAAAAAAAAACCCACAGACGCTCTGGAGATACTGCTCGACCTTCTAATTCAGCATGAAGCGACGATGAGTGCACTCAGGCTGCTAAACCTAGACCTATGGGGCAACTGCAGGAGCCGCCAAGCAATAACGGAACAGCCGCAATTGAGGTCACTATTCGACAGGATTCCCAGCAAATACCTAACACAAAAACTATACAAGCTACAACCATTTGAAACTGAGAAGGACCACCCAGGCATCGCGGAAATCCGTGTTTACATTGATGGATCGAAAACTGAGAAAGGCACCGGTGCAGAAGTACACTCCTTAAATCTAAACATTTACATTTGCATGGCACTAGGCACACAAAGCTCCATCTTCTAATGCGAATGTGTGGCTATCAACGAAGCTGCCAATGCCATAGCCAGAAGAGAAATTACTGTCCTGAACAATCGGATACTCTCTGACAGCACGGCAGTGCTAAAAGCCCGTGACAGCTACACATGCAACTCAAAACTCGTATACGAATGCTACCTATCCCTGCAAGAGATTGCAGACAGTCAACAAGGTAAAACTGCAGTGTATAAAAGTGCACAGTAAATCCATAGACAACGACGCCGCAGATGAGTTGGCGAGGAGGGGTTCGGACATGGTCACATAGGGGCCACTTCCGATCCTCCCTTTGCCATACTCCCGCCTGGATCTGACACCGTTCATCAAATATACAATCAAAACGGACTCTTTCAGGGGTTACGTCCTGATTGACTCGACATATACTCAGCCTCGAAAGAAGACCTACGTGGAAACAGAGACCGGTCACTGTCTCCTAAACAAATACCTTCACACCATAGGCAACACAGAGAAGCCTCTCTGCAGGGCATGTATTACTACAGACGAAACTGCTAGTCACGTAGTCCTGGAATGTGACGCGGTTACATCACATCGCAAAGAAATCCTTGACAACCCAAGGTCACTCCGCAAAGCCTTTGAAAAACGCAGGAAACTTCTGCGCTTCTAGGCATAGCTAGGCTGGTAAAGGGATTCTCGTATTTATACTCACGCCTCAAGCTGTGTGCACTAGTACTAGTACAGAATACTGACCTGGCGGATGAGGTCCAGAACCTCGCGCACGCCGGCGGCGACGCAGTCGGCCTTGCCCACGAGCTGCACCACGCGCTCGGTGCTCTGCGGCGCTGGGTTCGAGAAGATCTTCAGACGCGCTCCGGTTTTCTGTCGAGTTACATATTTTATTAGTAAAAACAACTAAAGCAGGCTTGGGGTTGGTTTCAAACATGGCCATTTTGGCGAAATCATTATAGTATAAATATTTATTTCATTATTCCATTATTATGGGCCGATTTTCCAATAGTCAGATAACTTTTTGATGAAGAATGTATAATATGGGTCCAATATTTTTTGATAATCTAAGTGACGGACTAAATAGAATAATATTTTTATACCCTATTGCGTTTTCCAAATATGTATAATAAAACGTCTTCATATAAGTAAATACATTTCTGAACTCAAATTATAATCAAGTTTAGAAACTGGTATTTATTAACAGCTAGTACTCGATAATACATAAATGGGCAATAAATTTAGAAAACAGTTTTGGTAGGGTACAAAAAAACCCGACCAAGTGCGAGTCGGATTCGCGCACCGAGGGTTCGGTACAAACTTGAAGGTACTCGTAGTGCCGATAGTTACATTTCAAGGTAATGCCAATTTTTCAGGAACCACTCAAAATCAGTAACTAAATCGTTCTACGTAAAAAACACTCTTTTTTTTCATATCTATCTATATTTATAAAACCAAGTCGGGTTAATTACACCATTTATAAGTCAAGAACGGCTGGGGCGATTTTTATGATTTGTCTCTGTCTCGAATAGCAGAATAACTATTAAAACAAAATTCACTTCAATTCAAAAACGAGGCGGTACAAAGTACGCTGGGAAGCCAGTTGCACTACCTTGCAATGTAACCCTGTATAGTCCATCACGGAAACCGATTTTTCTTTTTGTGATGTATCTACTTTTTATATTAATTTCAACTTGATACCTATAATTCCTGACAAAAAGGGTCTTGACAGATAGACGGACAACGAAGTGATTATATGAGGGTTCCGTTTCTTCCTATTGAAGTACGAAACGAAATCAACGAAATTTTAAAGATTAGAATGATCCTTACAGAACTGATTTAATTAACGGTAGAGTGTGTTGAGTTGTCACAGGGGCAATTTTCTACAAAATATGTATCACACACAAAAAACTTAAAACGCAGTGACAAAGTTCACAAAACAAACTAACAACGGTTGAAATTATTGTGAAAGGCAATGGAGATCCTACAAAAAATAAACCATTGGATGGTTATCAGTCTATGGTGCGTAACAATTTTCATGACATGTTTCTGAGATAAGTCCAGAAGCCTCTGTGCCTTTTATCTTACCTTATGTATGATATAATCTGATAGATGTCAAAACGTGAAGATATTGGACTATTCCATACTAAAAGAGACCTAATTACTATGGTTTAAGGTAATTTTAGGGTTCCGTAGACACATGGCAAAAAACGGAACCCTTATGGATTCGTCATGTCTGTCTGTCTGTCCGTCCGTATGTCACAGCCACTTTTTTCCGAAACTATAAGAACTATACTGTTGAAACTTGGTAAGTAGATATATTCTGTGAATCGCATTAAGATTTTCACACAAAAATAAAATGAAAAACAATAAATTTTGGGGTTCCCCATACTTAAAACTGAAACTCAAAAAAAATTTCTTTTCATCAAACCCATACATCTATGGATATGTCTTCAGAAATCATATTGAGGTTTCTAATATAATTTTTTTCTAAACTAATTAGTTTGCGCGAGAAACACTTCAAAAGTGGTAAAATGTGTGTCTGTAACTTCTAAAATAAGAGAATGATAAAACTAAAAAAAAATATGATGTACATTACCATGCAAACTTCCACCGAAAATTGGTTTGAACGAGATCTAGTAAGTAGTTTTTTTTAAATACGTAAACCGCAATTTACCTTTCATTCAATCAACTCAAATATCAAAATCAAAAAAATTCTTTAATAGCTCTTTAGACATTTTATATTATGTTACTTGCTGCTACGAAATCCTTCATGGGCGAGTCCGACTTGCACTTGGCCGCTTTTTTTAAGATATAAAGGAGTGGATATACCGGTTTTAAAAAAACACTAATGTATTTAAGCTCAATCCAAATAAATGAAAACAAAAATCTACTTTTAAAAACTTTAAAAAAACAAATATTTTATATTGGTAAAACTATAGCAATCATAAACATTATTGTTCCTGCACTGTAATAGACCTAAGTTTATTAATAAGACACCTATGTATTGTAGATAAACGATTTATTATTTGTTTATTATTATAAAGATATTATATTAAAAGGTTTTAATTTAAGGTACAATTTCTAAACAACGAAATGAAATCCCAAACCGTTAAGGAGACAGGACAGCCTGTTCTGTAGGGCGATCTACATTATTGTTTTATTAAAATAAGAGCATGGTGTCTTCTTTGTCCGGTGGTGGAGTGTTTTATAATTAGCTAACACAATGTATTATATTGTAATCATTACTCCATGCTATGAATAATATAGAGTACATACTACTATTTTAGTAGTGCATAAGACTTTTTAGAATAACTTCATTCCAATTCCTCTACACCAACAAATGAGAGGATACCTAAATTAATGAACAAAGAACACAATATTTTTTCAGGTACTTTATCTTTTTATCAGCAATAGATAGATGAAACTGTATTTTTTTTAAATCTTGGAATTAAGGTTTAATAATTGATGGAAACGGCGCTCCTTCTCGGAGGCTGGTATTTTTACTGGTAAGAGATCGATACATGACAGTTAAGTAACTACGCGAATTCCCGTTACCTATATTCAGTGGAACGTCACCACGGGGTGTATCATCCTGGCCTCAGCCCGCGGCCCGTGACGTCTGCGAGCGCGCAGGCGCCGCCGCATCGACCGGCGCGCCGCACGTGGCCGCCCCGCGACGACACGCACAAACAACGCGCCCGCCGACGACAACAACCTCCTCACACAACACACCCACCAAAGTGTTACGATATCCCATCGTTAAAAAACACTGCACTTGCAAAATCTCGAAAACAACGCAATTACAAAAAAAAGTTTTAAAAATTACAAGCTAACAATCTTTTAAGTATTTTAATTTTTAAAGTCGCGGTCAAATACTCCACTAGTAAGGGGAGCAGACGTCCAGGCAGGATGGCAGACGGCGTAATAATGGGCCGACGAGCGAGTGTGCTGCGTGGCGCAGCGTGCATCACCTGCCGGTGTCGCCCCCTCTCCGTGCACTTGCGAGGCTCCTCGACCCGCCTACAGCCTACTGCCGGAGTCCAAGACACCCTCCTTGCCTTAGCCATCTGTCACCCTTAGACCCCTACTGTAGTATAATAATGTATACCTTACAAACTTGCAGTTCAATAAACTCGACGACAATATCACATCAGACATTTTGACAACTCACGATTACGAAACAAAACAGAAAACGCTTATTGCATTTAAAGAAATTAATAGTCGCCCAGTACTAGGCCCTCTCTAACAATAAATCTTTAAATCAATAGATGTTGACATTCCTAATCCCCGTTTGTCCCCGTATAGATAAGGTTATGTAAATTATATTAGTTTACATATTTTTTTATACATATAGAAGCCACGCAAGCAAACCAAACGATCCATTGTACCTGATACCTATGAACATTTTCATCATAAGGTAAATAAACAAAGTTTGAAAGAACGCTTACACTTGGAAAGTTCAAGATTTTCTGCTTTTTCTATCTGTGCATATATCTAATACTCCATACTCCTTTTTACCGTTAGCAGCGCATACATACCACCACTGTTGCTTTTTACCCCACCACTTTTCACGGTCCTGTGCCTTTTAATAACAAATTGTTTTGAAGTCCTAGATAATTTCGCTATGTCATTACTATTCTATTTGTATCAGGTAAGAATTTTAAGAACTCTGCAACACCTTCCCCTTTCTTTAATGGTTGTCCTCTACCTAAAGGTTGTCTGGAAGAGATCGCTATTAGCGATAAGACCGCCTAAATTGTACATCTTTCTGTAAAAATCATGTGTATTTTACTTGTATGGTGTGCAATAAAGAGTATCTATCTATCTATCTATTACTGTCATTAGTCCAAGATAGGCGATACTCTGTGAGTTTTCAGAATTCGTCTCCCAATTTTACGAAACCGATACGCTAGATAGTTGGAAAGTGGCGTATTCGGTGTTGGTCGGAAGCCGTACGCGGTGTGCGGATGCGGTTCGGCAGCGACGGAAGCGGCGCTCGCGTGCCGCGCGTAATTGCGGTGTCACCAGCTTGGCCCGCGCCCGCTACCCGGCGCGACTAATTACGCTCTATGGACGACATATGCGCGCACCGTTCAAATTACACCTATGCTGAACCTACCTACACCATTTTTATGTCTAGGTGCGACTGGTAATGACTTTAAGTGGACCGAATATCGAACGTATACAACACTTCTTTTGTGTTTCAGACGCCGGCTGTTCATTCCACGTTTTTAACCTATCAAAGCGGCACATCCGCTCTACTATTTTTTATTCCCTCTTTCTACTGAGGTCCGACTAAAAAAAAAGCTTCCTTCGTCACGTGCGCGTAGCTCCGGTAATCCGAGCCCGGCGCCGCGCTCTTCCGACGGATGAAACCCCACCGACCGCCATCAAACGTGATACCCTAACCCTTTAGGTAAATTACTATAGCGAGAACACGCTTCCCATTGTTTACACGAACAAACAATGGAAAACTTCTGCATTAGTTTATACGGGTTTCCACAAAGCAATACTAACAAAATAAAACTTTTTTGGCAGAATTGTGGGCGTTATTTGAAGCACAGTCTTAATTCTTACAAAAAAGTTACAAGGCGAGTAAGGACCAGTTAAGTTACCAGGTGACGGCTGCCGTCTCGCATTATCGAATCTACCTATGTATTTAGAGTGGAGACAGCAATCAAAGGAGAGGGAGGCGGCAGTGGCAGTCGCAGTACCATATGTTCGATATTTCTATTTATGTAAGAAAGCAAAAGAAGCCGTCGGCTCGGCATTGTGCAAGGTAGGCTGGGTGAAGCCCAGGTGCGCGCGCGCTTTTTGTGCGGCCTTCCGGCGGCTGCGCGCGCACCTGCCGCGCCGCAGCTGCCGCGCCCGCGCCACGCCGCTCGACACGAGCCAAACTCTACATACTATTACTGATATTCCTTCGCGATTCTACTATTCAATTTCAAATGACCTCACTTACCCTCAACTTAGTAATTTGTCCCTCTCATTCTATTCTTAAGTTTGTTGGTGTATCAAGAAAATAAAAAAATATTTATTTTTCACTTTTAAACTACAGACTGATTTAAAAATGTATTATGTATTTATAGAAAATATATCTAACCATTTTAAACATGTTCATACTTGAAAATAATATACTACAAAGCGGTAAAAGGATCTTTTGAATAGGTATTTTTTTTACGCGACCATGCTTTATTTAAAGAAGGAATTGATGTGCTCATTGTAAGTTTACATCTCAGGTAACTTGCATTGATTCCGTGAACTGCACGGCACCGAACAAAGGATTGGCAAAAACAGCTGATGGCAAAAAAGATACAGCTAAATTTTCCCGAATATTTTTGAGAAATTGACATTATCAATAGTGCTTTTTATGTTTGTCAGTCCATGTAAACTACTGTCACATTTCAAGATTTGTTTTGTTCGGTGTAGAATGCAAGAACACCGAAGTTAATAAACGCTAGCTCTACATTGCAAATTGCAAAGTTGTACGACATCCGCTATATAGCACCAGACGTTTTAAAACTTCAATAGAAGTTAAGAAGCGGTAATTGATGCGCACTGGGATGCACACTACTGTTATTAGAGCTTTATTTGTTTCTAAACCCCGTCAATGCAACTGTATGATTAAGACAAATTTGTCTGTTACCTAGCAGTGTCGTTTCTGAAGTAACTATTTTAGTTAAAGATTTACTATGCAATAAGTGCATACGTTTCGTTTTAACCTAGACAGAAAAAAATCTTTGTGCTATTATCCTTTACCCCAGGTAAAGGATAATAGCACAAAGATTTTTGTCTGTAGATTAAAAATAAGTGTAATAGTAAAAGAGAAAAGTATATTTCGAAATCGCTTTGTTCGATAAAAAAAGATAAAGCTCAAGATCGAAGGCGACAGCTGCTCGTGCATCTGCTTCATCCCCGAGCACCACGTGTCCCGAATACCTACGATAAAAACTTATTTACAAATAACTGTACCGCGCGGCAGATGACGACCACGTTCCAACTCGGATGCATCTGCTCCCCTGTTACAAATTACGATTAAATGTGTCACAGTTTTATCACAAAGGCTATTTTCTAAGCACAAGGATTTCGCTATCGCAACCAATTTCTGAGATCAGGTTGCGTTATTACAAAATATAACGCATTGACCGATTATTCAAAATAGCTTTCGTAATAAACGGTGGACCAAGTTCTGAGACTCACCTCTCGCAGCTCTTTGATCTTCGCACCAGCCTTGCCGATTACGCAGCCCGCTCGACTCTGATGGATAAGTAGACGAACATCCAGGTCTTCATTGCTTCCTCCCTTTGGTCCTCCCTGCTAAATATACTCCAGTAAATCAACGAATCTATACTCAATCATTTATTGCTTTACCACATTAGCAGTTAGGTTTTACAGTTTTAGCGATTACATAATGCGGACCCAGTAGGGCACAGCAACTTTGGTAGGAGGCATATCATCTTTCTGTTATAAAACTTTGTTATTTATTTATTTAAACTAGTAGAAGATAACATCTATAAAAATCCAAGAAGAATTAAAATAATTTGAGTAGACGTCAATTTGTAATTCCAGTACTAAAATAACATAATAATTGTGAATTAAGTGTCACACGTCTAATTGATTAAACAAATTGTAATTATAAAATATTATTATTAGACGTAAATATAGTAATAAAAATAATAAATGTTAATTGCAAGTCAACATTGGGATGGGGAGCCGGGAGGAGACCGAGCAACCTTTTTTGAGGGTATCAACTTATCAAGGCATGAGCACTCGCTCAGTAAAACTTAACATAATGTCGATCGATTCAAATAAAATTGTCTGCAGTGTCGTCTGATTGATAAAAATAAAAATAATAACAAATAATCATTCTAATCGTAAAATGGTTTTAGTATGTAATGTCAATTGGAATAACACATTCTAAATGTCGGTATATTATGACAATAAATCAAAATAAACTTGTGTCAAAGACCTTTTAGATCAAAGTAACTTTTTCATATTAAAATATGATTATGCACATTGATTCCACGATACTTACATCAGCCAAGTTCGGTAAGATTTCCTTAACAATTTCTAAAATTGTCTCGACGTCGGGTGCGGTTATTGAAAGAACCCTGAAAAACAATTTCTTCATCAATATTCCAAAAAAATCGAATTTCCTAATAAATAAAAAATCACAACACAATATTGAACAGCGGAATTTATAATCAACGGTCAGGGAGGTCTGTTTGCCGATTTAAGCATGATGGCGATGAAGTCGTGATGTCAGCAGAAATAGAATTTGAAACTCAAAGGAGCCGTCCATCACGGAGAAAGTCTTGAGTGATAGGATTAGTCCTAAGGAATATTTGTTGTGGCTGATGAGCTTGACGTGGCGACACCGAGGTGTAGAAAGATCAGAAGGCATAGTGTAGCAATTAGTGCATCGTCCTGTGAAGTGTCGTGATCGGGACGGGTTAGCGACGGTTCGGGATGAAGCGACTAGCGCCGGGAGCTGATGCCAGTTCAAACACGATCCGACTCCTGACTGTTGACGAGAGTGTAAAAGAGCGCGACTTGGGCTGTTTAATTGAGAGTAGATGTTGGCGATATAGTTTACCGTTCGGGGCCGGGGCAATCTGGGACTGTTATAGAGGCATTGTACTGCGTGGCGGGGCGGCGGGTGCGGGGCAGCGGCGTCCAGCGGGGCGGGACCGGCAACCAAGACACGCTGTAGCGCCGCGCCACGCGACTCCACTCTGCACCCACGCCTTCCTCGACCATACTCAACATTCTTTCGAATCTCGATTCAACCGAAGGCACAGATGGGGGCTATGAGGAGATTGATCGAAGAGGCGTGAAATGCGTGGAGACGCGGGGCGCTTGGCGCTACAAGCCACAGAGCATCTCAGGGGCGTTATAGACCTGTAACTGGCTGCCGGGGGGTTATTCTGTCTACAGCCTACGGACACGCCGCTGGCGCGAGACTCGATGGCCGAACCGACCAGCGAAACTTGTGATCATTGTGCTTTTCTTATTGTCTTGTGCAACTATCTCTTCAATATTAAATGGTACAAAATGAAAGAAGCCGTATTTTAGGAAAGCACTTGAATGGGTCTGTTTGGTCATTCTATTTGGTCAATGTATTTTGCCATCCGACGGACGTAAATTGCAGTACATTTTTAAAATACTTAAGATTGGTAGACGAACCTGTAGTGAAAAAATGTTAATAGATAAGTAAAATAATGTCATTTCAAAATAGAATATAACTTGGTATAATGTTTATTAAAATATGTATGGATACTTCATGCTACCTGTAGATCGAAACAGTATTAGGCAAATACGCTACGGAAATTACCTATGAAGCGAACTGATTAATGAACGGTCATATAAATGGATTATACAATTACATCAAATATTTTAATTAATAACTCATGTTACTAGTAAAGAAATTGTAGGTAAATTCTACGTTAATTGTTGATATGCAAAATATTATATTTTCTGGATTTAACACTGACCTGGTTTCTCAGTTTTGAAATATTGGCGCCGCCTTTCCCGATGATAGAACCAGCTACCTGAAATTAGTGTTCTTATTAGAAAAGCTAATAAAATAATAAAAACTATCTAAGTAACAAAACAAAATAATAGACATTATGTTTAACTTTAATACAAACTAAAGAAGTGGTCGCCGAAGTTATTATATTATTTCAAGTTAACCTTCCTAACTTTTCGATAGATTTTTGGATTTTAAATGTATGGGTAGATTTAAGCCACAACAGCTAAATGAATTTGTCGCATTGGTTTGGTGTCATATTAGTAACTGTTCAAATTAACCTTCATAAGAAAAATGCGTCATTATTTTCGTCAGTTTAGGCTTATTTTGATTAAAAATGTAAATACATTTGTGCCATTTCCTCGTGTCAAAAGTTTCTTGAGGCGTTTCAATCTTTGTATATATTTTTTTTGACTACGCGGCTATCACCGATACGATATGTCTGTGTGAAAACCTTCTTACCTTGCTGGGAATAAGGAAGGTGACTTCATCATCTGTTTGCCGTTGCCGCTTCTGCGAGGGGCCGTCGTCGCCGTACGCGTCACGCTTCATTCTATCTGAAAAAAGGATTCTGATTATGGGATAAGCTACGCAATAATTTGTGAGATATAGGGCCACTTTCACCACTTGCTAATAAGTTCCGAATAACCTATCTGGCACTTGTTTTGACAGATAACCCATACAATTAAACCAGTGTTCAAATTTATGAGTTTTGTAGTCATTTTACAAAATTTTCGATCGATTTTTTGGTCTCTCGTAAGGTAGGTAGGTCTCAATAGGTAAGGTAGCGATAGCGCGGACTGTCCAGTAGATAAGTCAAAGTACGCAAAAATAACCTTAATACTTTATACATAAAATATTGACCACAAGGCTAAATCAGATGCAATTATGACCACACATGAATAACTAAATTATGACGTTCACCTGTCAAAGGGAGCGGGATAGCCCTAACATAATTATTAAAGCTATGGCGAATTTAAACTCTAGGAGTTTAGAATACTTCGGAGACTCGATATTTATTTATTTCAGATAACGATTGCCCTGCTATCACAAAAATAACATTGCACTATTAAACACTATTAAAGTATACTTAGCCAAACAAATTGAAATAGTGTCATCGTGAAATCAGATCAATAAATACTAATATTAATGTCAAATAGATTGACAATTATTTAGGTGATTAATAAAACCGTAACAAACGTATTTTGGAATAAGTGCCTAAAAGTTTAAAAAAACAGGGTAAATATACTTTTGAAAGGCTACAACATACAAGAACAATTAGTTACTGAGTAAGACTGCTTGTCTGTTCAATACATTTAACTAGGAACTAAATTTATGTAACAGAAATTGTCAAGTAAACAATTTCAAAACAGAATACATAATTTAAAAAAAAAAGTAAGATTTTACAGGGTACATTTCACGGTAATGCCAATTTTTCAGGGACCACTCAGAATCACTAACTAAACCGATCTACATAACAAACTTTTTTTTTTTCATTTTTAATTCTTCAATTCTGCATTAATTGAAAAATAGAATACGTAGAATATTTACAATTACTTGATTAAATTTCACTGTATGTGCACTGCGTGAGGTTCGGCGTATACCTGTGATCTCATGAATGACGGCGCATCTCGCTTTTACTTTTTTTTTTCGGAAAATTTTTAAGTACATTTTACTCCAGAAATACGACGACTATTTTTGCCTATCTAAATAAACTGATTGCAAGAAACATATTGAGCACCTACGATTGATTTTGTGACTTACTCAGCACATTTCGCATCAATTATGTTTGATCGTAAAACAAACCAATGCAATTTGTTGGTCCCCACGACACAGGCATGCCTAGCGTAGGTTCAAAGCTACCTAGCCCTTTTAAGAAAAACACTAAAAAATTTATGTTATATTTTCAACCGACTTCAAAAAAGGAGGAGGTTCTCAATTCGACTGTTTTTTTTTGTATGTATGTTACGCGATTACTCCGCCAATTATGAATTGATTTTGGTGATTCTTTTTTTGTTTGGTAGATCATACTTCAGAGGTGGTCCCATATGAATTTTATCGTAATTGATTCAGCAGTTTTTGAGAAAATAACAAAATATATACCCAGATAATGTTTTGGTTCGTGATTCATGGATCTATGTTAACCAATATCTTCGACAAATGTAAACCGATTTCGATGATTTTTTTTTTATTGAATAGCTAATACTTCAAAGATACTATAGTAAATAATTTCGGAAAAAAATGTACCCCTAAGGGTGAAAAAAAAGAGGATGAAATCGGTGTTCAGCAGTTAGATTAGGATTTATCACTAAAAATAGATGAAATAAGTAAATTTTATTAAAAAAAATAAAACCGACTTCAAAACACTAAAAATAATCTTAACACTTAAGTACCTAATCAGTTACTTTTGGAGTCGGTGCCAGCCGATGAGAGATTCAATGTTTTTGTATGCACCGACTCCAAAAGTAACTGATTAGGTACGTGTTAGGATTATTTTTAGCTTTTTAGTGTTTTGAAGTATTTTTTTTTTTTAAATAAAATTTATTACTTCATTCTATGTCAATAATTACTAATTTAAGAAAATTTAAATGTAATGTAATATTATGAACGTAAACTATTTGTGTCTGTAAAATTTATTTGGCTAATAAATTTTTAATATATTATTGACACTACCTTGAATGTAGCCCTGTATTTTATCATAATCATTAATAATATACTGTGAGATAAAAGTCAAACGCTGGCTTTGTCGCAAATAAATAAATAAATCTTGGCTGACAAGGCTTTTAATGGAACAAAATAAGGCATTTGCCAATTTTCACTGCACGTCTAGTTTACTTTATTAATCCAAGTTAAGATAACTCATTTTAATAATGGTAATATCATCGTATTACTCTTATTTATTTAAATAAGCTAGTTCATGATCCATGTTATATTAATGATTTCGAACGAGGATTTTTAATCTTTTTTTTTAAATTATATATTTTAATAATAAGTGTATTGCGCCAGTTTACTGATTGATACAGTTTCTTTAACAAGTAGCATACATATATTAAAATAGAAAACGGTAGGAACTGACGAAAAAGTATAATCATAGCTAGAAGTCCTTCATAAATATGATACAAAAAAGCCCAACTGTGGGAATGAATGAGGCGCCAGAGAGACGCAGACTGAAGCGAGGTCGATTTCGCTAGACTATCAAACAAACTCTGAACAATCCAATTTGTATGATGAATTACAAGCCAACTTTATGATGGACGAAACTTGGATTATTAAAACAAATACCATAAATGTAATATTTAACGTTAGTAAGGTTTAAGCACTGGTGAAAAATGTATCAACATGATAAAATATCACATCATGGCTATTTAGGGGAAACCGACTCTATTTAATTGACTGATACATATTTAAATGTGGTTTTTCTAAAATGTTTACTGCATCCTACGATATTTTCGTCAGTAGGTTACTAATTTGATCTCTTTAGATATTTTGTATATAATTTGTTTTAACGTACTTCACACAGAGTTAAAACATAAATGACAGAACTAAGACAACATCAGAACTTTTAATAAGAAATGAGAAATCAGCAGCACATTCAATCCAGAAACAAAACTGATATTAGTCCATTAAACAAGTGTTTAATATTAAACGTACCACTCCATTGAATTGCCAAAAGATATAAAGCTTACATTAGAGACTTAAAATTTTCATACACTACATTTAAAACTACAAAGTCTACACAATCTTAGATAAAATAATCCAAGCCTTATAAAAAGCAATACTTGAAAGTGTGGCAAAAAGGCAGGTAGAAACTAGAAAGGTTCTTATGGTCAATTCAGCGTTGAATTCAAAAGATAGTTTTTCAAAGAATGATAATTCGCCGTAGTGCAGTAAAGGTTGCATGTTTGAAATGCTTGAGGATTTTTCAAACGTATGTATTCTGACAGGAATTTCAATGGAAACTATTATTGCGATGAAGTTAGCGTGCCGCAGCCACTAGCAATAGCAACCCGAGTAACAACCCGAGTGCATGTTTAGTCAAAATGCACTTTAAGACTTCAAGTCTAACATACATGTGAAGCCTTTTTACAAATATGTATGCAGAACGGATTTTTACGTTAATTTACAAACCAAATTAATAACCACTATTTTAGTAAAAATGTGACAGAATGAAGAAAAAAAATTATATGTTTAATAAGTATAAGGTATGTAATATAAAATATTGAAAACAGTTCTTCTACATAAATCTATTGTATGACTCTCCATACCAGTGCTTGTGCATGAATTTGTTAAAATTATTTCTTGGTTTACTTTAGATCCACATCCATTTTACACATAGCATATTATACGCAATAAATAAGAGTTTAGTAAGTAAATATAAGTTAACGTAATTCCGTTGGTCATACATACAAGATTATGTATAGGTAAGTCACTGCATAAATGGATCACCGTGTCAGGTGAAACAAGATGAGTTGCGTAGAATCCTGGCGTATGATAATGAATTCGCGTACCAGCCAGGGCGGCAGGTGAGCGCGGTCAGTGACACTCCGCAGGTGCGCGCCCAGTGCCGGTGCTGCAGACCTGAGTGCCGACGGCACAGAACCCAATTCGCGAGCACAAAGGCCCACCTACACCAAGCACCGACTTCACCCACCTTATCGCAATCAAAAGCACAACTTTGTTAATTTCCTGTAGCTTCGCTTTTAAATATACAACTTATTGTGCCCCAGCTAACTTTGCAAACTTGTGAGTCATTTAGGCCGCATTAATAATCAGCCGCAATACCTATAAAACCCTGATATTTGCTTAGAAATTATTGAGAGTCATAAAATGCTGCGCCTAATTAACGTGACTCGGATATTTTATTGGCAACAGAACGGACCCTCGGAATGTTTGTGTTATGTATAACATTTCGGAAGGCGAAATAGTCGATTGGTTGAGAATCGTGTTTAACGGGTAAAGCGAACCTGAATAAAGCAAGCCGAATGGCCAAACCAACTTAACCAACGAGCGGCAGGTGTTCTAGGCACAAAGACGCCTCGGCGCGCAAAAAATGATAAAAAACACGCACAGAAAAGGATCAAAATAAGACTTAAGCACATCACCTAATTAAAATATTACATACCTATTTACATCCAAAAAAAATACTAGGTTAAATGGTCCGATAGAAATAATAATAAAAAATATCTTTTAACTTGTTTAATTAACTATTTATTTCATGTGAAATAATAAGGCCAACATATTATAGAGAAATTCATCTAAACTATAGAAAAATATACGATTTTAAAATTTTCATGTAGGTATAAATGAAACAAAGGGGCGTCTATAAAATTTCACAAAAAGCCGACTTAATAAAACAATGAACACACAACACTAAATGATGTCAAGACAAACACACAGGACTTTGCAAAATAATTAGGTTACTTACCAATTTTTGTGTTTATCGGTCGCGTTTAGGCTTCGGGGATGAAGACCTAAAACAAGAGATATATATGCTAATTAGATATAGTAATAGTTTCCGATGTCTAATTTAAATATACGGTTTTCACTAGTTATTTTCCGAGAACCTACATTATGACATGTGGTGTAGTAAGAGATGAACGCGTGCGGGATCATTTTTGATTTTCGTCCGCTTGGGGCACGACCCGCGAGTCGACTGGCATCGGTGGGGCTCCGCTCGGGCGTTAGTATAGCACCCCCGAGACTCCGGGGCGCCGGCGGCGCACATGCGCACCGTCCGCCTCCCCGTCAATAACACCCTGCCTCTCATTGTGCCCCGGAAACGAAGACTTAACGAGTCACACCGCAAGACAACACCCTGTTCTATGCCTAAGCCACCTAGATACTAAACCAACCCCCTAGAATGCTTGTCTAGCTCATTTACAGATATGTAAATCACTTCTTGTATTTGAAGTCAAAAGTGGTTTCACTTGTTTAGAACAGCAAGTTGAAATAAATCTGATGAACAACGAAATAAAAAATTACCTTATGTAAAATTCTAATGTAAATGTTTGATTGGTACGTTTCATCATCATTTGCTTGCCTTTCCCCTTTACTATGTACGTTTGATTAGCTTTATTCATAAACTAAAAAGAGATTTAAAAACATTATTCCACAATAATTTTACCATAAAAGTATTTTTATCAATAAAACTTATGTCCACACAGTACAAGGTTTTCCTAATAATGATCGATGTTAGGCTGTGTGCACACAGCCTGAATTCTACGAAACTGGTATTTACTACGTTTGACAATGCCGATAGGCATCGCTTAGGCAGGCATTTGCATTAAGGCGAGCATGTTTACACACTGTAAGTATATTTGTAAGTTATAGATGACGGTAGTTTAAGTCAAAGGAATTATCGACATAATTTATTTGATGTCACAATGACTATATTATGAAGATAGACGTTTGGTAAACAGTCGTTAAGCCGAAAAGTGCCGTTCGCTTTGATCTAAGTAAAGGTGTTATAATTATAGAGAAATTGTTTAGTTAAAATATTTTTGTTTCATTTTTTTCTGGGCGGGCAGTAGACTCCTAAACCCCCCTGTTCAATTAACACTATCAGTTTTTAAGAGTCTACAGCTCGATCTTCCCAAAGAACGTCACAGGCCACATCGAGCGGATCTGATGGTTTACCTGCGTTTGTTGTCACCTTTGCATGATATCTGGTTTTTGGATATCTATTTTGGTCATGCATCTTTCTTTTTAGGATTCTATACCCTAAAAAGAAGCAACTGTAAATATTGCTCTCTGTCTGTCAATAAACCTTTTCAAAAAATTCTGAATTCTAAAAAGAAAACTTCAAAAAAAAAAAAAATGGCTTCTTAATACTAAGATAAATCGAGGCAATCAAATGAATCGGCCATTTAAGTAACATTTACAAACTCACGTATCAAAAAGAACCTTTAAATTGAGTACTTTCTGTTAACCTGGTCATCAATATTTATCTAACGAGCAGTCTCACAGTTTAAGTAAATTTGATTTTTTTTTTGTAGTCACCATAAAATATAAATTTTGCAATTACAATATCAGTTTCAGACTATTTTTGTTACGGGGTTTGGAGTAAAAACGATAATATAGGTATGAGTATCTATTTTCATATTTTTTTTATTAAAACCATACCGAAGATAATGCATTACATTGTATGTTTCAATAATTGAAGTAAAACAAATATTCTATCCTGCCAAAAAAAGTTGTGTATACAATATCAGCAACATTTGATAATAAGATACTTTTAAGGAATTACACGATTTTACTAGCCATGTATTAAGTATGTATACATTTAAAATGAGTACCTCCATAATAATAAATTATAGAGAATGTTATGAGACTAACATGTAATAAATAATTTATGTAATGAAACCATCTGAGGTGGCG